>CALYLX010000112.1:1200000-1800000 GCA_944990035.1 Clitopilus passeckerianus | reverse complement strand
TTTGGAGCGCGTAGTCTGCGCAGAACGAGCATTCTTGCAGCAACGGTGTCGTCTGGACGTGGACGCGTCTGACTGCAGCCAAATTTTTGGAAACTCCCTATTTGGCCTTGTTTGTCAAAGGCGTCCGAGGATCGTTGGCAATGAAGCTTAAGCGCTTAAGCTTTGAAGAGTGAAGGGACTTCAACGTTTGCAAGTTCGACAGTCTTCTTTCACTGGTTCATACATGTTTAACGTCCATCCAAGAATTTGAGAAACTTCTAACATTCTAGTCAACAACGTCATTAGGTACAACCTACTACTACTAAACACTATGTACAGCAATATTGTACCGGAAACAGTACCAAATTAACAACACAACAACTCGAGACCAAAATGTGTGAAAGACCAGGTATAGAATGGTTCTAGAAGGAAGGCACACAGAGCCTCCTTCCACAAGCCGAAGTAAAACACGAGAGAGCAAGTATAAGAAACATATGATAATACGGGGATGCTTGCAAAAACACGGGTGGATGGTGGCTGACAGTAGGTATCGCATGCACAAGAAACGAGGACGATGAAGATGTGAGATGTGATAAGTGTAAGAGTGATGATGGATGAGTGAGAGACAACTGATGAAAAGAAGGGCATATGCAAGTGGTATTAGCAAGTGACAGATGTCGATCGTGGCGAGAACGAGGAATACAGATAATCAATGACATCGATGGATGGATAACGGATGAATGCAATACCAAGGCAGGGCGGGCACACGATGACGGCAGGATAATCGATCAAGACGGAGAGGAAGTCTATCGTTCCTCGGGGATGGTGCGGGGCAGTGGACCGATGAAGAGGCTGGGGATGATGGTACAACTTCTGTTTCCCCAAGGAGGGGAAAAGCAGCTAGTGGAAGTATGTGATGCAAGCAAGGCAATATTACAAGCAATAAGGATATCAAGAGAAAAGACGGCGCTCGTAATCCGGACCGAGCGTGTAGGTGAGGATGGCATACAAAGCAAACAAGCAATTGAACCAAATAAAGCATGGAATGGGAAATGTCTAGGCAACCAATCAGAAGGTTGACCTTAGACTGGGTGTACGGCTGAGCATGATAGGTTGAGCACCATCGATGCCAAAGCGATATCTGAACTCCCTGTCCTTGACGACTGGGTTGGCTCGTCTCCGCCTCTCTTCCTTCTCTTCCTCCTCGAGCTCAATCTCGTACTGAGCTTTGGCACCAGGTATCGGAGGACGATAGCCAGCAAGCTGAGGTTCATGCTTGGGCTCCCATCGTCCGCCGCCAGTAGCCTTGCAAAGGACACTCGAGTGACGAAGAGGGTAAGCATCGAGTTCGCCGTAAGACTTGTTCTCGAGCTCAGGGGGAAGGGTGAGATGCCCAGCACGAACGGTTACCCGTTGCCTGCTGGGCCTGTTGTAGCTATCAAGGCTCGACGAGCTGGTAGCTGGCCTTAGCCTAGCTTTCCTTGCGAGAGGAGCAGCGGTGGCTAGCAAAGAGTTGGTGCCCCCCGGAAGGTTATTGAGTGTGGAGGGGGCCTCAATGCTGGAACATAATGATGAGGTGGAACTGTGGATGGGAGATGTGGATAGCGGTGACTTGAGCAGGGCTATGGGGGAGGAAAGGAGGCGAGAGATAGAGGGACGTGAAATCTCAGGAGTACGGGGGGTAGAGGGTTGACCGTGGAGGAAGTCCCAGCAATCATCACAGACTCTGCTGTTCAGAATGGGGGCGTCGGGGGACTCGTACTGGGTAATCGAAGCGTGGCGAGGGGGGTGGAGGAAGTCAAGTTTTGACGTATCAAGTAGGGGAGTAGCTCGACTCGAACATGCAGCGCAAAAGATGCCACCACATTTCCTGCAATGCTACGAGAAAGTTTAGCCGCGCGTTCAACCATTGAGCCTACGAGGCAACTTACATGTCTCCGTTGGAGAACACCGAAGTTAACTTGGCAATAAAAGTTATCGCACTTATGGGCGAGTGAATCGGGCTGTCAAATATACTTGAGCTCATTGGCCAGGCAACTTGTGATTACCAACGTACCTTCCATAGGTGTTTAGGAAGTAAGACAGCAAGGTGCTCGTTGACGCGTTCAGGCGCACTGTGAAGACTCGAGGATGACGATGAAGGAGAACTATGCGTCAAAGAAGGAAGCGAGGAGTAACATGAGATGGGCGAGTCGGACGGAAGTGTCGACGCGTCGTCAGCGGACATAGTGGGCGAAGTGACGATTGTTTCGACGATTGCCGGCCGTGATGATGGACCAGCTTCAGGCTGCCTCTGAAGTTGGTGAACGTTCTGTTGAGTATGTACAACAGGAAGTTTAGGACGGGTCGCGGAGAGGGCAGACATAATTTGGGTGGGGAGGCAATACGTCGGATGAAGGATACGAACATGTTATATTCCACGACGAGGGGCCCGTTCCAAGTGGGTAAACCGGCTAGCATCAACCGATCTTAGATTCAAATTGATCTTAGATCTATCGGAGTAACTCTCCGGAGCAATTGCCTCTTTTATTTCTGTTTTCCCATTAGTCGACACCCGGTCCATGGACTTTGGCGTCTAATTCTCAGCCCATGATTGGTGCAAGTCCACACAACAGCTCTCCCATTTTCATCCGCCTCTCGAGGCACTCTGCAAATTGCACCCACGCTGTATATAGCTTACGCGTCCCAATATACCGCCAAATCCTTCCGCCAACCTGCACGATGCTCTACTGCGGCAAACCAGGCATCCCGACAAGCCGAACCGTCTTTGGTCCCGCCTCCAGCCGACCATCCTGAACATTATCCCGTGTTTTTTTCCTGTGCACCAGACTTTCGCCTTTTCATAACCACAAGCAATCTTCCCAACCATATGCGCCGCCTTATGCATTCCGTTGCATCCCTCCCACACTTCCCCCGAGTGTCTTACGACCAGCAAAGGGTCATCAAATCCATCACGTGATCTCGATTTGGGCTCGTTACCAACCTGCGAACAGCCCAAATGCAGGTCTGGCTGCGGGTATTCTCGTCAGGGACGCTCTGAAACCGCTGCAATCGCATTTCAAAATGACATGTGCGACTGGACATGCGCCAGCTTTATCTGAACACGTTTTTCAAGTGAAGCTGTTCAAGTACCCCTTCAAGCAAACACAGTCTGCTCCCATCTTTCTATCCTACTCCTCCTTTGGCTTACTTGGATTCCACGCCGCGCGTGCAAACTGGTGCTTGTCCTCCCATCTACTCCTCGTAGCCTTTCTGCCTGTCATCTATCTCCGCCCCTGGTGCAGCCATTTACCCTGAAGCTACTGTTGTCGGCCCTAATGATTCCTACCAACACTTTCTGACGCTTTGATCTCGAGCTCTTCCGTTCCTCAGATGCTCTTCGCTTAGACCTCTTGACCTATACTGGAAAGGCTAAACACCCGAGATTTCGGACAACAACCTCACTTGGAAGCTCTCCTGCAGCGCCAACTCATTTAATTTTATGCAACGTTAATACAGTTCCCCGCCCTCCGCTCGAACCCCTTTCAGGGTGGCCTTCCCCTCCTACTCATCGTCCCTCCTCCACATTACTCTCACATTGATTCTGATTTCAATAACCTCACGCCACACCCGTCGGGCCGCCCTCGACCCGCTCTCATGCTCAGCCAATTACCTGCATCGCTGGCCTGTGCAACTTCCTGCACTAACTGGATTAGGCACTTTTTTGGCTGACGACAACGGGAGGTTTCATCTGCTTGCCTTTTCAGGCGACACTTGTATTCTTAAACGATTAACATGGATGCCTTTCATGTAAAACGAACGCGGATGCTTTTTTCGACGTTACACCATCGTTTCAACCCCGCTGCTCAAGGGGCTTATGCCTAGAGCAGCAATGTCCGCCGTTTGCTGAAAGTTTGCTACCGTCCTAGGACTAGCGATTGTCTTATCAGACAATTGAAACTTTCCTATACAAGGGCAGGGAATCTATCGACCAAATGTAGTATTCAGCTTCTGTGGGCCGTTGGTAATGATCCATATAAGGCGTAGGGCTTGCTTTCAATGAAATCATTTCCTAGAAACGGACCAATAGTTTGAAAGTCAGTATTATGATGCTGCCGTCATTGTCGCACATTCTATATCGCCGTTGCATATAGCATCCATTATCGATATGACGAGAGGAATTCCTGAGAGCCAGGGTTGGTCGCAATAACAGATAACATCCGCTTTCAAGCTGTTCAGAACAGCCAATCTGCCTCCCAATCCATAAACGTTGCCGTATACCGCATCGAATCGACGTCACAATTTCTACTCAGCCCGGTCCTACACAAGTGGCCGGCGGACAACGGTTAACTCGCTCTTGCCAGGGAATGTCAAGTCTAGACAGTTCAAGGACGGCATAGGCTGCTTTTCTTTATCCCTGCCCCCTTGGTGTTTGAAAATTGAAAATTTGACCTCTACATGCCACGAAGAAGATTTGAGGAAGCCTGTACAAACAGGTTCCTGTTAGAGTACGTAAGCATGCCTGTCTTCAACACTCTCAATGACAAGTTGTCAAGAACACGTCTCGACCATCCCGGTTTTGGCGACTCGCAATGTTGGGTGTAGTTCAGGAGCTTCTCCAGATAGGAGAAATCCGGTGGAGAGTGCTTTGAAGTCCAGGAGCATATACAGAGATAATACGACACGAGCCTGCTCAAAAAGCGCCACCAGTCAGCCACCGGCCTGAAGTCCCATTTGTTCCGTTGCTCGCATCGCTTTGACTTCCCAAGGACCCACCAAACGTCTCTTCAGGACTCTAAAAGTGTGATGCGACGAACTTTACGAAAAATGTCGGTCCATTGAGTTTACCGCTGACAACAATGTTCGGTCTGCAAGATCACTTGACATCTTGGAGTTGTTCCTTGTTTCTGCTAGCGATTAAGAAACGGACCTTCGGTCGCACTCTAATCCAGCCATATTGCTGGAAATACGGTCGTGTTGGGACCTTGGAGAGGTGAGGAAAGCGCCCCGCCTACTGCTGCAAATCCTTACCGGTGTTGGCGTCATTGTCGTCATTTACGCCACCTCCGCTAGATGGACGCGGATACGGGCGGACACCTATTTCTCCAACTCTCCGCCTCCCTGACATACGGGAACAAATTTAGGAGGCTCGAGGATGTAGGTTCTGTCGGCGTGCGAGAATCCATTATCCTCTAGTGATTTCTCCACCTTTGAATTGATTGAAACTCCAGAGGCTCTTACTCTGGTGACGCAAATTCGACGGCCCCGGTTGGTCACCTCGTTCGAAGTCTGGAGTTTCTGCCAGATATGTCAACTTCTCTTGAGTGGGCAGCACCATCCACAATGAATACATTTTACAGGGACAGCACAGATGTGATCCGCGAGGCTTCTGGATGGTCATCTGCTCATTGATTCGCTCCACTGTTGAATCACGACCGCCATCATAGGCTCGCCAGGGTTCCCTGGGATGGTTTCTTTTGCACGACGACGACTCCAGCCAGGCACTCCGTCGCGTATTGACGTGCAACACGCGGGCAGGACACCAGCTTCAAGTAGGCATCGGACCAAAACTGGCAGGCTAATACACCACATTTTGCACACGAGAGTTTCCAATCATTCCAACGCTCCAGGTTCTGATAACTATAGAAGGCCTAGGTCCTGTGCTACGGACTTTTTGTTGTATTTTACTCCCAAATCAATGTCCATTCTCTCGTCAGGTGCTATAAAACTTGTTGTTTGGATATGAACTATATTCCCAAGAATCACCAGCTAACGGCGCCTCGGTGGTTATAGCCATTGAAGATGCGAGTCTGAGCGCTCACTTGGAGCATCATACGCTACGAGTGACCGCCATCCGAGTCCGTTTCCACCGCGTTATGTTGAATCCACGTATTGAACACCAGTCTGTCACCAGTCTGTCACCAAGAGTTTACCAAGATGGCACACGACCCACGGGTGGCGCATCTGCGTGCCTGGCTATATCCACCTCCAACCCGTCCTACTGTATCCAAACGAAGGGCGTTCAGGGTTCTGGCGAACTTCTCAGATCCTCCAAGAGGCCTCGTATGCCATTAATATACCATAAATTATATCAATTACGGGTAACTATGTATTCGCTTCCGCCCGATCCTGTATGCACCAGTTTCTATCACTAAGAAACAAGGCGAATGGTTCTTCTTTGGGGGATACTACTGCAAGGCCACGAAGAGATTTAGTCGAATTTTTGTTGGTAGGAACTGGAAGGAAGGAAAGACCAATGTAGTAAAGGCTACCTGTGTGTGTATCCGAGGTCCTCAAGTGCCGTGTATACTCGCGCATGTAGTGCTGTACCTCAAGAAATATTGGTACACGAAATCGCTTGGAATTCGCTTCGAAAAAGAGACTTGGAACATGAATCCAAAATCGAAATCTCGATATGATTATCCTTTTACGGTTAAGGCACGATTGACCTGATTCGGCTCGCGATTCGGAGTGTCTCTCGGACCTGTCGCATGGCACATGGCAAATCTGATCAATCAAATTTCCAGACCTTTTACAGTATGGTCGGGCAATGGACTTTTTCAAAGAGGCATCACACAGCGTCCCAGTGCCTCGATGTGAGGTTCCATTCCTACCTATGATTATACCAGCTTTTTCTCCACGATTCGTTTCGTGACAATTTCACCCCAGCAACATATGCAGGCAGAGCCTCACGGTAGAATTTTCTGCACCCATCGCCCACCGGGAATACCTGATTCAAATTTCTTGTAGCCAAGGTTATTCCGACGCACGAACTTTGTCCGCTGCTGCTGATCATCCGTCGCTGACGCCTCCGGCTCACGAGCATATAACAGGAAGCCGGATGTATCTGTTCATCGCCACTTGCTGAATATTGGCGCCGGAAAAACCTATATTCCCCTTCATTTTAGACATCGGCATCCATGCATTGCTCAGCGGCAGACCAACAAATGTAAGCTGAAACCACTCTTCATCCGACAGCCAATGGAAGAGCAGAGGTTTGATTCTTCCCCTCAACGCTATATTTGCATTTTGTCTTGGCTCCTAACCATACATACCTTTCCCCTGCATTAGCTCGCGGAGCCGTCTGAATTCTTCCCAAGGCCTAGAGCATGATCATGCGAGCGGTTTCTCCACTGGTACTGCGGACCTCCACCAACAGTGGTCTCAGGTCTCTTAGATTTCTCATCCGGGCCGTAGACTGACGGTGTTGGGCTCCGGCGATTGCTGCTCGGTGCACATCAGAAGACTTCAGCTTGGTACACTCGAGGAAGCGTCTCAAGTGTTTCCTGACACTCGTACCCAATCGCTTACAGGAGCCGTTGTAGGCCGTTGCATGGAATGCAACAAGTTTAACAGCTTCTTTCGCTTATCCCACCATCGCTACCATTCCTCACGACCAGTCCATACATAATTAGAGGTGCTCAAGCTGGCGACTGCGATCAAATTCATGGAAGGACATCCAAGTTACTGTTCAAGCCTGGCGTAGATTTTGTTGTTCAAATTTTCCTTGAGTGTTACCATTGGTCTCTTCAAGATTAGGTTCTTTTTCATCGATCACATCTGGTGGCAGAATCAGACGGGAAAATCATGCTCTGTAATTGTCGACTATAATTTGATTCCATGTTTCCGACAGTTTTTCGACACATGAAATAGATTATCCGAGCGCTTAATGTGATGGAAAACGTCCCGAACTCCGTTCGAAGTTCGAAAGTCTGCCTCGATGCGCATCATGTGAACTCGCCGCTGTCTAAAATTTTCTGATACTCTGCCCCGGACCGTTCTCCAATGCTCAGAAGAACTGGAGAAGGAAGAAGAGATGTCAATCTATTGCGGTGCTTTGAGGGTGGATGATCTATTTCCATTCCAGCGAGTCGTACGACCAAGTCCGCTTATTTCGATCGCATCGATTATCGCACTTGAAATCGCTCACCAGACCAATGGTCTAGCCGGCAGGCAACAATGTGTTCACCAACGAGGCGATGGCCCTCCCGCGAAGGTTCATGGACGGAGATTATCATGTGGATATCCATCGACCTCGCACATTGCGATGTAAGATCCGATGGTACACGATGGTGGAAGATAATCAATTGCTTGTCGCAATGCATTGGGACTTCCACCTCTATGCTAAATTCTCACTTGGTCAGCTTGAGCTTATCGTTCTCCCCGAATGCCAGATGTAATCTCGCGGAGCATCCAGTCGCCACCCATACATCTGAGCTTTTCCTTGTGCTATCATCACTTGTGATTTGGCCTGATATCATCTGCAATCGTTTACATTGCAAAGCAGGTGAGATCGTGGTGGCCTGTTAATCCTGTATGAACATCTAGAAACATATCGAGTCAACAAGTACCTGTTCAAGCTACCAACAGACCCTGGAGAAAACAGAGATTCCATTCACGAAGACTTCCAGAGGACTTCCTGGGGAAAGCAGGGTGATAGAGCAGTGAAGCTACTACACGCCTTCGGACCCATACTTCGACACGAGTGGGCCGATTCATCCTGTATGTCGTCGAAAGACCTAAATTAGCACAACAAATGCTCTCCGCTACTATCTGCCTTGTTACCCGTCATCATCCATGCACAACAAGTATGCAGCCAATGCATGCTGAGGCCTGAGGTCCAAGGAAGAATTCAAGCGTGTGAACGAGCATCGTACATTCGTATCGATCATGATCAAACCTTTGTTTGTAGCTGCTTGTATTGGAGGACATTGTACTCTGGCGACATTTGGTTACCACTAAGAGACGCCGTCCGAGATGTTCCTCGAATTGTGTCGTACGTAGCCCTCTCACGGCGAATGTGTGCCCGCTGTACTTGAGACTGGATTTGGAGGCGAAATCGTGTTTCAAGTAAGGTTTATCAAAGCCGTAATCACCGTGAACCCCTCATGCAGACGTAAATAGTGAACTCTGGCCATCTACCAGAGCCTAATGCACAACGTCCAAGCCATCCTTAGGGGGTTCTTCGAAGCCATGCGGTATAGTGACGGCAGCTAACAACACGTTGCAGATGTCCGAGACATTCGTGGGCGTGAAAATCCCTGTATGCGTCACCATCTGTCCAAACTGCCTGTAAGTGTTACGGTGGGCAGTCCTTCAGCAATATGGTTGAGAACCTACTTTAGTTCGCATTCACACAACCATCTCTCCTCAGCGCCACAACTCCCAGGTATCAGCATCCGTTCCACATCCAATATCGTTCAATTGCTCCAAGCAGAAGGTCATACTCTGCATCATCAAGCCAGTAGATCCCATCATCTGGTCTCTCTGCGCCTCCCTCGGAAGCCTCGGGAAGTTGTGGGATCCGTTGGTCTCTTATCCCTACGGCGCCCTGGACACTACCGCTGTCTTTGTACAATACTTCGGCGGCACTAAAACACAATTCAGTAAATCAATCAAGATCACAGTCAACATACGCACCTTGCGCCATCGCCATCAATGTCTATTGGATCCGTAACTGCACCTGCTCCCGATTCAGGGCAGTTTCCCTGTCAGCGCAGACCTGCGGAATGCCTCTCTCAGGTCTATGGGTAGGTCCATTATTATCGACGGATGTCCAAGGTCGGAACTCCAACCTCTTACATCTGAGAACGAGTCTACACATATCCTTAGAGATGGTTTCTCGTAGAATTTGCAATAGCCCAGATGATTCAAGCTCATGTTCGTCAATGTTTAAGTCGTCTATAGGTTTATTATCAGAGCTCCCTCCGGCGTTAGGCTGTCGAGACGGGTGCATGGTTCGGGTATGTGTTGATAAAGGATCCTTGAACAAGACATGCAGGATTGCACACAGATACCACAGTGAGTCTTTCAGAATGATTCTCTTCACACGCCAGATCTTCTCGCCAGCCCCGCGTCGGGTGTGCTTACAACGAATAACTTGGACTCTGTCATCGTCAGGGCCGTTTGAGGGGAAACAGGTAGAAAGGAGTTGGTTTACAGCTCGTAATGTTTCAACAACCAACGTATGCCGCAATGTAGACGAGATCAAAAGTGGGTGAGGCACACTTAGACAGGTTGCGCCTTGCAGGTGGGAATCTAAAGTCGTTAGAATTGTCCCGAAAAGGCTAAGCGCCTCTGGCCGAACATCTGTTGGTGAGGGCTGATGGTGTGCATGATTGATGGAAGTATGTAGATGAGACCTACCCGGCGGCCTAATACCGTCGCTTGGATTTGTGGCGACGAGTGCACCGGCGGCCCCAGGCTCAAAGAGTGCATTCAGGTAAACGGTAGTGAGGGAACTGAATGCATTGACCAGGGGAGTCATGATAAGGGACACAACTCGTTCAATTAAATGGACGAGATGGTGGCTTGATAGGTTAGCCATCGAGCGAGTTGATGAAGGGTTCTTTCCACGGGAGACATCGCCAAAGAGTGGCAGCACAGAGGGCAAAGTCACGTTCAAAACTTTTCCCAACGCAATTAGAGCATTAGGACCCGAGGATTCCCCAGGTAATGGATTCAGTACACGGTCCAAGACAAGAGCAGATGCTTTGATCAGGCGTCCAGTGACAGAGACCAATAAGGACGTATCAGGCTGCGGAAGTGAGATCAGCTGGTGGATATCCTGCAGGGCGGAGAATAAAGAGTCCGATCCAACGTCCACCAAAAGATTGAGGGAAGGTTGTTGGGAAGTATTGCCACTTTGGGTTGGATGATATCGCCGTCGGTTGAGATCGTGTGCTTCTTCTTCGCTTTTTCTTCGGGGGACCTGACGTCGACGATAGACCCGTACAGGCTGCATGGTCTGAAGCAACCTTCTCGAGACCGAGGACTTCTGTTGATGCTTTCAGCAGAGTTACGAAATAGAATCTCAGGACTCAGCCCACTTATATGCTCTGACTCGTATTTGGCAAGGAGCACCTCGTATTCGTGCTCGAGCTCCAGCGCCCGTTTTCGCCATCGATCATCCCCGGTTTCCAGTTCGAAGGAGTCGACAAATCTCCTTTGTAGGCCCGCATTGTAAGCTGCGAACAGAGGGTTATCAGTATCAATGATCGTCTTCGCAGTGACAGTGTCTTCACCAAGGAGCGACTGATCTGCAGGCCTGTGTCGCAGAGCCGCCAATGCCTTTCCAACTGGTTAGTTCGTGCCTGAGTTACGTTGAACCTAAACATACGACGACGATGCGAATTGTGTCTGCAGAAGCCAAACTCATGATGAAAAGTTGCGAGCCGATAAGGTGTGGTTCGAGTCAATCTGATCTATCAAATCATGTGCGAATTTGACCGCTAAGCGGGCAGTGATATCCATGGTCGTTTAGCCTCACATTCTGCTTGAATCTAAACTTGCTAGGTACAGGGCTGTACCCAAAATTGCACCGCATATAGCTGACTGCGAGTCTGCGACTGCGTGGCTTAGGCTATTAGCTCTTGCATTAGCTTGGAGATCAGCCTGGTTTACATAGTAGAACGGCCAGAGTCGCGCGCGAAGCTCAGACCACAACTCCTAGACGCAATACGAGGTAGGTGACAAGCGTTTTTGAAGGTGCTCTTGCGGCCTTCCGATACCTGAGCTCGGTCAGGAGTTCGGTGTAGGCGTGACCAGAGCGCGTTATGACATCACGCGAGGTGACAACCACGCGTTTCCAAATTTATGAGTTTGCCGTCGGTGACAGTTCAAGCACGTTCAGCACAACGTGTAACGTTCAGCAGAAATGTCGTTAATGTATTCGAAAGACAAGGATGCTGAGCAGGCATCAGCTGGTAAGCCTTAGAGAGCTTGGATGTTAGACTGCTTGTATTCAACTCATGCTACCAGATACCACAACCGACCCCGGCTTTATTCCATTCTTCAATAAACTTCCGTCCAAGTCTCCCGAGACTGGAACACTTCGCTTGTTCTACAGAGCAGATAAGGACCCATGGTACAGTGCATATGGACCTGACGCACTGTTTGTCGCCCAACACATGTACCACACGAACTCGGTCATCAAGTACCTTGGTAGAGGAGGATCTGCAACTGGCCTGCCGACTGTGGCTCTCAAAATCAGCGTTGCAAAGATGCTTTTGAGGGAGGCGCTTACAGTAAAACAACTCAGGGTGGAGATTTGGGCCCTGCCGGAAGGCGAAAGAGGAAAGAAATCCAACAAGTTCGTTCTGGACAAGGAAGTATGCTCACCAACTCGAACTTTTCAAAGTCGTCGAATATAACCTTCGTGCATTACAGGCTTCTCCGGGAAATCTACAAGAGGTCGAAGACTTGCTGTTCTCTGACGCTGGACCAACCGACGCACCTATAGTTATGGCAATAAAGGTCGCTTCAGCTCCAGCTACTGCAGGTGCTACATCAGGGCCCAAAAATAAGACAGTCGGAATAGCATTTGCGGATACAAGTGTTCGTGAACTAGGCGTGGCCGACTTTGTGGACAACGACCTGTTTTCGAATACCGAGGCAAGTCCCACAGCAATCTCCAAGCATCCCGGCTAAACCTTGTGTTCAGTCACTGATCATCCAGCTTTCTGTCAAAGAAGCTATCGTCCCAACAGGAACAACCTCTGGAACAACTGATAGAGACATTGACCTCAACAAATTGAAAGCTGTCCTGGATCGATGTGGTGTTGTAGTCTCTGAGCGCAAGCCAAGTAAGTGTCCACAATTCACAAGGAAGGCATGCATTAACGTCGATTGCCTAGGTGAATTCACAGCCAAAAACATTGCTGATGATATCCCTCGGCTTCTCAAGTCTACGCCAGCTTCAACTTCCTCGTCGGCTGATGCCGCGGTGACCATCCGTATGTTACTATATGCGCTATCATTCATTCGAATCTGTACTCATGAAGATCTTTGCAGCCGAGCTTTCCCTGCCAAATGCCCCATCGGCACTAGCTGCTCTCATCTCCTATCTCTCGTTGACTTCTGACACCGACAATCATGGGGCATATTCCCTGCGAACCCACGACCTCTCCCAGTACATGAAACTTGATGCCAGCGCTTTGAGAGCACTCAACCTGACAGAAGCTCCAGGAAATGCTGTATGTCTAATTTGTTTGATCTTATTTAACGTCGCACCTGACGTTTGTTATTAGGGAACGGCGACGCGGAACACAACACTTCTTGGGCTCTTGAATAAGTGCAAGACTGCTCAGGGGACGAGGTTGTTAAGCACCTGGCTCAAACAACCCTTGATCAACCTCCATGAAATCCGTGAGTGTACTTGAAATCACTATAGCTCATCCCGTTCAAATGGAATTGGCTAGGAAAACGTCAGGATCTTGTAGAAACATTCTTCGAGGATGCATCCAGCCGTAAGACGCTCCAGGTATGTAATTACGTTGCCAGTAAGCCCCTTACGCTCACTGGGATCAACCAGGACGACTACATGCGCGTCATGCCCGACATGCATAGATTGAGCAAACGTTTCCAGAAATCAACAGCAACACTTGAGGATGTAGTTCGAGTTTATCAAGTCGTTATCAAGGTGGGTTCCGTATTCTCACACTTAGGGCATCCTGCTAACATCAGCGCTAGTTGCCCGGCCTTTCACAAACTCTCGAGGCAGTTGAAACTCAAAAGGACGAATATAAGGCCCTGGTTGAAGAAACGTACCTGAAACAACTCAAGGTAAGGTTATCAAGACTCTTTTGACTTTCCCTCTGACATTGCCGCAGGAAACCAACGCGAGTCTTGCCAAATATGGAGAGATGGTTGAACAGACTCTGGATCTTGACGAACTAGACAATCATAACTATGTCATTAAACCAGATTACGACCCAAAGCTGCAAGAACTGTCCGAAAAGCTTGGTGAAGTGAGTAGCAATAATCCCTCCACCACCAACTGCCTGAGTGATAATCTATTCAAAGGTCCGAGATGGTCTAGATAAAGAGCATCGCACTGTCAGCCGTGAACTTGGCCTCGACCTCGACAAGGAGCTTCATATGGAGAACAACCAGGTTTATGGGTATTGCTTCCGTGTCACCGCCAAGAACAACAAGACAATCCAGAAATCCAAGTACATCGAATTAAGCACTCAGAAGAGCGGGACCTTCTTTACAACGAAGACTCTTAAATCGCTGGCGGAAGATTACATCGAGTATTCGCAGAAGTATACGCGAACCCAGAGTGGGCTGGTCAAGGAGATTGTGGGCATTGCTGGTAATATAGCTATTCCTCTGGACTGTTCCAGAACGCTAAATTGTCCCTACACAACATAGCAACATACACTCCCGTCTTCGAGGCACTAGATAACGTCCTCGCACATCTGGACGTCATTCTGAGGTAGGTCACCTATTTTTCTTTCCTGCAAGTTTTCAGCAACTGACCGTGATAGTTTCGCGCATGTGTCTGCTTACTCCCCAGAAGCATACGTTAAGCCGAAAGTTATCGAGAAAGGTGAAATACTCTGTTAATGCTTTGCTGGTTCAGACTTTGACGAAGCGTAGGTTCTGGTGACTTAATCTTGACGGAGTCTCGGCACCCTTGCCTAGAGGTTCAAGATGATGTGTCTTTCATCCCGAACGACGTCGAGATGATCAAAGACAAGAGTGAATTCCAGATTATCAGTGGGTGCTCTCCTTTTTGAACGTTTGGCTCTCTGACACATAGCTCACAGCTGGTCCGAACATGGGCGGCAAGTCGACATACATCCGCCAAGTTGGTCAAAGCTCTATCTGAGAACTGATCATATACTTACGGAAAGCCTAGGTCGGCGTGATAGCTTTGATGGCACAGATAGGCTGTTATGTGCCTTGCTCAGAGGCTCAAGTGCCCATATTTGATTCTGTCCTGTGTAGGGTGGGTGCTGGTGACAGCCAGCTGAAAGGCGTATCTACTTTCATGGCTGAAATGCTTGAAACCGCTACAATTCTTCGAGTAAGAAGCTCCAGATCCTATGTGTCCCAAGGCTCACTTTTCTCGAGTCCGCTACCAAATATTCCCTCATCATCATCGATGAACTTGGTCGAGGTAAGTCAAAGCTACTAAGCCCATGTCTTTCTTCTAAGGATTTTGGTAGGTACATCGACCTACGACGGTTTCGGTCTAGCATGGGCAATTTCCGAGTAGGTCCCCGATAATGTCCTGACATATACATCCTCTCACAGCTACCGTAGGTATATCGCTACCGAAATCCATGCATTCTGCCTATTTGCCACGCATTTCCACGAGCTGACGGCGCTCGATCAACAACTGAGCAGCGTCAAGAACCTGCATGTGGTAGCGCACGTCTCTTCCACCGGGGAGAACACCAACGATCGGGATATCACCCTACTTTACAAAGTTGAACCTGGCATTTCTGACCAAAGCTTCGGTATTCATGTTGCTGAACTTGCCAACTTCCCGGAGAACGTTGTCAAGGTCTGCATATCTCTTCCTTTTCCTGAAAGTGTTGTAATCCTGATACCTGTTCAGCTTGCGAGAAGAAAAGCGGATGAACTCGAAGACTTTGGCACTGGTAAATTATATCAATCTTCTGGATTCGCAGCCTGTTGCTTATCTCCTTAAAGCTGACAAGGAAATGAACGAAATCGCACCAGAAATCACAGAAGAAGGTGTTCAGATTATGGAAGAATTCTTCCGTGCCTGGTCGGCGCAAGGAAACGGGACGGATGGTGAAGATGTTGTCATGGGAGACGCTGGCGAAGAAGATTGGGAAACCCAGGTTGAGAGTTTGAAGAAATGTATGGCAGCGTTCCAGCCCCAGATCGAGAACAACCAGTGGTTGCAATCCGTCCTGGCATCGCTATGATTACTTGGTTTAGAGTAGTTGTCTAAGGATTGCGATAGCCTAATGTGTATACTATACTAACTTTGAAATATTCGTTGCCATTTTACCTGCTGGGCAAGTGACTCATTTTTATTTGCAATGTGGATTCCGTTCTTCCCTTGTTGCCCCATGGTCTCGCACCCTGGCCATTAAAGATACATTTACTGCTCAAGAGTTAAGAAACAGACACGCCCGCTCATAGGTTAGAGACTTCCACAAGACTCGGAGACGGAGACCACAAGCGTCATGAATCTTGTAAAATAGTAGTGCCCATCAATCCCGCTCGTCTGCAGGGTTATAGCAAGTGCCATTGTGCCATTGCAGGTGGGCAAGAAAGGTAGACATAGTTGAATTGTATCATGTATAAAGGTACGATTGAATCTCGAGCTTTAAAATCTAAAAATGATCTGTATTATGTTTTCTGGTAGCCAAAACAAACATTAGAAGCAGTATGTGTAGGAACTGGGGAGATTCAATAGAAAGAGGCTGAAAAGAATGCTGAACATTAAGAGAGCATGGTGTAACGAAAACAGGTGTCAAAGCAAATCCATGATGGGAGTGGTAAGTATCTATTGGTATGGTGGTGTCCTTGAACGATGCCATGGATATAAACACTGTGGTGGAAGTGTAAGTGACAAGCTTCAAGGGGAAGGTCGGCCAGTGACGAACACGAAGTTCGAGCTATTTTTTGGTCTCGGACCCGAGCTTTGAATGAACAGGATTCCTTCATAGTCGAGGCTGATGATCCAGAAGGCGGGGAATCGAGTCTCTGGAATATTTGTCCCAGGTTCTATTGCCAATTGGCAATATTGAAAAAACTAGTTGCGCAACGCTTGCCTCACTACACCTGATACCCACTGAAAAAGGAAGATGCCAGTCAGCTGTTGGTCGTCGATAATGGTTGAATATTTAATACCGTGAATACGTTCAAAACGAACACGGCGTGATCTTCTTCTCTATTAAGCCGACGCTGGAGAAGCCTTAGATATAAACAATCTGGAGCTGAACGATGTGTCGACTTTGTGACTTACTGCGGGAGGTCTGGCAAATTCCACGCGCCCTTCGACATATGCTTGTTCCTATAAAATGTTTAATTCACGAACACGTTTTGGAGAATTATTGGCGCGGCTCACTACGTTTGTGACGTTGAGTTGGTGGCACGAGTAACGGCGGATGGGATATGGGGAGTAACGACCGCGGCGGCGAGAGGAGGAACGGCTGAGAGGTGTTCCTGTGGTCGAAGGACTTGTCCTGGTTGTAATAGTCGTGGTTCAAGGTTCACGTATGTGTAGAGGTCGTCAAGAAGTAGCAGTGTATCCTCTTCGGCCATTTCTCGAGTGATGTTTGTTCAAGTGAGCGTCAAGGTCGAATATCGAAGGTGGGGGGACGTTGAAGGCCGAGAAAACGAAGAAAAGCCTAAAAGCCTTTTCGCCCGGCAGCTTGCGGTACCTATCCCGATAGAGGGTCCAGAGGAAGGTTCATGACCTGCCTAATCCTGGGTTTTCAGGGTTTGAATGTGACATTCAAGCTGATGCACTTACTCAATTCCCCGTTTGCGACCGATTTTTGACGGCACGGCTCCGTGAAAGACACGATATTCTGCACTCTTTTCGGCTCAGGCCAGAAGATTTGGTGCTTGCCTTCCCACCTCGTGCTTATGCTCCGTAGTCTCCGCGATAAGCAGGCTAGAACGCGGAGTTAGTGTTGCTGCAATTGGTGACTCGGCGGTCGAACGAAATATTATCTTACCTGGACCACCCTGCATCCATATTCTTGTTAGACATCTCTTTGCCGTTCCATGCTCTTCGTCTACACTTCGTTGTTGCAAATGTGGAGATGCGCAGGTTTTCAAGTAGGAATTATTTGCCTACTTCGACCAGTGACTGCTCTTTGGCCAGACCCGCTCCAAACTTGGGACATTCCGAGTAAAACAAAAGCTTGTTGACAATATCCTAGTTACTAGGTGCTGCTTCTCCAAGAATCTCCTACTTTGGACGTTCTAGAGTTTGCGGTGCCCTGAGCCGTATCGTCAACTTGAAAGACTTGGGTGGTGGAAGACCCAGAAATGGAAGGTATTTCTCACATTCCCTATTTAGCAGCCAAGTTCAGGGTCAACGCCCGCCAGCGCCTTTGTGGGCGCTCGACATATTGATACTGGAGTCTCCAGAAATTTCAGAGCCAAACGAACGAAGGATGTGGCCATAGCTGGAGATTCAAGAAGGCATAGGGTTTCAGTGGAAGTGCATACTCATGCACGATAACTGGAGCTGCTCCTGGGAAACTTTGCAGCCCCCCAAAGTTGCGAGGTGTTGGCCCAATCCTGCGGCAGCCTTGGATCAATCAACAGAACTCAAAGTCTGAGGTCGCAAGAACAAGCTTGCAAAGCCGAAAGCATACTCCAGTCAAAGCAGCAAGATTACAGGGCCTCCCATAAAACCGAATGATGTTGCACCACTCCAGGCTTCATTGGCAAGCATCGTCTTCGGCGTCGTTGAGCTACCGTTGGGCCCATTCCCCTAGGTTTGTCAGGATTTTGAGCCTGGAGTCCTTGGGCCAACACCATACCGTCGAATGCGGTAACTATCCAGAGCTTTCTGGCTGTGCCAACCGGTTGTCGAGAAGGCCGCGGCTCGACTCCTCGAGAGCATCGACAGAGAATTCATCTATTCATCTGTGCCTTGCCTCAAGTTGATTGTCAAGCTAGGTAGGAACTTGACACGTACGAGTGTCACCACTGCCACCTCGACGTCCCAGCTTTCCCGACCACCTCAAGCCCCGCCGGTAATCTGAGTTTCGTCGTTGGTTGTAACAACAGCATCCTGCCCGTTGATTCCGCCGTCCCGCGTTGTTTCCCTGTCCGCATCCTCGTCCGTATATTGCCTGCCTATGAGCAAGGTTCTGGCCCTTCATTCGACCGCACCCCCTAGGATTAAACCATGATTTGCATCGACTAGTGTTGCAAATATTTTGTTGTGAGCGTGGAAAAAGGAGAACCTCCCGGCAACGCGTTGCCTGAGTAAAGAATGGCGCGTCGTCAGCGTTGCGACGTAGTGGACAATACAAGCTTAGGGCCAGGCTGGGTCCAGGATCATCTTACGATCAGGCATCACTGACACCAATAATTAGACCCTCCTTCCGGGCTCGTTTTGTGCACTGACCGCCAACCATATCTGGACCCTCAAGACCACTCGCCAACACGACCATAAAGAATTGCCTACGACCCGCACTAGCTTCAAAAGATAGTACACTCGCAATTCCCCTCGATGCAATCCTTTATAGGGTCAAAGCGGCTCCCCGGCTTGGGATGGCATACTCCTTACAGGTCTGAAGAAGGACCACACATACCCAAAACAAACATCCATACTGTAATGGCTCCCCATCCGCTGATTCATTGCTCTCCCCAACCTCCTCGTCCAGCTACATTCACCGAACCATGGTCCTCCGCCGTGCCCTTGATAAATTGCTTCCGTGGCAGCCCATGAACCTATAAGCGAAGAACCTGATGCTCAGGTGGCACGAAATGTGCCCAGTTGTCGGCATCCTTGCTGAGAGGGAATAAGACTGTGTGTGGCTCCGTCCTCGTAAAAAAGCTGCAAGATAGCTTCGCGTAGTGGGAAGGAACCATCCTTTGAGTTCTTCTCATCCCCTACTTCATATACATCGCACCACGACTGACACTCTAATTTAATTCGGGTTCCCCGGAAGAACCCCTTGCTCAAAGGGGGCTGTTCTGATTTTCTTTTCTGCGGAAGCAAATATTCATCGGAGTCAATCTAGATGCTGAACACAGCCACGACGGCGTTCACCTACATAGCTTTCCGTGGTGGTTGCTGGATTTCCGGCCATACTGAAAAGCGATTGCAGCGGCCCCAGAATCAAAAGCGCCTAATGATTCGCATACCGGTTAAAGACCCCGCTCTCAAAAATTTGAAGCCCCCTCCCTCACCTCCACTTTAAGCCGTGACACTCTCCTGCCTTTGCATATCGATAATCGATTGCTGCCTCCGCGCCTCTTATCGATAGTTGCTTCGTTGTGCAATTGTCGTACAAGAACCCATAAGTTACAGCGGAGGTCGGCCCGCGTCATTGATCGGCGACCTTCAACTGACGTCAAAACGGTATCAGTACTTGATGTCTGACCCTGATTGTATTAGGCCGACTGAATCTGATCAAATAAATGACAATAGACAACGGGAACTATCTGTCACTGCAAGATTTTAGGCCTATATGGTTTTGCTACTATCCCTCACGGTCACTTCGACCGGGTTAAGGGTCCTCATGGACTTCGGCCAGTCACATCTAGTCACGATTCTCCAGCCAAATCGTGACAAGGCGTGACATCTGCCTAATTGGGACGATAACGACAGATCGCCCGGAATCGTTGAAGCATTCCTAGTATTGCTTGCAGAAAAGCTCGTATCTTCGACAACAATATGTTTGGCTATATTATCCCCAATGATCTGCGCCTAGATAGGGAAATGAGCTCTACGGAGCCTCACTCAGCGAGGGTGGCTGAAGTGGGTGTGATGACTAAGCGCCGACCCTGACCCGGTCGAAGTGACCGTAAGGGATAGTACTCGTCCAAGGTTCCCGGGATAGTTGTTAAAACGTTAATGACTAAAGCAGACGCTTGAGCTTGCACATTTAGATGGTGGGGCGCACTCCCGAACCCTGTGAGTTGAATGGATTGTTGGGCTGCTCTCAGGAGGGCGGCAACGAGCTACTTGCCTGTGTCCCCCAGGATATTGCATCGGGAGAGCCATCATGTTTTGTTTCATGCCTGTACACAAAAACTTGATTCCAAACCTCTTCACCTATTCATGGGCTACGCTGCTCTTTCCCTGTTTATCCTCTACTAGTCCTTGGAGTTCTTGCTCTTTATAATAGGGTCTAATTATACCCTTTTTGGTATTTTTCTGTCAAGCGATCAGCAGTTGACGGTCTACGCAATTAACTAGTGGCCGAAAAACTAGATACACAAGAAAACGAAAAAATACGAATAAAAACGCCGATCTTCCTGGCCGATTATTTTACGCGACGTCACTAAACGCGTCTCGTCACGCCGTGACGCGTCCAGCGTCGTTCAGCCATCCTCTCCATGTCGCAATGTATTCTTTCACGTTCCATACAAACATAAGGTGAGATACGTACCAAATAGCTACAATAATTAGAACTCGTTGACCTATTGGCCTTACAGAAAAATGCATAACTACGAAAGCAGCCCAAAATCCAAAGAAGACGACGCGCCGAAGAGGCAGAGCTTAAGGAGTCCTATCTTTGTCGTTCTGCGGTGAAGACATGAGCGTCGCGTTTTTCGGGATTCAAGATGATAACACACCTTCGCGTTCCGGAGTCTGAGGGACCTCAAGCCTCCTTGCAACGTCTTGGAAACGGACGATGGGTGACTCCTCGAACAGGCTCCGAGAAACTGTATTCAATGACCGAGGTGCTGATGGTGAGTCCATAAATCGCCTTCCTTTGGCAGCCTCATTTGGTTTGACGCGTCTTATAGGGGACTCATCATTCCCAAACGTGTGGTTGTAGAAACCATGGTCATCATCGAGCGCAGATGCCAGTGTTCCCGGGCCACCAAATACCCGGTTCCACGAGCTTCTTCCTGTTGGTCTCGAAGGCGTCTGGAACGGGCCGCTCCCGCGATTTGACCATGAGTTCTTTGGTGTAGCAAATGGAGCACCGAACTTGATTCCTCTTGACGGCGTTGACGTTGGGTCGAAGGGAGTATCATGACTATCCCTTCGGTAGGAGCTTCCAAACACAGGCGTGCCACTATACACCCTCGCCTCGCGACTTCTTTGCTGGGGTGTCCTTGGTCCATGCCCCGACGAGTCTATCCAACTGGAATCCGAATAGAAGTCACTTGCGTTTCCAAGACTGCCGCGGTTGGGCGTTCTTGGCACTCTTGTCGAGCTCCATGGCATTGGAGAGTCTTGAAGTGACGGTTGGAAGAAGGTTGCGTCGTGGGAGCGTTTCAAGCTGGGCGTATTATCCGTAGGGACGAAGGTGGGCTCTTCCGTCTGCTCGACGTATGGCGACCGCCCTGCCTCTTCGCAGTTGTGGCAATACCACGGATCTTCTTCTTTGCCCAGCTCTGAGATATCCCGGATGCCAATACATTCCAGGTGATACCACATCTCACACCCATCGCATTGAACCAATTCCCTGCCATCATCGGGCCCGCGACATACGCATAGAACTTCGTCGTCGTCGTCGTCATCTTCTCCTCCATGCCTCCGCCGTTGTCGCTTTTGCTGGCGATATGAGAGTGTCCGGACACTCTTCTTGGACAAAAGAGCCGTCCGGGCATCGGCTGGATCACTGGGGAACATGATGTGCCGCCTCGCCAGAGGCCTTACATCCGGATTCGTCGCAAGTGGGACCATCTTCCCTCTTCCCATTCTGGGCGGAACAGGCAGGTTGGATGGCTCGCCAAGATTATCCAGCTCCACCAAGCCATTCGTCAACGATAGTGGTATCTCTTCATCGTCCTCCTCATCCGAATCCTCCCTATCCAAGAACCTCTCAATCCACTTCAATTTCTCCTTCTCTTGTTCCTTCTCTGTCTCTTCCCTCTCTTCCAACCGCACCCTCCACGGAAACTGTGAATCCGGCCAGTTAGGCTTATCCTGAAGCGCATCTCCAGGAACACCGTCAAGATGGCCTCTTTTGTCAATCTCAGCCGCTTTCTTCTTCCTACGCGCGACACTGACTTTCTTCTTGCCTGCCGTGGTTTCCGCAACAGCCGATATATCCTCCTCAATTGCTAAATCCACCAAGACACGGCCATGGCCTTCGAGTTGTACAGGCTGTAGCTTGGCCTTGCTAGGGCCTGGCTTATTAGTGAAAGCGGCCAACCTCCTGCGTTTCTTAAGCTCTTTGTCGGATGGCGGGGCTTCCTGTGCATACTCAAGAGCAGAAACGGCATTTGAAGGTCCAGGAGCACCAGGCATTGCCAGGACAGTAGGATGAGGATGGTGCACCCAATCCGAGGTTCTCTATACCGAACTCATCAGTACCTGTATTTTTTTTGCCAACTTAATAGGCATATACTCACATATCTTCCATACCCTCCCGCCATCAAACTCTCCTCGAAGCTCTCCTCACTCGTCTCTTGGAAAAGCGTCAACCTCCTCCCCTTAACCGGGCTCTCCATAATTCCAACCAGCCCCTCCCTCTCCCTACTGCTCTGATTCAGTGCTTCCTCCTCCTCCAGCCCAAAAGGGTCCGTCTCAGAGAACGTCCTCTTTGACCGCTTCAAGTACTCTGGTCTCCTGGTCTCAGCTTCTTGTACGTGCGCCATGCGTTCTCTCATCATAGCCTGTCGTATTCTCTCGAGCTCTCCGCCGGGAGGAGGCCTCATCGGTGTCTGTTGTGACGCTGGTAATTGGGATTGTGCGTGTAATTGGGGTGTCTGAGATATTTGCAGAGTTCTCTGCATAGGTGTCGCTGGGGCAGATGGATTAGGGGTAAAGAAGGATGACCTGTTGCCATCCCTAGTGGGCGATGAAGACCTATCACGAGACTCCGCGAAGGGCAAAGGGGGTGTTCGAGAGTGATGAGAACCTGATGGAGTAGCGTTGTGCGGCGTAGGTGACGTGGAAGGCTGTTTCAGTGACAATTTTTCCATGAATGGGGACGACAGTTGTGATGAACGCCCCTCGGTGTGGGATTGAGAGGACTCTGTGGATGAGGACAGTTGCAATGGAAAGGTATTGTAGGTATCGCGAGGGGGGCTGTGGGCGTATAAGCAAAGGTGCTCGTGGAATAAATTATGGTTCACTCACAATGGACTGGGACCCTTTGGAGTTGAAGCCCCATGCCGGGAGGGTCCAGGCGTATAATTGCGTTCAACATTTCGAGAGAACGGACTAAAAACACGACGGAGCTAAATATATCATAGCAAAGGAGTAAAGGTGCATATACGCACCTCGATTCCGGGGTAGCAATTTGCTGGGTGAGCGACTGCGTTATGATTCGATCCTCCCTGCAATATCAAATCAGATGTTGTTCTTCAAGACTGGCGCAGAACACGCACAAATTTGAAGTAAGTGGTCTATGAGCGGTCGGCGTCGACAAAACGCGTGAAGAAGTTTGATAGCTGCCGTTAGAGATGAGATCATGCGTGCCCTTGACCCGGGCCGAACAGACTGACGCACCTGTGAGCAACAGGAGACTCTGAGATATGGGCAGTGTTTCGTAGATAGTTCCCAAAGTTGCTTGGACTGATAGGACACGGTACATTAGGGACGATAAGGGAACGAAAAGTTGGTAAATCTGACCTTTGGGGTGTGGGTAAATGACTGTAGGGTTTGTTTGTAAACGATGATGCAGAGAAAGGTGAAGCAAGGTGGCGAGAGGTACTACAAGAAACTATGAGCTCCAAATCCGTTCATGAGGAAGAAACAGCACAAACCTCGGTATTCCCTCGAGAGCTGAATCCAGATCACCCCTCTCTAATGAAGAAGTGGGACTCCGCCGTCGCTGACCTGCATTCAGCAACGGTGAGCTAAAAGGTGTCGCACTGCCCCCTCCAGAAAGATTTTTCATCTTTGCCTGGTCCGAGAACATTCAAGAATGAGTGTTTGAAGAAGTGAACGCCAATGTTCTTGTCCTTGGACCCTCTTTATTGGGGGTTTTCGCCGGGAATTTCGAAGGTGAAAGTGATTGTTAGGTATCGCAATTGAAGTTAGTCGTATAATTCGTTATTATGGGCAATTCAATTATCAGAAAGTCGAGAGAAAAGAGGGCAAGGACTCGAGAATGAAGGAATACGGAGGTGGTGGTACTGATAAAGAACCAGAACCAAATCTTAGGTAAGCTCCGTTACCGAGATCTGCGTTCTTCGGTTTGGCGACGATGCCGGTCAAAGCGCTGGAGTTTTATAGCGGCATCGGTGAGTGAGCAACCTATGAAAAAGTTTACGTTCTAATAAGAGGATATAAGGTGGACTACATCTAGCGTTTTCAAGGAGCAGTGTTGAAGGATCGTTGTTACAAGCTTTTGACTGGGATCAAACGGCCTGCCAGGTTTATGAAGCCAACCATGGTCCCGGCCTAGCCAAAAAGGTATTTGTACTGGTCTTGTTCAAACCGTTTTCTGTATGTTTATATTTCTAGGTGGACATAACAACCCTCACAGCATTGCAACTAGGGGCTTATGAGGCCGATTTATGGCTTATGTCTCCTGCCTGTCAACCCTACACCGTCCTAAACCGAAATGCTAAAGGCGAACGCGATCCTCGAGCACAGCCATTTCTTCATCTCATCACAGATGTCTTACCGGAGATGGCTAAGATCAACGCTCACCCGTCGTGCATTTTAGTAGAAAACGTCGCCGGATTTGAGGTGCTTTATCCCCCCACCCTTTCATTTTCTCACCTCTGATCCTTATTGCCAGTGAAGGTATCAACGACCCGCCAACTCCTCCTAACGACTCTCCGATCTCTGGGATACACGACCTTAGAACTGCTTCTGACCCCATTGCAATATGGCGTCCCTAATTCGCGTCTACGATACTACCTTCTTGCGAAGAAACAACCCCTGACCTTCCACAGGGCCTCTACCATGGACGCAGATGAGGTTCTGAGGTCAATTCCTGGACAAAAACATTGGAGGGATCCAAGACTGGATCAAGTATCCTCAGCCGATGTTGAAAGCTCCGCCTCCGACCTTGCGCTGCAAATACAGGACTATCTGGACGAACCCACGTCGGAATGCTCATCCCATCCCAACACGGTACCGGACAAAGTACTCTTGAAGTGGGGCCGCCTGTTTGATATCGTCCTCCCGTCCTCTAGACGAACCTGTTGTTTCACTCGAGGTCTATTTCCGGACCCTTTTGTACCTTTCTATAGCTAATTAGTGATTTAGGCTACTCACAGTTGGTCGAGCGAGCAGGTTCCATATTACAAGTAAATCCCGAACTCGATGTCAGTATTATCGTCTGATTTCCTCTTCATCCTTTAACCCCCTTTTTCTACAGACGACTGAAGTGTTCGACAATTTCCTCGCTGCTCAGTCCGAGGGCCTGCCTTCAGAGCTGTGCCTAGCCATTCTCCGCCCACTAGGCCTTCGCTATTTCTCGCCTTCTGAGCTGCTTCGGATCTTCGACTTCACGCCGTTAGATGAACCAGATGCAAGGTTTATTTGGCCGGATGGCATCTCAACAAAATCAAAGTACAGGCTTATAGGAAATAGCGTGAATGTCAGAGTCGTACAGCAACTCATAGAATACCTGTTCCAAGATTAATGCATTTATCATTTCTTCCGACTGTCCTCCCGCCAAGTTAATGAGGGCTTCGAAATATGAGGAGCATGCCTGAAACCGATTCGAGCTAAGTAAATTCTAAGTTCCAAAAGGAATGCTGAACGCACTTAGTTGTATATACCAACATTTTTTTTCTGGGCCTAATCTTGCCAGCGGCCTCTGCAGCAGACTTCGCATCGAGCAAGCTCATCTGAGCGTGCCTCAGCAAAGACGGGTAGAAGTTCTTCAACCAGCTCTCAGGGGGGTATCAAATTCTCCATCAAACCCCTCGAGTCCCCAGTCAAGTCTGTTCAACCTCGGATACAGATCAGCAAGAAATGCCGCGATTCAAGCAGGCTCGCTGACCGGAGAGTACAAGACATCAAAGGCTTGTAATTTCTGGTCGAAACGAGCCCCGGATCCTGGTTTCGAGGTAGTGGGGGTATCTGACTTGAATGGAAGCGATAGGGAACGAAGATCAGGGCAATGTTCTGCCAGCTCTACGAAGCTTTGGCTCGTCAGTTTTGGAGGGTAGTTGGAAACATGTTGACCGTATATTCGGAGTTCTTGAATTCTTGGCCAGGACATCACCAATTTCCCAAAAAATGTGTCGTCGAGATGCAATATGTCATATGTACAGATATGAAGGGTCGTCAAAGACTTGAAGTTCGAAAGTGTGTTCAGGTGATCGACAGAAACGTGATATTGCAGGAGTGTGTCTGGTGAATTGACATTATCTTCTGTATCATCGATTGACAGCACATCCAGTGTGTCCGATGAACATTGTTCGTTGAGACATCGAGTAAGATCCGTCCATCTAGCAGACGATGATAACTGTGGGCTGATAATCCAAAGGGTTACACCTTTAAGGGGTCGTTTATCGGGGGAGAGTTGGCGGAGGAAGTTGGTGGCAAAAGCAATATCTGGGATTTCAAGGGTAAGTTGCTCGAGCTGGGGTAGAAGTGGGGGCGGTTGCTGATGAGCGTCCAACGGCCAAATAAGTAACTCTGTTTCGAACTTCGAGATCTCGATATTGACCTCCTTGAGCAAGGGATATTCGCGTAGGTGGCTAAGGACTTGGGTTGAATTTTTCACACGAAGGCGAAGGCATTCGACGTTCTTCCACGCTACATCCCGTATAGTACTTTCAATGTTGCTAATGACCGCAGAGCCTTCGGCCAAGTCGTACATCACGAGCTCGAATTCTTCGAGCAATGGGTAACGCTGACCAGCACCCCTCAGAAAACCCAGCAAGTCAAGAAGGAAAGATCCGGAGCATTCGTCTGCATTCAGATGTATGCGCAAGCTCTTGAGCTTGCTCTGAGTGAAAAGTTGAGTGAACGTTAGCGCGGCGGAGTCAGGTTTCAAGATGCGAACATCATGAACATTTGGAAGAAGTGTGGCGCCTGCGGTTGCAAATTGAAAGGATCAGTACTGGGCACCAGTAAGGTCAATGGTTGGACGTCCATGTACCAACCGAGTGTCTAGCTGAATGTCTCGCCCAAGAATGTATACGCGTTTGCCCAAATCTCTGCATCTTGCGAGGTCCTCTGGCTGGAGGGGCTTCAAGGTCTGAATACGGATAGTATTTTCATGTCAAAACGCAGCTCACACTGCTACAGAATGGATGGACTCACGATTGCGTCCTAGTTCTCTACATCATCCCAGATGTCTTGAGAAGTGCAGTCTGCCAGTGGCTTCAACGACGGAATCGTGTGCCAGATGGCGTCTACAGCAGGCTCGTACAGAAACTTGCAAGTCTGTGCTAACGCCAAGATCCCATTTCTGTCATCACGGAACCCGGTTTTGCATATTAAGCTTGCAATTTCGGGAATTCGAAGACATCGGTGCATTTGGCTGTGTCACGCGCCGTCGCGTCGTGGACACAATACAACTTACGAGTTTGTGTT
The DNA here is from genome assembly GCA_944990035.1 of Clitopilus passeckerianus. Classification (NCBI taxonomy): domain Eukaryota; kingdom Fungi; phylum Basidiomycota; class Agaricomycetes; order Agaricales; family Entolomataceae; genus Clitopilus; species Clitopilus passeckerianus. The sequence continues at coordinate 1,772,165 of CALYLX010000112.1, read as the reverse complement.
GTTGGAAGCGTGGTAATATGCAGTGTGGACCCATCACGCGCGGAATTTCCGCATCAAAGGCGTGGAAAGTAGAATTTCATTCCCAAAAGCGTGGAATTCGTCGACAATGAAAAAACCGATGAAATTCATTGGCCAGATTTCCACCGCCAAGGGTATGATTTTCGTAAGGCGCGCTTTTCGTGCATTTTGATGATCGGAACCTCGTCATCGGCAAAGCTGGTGAAAACCATCTCAATATGGAGACAACTTTCGTTGCGCTATGGGCTGATTTTCGGTCCTTTCTCAGATGTATCTTGGACGTTGACGTCCTTGTCAACATTGACACATTTAGAGTCAGGTATCTAGATAAAAGACGTGAGACTCCGACTGCCTGGTCTGCGCTTTTTTACACTGTTTTAACTCTATTTCGAGCATATATTTATCATTCATACTGTGCATGCGTGTTTGATTGCTCAAGGACTTGGGCTCGGGCTGTATTTATTGCAGATCCAACCGCAGGTCTTCTCCGCAATAAATAGAAATATTGTAGATACCATTTCTTAAAGCCTGATGCGTCGTATCTACTCAACCCTTCTGCAGCGATGGTGCAGCAAACAGCGCTATTGAGTTGTGCATGCCTCTCCTCACGGCGCCCCGCGCGTTGGACTTGACAAAATTCTTTGAGGTTTCGTGGTGCCAAACAGCATTCAACAAGTGCACGTGACATAAGTAGGGTTTGAACCCCTCGCTCTTCTCAACCGCCTATGACCGTCTCGCCCCCTCTCACTTGCATACTATATATACGCACAAAGCTCAACCAGCAACAACGCGGATGCCGAAATATGTTTCTACAATGGTCCTGAGAGGCTTGACTCTGCGTCACCTCTTGGGATAGCCACCAAAATAGGGAGTTGACTCTGCATCATCCCTTTGTCTTTTCCTTCAAGTTTCAACCTGTTCTCCTTGGAATTTGACTTTGCGTCGTCTCAACAAGGTTGTTTCAGCTTTGCTGAACCTACCTCTGGCGCATTCAAGCATGGCTTCCTATTCTTGTCAAGGTTTCTGTGGATCCCTGGTGCGTAATTCTGTTTTCGACAACCTTGTGCTCCCCCTAAACAATGTAATAGGTCTAGATTGGACACGGACACTGGCATGTAGGGATGGCACCAGTCGTAGACTCGGTATGGTGACAACCACAGGTAATTGGCACTCTGTTTCATTGGCTGTCAGCTCTAACGGAACAACACTCAGGCTGACATTCATGTAGGTCATAACTACTCTTGCTACTGGTGAACAAGGTATGTCTCCATCATAATGTCTGGTGCACTGGCTGATAGGGGTCCCTTTCTAGCCTTTGTAGCTCTGCATGAATCTAGCCTATGTTCGACTGACCTCGCTCATAAGAAACGATCAATGGTCAGTATCTAACCACCCTTTGGAGCCTTGAAGAGTTCTAATGCACATGTTCGGATTCCAGGCTCTCCCTACAGGTTGCAGGACTATGTTGATGGGTGTCGTCTGACTATGCAGTATAGAGTGTGTGAGAGGTGTGACAACCGTAGATGGCCAGTGGGGGTAACTACTGCATACTATTCATTACAATGTATTAGTGTATTCTACACCAAATAACACCTGGTGTTTTAATCACCTAATAGCTAAACTAAACTGCCTCGAAAGCGCCCTCAAATCCAGCTACAAAGCCCACAGAATTTAATTGTATTGAGCATTGCGCTGAATTCTGTACGCAAAGGTGTGGAAATTCCCCCGTTCCAAAAGAGGTAACTGCTGAAATCGGTCAAATTCTTGTTGAAAATCGTCGTTGTATGGTGTCGTAAATTCATTTAAATTTCAACGGTTTGGCGGCTGAAATTCCAACACCAGTAAGAGAAGAAGCCAACCTTGAAACGATGAATTTAGCCCCACCGACAAACAAAATTCGTAGTCACTGATGGTGAATTTCAAGACCCAAGACGTTGAAAATCATACACACAACCAATGAATTTCTGATGTTTTAGGCGGTAGAACCGACTAAAATTCATTGTTTTTGGCGTTGAATTTCAGGCGAATTGCGGTGGAATTGACCACTGAAATTCCAACCCTTCTGAGCCCATAGTGATGGCTATGTCATTATTATTCTCGGACGGGTGCCGTATTCTGGTTGGATGAATTTTGTATTCCCGGAAGAGGTTTCTAGGTGTGAAGGTCAATGCAATGTTCTGCAAGCTCCACGAGGCTCAGTGGTGTGAGTTTCAGAGGAAAATTGAGTTCATGTTGACCGTATATCCGGAGGTCCTGGAGTCTTGGCAAGGACATTGCCAATTTTCCGATGAATGCGTCGTCGACATCCAAGATGCCACATGTGCAGATACGGACGGTCCTCAGACACCTAAAGAACAAAAGCGCATTTAAGTGATCGGTGGAAACGATGATATGCGGAAGTATGTCTGCTGGTTCTGGATTTTCTGCTGTATCCTCGATTGACAGCACATCCAGCGTGTCCGTGGAGCATTGTTCATTGAGACATTGAATAAAACCTGCCCATCTATCAGACGACGAACGCTGCAGATCCGTGACCCAGCACTGTACCGCTTGAAGTGGTCGTTTCTCGGGGGAGAGATTACGAAGGAAGTTGGTTGCAAAGGTAAGGTCTGGAACATCAAGGCTAAGCTTTTGAAGCTGAGGTAGAAGTGGGGGAGTTTGCTCATGAGAATCTAATGGAGGCGTCCCAGCTTCTAGGACTGAGATCTGTATACCAACCTGTTTCAGCGAAGGATACTTGTGAAGGTGGGCGAACACTTGGGCGGAACTATCCGTGTGAAGGTCAAGGCGTACAAGGTTCTTCCACGCAACATTCAACATCGTGCTCTCAAGGGTATTGACTACCGCTGAACCATGGATTAAGTCCATCATCACGAGCTCGAAGCGTCGGAGGAAAGGGAAGCGATAAGCTGCGCCGCTCAGAAAGCCAATGAAGTCGCGCAGAAAAGATTTGGAGCGGTTGTCTACGGACATGGTTATGCGCAGCGCTCTGAGGTCGTCGTGTGTGAAAAGATGGATGAAGGTTAGAGTACGGGAGTCGGGTTCAATCATGCGAACCTCATCGACGTTTGGTAGCAGCGTAGTCCCCAAGGTTGCAAGTTGAAGTGCTCGATACTGGGCACGGGTAAGGTCAAAAGTTGGAGTACCATCGTCCCAGTCCGAGTCCCAGTATGAGTATGGTGGAATGTCTCGCCCAAGTATACGGACGCGTTTGCCCAGTTGCCTGCATCTTGAAAGGTCATCTGGCCGGAGGGGCTTAATGATCTGGATAGCCATGGCATAGTCAATATCCAGCTTACGGATCCACTGGCTGAATTAGCTCACGTTGTAGTCCTCGTTCTCTCCATCATCCCAGATATCTTCATCAATGCAGTCTGCTAGTGGCTTCAACGATGGAATTGTATGCCAAATCACATTCACAGCGGGCCCGTATAGTAAATGGCAAGTCTGAGCCAAAGCCAGGACCCCATTTCTAGCATCTTGGTCATCAGAGTAGAACGCTTGTTGGCAGATTAATTCTGCAATTTCTGGAATTTGAAGGCATTCGTGCATTTGGCGACAACTTGACTGCGTCGCGTCTCGCTTCGTGGCAATTCCCAGAAGAGCGTGGGGTCAGCTGGGGCATGTCATTTCCCCGAAAGTCCTGGCTTGGACCGGATCTCCCTGGACCGACAACCGAACATCAAGTGAACGTGAATTCGCTTTGAACTGCTGCCTTGTCTCTTCCCCAGGTTCTTAAGCAAACGTGAACTGGACTCGGATTGGAACTTGGCTTGCTGACTATACCGATTTTTTGAGACGAAAATGCCTGGCAGAAGAACGTTTCTCATCGGCGGTGGATGCACTGCGTTCATCAAGGTTGGCTATAGTGCCTGCTATCGTTTCGCTGAGGAATACTAAAGTTTGTGAATAGCCAAGGGGAACACGGACCACGGAGGATGTATGATCATTGCTTTTGAGGGTGCCAGTCTCTGTAATTGACTGAAACTCCGCAGATGGGTCTTGAAGCAGCCACGAAGGCCCTCCTTGATGCAGGCAAGGACGCTCTCCGCTGATATGTATAAAGCACACTAAACAGGCTATTACTTTCCAGGTATCACCTACGACGAAGTCCAAAGCGCCTTCGTGGGTTACTGCTACGGCGATTCTACCACAGGCCAGGTATACGCCATCCCTCCGCCTCCCACCCTCTTCCCACACTGACATCCATCTTCCTCCAGCGTGCACTCTACAACCTCGGCCTGACTGGCATCCCAATAATCAACGTCAACAATAATTGCTCGACCGGCTCCTCTGCTCTCAACCAAGCCAACAATGCTGTCAAATTCGGTCAAACCGAATGTTCGCTTGCACTTGGATTTGAGCGGATGAAGCCCGGTTCTCTGGGGTCCAACTTCCCTGACAGGCCGAACCCCATGATCCTTTTCCATGCGAAAACACAGGAGGTCGAGGAGGCTGGTCTGGGTGAGAACCACGGACCTGGCGCTCCAAGGATGTTCGACAACGGTGCCAAGGAGTACTTTGATAAGTATGGTGGGGGCATCGAGCATTTGGCGAAGATTGGTACGTCCATTCGAGCAATCTGACGTGACAAACCGCTCTGATGGTCATGTAGCTTCAAAGAATCACAAGCATTCCCTGAACAATCCGTACTCCCAATTCCGGGATGGATGGACCGTCGAGCAGGTCATGAAGGCACCCAAGATTACTAACCAGCTCACCAAATTTATGTGTAGCCCTACCTCCGTAAGTCAATATCCGAGCAATCCAAATTTCGGTTCTTAATGATGTTTCTCGTCAGGATGGAGCAGCCTGCTGTGTTGTCGCCTCTGAGGACTTTGTGCGCAAGCATAAACTCGAGAACCAAGCCATTGAGATCGTCGCATCTGCACTTACCACCGATACCCCAGCCACGTTTGAGAGAAGCGCCATGGATATCGTTGGATACAGCATGTCCAAGGCTTGCGCCGATCAGGTATTCGGCGAGGCTGGCTTCGCGCCCGGTCAAGGTAGGGATCAAGTCGGTGTTGTGGAGCTGCACGATTGCTTTGCTGCCAATGAGGTTCGTTAGCTCTTTCCATGGTCTGATTGAGCTTCTGACTAACAAGGGTCGATGTAGCTGATCACATACGCTGCACTTGGCCTTTGCAAGGAGGACGAGGCCACAAAGCTGGTTGAGCGTGGGGATAATACCTATGGTGGCAAGTATGTCGTCAACCCAAGCGGAGGTCTCGAAGCTAAGGGACACCCTCTCGGTGCGACCGGTCTCGGGATGCACTTCTATATTATGAGTACGTATCTTTCTCTCTTTAACTGCTTCTCGTGCTTAAAAACCCCATTCTTAAATCTAGTGCAACTTCGGGAATGTTAGTAACTATTTCCCAAAATCTTCGAAAACCCGACGAGTCTAATCAACTCCAACAGGGGCAGGACCAATGCAAGCACCAGGGCTTTTTGATACCCCTGATAAGCGAGGGAAGTATGGACTGGTCCACAACATTGGTCTTGGAGGTGCAGTTGTCTGTTCCCTGCTCCGCCGACCTGAATTCTACAAGCCCGGCGGCCAGGATGGTCGCAGCAGGTACATTCATGCTTCATTTACCCATACTTGAACCTACGAGATAACCATCAATATGTCTTCTAGGTTGGGCTACAATCATGCCCATGAGTGTCGACCGGTCACTATGGATGATGTTAACAAGGTCAAATCCAAGAAGTCCTCACCTTACGTGTTGGAACATGCCAAATTGTAGTTTTAGTTAATTCACTATGTATAACGTATCTACGCAATTTTACTTCAAATTCCCCAGCTGAATCTGGACTAGTTTGGGGAAGAGAACCTCAGAAGAGGGAGGGATATCAGCGACATATCCTAGCATTCATTGACAACGTTGTGGAACAAATACATCAAAAATTTTCATTACCTCCTCATTACAACCGTTCAATTATAACAGAAGGTATCCACTAAAAGTACGGTGTATGTACGTGAAGCATGTAATACCGAGCAGAATACTAGTACGTTAGTAATAACTTTTGGACAACAAGGACAGCAATATATAACGCGTAACAACAAGTGAAATTTAAATAATTGTGACGGGAAAAAGTCATTCGTGCAGTTGAGTGCGTGTAAATAACTCTGGAATTCTCTGGGATCGGTTTTTCCTTCTAACGTTGGTTAAATGCGTCTGGAAAGTTCATACATCATCGACGGCGGCTGCTTCTGGTCGGGTTATTCCTGGTCTCCTCGAATCGCTTCAGGACATCGGCATAGCTTGTGCGATTGACAAGATGCACAAAATAGCTGCCACCATTGCTACCCCAGGAAACACTGCCAGAATGGTACGGCCGTTCTGAAACTTCGAATATGCCACTCATGTCATCCGCCTGAGAATGGCACAGGTGAGATACAAACGGAACGTACGCAATATTAGGACTTACGTTTCGCTCAGTAATCCTTGCGTTGATAGAAGAGAATGGCTTGAGCGAAATGACGATAGCACCCTCTTTTAAATCTAGGAATTTGGGTCGCAGTGCCTCGTTAACTACGTCCCCCTCAAATCAGCGCCCATTCACCCACAAGAAACGCAAACAGATACTTACGACTCTCTTCAAACACCTTATTGTCCACCAACACCACATCCGCCTTCGATATCAACTCATCCACCCTCGGACTCGTCAACATATTGCCCTGCTCAAGTTCCATATCCCCCACTTTAACACCCCACATCCTGCACCTTGTCTCCAATTGCTTCTTCATATCCCTCGCGACCTTCGCTGCCCCAGCCTGAATCTCAACCCCATAGCTCTTACACCCAGTCTGCAAACTCGCCTGCACACACACATTCCCCACTCCAGAACCAAGGTCAAGGAACAGAGAATCTTGCCTGAGTTTGGTAATCTGCACGATCTCGTAGGCGAGGGAGGGCATGATTTCGCCATATACCGTACTCGAGAATGCCTCGTATTGCCTGAGTTTGCGGATGTTGGGACCAACATTGCGCTGATAATTTTCCTCGATGATCCGCATGAGAACCTTTTTCGGCAAACCCTTCGTCTCCCATGTCTTCACAGCCTCCTTGAGAGAGTTTGGTGCTTGAGGGCTCATCATATCATGCGGAAGTGGAGGATACTTGAAGCTCCTCAGGATCCGGTTGATTTGATCCATAGCACGCATAAATAGAGGACCGTCCTGGGTATTCAGAGCTCTTTGGAGAGTTCGGAGGAGAGGGACCTGCGAGGGTCTACCTGCTTCGAGTTTTTGACGTAGGCTTGCAAAAGCAGCCAGCAGCGATGAAGCTTCATCTGATTCTTCTGGAGACACCTCTCGGCGGAATGGTCGCGAGGGCGACTCTTGTTCAGAATCAGGATATGACGTAGTGTCAGTCGAACTGGTCCTCGATAGGTCAGGCGGTGGCGACGGGCTGGGCGATGGTGAGCCAGGTGGTGTCGTAACGTCAGGCTCTGACTCGTTAGGCAGGCTTCCTAGGAAGGAGGCTTGTTCCGGAGTCAAGTAGACTACAATTGATCATTAGTACATGGTTTCGGGTGCAAATGCAACAAGAGTGGGTCAGCTTACATTCCACTATGGTGTGTAGCGTCTGCACCAGATCTATGATGGGGTTGTAATGGTCTTTATCCTTTGGTGCCAATAGAATAAACCTGTGTTTACAATGAATACTGGCGCCGGAGTACATGAGGTGCAACAAACCTTTCCGAAGCACCCGTGTTCGGATATTCGAGCTCACACACAGGGTAATCGGTATCATGAGGGTGGAATCGTGTGTCTCTTGGATTCGCCAGGTTCCGGAAGACTGTAAAAGAATGAGCGCCTTGATAGAGGAGAGAACCAGGAGAGCAAGACAACATACAAGTTTTATACGATTTCATCAAGTTTTTAACCACTCTTTCAGAGCTCATAAAATCTTCTCCGGGATATCCATTCTCTGGATGCACCCAGGACCGTCTTTCGATCGGTGTTTCATCGTCATATACAGGAAATTGCGAAGTAGACCGCGATCTACTGCTGCGATAAATAGGCTCCAATGGGGGAGAATTCGCGGTGTCCGGGGATGCAGCACGCGAAGCTCTCTTTGACGAAGTCCCAGGAGTGCGTTTTCTAGGTCGTTCACCGTTACCTGACCCCGATGCACGAAGTCGTTTGACCTCGCGGGGCAATGGCACATCGGATGTCTGTGGTGTTGATTTCCTCTTCCTTGGGGAAGGGCTGGACAGTGGAGATGAGTCTCTCGAGGACACAGACGGTGCTCGTGAGGATGTAGATGGCGCAGCACTGACAGACCGATGCTGTTGACGCTCTACGGGGGCGTACGTTGGAGGAAGCCGGACTGGAATATGACGCGTCGTAACGGTTACTGGGGTCACCCTGGCGGTTACTTGGGTTTGAGTCCTTGACTGCGAGAAGAAACCAGCGTCCGACGACGCTGGCCGGGTCGTTGTCGTCGTTGTCGACATTGACGAAATGTGAGTAATTTAGAAAGGCGTCAAGCTCTGCGGTTTCCAAGTTTGCTATGAAGGTGGCTGTGCTGTCTGATGCAACAATGGAGTGCTATATACAGAATACCATACAAGGACTCTCTAAATAAAAAAAATTACATGGCCCTCTGTTTCATCCGACTGCTGACCGCCCTCAGGCCAGAGTAAACTTTGCCCGGTGGTGATCCAAGAATCAGCGACACAATGGCGTCTCTCGCTACCTTGATATTTTGGAAAGAACCCATAATATGTACTTTTCTGCGGAGAAATACGAATAAGAATTATCTCGATAGGCTCGGGAGATTACTAACGTATCTGCCAGGACTATGCGTGTCCGACTAGCATTCTCAATAGTGAACTTTGTCTTTCCGTCTTGTCCGGCGATTCGTCCTGGAGCATCAGAGGTTAGATATTGGTAGAGTGAGATGAGCGGGTTCTAATCATACCGATTGCTCGGGATAGATGATCACCGTGCAAGGTCTTCACATCCTTTATCTCAAATGAATCCAGGTATAGGTCATCCAATCGGAGGAGAGCAATTGCATCCTGACCAAGATGATGAGCGCCGGTATACAGGGAAACAATGCAACGCTTACATTGACGTCGAATCCCAGCGCATATGCTTTGACAAAGTCCGCCCCTTTTTGTATGGCTCCTATGTCCTTCGTCTCTCTTGACGTCTATGAGTTGAGGGCTTCAGTAGAATGATTGATGGCATGGGATACTGAACGTACCCGTATCTCGACACATCGTCGTTGAACATTCATCCTAACTTGCAGTTCCAGCATCTCTGTCAGAGGACCGAATATATTGACCCAATCTTTCTTGATTGGTGTCATCCGATGTGGGGGTATGGGTATCCGTCGAGTCTCTGACTTTAGTCTTGTTTTATCAGCGTTAGCTGATGCGGGAGGGAAGGCAGGTGCAGCTGAAGCCTCCAGAGTCGATGATGGATCAGCCTCAATCATGAGCTCGTCGTCGTCCAAGCTAGTGTTCCCAGAATCTGGCAGATGGTCTGTTATGGCTGGTCGTTCATTCGCATCTCCCATTTCTAGATCTTCAGTAGTTTTCGATGTTGCTGTGACGCCATTTTTTCTGAAAAACCTTCTCCTATTCTTCTTTTGAGCACCAGATGCTGCCTGAGAGGGGCTTGCGATGGGATGAACGGCGACCATGACTGGACTTTACAGTTTAGCAGATCTGCAAGGTCCAATGCGCCGAAAATATTTGTGACTTTTTGTCACATCGGTCACATCTCGAGCTCATTGCTCAGTTATTGCTGTAAAATCGGCTTTATTCAACAGTAATCATGTCATAATTGGTGATTTTCTGGAATCTTTATTGACGAATTGAAATTGTTTTTTTCTTTTCTTGTCGTCGTGAACCGCTTCAAACCACAAAAAATTGTCCTATTCGGTTCTCGGTCACACGTGACCGTACCTTCATTGATGGCACGTGTAGAAGTGACCTCGGCCGCCAGCTAACTTTCGTCGACAATACCGCTCGAAACCGTTCGCGTTTTGGGTCCTTCTCCCCCCTGCGGAGCCCGTCGTGCCCTCAGACGACCAACGACAGCGACGAAGACATCTACAGTGACTTTGACAGCTCATTCGGGATTTAATACTCCGCGACTCGCCGGAAATTACTACCAGATTCCCAACTTGGCCGCAACAAAGTTTGAACTTTATAATACATAATGGCCAGACCTAGAGACCCGCTACCAAGGTTGAACCTGAACGTTGCTATGGGCATGCAACAGCAAGCTCCAATGCCTTACTCTCCCGCTCTTCCGACAGCTATTCAGCAGAGCTTTCCGCCTTCATTCCCCATGAACAACCCTCTGCAAACGCCTATGCAACCATTCTTCACTCAGCCACCCATACCTTACCACGGACGACCAACACATAATCAAGGGCAAGCAAGCATTGCGGGACTGGCAGCTGCTGGCATCCGACCTCCAAACGGCTTTCCACCAATGACTCCGGTCGGCGGCCATGCTCACTTTTCCCGACCTTCATTGATGGGAATTCCTGGAGCTCCTGGTCACCCGTTTCCAAACAGGAACAGGAGACAGCCTAGTATCGGTGGCCCCCCGAAGGCCGTACTAGGAGGCCCAACTAGGAAAGTTACCCCCCTACCACCTGCACTTAACCCACCCGCACCGCCGCCACCAAAAACCAAGAAGGTCAATGTGAATTTACCAAAGGAAACGATACCCCGAGAAGATGGTGAACCATCCATGCGAGAACCATGGGCTAGAGATGTTTCGGATGGCTTCGTACACAGGGATCAGGAGATACCCCCGGTCGATATATCAACTGCAGACGTATACCCTTCGGACCAAGAAAGATTAGACCTACCGAATAGCATTGATGTCTTCCTACCTGGGAAGGTACGTATATTGATTCCATTGTTTCGATTTGACACTCATTTCCAAATAATTTCTATTACAGCGAGCATGGCAAGAGCTCAAGCAGCAGGCCATTGAGGAAAAGCTCGAGAAACTTGGAGTCGAGAAAGGATCCGGCAGTAATGTGCCACACATACATGCTCCTCACGCAAGAGCTGCATCGGTATATTCTTTTCTTCCCTTTTAGCTGATCACATGTTCTGACCTACTCCCTTTGTGTTCCCAATATAGATATCCTCCCCAGCCGACCCACAGATTCTTCTATATAAGCTCAATAAACTGCATGCCTCTCAGGACAATTCACCCGTGGCATCACTGGCTGGTTCACCTAATCTTGCATTAGGCGGCCCTTCGCCGAGGTTCCTGCAGAACAGGCACGGACATGCCATGTCTCTGGCGCTGCCAATGTTGAACCCTTCCGCACCTGCCTTTGATCCCTTCGGACAAGCTATTGCAGAAAATTCCACAGAGGAAGTCGTTGGCCTGCAGGAGAGCATCCATGCCATCCGCTCGGGTGGTCTGTCACCCGGTTTGCTGCCTCCCCAGCAGACATCCAGGCCAACCAGCCGGCCGGACTTCATTCGCGGATTTGGGCTGGATATTCCAGAAGAAGCTGAAGAGGAGGAGGAGGAGCAAGAAATCAAAGGGCCGGTGTCCGAGCCTGCACAGCTGGACGAGGAGCCTCTCCAGCGAGATGCTTTCAGTTCTCACTTCCATGAAAGAAAGACTTCTCAAGAGAGTAGGGCTGTCGATGATATCGGCGTTGATTATGATCGTACCCATTCCGAAAGGGACAGGATGTCGATTTCACAGAGCCGAGTTCATTCGCGCCATGTTTCAAGATTGTCTGCTGCTTTGTCAACCAGGTCTGCTGGTGCTCTCGATGATGAGGAATTCGTCGGTGAAGAAGACGTCATTGATTCTCATAACTTCAACAACCCGGTTGAAGAGGAGCAGGGCGAAGTTGAGGAGAGGGAAACGGATCTTGTCGCTGAATGGACGGGAACCGAGGATGTCTACGACTCATCCGACGATGACGAGGTAAATACTTCCGATTGTTACTTGCCGAGTTTCCGTGCTAAGGACTTGTTCGCGTTTCTTAGAGCATCGGAGAATACTCCAACCCATCTGATGAGGAGCGTGTAAGACAGGCACGCGTCGAGCGCAGATTGCGCAGGAGACAGGTCGATCAACCTCGCAGACTTCCTCTCTTTCCTCGCCCGCCAGATATTATCGGGTTGTCCTCTCACCAAGAAGACGACATCATCTCAAATCCCAGCGATGAGGAGAGAGAAAATGTGTCTCGTCCGTTCAACTTCGGCCAGGAAGATTTTGTGCGACCCAGTTCAGGCTTTGGTCACCTTGGCCATTCTCTCCCCGCTCTGCACCATTCTCGTGGGGCTTCCGCTCAGCACTCCGCGTACGATCCCGCCCATGCTCACTCTCGTGAGTCGAGCCAGTTCATGTATCCCACGACGCATGAAATGTCGCATCAACCCCAATCTTCCATTTCCTCCTCCACCCGCCGAGATGCGGCTTTGAATCCATTTGCTAAGCCATTCGTCTTCGGAGCTGCTCGTAACAACTCATTGGGACCCGCAACCGCCGAACCAGAGCCACAGGTACAAGCACAAGCGACGCCTACTCCACCTTCCGGTCATGTTCGCGTACCGTCTAGTGGGAAGTCGCTCAATGCCGCTGCCCCCGAGTTCAAGCCTGGAGGTTTCAGCTTCAACTTTACCCTTCCTCCCGGCGTACCCACCATGCCTCCTGCACCTCCCGAATTACTATCTGAATCTCCTGTAATGGAGAGCTCTCCTCTTAGGGTTCAAGGCAGGGAGAAGAGGCAGAAGTTGGATTCAGCCGACTTCGATGAGGAAGGAGACAGTATGTCCTCGTTCAGGTTCCCTCCTGCTCCTGCTGCGCACTTAGAGGACTCCCCCGAGCCGATCCGCCGTCCTCATGCGGCAACGAACTCGAAAGGTCACAGGCTCAATCCCTCGGCCGAGCCGTTCAAGTTCCCTGGGCTTCCTTCTGGCATTGCTCTTCCCACCCAGTCTGAATTTGTTGACAAGCCCGACGAAGTCATTCAATCCCCTGCGGGGTCTGAGCCGATGGAACTCGACGAAGAAGACGATGCCGATAAGGAGAACAGGATGATCGCAAGCCCCGAACCTGTCAAGTTGACCCACCATGATGAAGCTACCATGAAGGCTAGCAATGCCAACGCTGACATGGACCCATTTTTGGTTACCGCCAAACCCAAGCGGGCACCTATTCCTTTGGACTTCAAACACCCCGTTTCCACCAACACCGTCCCGGCTGGATTGTTCAAGGCGCTCGTCAATAATGGAGATGGCCCTGCTCGTCGGTCTACGATTCACTCTCGTATGACATCCCGCGAGATCTTCGAGCACAACCGTGAACCGTCCATGGACGATGCTAACGTGGCCTCAATATCCAATGTTACCTCTCGTAGCCGTAGCCGACTCGTCACCGATCCAGGAAACAGACGTGCATCCCCCTCCGACGACGTTTTCGGTGGAAATATGGGTCATTCTCGACGCCGCTCGTCCTTCACTGACGCCATCCGCCCCATCCGCCCATTATCACGCTCGGATGGTCAGACCAATTCTGCAAGCTCCGCTGCCAGCCTCACTGGTCGCTTGGAGCTTCAATTGACGGAAAGGCGAATCGAGAATATGCTTGAGGAGCGCTTCGCTTCTCTCTCTCAAAACCTCCATCAGGATGCGAGCGAACGTCATTCGAGCACCCAAGCCATTCTTGCGGAGATTCAGTCAATGTTCCGAACCCAACTGCGCGATTCTGTCGCTCGCAGCCTGGAAGATAGCCAATTGGACGCCCGAGGTGACCTCGACATCCAGCTCTTCAAAGATATCGTCGAGAATGCCAATTCGGAATTGATCAAATACTTCGGAGAAGAGGTTCAGGCTCTGCAGCAGCAAGTTTGGGAGTCGAAGACCGCTGCAGATCACTCTATGGATTCCTCCTCTGCGATGGAGGAGATGGCGAACAGGACGATTAGTGCCATCGTTGAAGCCATCTCAGAGCTGACAGCTCGTCAAGAAGCTATCAACCACAATGTCCCAGCTCGCGAGGACGACGCATTGGTCGACAAGCTTATGGCCGAACTTACACCTGTTTTGGCTTCAATCAGGACAGAGCCTGTTGATTACGAGTTCCTGACCTCGCAGTTAACTCAAGCTGTCAAGCCTCATATCTCCCAACTCATTGATCTTGCTTCTGATAAGCGAGAGACGGCTGGCCTCATCGTCGAAAGAATTATACCAATGCTGCCATCCACCAACTTCGACATCGACGCTGTTACCCACAAATTAACCGCTGAAATCCGACGTGCCATTGCTCCCATTGATGCCTTCGAGATAAAGGAGCAAGTCGCTGATTTGGTGGTAGAGCGCCTCGATGCCCGATTGTCCGTCCGTGACAAGACATTCAACGTGGACACCATCGTTAGCAAGGTCTCCGAGAATATGACTCAAGCCTTTGAAACGTTAAGAACTCTACCCGACACCGTCGAAAACATGTCAATCAAAGTTATATCGGCGTCAGACCAAGCAACTAAGCTCGCGACCGCGCAGGAGCAAGTTATACAGCTTATCAACGATCTTCCTGGGAGGTTGAATGGAGAATTACAGTCGTTGCAGGCCATCCAATCCACGCAGGACAGCATCCTGGGCGAGTTGCAACGCCAAGCAACCGCTGAAGGTCAGCAGGCAGTAATCCCAGACCTCGTCATACCCGCTTTGGAAGGTCTTACTACGGCTCAGGAGGATCTAGCTGCTCGCACATCCTCCCTTCAGTCGCAGAACGATATCGTGCTGGAAAAATTGGGCGCGCTCCCCGGATCCGTGGAGGCTGCCCTGGCTACCTTCCAAGCCAGCCAGGCCGAACTCTTCGAGTCGTTCTCAGCCTCCAGGCGCGAGATGGACGAACTGAAGAAGGCTAACTCTGACCTTCAGATTCAGGTCAACAAGGCTCGCGGCGCTCATGGTCAAATCAGGGTCGAGAAGGACGTCCTCCAAGAAAAAGCTGCTTCTGTGGAGGCCGACCGTGACCGTCTACGTGCTCAATTGAACGAGGCACGCGCCAGCAACGCCGAGCAAGCATCCCAAGCGTCGGCATTGGAAACGAAGAACAAGGAACTTGAAGATGCTTTGGCTAAAGCTTTCGCCAGGTTACAGGCGTCGGACATTGCCGCTGACACCAGTCGGGAACGTATTGCCCAGTTGGAGAAGTTTAATTCTGAGCTTTCAAGTGAGAAACAGACGCTCAAAACCAAGGTAAGCTCAGGTTCTTTACTTTCATCATATACCATCTACTAACACGTGTGTAGGTCGAGTCGATGCAGTTGGAAGTTTCCTTTGCAAACAAGGACCGCGATAGTGCAACTCGACAGCTCTCTGCCCTTCAAGTCAAACACGAGCAGCTTCAGTCCGAACAGAGCCAATGGGATGATCTGCGAAGCACCTCAGAGAAGCTGGACCTTCTGTCCACTATGGTCAGCCAGCTCGGCAACGAGGAACTTGAAGAGCTCAGGCGCTATCGTGACCGAACCAAGGTGCTGGAAGGAGAGCATAGTGCACTCCAACGCCGGTTCAAGGATCAAGAAGCTAAGCTTAGCAATAACGAGCGGGCTGCCTTCACTGCACGACAAAGCCTCTCACAAGCTCAGCAACGGGCTTCTGAGTGGGAGAAGCGTGCTAAGGAATATGAGGGCAAGGTCGAGCTTCTCCAGACCAAGCTCGACCATGCCGAACAGACTCATAACCAACTTGAGGCTGACCATTCGCTCGTCAAGTTGCAACTGGAGGAACGTGAAGCGAATGACCGATTGACTACTGTAAGTCCAACCCTCTTCTTCTGTCGGCATTGGACTGACATCCGGAATACCCAGGATCAACAGACAAAGATGCAAAATACTATCACTGGCCTCGAAGCCAAAGTGGCGTATCTCCAATCCGAGCTGGAAGCTGCTCGAGAGGTCAAGGTTGCCCCTACGACAAATGGACATGCTCCTCCTCGCCCCGACTCCCGTGCTAGCACTGTCTTCGGCGATCGGGCTACGACACCTGTCGGTCGTATCAATACTCCGCCGCAAGCATCTGTTTGGGATTCGATGCACGCTCCCTCGCCGTTAAGCAACGGCACTGCGACCAGCAAACCAGTCAAAAAGCCAAAAGTTCCAGCACCCCTCAACAGATACCTCAGTCAACCCACCTACCCTGCGCCTACTCCCCTCACTCACGCTGCCGTCAAAGCTCGTGACTATCAGCAGCAGCAGCAGCACCCTATCCGGGTCGCCTCTCCTGCCATGAGTGTTGTATCTGCGGCACCCACGCAAGGCGCAGACGGCTGGTGGCAATAGACAACGAATGAATGAGTGAATTTCTTGATTCCCTTCTGTTTCTTTTCGCAATACCTCCACACTCATGCTTTCCAATCAAGTACGCTAACACCACACTAGTTACCCCCGGTACCTTCATTAGAAGTTTCTGGATTATGCATTTACTCATATTACAACACACTTTCGATACCCATCCATAAAGGAAATTTGCTATCTTGGTTGATTGGTCGTTATCTTTTGTATATCTATCTTCTGAATAGCCAATAGCAAACACATTCATTGTTGCTCACGAACTCGAGACGAATATATTTGTTCTTAAAAATATCATCGAAGGAATCTTATTGCTCCGAATCCACAAAAATCTACAACTTGATAAGTTACCGAAGATGTAAGGTAGACGGCAGATGAGTAGCCTGGATGTAAAAAATCTCTCTTTGGAACCATGATACATTTATGTGGATGTCTCTTCTTTAGATGCGCCACTGTCGGAAATAGCTTCTTTGGGTGCTGGACAAGCAGAAGGGACATTACCGAATATCCATTCCTGAACCACTTTAATAGCAGCTTCTGGGTCATCAGGTATCCTGCAAAACATCTCAGTACAAATTGCTTCGGAAGACACAAAGGCTCAGAACAGACTCTCTTTTCGGCACCCACTGCCCATTCCTCTGCACGAAGAACCGAGGAACGTGTTTCTCCCCGCTCTCCTCCCTCTTCTTCCTCTCCTCTCTCTGCGCGTCCTCCACCGCCGACTTCGACGTCGTCGCCGCCTCCATATCCTTATTATTGATCGCTGTCGTCAAGTTCCTCCACAGCCTCCTCGACTCATTAGCCTCCTGTTCCTCCTCCGGTGGCACCCACTTGGGTATTATATTCTGCCCATCCTTCTGCGCGTCGAACAAGGTCCGTCTATTCCCTATCTATCAGAATGGTCGGGTGCAGTATGTCAGTATCATCAGACGTCTCGTGGCGTGAGTACTAGGGAAGAGTGTAGCGCATGCATAGTGATACATGTGAAATCCGCAGTGCTGAGCAAACTCCCAAGATTAAGTAAACTCACTTTCGCAGATTTGAATTCCATGACATGGCTCCATCGTCCAGATATTTCTCCAACCTCAGTTGGACCTTTACGGATGCGACCTGCTATCGCGTTATATGTCCCCGAAAAGAATCCCTACAATTCGACATACAATCAGTCACCGAGAACCGGTATAATGAGATAGAAATGGCCCACCTTCGTCTTGAATTCTAAATCACAGAAATAACCCCGCTTCTCGTTCTTGGCTGTACACGTATCCCCAAGCTCTAGGACCATCTTCCCGAACAGTATCCCCCTGGCGTACATATTTGGCATCGTGATGACATATTCTGAATGACCGGATAACGGTTCCGGGTGAGCGACCTGTACAGCAGCGCTGATCAGAAACCAAGACCAGGGACGCACCTCCATCTTCGGGTTTTGCAAGGAGTCTGATCCTGTTCTCCCCCTCCATCGTAGTTGAAACACTGTTGCCAAGGAATTTCGACTTTGGCCGGAGTTCACCTAAGATGCTGACTCGGTTTGTCGGTGTAATATAGAAGAAGGCGGAGATGGGTGGATGGTGGGACACTGCAGGTCATTCTAAAGTTAGTCCAAGCTTGGAACTATACCAAAGTAGCTTAGGCACCTTGTTCTGCGATGTAAAATCCTTGCGAGCCGTCGGGATAATCGTACCTGCACCGGAAAAACTCTCCGAGCACGGGGTTGTATCTGTAATGTGATATTATCGTGCATGAGCATGGTCCGATTGACAGCCAGCAGCGGGTGCACTACAACTCACGGTTTCTTGACGCCTCTCGGCTTGATGTGCCATCCAGCAAGGTAGTATTGCAATACTCGGATGAATCGTTCCTCAGGATCTTCGCAGTGCTCGGCTCTGCAGAAAGGATGATCAGGAATTTGAAAAACTCGGGCGTGCGGCATAGACGTCTGTGACGCCATGGACGACAAGCAAGGTAGAACACATACCCGAAAATGAGGTCCGGGTGAGACATGAAATCGGTGATTCGTTCAAGCATGCTCCTTGGTTCAAGCACGAAGGTAGGGAAGGTGACTCGAGACAAGTCCATGCCGACTCTACGAAAGGTGTGGCGCGTCCGAAGAGGAGTGGCAAGGCGTGTAAGTCAGCAGGCGGCAACGATGCAAGACGATTTCAAAGGGCTCACCGTAGTTGTGAGATCAGTGAGGTGATAATGGAACCCTCATTTTCATCCCTGTAGAAGCCATCGTCATCGCTACGGTAGGCAGTCATGGGAGATGCTGAACGAACAAGATCGAGGTATCATCAGCCTCGGTATCTGAAGGAGGTTTATCCTCCACGGAGGAACCTCGTGGTCTTGCCCCATTCCTGATGGTCTGACCAGCTGAACTAAAGAGGCCCATCATGTTGCCTGGATTGTGAAAGGCAGAAACCTGGTTAAAATACGGATGTGAATAACCAGATTCAAGTGGGTTCTTCAGGTAGTTCGACTGACAGAGAAAGCCTCAAGGTTTATATAGATATTCAACAAGGATCAGTCAAGCAGAGATAGCCGTTAGAGTACCACTTGGTCGACGCTGCGGACGATGACCGCAGCTATAACGACGAGAGTGGGGTACTGGAGTCAGTAAGCGTTTCGGTGCTTGCAGCAGTTCTGGCAGGAACACTGCACTGCAATTGTCATTCGTCAAATTGATGTCACGATTAGGTCAGCAATCAATCACACAAATCTGGTAATCTTAGCGGGTGTAATGCCACCAATTCAACAAAATACTACAAGAAAATACTCAAAATACAATCTTTGTAGGACCTTTGGGCGCAGGAATATCATCTCGGAAGAATGCCCCGTAAGCGCTGTGCTCCTTCTTTTTAATCGTCATCGGGAACTTCTCCCTCAGCGCTTCATTGTCGAAACCTCCCTCCCTCAGAACTCGAGCCAACTCTCCAGCAAGAGATCTCTCGTGATTGTCGCCGGTAAAGAATGTGATTGACTTGCCGCTTTTCCCCCCACGTCCTAAGGAGAAGCTGTCAGAATTATCCCTGTGTTTTTAGAAGAAAAGGACCCGCACCTGTTCGTCCAATTCGATGAATATAATCTTCAATTGTCAGCGGGAAGGTGTAGTTGATCACGGCGCCGACGTCAGGGATATCTAGTCCTCGAGCAGCGACATCAGTCGCAACGAGTAGGCTGGTCTTGCCAGTCTTGAAGTTCTCCAACGCCTCCATTCGGGAATTCTGTGACATATCCCCGTGGAGAGCGCCCACTGAGTATCCTTGCCGCCTGAGCGTCTCCTCTACCCTTGAAGCTTCTTTCTTGTAAAGAGCGAACACTAGAGTGCGAGATTCAGCTGTGCCAACAGCAACAGCACCCTTCTTGTGGTGATGGAAGGAACGTAGAAGTGCCAGTAGTCGAGGGCTGGATCGATATATCAGGACCTCCGAAGGTGTCAAGCAAGTGGCCAACCACGTACTCTTTCTGGCGCGAATCCTCAAGGACCTCCACCTTCTGCTCAACTCGACTGTTCGCAGTGAGATCATCGCTGCCAACCGTGACCCGGACGGGGTCCCTCTGGAACGTGCTAGCCAGTCGCCTGACTGCTTCTGGCCAAGTTGCACTGACTGTTCAAAAAAGACCATAAGCCCAATGAATGAAGCCCAATAAACCACAACCTACACATCATAGTCTGCCTCTCCTCAATCTTCTTCGTCTGCCCAATAATATTCCTAATATCATTCTCAAATCCCTTATCCAACATCCTATCCGCCTCATCCAACACCAAATAATCCACCCCACTCAAATCACACACACCCTCTTGCGCCAAATCCAATATCCTCCCAGGTGTCCCCACAATTATCCTCGTTGTCATCCCGTCCTTTTTCTTATTTGCGTTCTGCAGCATTTTGATCTGTCCTTCTTTAGGCACTCCACCGAATACAGCAACGCTGGCAATACCGAATGGCTTGCCTAGCGCGCTGAGGGTATCGTGTGTCTGGATGGCCAGTTCGCGCGTAGGAGCGACTACGAGGACGCTGACTGTTGTCCCAGAGGACTTTTTGGAGTTTGTAGAGAGGTTGAGGAGACGGTTGAGAGCGGGGATGCCGAATGCTAGAGTTTTACCACTAGAAAAGAGGATTGTCAATCAAAGATGAAGAGTTGCATGCAAACTCGTCCATACCTGCCGGTTTCTGCAATACCAACCACATCCCGTCCATTGAGAGCAGGTGGCCATGTACATGACTGGATCGGCGTCGGTTTCTTGAAACCACTGAAAGCAGACCTCAACTCCTTCGGTACAGCAAGCTGATCAAAGGACAGCACTGGTGTAGTCTCAGGAGCCCCAGGAGGCGTATGTATTGTGATTGCATTCTTCTCCAAGAAAGCTTTGACCTCTGCGGGAGATGCAGCCGAACCAGGAGGAGGCGGTGAAACAGATTTTGATGTTGATGGTGTAGGCTCGGATGAAGAGTTTGAAGTAGAAGCTAGAGGAGCGGTAGATTCCTCTGAGTAATCTTTCCTTCGTTTCTTTTTGCTCTTCTTTTCAGACTTTGAGTCGTCAGCGGGAGCAGATGCATCCTCGGCATCGCGCTTTCGCTTCTTCTTTTTCTTCTCCCCTGAAGGTGCTAGACAAACTGTGAGTCCGGTGAAAGGGTGGATGAACAAAGATACTTACCCTCGGGGTCTACGTCCATACTATCTTCCTGGGTGAGTGTATCCGCAGGTATAGGCTCAGCCGACTTCTTCTTTTTCTTCTTCTTGTCCGTCCCATCCACGGGAGCATCTGGTGGTCCTCCGTTACGGCAAGAAGGACATCATATCTGCTATCACACACCTTCGGTAGCCTCAGCCGTCTCAGCTTGAGCCTTTTTCTCCTTCCTCAACCTCTTCTTCTCTTTCTTATCCTCCTTCCGGCGTCTCTCAGCTATAATTCGCATTATCTGCGACCTAACCGACGGCCAAAATCTCATAAATCACATACCATTATCCTCATTCTCCTCTGTTTGTGCCTCACCCTGTTCTGACGCCTTCACTTTCTCCTTCCTCTCCGCCTTCTTCTCCTTCTTCCCCTTCTTCACCAGTTCCGCCGAATCACCTATCACAGCAACAACATCCCTCGACATCTTACTGTATTAATCTCGGTTCTTCCCGTAGTCCTAGCGCCAAACGAGTGATCTTGAATCTAAAGTTCAACGAACGATAGCGTGAACCTAAAGGAACGAAGTGACGGGGATGGATGGCTGCAGACCGCAAGCTGCAAGAAAAAAATGCGGCACGGCGGTTAGGTCGACTGCCTAATCGGGGTTGAGGTCCTGAGATCTGATCGTGTTTTCTGTGATTGCCGGCCTGATGGGGTACTCGCAATAACTTGCAACAGAAACTTGAAAGAACGTTTGTTCAACCTCCTGGCCTCGAAGCTGGCTTTCAAACATGTACGGGAGTGGCAGGAGAAAGCGGAGCATGTTATACACCTGGATAGAGGAGCTTATGTCGGGTGCTTGTAGAGCATGCCCAAGATCTCAGCACGGATAGATGAATTTGGATTCCAACGGACATTCACAAAAGTCGTGAACATCACGCTAGAAGTTTGGTATGAGTCAAATTCAATCTCAACTATCACATATAGGAGGTCTGGACTGTGTTTTTACGTTTACAAGCAAGGTCAAGCGCGGGTGCCGTGTACAGATCCCGCGATTCCCAATCTCGTCGAACGACGATCATCGGCTGCAACCGAGCTCACCTTCTTCACGATGCACAACGGCAACTTGTCTTCGTATTCTGGAATGTGAACCCTATTCATCTCGTAGCGTATGACCTACTGTGACATGCGAGAACAATGTTCATCTCGGCATGCTGTTATCATGCCTCAAGAACCCTGGATCTCATCTCTCCAGCTTTGATAGCCAGAACTCCAGGCTGGGGCTCCGTTGAGAACCCTTTCATTTTGGAGAACACGATTAGATGTATTAAATTCATTTCCATCGGATCTAACACTCGTTATCAACTTTTTTGAGCCAAGTACCGGTCTAATAGTACATTTTGAGGTATCAGTCAACTGGTATACAATTACAATGAACAATGCGTAAACAATGCGATGGATGGATGGATGCAAAACAACGAAAGCAAAACACAATGCGAGAACATGACATAAATCTATGTACAAGAAAGCGAATCAGCGTGATAATCTAATATGCATATGATGACGAGAATTAGAAACATGCAAGGTATGTAGGTCGAGTCCAGACTTGCTAGACTCAACATATGACACCAGCCAGGGTTCGTCGTTTTGATAATACGAGGCAGATAACAGGGGAGCATGAGCATGCTAATGGAAGGGGAATGTGTCAAATGAATGTATGCCGCATACCAACCTTGTTGGCGATGTCCGAGGATGGCGTGATATAAGGGAGTAAGGGGGAGGAGTTCGAATATCATGGGCGGGAAGTAACTGGAATGGCCTAATGAGTACGAAGCGGATGTAAGCAGGGGAAGATAGGCTTCTCAGGGTATGGTTTGTATGAGGAATAGCAAGCGTGCAAGCGTATGTCTGGTAACCGGCGAATCAGGTTCACCTATTCTTAAAGAAATTCCGTTAGTCCCAAAACTTGGCGGCGACGGCAAGAACTTGAACCAACCTACGAAGTCTCGTCGAAGTGACCGACTAAGCCTTCGATGATCTCATCTCGCACTCTCGACAAACTCTCCAGCGCTGCCATCTTGCACTGCAGGCCCATATACGGAGCGTCACTAAGGCTCTTCCTCAGCGCAAACATCACTAACTTCAGTCTCCCAAGTACGTCCGCTGACCCACTCTTCGAAGCCCTATCTCCATCCAGAGCATCGTACCACGTCTCCCTCCACTCCGAGATGCATTCATGATGCGTCAAGCATCCCTCAGCGCACTGGAACTGTGGAGGTACGGCCTGAGTCTGTTCCCACAAGCTCAGAAGCGACTGATGTGCACGAAGGAAACGTTCCCGTCTCTCAGCGCTGATGTTTTGAGGGAAGTGGAGGATATGTGTAATGGTTTCGGAAGGGACACCAGATACGGTCGATTCCCGACGGGATCCGTCCTCCATTCGTACGAGTTGCCTGTAGTAGCAGACTCCCAGAAGGGTTCTGATGTTGTGCTTTTTTGCGATGCCGATGACAGCTTCGGGTCGGGTGTTGTACCAGAGGACGCGGCAAATGAGGTGCTGGGTGATGAGTTCCTGGAGCTTCTGGTGTCCGCAGAGGATGGCGAGGTCGAGAACGCGACCTTGAAGCGCTGATGAGCTTGAGAAGAGTGGGCCTTGCGGGTCCTGGGAGATTTGGTGGATTCGTTCGATGATGAAGGCCTCGAGAGAGGCAAAGCAGTATTTGTTGGAAAGCTCTGCAATATTTAGTAGACGTGGGAGCTCGCATTGCTTGAATAATTCAGCAGGCCTGTCGATCACTGGTCAAATCTTTCCCGACCGAGAAACCGATGGAGCGGACTCACGGTGCATAAATAGCCCAAAGAAAATCTCTGAAGCGTGGCACGGTGTCTGTGAGATGTACTGGGGCATCCTCCGTACCGCAAACTTCGTGGTCTGGCTGAGGTAGCCCGAACATGTCGCTGAACGCACAAGGCTCTCGTGAGAGGAGCACCTTGTGAATCTAGACACATCGTCAGACCCGAGTCCTACGCCGCAGCAGAGCATCCCACCTTAAATAGTGTATTTTCGACCTGGAAAACGCAGAAGCCGCCATCCTTGTCCCTGCCAAAGTATTCTGCATCTTTCTCGAGCAAGCTCGGGTCAATCGGAGCCCGTGAGCCTAGCGCAACATTGAAAGCGGCCGGCGCCTTGGGAAGCGATTTCGGTGCTATGACAGACTTCGAGTCGATGCTGCCCAGCAGACGTCGAGAGGCACGAAAGATCAAAGCAGACACTACTCTCAGCTTGCGCGCTGGGTTGAAAATATCCAAATGGACCATTGATGTCAAATCGGTGTCCCTGGCAGCGACGGCAAAGAAAGTAGAGGGAAAAGTACGTGGAAATGAATTAGATTTTTCGGTGAAGGGTGTGGGGTACGGAGGACATTTTTATCGTCGGGACGGAGGGGAACATGAAGCATACACGTGTGTGTGCTTTTGCGGAATATCCGCGAACTCATGTACTCCTCTCTCGTGAGAGGGATCACATTAACGCTTAGAAGATTCCATATCCCAGACTGATGGTCACCGATCGGTGCGCGTGAGACTCGTTTTTTCGGCACTGTGCATCCAATCGACGAACTAGGGCAGACTATGCATGGTCGGGTAAGCCAGGAAGGTGCCGTCCGATTGAGTTCAGCCATGCATCATGATCAGCTTCGTGCAGGGGCGAGTTACGGCATCTATAGTCTAATAGACGATGTGGCAGAATCTTATCTACTAGGAATGGGGCTCGAGACGGCTTAGCTCCCTCCTAGAGGGTCATTTCCGTGAATTGGGGACAAAAACATAGTGTCCCATGGTTCGAAGAGAGGCATGGTTCGTGGTGCTGCATCAACCCAGCGCTAACTTCTCTCTTCAAGTGATTCGCGACCCCAAAACGCAAACGCGCCTTCGAGTACTCCTTCCACGGGTAGTTGTTCCGAACACCTATAGGAGGAAGCCTGGTCACTAAACAACGTGTTGTGCACGCAGTGGCGTCCGTTTTCTGCAATGCTTGAGCATCATCGCAAGGCACGGCTGCATGAGGTCGAGCCAGGATGAGGCTGTGCTTTCCCTGCTTGTACAATGCAGCCCTGACTAAGCTGCTAAAGTTTGATGCCACAGAGCAAGTCGGCAGCAACGGTGGTCAAGGCTCTCAGCAAAGAGCCAAGTACAACGTCGACTTCTTCAACAAGCACCATCGATTGGGCTTGAAGACCATTCCAAGGAGGTCTGACACCTCTGACGCTCGTTTTTGTATTTTTCTCTTGTCCGCAGGCGTTGCTGTTCGGCATCTATCACAGCTTTAGCCGGCAGCTCAACCGCCAAGCAACCCACATACACCTATTTGTACTTTCTCCTAACCCAGGCGGTTTGTCTCTTTCCTGGCCATGATCTACCTCAAAGCACTCTGGTTGTCTGCTTTTCTGTCGATATCATGGCTATCTGTAACCACAGACGGTAAGTTCTACGAGTCAATCATTTCCAGACACGGGTTAAACTCGAAATTGTAACTCTACAGCTTATAGCTCTCCTGCACGTCCTCTGAAACGATTCGCACATCCTTCAACGATATCCATTGAGATACTTCCTCGGTCACGCCAAATAATCTCGGAATTGTCACCGTTCAGCAAACGTGTACCACAACCCTCACATCACCTCCGTCACGACGATTCCTTCCGACTCACGATCCAGGCATTCGATGAAACTTTCTACTTGCATCTCAAGCCAAATGACCATCTAATCCATCCTGCTGCTCGCGTCAACTATTACTCCATCGATGACCAGGGGAGATCCTACGTCACCCACTCAAAACCTCTACTTCGGGAGTCTGTGAAGGCTTACCTTGGCGAAGTCATTGCCTCAGAATACTCGTCAACCCGGATGCGTGAAGACGCTGCCGGCCTTGTATCCCCTAACCCGATGTCTGAACTCGGCTGGGCTCGCATTATGGTACACCATCAAGGAAATACGGAACAGGGTATCCCTCCGCAGTACGAGGGCGCCTTCTCCCACAAAGGCGTTGTATACCACATAGTGACGAAGGAAAACTATATTCGCACTAAGGATGCATTTGATCCCGAAGTTATGGTGGAAACCGTGGACAACTCTCTCGTTATCTGGAGGGAGTCTGATGTTATGACTCCTGAAGAAGAACGCATTGCTCGACGATCTGAGACCACCACATTCGCTGACTTCAAGCCAAAGGCTCAGGCTTGTGGCCACGACCGCCTCTCCTACAACACAGATCCCCGACAGAACCCAGTCCTGCAGAAGCGCACCCAGTCCAATCCCTGGCTCAGCCTTCCCTTCGATCTCTATACGAACGGCACGAAGATTCGCCGCGATGATGTCGGACCCGGTGGTAACATGGGAACCAAGTAAGCATGACTGAATACAAATGACCAAAATCTGACTGAATTGGTGAATAGCTTCGCTGATCACATTGGTCAAACTACAGGATGCCCGAAATCTCAGAAGCTGGTAAGATGTCGCTTTTTGCTTGTGGAGATTGTGGTTGGCTAACATCTGTCCAGCTATACATGGGTGTAGCTGCAGATTGTGAATACACTTTCAAATATGGCTCTCAAGACGCAGCTACCAAGCAAATTCTGACGACATGGAATTCTGCAAGTTCTCTCTACAAGGTAATGATGCGTCGCTCGTTACCCATTGATGCCCGTCTGATAATGGACTTGGTTTTAATAGTCCACCTTCAACGTCAGTCTTGGCATAATCGAAGTGCAAGTTCAGAGTGGCGTCTGCCCTTCGACCCCAGACTCCTCGATACCCTGGAACATCAACTGTGCCGGCGCCGAGCTTGACAAGCGTCTCTCCCTTTTCTCACAGTGGCGTGGACAGAAGGGTGGTGATGGTGTTGGACTCTGGCATCTGATGAGCGGCTGTCCCACGGGTTCTGAAGTCGGCATTGCGTGGCTCGCAACTATCTGTCAACAAGATGCTAATACTGGAACCGATGGATCTACCGTATCTGGCGCCGCTGTTTCGACTGCTGGCCGCACCGAGTGGCAGGTTGTGGCGCATGAGATCGGTCACAATTTCGGAGCAATTGTGAGTAGTATGAATGCCCCTTCTGACGCGTTGTACTGATGAATTTTTATTTCTACAGCACGATGTCCGTTACCTTTTCTGGATTTTATTATTCAGTTTGATATTCATATTCTGTTTAGTGCGCAGACGGTTGTACTTCATCTCAGGCTTGCTGCCCCTTGAGTACCTCGACATGCAACGCCAACGCCCAATTCATTATGAGCCCAGTCGCGCAAGACGGCGAAAAGGCTTTCTCTCAATGTACCATTGGAAATATCTGTAAGTCTTCGGGCCCCAAAAAATAAATTAAAATTTAACACACTTTTCATAGGTTCGGTTATGGATGGCGTCAATGGAGAAAAGACGAACACCACCTGTCTCATCGACGCAGCCGCTGCGGGCAAGACGATCTCATTGCAAATGTGCGGTAATGGTATTGTTGAAGAAGGCGAGGACTGTGACCCAGGAAATGGTGTCCAATCTCCATGCTGCGACTCCGCAACATGCAAATTCAAGGCTGGAGCCGTTTGCGATCCCGAAAGCTCTTCATGTTGTACCGATCAATGCAATTTCGCGCCCTCAACGCAAATGTGTCGTCCCTCCGAAGACTCGAGATGTGATACAGCGGAGTTCTGCACAGGCAACTCCTCTTCATGCCCTGCCGATGTAACAGCTCCAAACGGTAAACTTCAGATGTTTTCTCCAACTGTTCTAAATTTTCTGACACTTCATTTATTTCTTCCGTCATTTAGGACAAAGTTGTGGAAGTGGCGATCTCAAGTGTGCATCTGGATCTTGTACTTCTGTTTCAGGTATATCCACGCTACTGCTCCACCTGTGTTCTCCTTTCGCTAACTGCCGAGTGTCCATTCTAGCGCAGTGCCAGACGATTGGCGCATCTTTGGGCCTCAAGCAGGCTTGCCCTCAGCGCAATGATAACACCTGCCAGGTTTCATGTCAGGACCCCAACAAAGCCAACCAATGCATCCTATTGACCTCTCTCCTCCGTGATGGGTCTCCTTGTGGTAATTGAATTTTCTATACTTCGGTGCGAGTTGATTCTAATGTGTCTACTCTAGGCTATGGTGGTACATGTGTCACCGGAAAATGCCAATCAGGAAATGCGCTCGACACTGCCAAGGTGAGGCGACCTTCGTGTCAAAAGGCTATCTAGACAATTTCTCACTTTCTCCAAAAACATAGGCTTGGTATACCCAAAATCTACAGATCGCTATTCCTGTGACCATCATTGTAGGCCTTGTGGTGCTTGCGATCCTCTGGGGTATTTTCAGAAGTGAGTCTACCACCCGTTTGGCAGCACATTTGTCGCTTAACATAGTTTCCTCCTGCAGGTATCGTGCGTTGTACACGACGCAACAGACAAGTCCCTCCACCTCCGATGAACCCCGCTTTTGCGCGTGCTCAGCACCAACGCCTTGAGAGCCTAGAGAGGTCGGGGTATGATACACCTGCTCCCGCCTTCCGTCCACCTCCAGGAACACCAGCTTTCATGCAGCCTGCCTCGTACGTGGCCCATCCTACCACCTGACATACCCCGCTAACTTAACTTCTTTAGGGCTTCTTACACACGTGTATCTACTGGGTTTGGCCCAACGAGCCCAGCACACGGCCGTGGCAACAGCCGCTCGAATTGGGTAGACGAGTCTGCCTACAATGGGAGATAGATGTCGATTATCACGGCTTCTTGATTCTTCTTATCCTCCATCCGCTCGCTCGCTTTGAACTTTGCTATATATAGGACTGACAGTATCTGGATTATACACTGTAATCGATTATTTAATTTCACTATATGCCGGAGAAAATCCAGCCTTCTGGAGATCCCATGACCGATTGCGTTGTGCTGAGACGCTGAGGAATAGTTAGGCGGCTATTTGGGGAAGATCATCTTCTTGTGCCATGAATTGCCACTACGTTGACTCTTAATTTGCGCTCAGCGATTACTACAACCGGGATGAACTGTCTGAGCTGAAGTGCGATCATCTGGGAGGACCTGAAATGAAGCGATTAGCTGAATTGAATCTACTACAAAAAGAGCGAGCTATGACTGTCTAATAGCAGGTCCTTGCGGGGTTAAAAATAAATGGAGCATCCTGAGACGCGATTCTCATAGTAAAGAGCAAGCCCAGCACAACACGCATCATGCCCGGAGTGACCACTAGCAGAGAAGGAATATACAAGAAGGGTGCCGTAACCTGCATGGACAATCACCCGCTAGACCCATGTATTGAACACAAAATTGATGACTCCAGGAACAGCACCTCAGATTGGTATGATAGGCCCAGCCGTGGGGGGTTCCAAGCCTTTCGGCCACAGGAACCACATAATACAACATGCCTATGTCTAACATACGGCTTGCCTTCATAGGTTCAAATCTGAACTTGGAGCTCCAAACACAACCCGAGATTTCATCAATACCATTCGATACATT
Source organism: Clitopilus passeckerianus (assembly GCA_944990035.1). NCBI lineage: Eukaryota > Fungi > Basidiomycota > Agaricomycetes > Agaricales > Entolomataceae > Clitopilus > Clitopilus passeckerianus. The sequence goes on along the minus strand of CALYLX010000112.1, from coordinate 1,742,686 downwards.
GCAGGTGGAAGCGGAGATGGCGAATGCATGTTATTGCGCGTGGCTTCCGTTCAGACTTCCCCAAATATTCCAAACACAACGAAAGGCTTCTGATAGAAAACTCGGAATGCACAAGACCAGAATCAGCCTTTGCACCCTTTCAAATCACGGCGAATCTCGCGCCACGATCTTTGCAAAACAGATAGCGCGCCGATGCCGCCGTGAAGGAAGAATTGGGTCTATTTGGAAGATGGACACCGAGAGGGACCCCGATCGGCGGGTATCCGTGTGTTATTTTGAGTGGAGAACGGAAGGAAGGCGCTGCTCATCTCCACTGCAGCAAATCATCTGATAACATCGTGCAGGACGGAGTCGTCATGGTCAGCTGGACAGGATAACATGGGTGCAGATGGTCGACGCCCGAAGAAGCGATGTCTATACAATTTCTAGTCGAAGGAGTTAATGGTATAGGTGGTGATCAGCTGTGACGTTCCTAAAAGACCCTGAAGTGAGATTAAACAGGCTCAGGTTAGGATACTTCGATGAGCGCAGAGTTACGGAGGTATGAACGTAAGATGGTTAGGAGTCACTTGGTCGTCTCTCTAGTATGCCATCCACGATGCCAAACTCCAAGGCTTCGTGCGCTAGACCCGTTCTGTCAGTTTATAATCTTTCGGTGCACATGGGTACGCTTACCTGTCATGTAGTAATCTCGCTCTAGGGCACGCTCTGTTCGATCACAAGAACGGATGTGAATAAACCGATCAAGGACCGTTCCCAGCAATAAACGCTCACCGAACCGTGCAAGCCCTTCCACTTCGCTCTCCCCTTCTTTCGCACAGTGCCTTTGATAGATGCTAGTCAACAGCTGCCGCACTCGAAGGATCTCTTTGGCGTGTATTGCTATGTCTGTAGCCTGTCCAGAAGCACCACCAGACGGTTCTGATTAACAGTTTGCAAAAGCCATTAATACAAGCCGGGAGAATATCGGTTCAAGACTCACGGTGGATCATAATACTTGCGTGGGGAAGGCAATGTCGCTTGCCTTTCTCACCAGCGGCAAGAAGCAGGGAGCCCATGGAGGCAGCCAGGCCAAGACTGTATGTATGGATCGGAGACGACACATACTAAGGCCGGCGCTGTTAGAATGTTGAAAGGCGATGAAATATTGGAGGATATACCTGCATCTAAAACCCAAGCTCAGCCATGAATATGGAAGAATTCGGAAAAAAAAAACTTACTGTATCATAAATGGCCAGACCTGCGGTCACACTACCGCCGGGTGAGTTAATATACAGATGTATAGGCTTAGACTGCTCTTCTGCCTCCAAGAAAAGCAGCTGAGCCACAATGAGTGATGATATGGAGTCGTGAATCTTCGGTTTACTCAGCGCTCGTGAAATTGAGGGATTCAAACAAGACGCTCACCGGTCCTTGCAGCATAATGACACGCTCCCGGAGTAGTCGCGAGAAAATATCATAGGAGCGCTCTCCCCTTCCCTATCATAAGAATGAGTTATAATAAACGCTGAACTTTCGCTTGAAATACCGTTTGCTCGATCACAATCGGTACAAGATTTGCTGAGGGTGGTGACTGCCATTCATTTTGTATCTCTCGGATAGACTGTCCAACCAAAGGGTGAAAACAACGCCGTTGTCCGCATGCCAGAGACCTTGCGACTTTTGGTAGAGCTGAGCGAAAGAGAGTGGCCATCGTTGTGTGCAGTAACGGGGGTCACGTTCCGTTGACCCGTGGCGCGCATCGTCAACGCGTGAACCAACCTTTTGTTGGCTCTGCACACTACCCTGAACGCGTTCAGCGAGCTCAACACGCTTTCTTCTGGAGTTGTACAGTTGACGACTGGCCTTGGTTGACTATGGCGCGTACAGAAAGAGGCACAGAAGCACCAATGGATTACGAATGGACAAATCGACCATCCATTAAACCGTCATGGTCGCAAGCTAACGATGAACCTTCTGGCTCTAGAAAACGTATGTACATATGAAGTCACTATCTCAGCCTTTCTGAGCTTGCAAAAGGACCTCATGGCGACCTCCAAACCACAACACCTTTCGGGACACCGAACCCACCAATATTTGGAGCAAACCGAAATGTACCGTTCATCTTCAACCAACCGGCACCACCTAGAACACCAGACGTCCATGCATGGACACCACCGCCGAACTTCACCCCGACAAAAGCATTCCCAGAGTTGAAAGATGTCGACATGACCGATGCTAGTCCAGGAAAGCCTCAAGCTGACCCTGACCAGCCTATGAAGGAGGCCAACGAAGACAGGCAGATTGCTCCTGGTGCTTTAAAACGGATATTCAAGTCAAGGCAGAGGTCTAAATCGAAAGTTAAAAGCTCCGGTCGGAATGGAGAGTACGAGGACGGGGACAGTGACGTTGATGAGCACCATAATGGTCGCTTGATTCCCCATGGACCCACCACAAATCATTATACTCTAAACATGCCTTCGCCAACACCTTCAAAATCTGATCATCCTTATGTTCTCCTTGGGTATGTTCTGCTATCAATGCACCTAACACGCGGTTAATTGACCTTCGTAACAGATATCTACAATTTGGATTCAACCTCTCCCTCACGCTCATATTCTTATATCTACTCATCCAATTTATCCTGACGGTCCAACGGGATGTCGAACAACGAATATCCGAATATTCAATGGGTAAGCAACCACCTTCCATTTCCCCTCGCCCACAAACTAACCCGCTCCCAGATATCGTCCAGGACATCGCCATATGCGCCCTCCAATTCAAAACAAACCTCTGCGCAACCAACCAAATCCCGGCAATGGCCCAACAATGCAAAAACTGGGAAACCTGCATGAACCGCGACCCCGCTAAAGTCGGCCGTGCCAAAGTAGGTGCTGAGCTCATCGCAGAGGTCGTCAACGGTTTCGTAGAACCAATAAGCTGGAAAGCTCTCGTAAGTTTGAGTTGTCCATTAAGCTTTCCATAGCTCGGAGATACTAAACCAGATCTATCATCAGGCGTTCACAATAACTTCGTTGGCGTTCCTGACGCTCTTCGTCAACACTGTGTTGCAATTCTTCCGCTCCTCTAATAAACCCCAACACGCTGCAGTACCCAACCCCATACCATACCCGCATATCGGCGAAAGCTACCACCCATCTTTACCAGCTCCTCCCCAATGGGCCCAGACCCGAGGCAAGTTCGTTGAGGAGGTACACGAAGCTCCGTCAAGAAGACGGCGTTTGGACGGGGGCAATGCCGTTAAAATTCAATGATTGCCTCTCTCCCCTATTTTGTCTCGCGGTATATCGGATGGTGCTTGTTATATGCATATGTCTAGTCGCTATCGGGTGCAATGTTGTATTTCTTTTGATAACACACTAGGGCAATATATATTGGATAGTTAGCGATGCCAGAAATACAACGTTCCAAGTAGTAAACACATGTCAAGATATCCGCATGCAAACAACTGAAAAGAAGTGGAAACAGACCGAAAGAGAGAAATACAGTGATCATAAGGGAGCTACTGTTCTTCATATGGTATATGCAAATTAAGTGCATAAAGTAGACGGGGCACGAGTCATAAGGAAACAAGAGCGTATGGATACATGAGGAGTAGAAGACACAAAGCTCTAAAGTATGTGTTACAGACCAAAATTGCCAGGACGCAACGGGTCAGTGACAGAGGGCGATGCTGGAGAATGTCACTTGCAGGGACATAATAATGGCAGCAAAGGTAAGGCGAGGCTGCGGAGTGCGCAGCCGTCCTGCCCCCGGCAAATAGCAGTAAAAAGCTGTAAGCGGGTATACGACGCCTACTGTTTGGTACTGAGATTGCGCAAGATACTATCCACACTCTGTGGCTCCAACACGACCTTGGAACCGTCACATCGGGCCTTGTTAGTGAACTGTGAACACAAGTCGTTTATGTCGACGTCCTAACAGGACACCCTTGAGCGTCATCAAATTCTTCGATGAGGAGGTGAACATACTTTGAAGTTTGGGTTCGATGTGATACTCCGCCAGGCTGTGAGAACCTCAACGTTCCTGTCACTCTGCTGTGTCTTCGGGAACGATGTACCCTCTGCGCATTTGACCAATGGGCTGAGCGCAGCCATGTTTGAGACTGGCGCAAAAGGAGATAGACCGGAACTCTCTATCCGCTTAGCCAAGTCTCCTCTAGTCTTCGGGCACTGGTCCTTGTCATGACCAGGAGGATGTGAGTCATGATCCGAATCCGACGCGCTGCTGTCCCTCGTAGAGTCAAATAACGGATCCGACGTTGTTGACGAAGGAGAAGACGAGTTAGATGCAGGTGACTGGGATGCAGGCTGGTGGTTGAACACTGAGCCAATGCCATGAGGATTGGAGGTTGCGTGGTGTGCAACGGGGCTATCGGATGTAGGGGGTGCAGATGCGAATTTAAAATCCTGAGGGTTCGACGTGAACCCACTTATCAGCTCTTCAAGGGAGGAGGGCTGCGTGTTCTGTATGGGCGGTGACCATGACATCCCATTAAAGTCAAAAAGGTTATTGAGCGCGTCAGAGCTGTTGTTGTTAACTTGAACGCCATTCCCGTTTGACGCTATAGGAGGGCTGTTGTTCGGCGGTGAATCAAAATTTGAGGTGAAGGACATAAACATCGGGTTGCTCGCAATGGTGGTCCATGGAGCTCCCTCTGCTAATCCTGATGTTGGCCCAAAGCCAAAGTCCATCTGACGCGCACCATCGGTGGCTGTTGCTTGGGAGACATCATCGAGAAGGTTCAACATCGCTGGATCGAATGCGGTAAGCGAGCTCCACTCTAAGGGATTTGAGACGTTGGAGAAATCTGGAGTCGCCATTGTAGGAGAAGTAGCCGTGGAGGCGCTTGATGCCGAGAAAGGGGGTGAGGAAGCATATGATGATGGTCCAGGAGGGGTATTCGTCGAGCTGCCGGCATTAGGGGGTACAGAGAAGGTGAAGGATCCCTGCTTGAGTGCAAGATTTTCATTCTGCAAGCGTGCGAGTAGATCTCGCAGGTTTTCATTCTCGTTTTCTTTGGCCTCGTTTCTGGCCTCGAGAGCAGCAACCTTGTCCTCGAGCTAGATAATGGCATATCAGAGGGCTGGATAGGGTGTCAACGATAAATGATAACTCACGTCTTTTACATGTTTTTCCTTGCGCTCTCTGAAGGCGCGTTGGGCGGCACGATTTTGCTCTTTACGTTTCATAAGCCTCGTCTCATCCTTGGGCTAGAATGGCTGTCAATTGAAATTACTAGCGATGGGGATTGGAGTAGACTCACTGGTGCAGCGCCTGAAACCTTCCTACGAGAAGTTGAAGTAGCTGCTTTCTTGGTTGCTATAGTCATAAATGCTAGGTAAATATACTACACTCTGATAAGATCCGACGTCGCTACTAACATGATTTCGAGCTTGGGCCATCGTCTAGATCATCATCGCTTGCCTTTCGCTTCAGCGCAGAATCACCAGTTTCATCGGCGTAATTTGTGTTATTGTTGGTGGCACTTGGGGGACTCGGACTACTATCCTCGGATGGTGGCGAAAGACTAGGCAACGGGTATCTAGTAATGCTCTGAGGATTGACGCCATTGGTGAACCCATTGGCATCGTTGTTCGCTTGAGGGAATTGCTTTTGCAAAAGTGCTAGGAAATCGTCGTCCGCGAGATGTGTGTATGAAGAAGCCTGTGAGAGGTCCCAAAGAGCAGAATTGTCGACGACGTAAGGATCCATTGGTACGAATTTATTTCTTGATGAATAATAACCTGATTTGAGTGGCCCCAACGGTAAAATTTCAGAAGAATTGAGTCAGCAACGGCGAGAAACGTTTCACGATATTCCTCCAAAGAACGAAGTGGCCGCTGCTTGGAGGAAAGGGACTCGACGTTGATGGTTAAGAGTAAGAGATAGATTGCAGCCCGTCCAGTCTCACCGCGAGTCCAATGATATTACAAATCTATAGTTAAGGTCACGCCTCAACCAGTAAAATAATTAATTATCTATTCTTTGAAACTCCGGCTGAGCAACCGGCTGAAGCGCACACGTATGTTTGCCGAATTAAATACAGAATGCGGATCCGACTGGCTTTAGCGCAATGACTCGTCCATAGTTCCTCAGATTTTTGTCAACAAAACGTGCCCTTTTCACCACCCAGAAAGGGGCTGGAAGTATCTGGAATGATTACCATTGGTGCCCGTAAATATAAGAAGTCAAGGGCATAACGGCTATCGAGCCTTTCGACTTTCGATTCTCTCTTTCTCTCTGTGTAGGCGCATCACATTGCCATCGTCTGATACCGAGGCCTCTCAGGCTGTCTACTCCAGCCGCCGGATGTCAGGGCCACTCAGGCTACGTTGCCGTCCATTAGCTAAGCACTTTTACGATTGATTTGATTTAAATTCCAATTGATTGCCTTCCCTGACCGTCCCTTTCCCCGCTCTGGTCTCGACATAGATATAGCGGCCCCCTTGCTATCTGATAACATCGAAACATATACCATGAGGATGCTGGGCAACCATAAACTGCATGGCCTGTGGAAACCCGCCCACCCATCGGGCCAGCTATGAGCCAATTCCTGACGCGCAGTCGGAATGTATTGAGGTCAGTGAATGCACCCCCTCTTGGGGCTGAATCGAGCCAACCCCAAATACCTCAAAACCACGGAAATAAACACCGTTTCTCTTGTTTCAATTCAGACTCAGAATCAACTGGCATCTTCCGGGTATAACGCTAGAAGCTACACCGGGTGCTGGACCTCCTCCTTATATGTTGTGTTACGCCGCCCGAGAGCAAATCTTCGACGGTCACTGTAAAAACGACATCATTTCGAAGTCTTTTTCTTCGAGGTAAATCGCCTTGCGGTCCGACACGGACTATCTGTTTGCAACGCGAATTTCATTTTGCTTCGGTTCTTTGAGGGCTCTGCTGGTTAAGGAGGATTTGAGCGGGATAGGCAACCGTACTTAAGACGCGAGCCATCTTTGAAGATACCTATCATCCAACATTATCATTTCTTGGAGATGCACCCGTATGGTCAATCCTCGCGTTTCCTCAGGGCCAACAAACTCCAGCGCAACGTGTAAAACCTTGGTGTATCCATTATTATTATTGTTTAAGTGATAGAATACGTACAGCAAATAATCTTATCCCTCTAAATACATAATGCAAGACTCCCCTGCCCCATCAGCTCGTAAATCGACAAAGAAGCGCGAAAAGGACCATCCTTCAACCTCCATAATGTGATTAGCATCAACCCCCCTCAGGGGCCTGACGGATGACAGGCATCTAGGGGGATGCCAACCAGCCCGCGCCCTTGCCAAGTTCTACCCTCAGCGGGCTGATGCCAGCTGTACAAAAATCATAGTCGAAGGCAGAGTCTGCTTGGGCTGACGGGAGCGAGTCCTACGGTGGTTCGATCCGACAACCGTCAAAAGAGACAGATCCAGATCACAAGATCTTCTCAACATGAGTGATCACTATGGGGAACAGAATCAGATAAAGTTGTGAGCACACACGTGCATGTTCAGAAAGCCAAGCACTCACGTAGTACTCAATCTCCAACTATACAATTGCGAAAGAACCGCTTTGTCAGTGCGTCTGGAACAGAAGCACAGAACAAGGTAGGACTTACAAAGAGGAATGCCACCTTCCGCGGCCATAGGATATTCAGTCCAACCGGGTTATAAACCTCCACGTTCAGACTCTCGATGAGTTGCCGCAGACGATCCATTTCCTAAGATGCCTATCCTTAGCACTTGATTCTCCCGAAACAAGAAGCTACACGTACCTTATCATAATGAGTAGCGAGGAAAAGCCGTGAAAGCTGCAGTGTGAATACGGCCAAGACGTTATCTATAGCTGATCTTCTAAGGCTATGAGCGGAGATGAGCAGCTCGTTGATCGCATTGATAGATTCCAGAAACTGGGTCGGCGTTAGCTACATCCCAAAAAGCGTCGTCAATAGCTGTGGTGGAAACAATCGGGAATCGTACTCACTCGACCTTCCAGTTCAAGGGGGTAAACTGGAGCGAACTGAATTAGCTCGCCTCCGCTGTAGTCACGCTCCACGCGTATGATTTCCCGGGGGTGATGCACACCTATTTGACCGACTGGAGAAGTGCCGAATGCCGAGTCTGAAGGAGGAGGTCCATAGTAGTAAGAAGATTTGGGTATCAATGGGCGGGTATTACTAGAAGATGATTACAGTCGGTCCCCAATTTAAAACAGTGCGGAAAAGAGGACTGACGTTCCATCCTGCTGAGAAGAGAACTTGTGAACGTTCGGAGAACCCGATCGTTCAGGCGGGTCCACGAGGTCCCAGGGCTGAGGCGAAGGTGGCTTGAGGTTGAGCTGGAGATGAGAAGTACGTTTGCTTGGTATTGGTGAAACTTTCTTGTCTCCAGAAAGGTGTTGCTCGTCACTATCCGGTATCAACGCCTCCCCTCCGACTGCCACTTTCATGTCATTCGTTTCCGGAAGAGTAGGCACCTGGCTTGATCTGAGCGGGTCCGAGAATCCCTCTTCGTCGTCTAGGTGGCCTTTGGTCACGTTGTAGACTGTGCTGGTCGTCGTATCCTGAGCATATAGGTCTTGAAAAGACGAGCCTTGGCCTGCGACCGAGATGCCATGGTCGATGGATTCACCCTTCGTCCTCCACCGTGGATCCTCCTCCTGCGCATCCACGTTATTTTCACCCGAGTTTGAATGTTGGTCGGCTGTCCCAGTTATGTGAAGCACGTTTTCTGAACTTGGCAGGTGTGGCTCAGTCTCGGAAGACGACATTCCAGGTATATCAATGACCGAGCTCCGCTTTGAGTTCTCAAACTCGAGCGAGCCGAGCTGTGATTTCCGCCGTTCCGTCGTCATGACATGAAGCTGTATGAATGGGAAAAGGAATGGAAGGAACTACTCAGTTCAAACAAACCGTAAGGCGCTGCAACAAAGTCCCGCAACGGACTCAATGCTAATATGGCAAACACGTGCAAACAACTTTCGGTCGTTGCCTTGTTTGGGCTCGGTCATGACGATGAGCCTGAGGGATGGAACCGCTCTCTCAGCAGATATACGCACGCTGTGTATGCTTTATTGGTTAGAGAACTGATCTAGCTCAGGTTGAACACGATAGGCTACCCACAAGACCGGGTCGGCGGCAGTCGGCAGAGTTATCTTCCATTCAAGCTGTTCTCTGGGGAGCCCAGAAGTTGGTATTCACCTCGGAAGTAATTTATGTAGAGAGAAGACCCCCAGCCCATTAAATCATTGTAGGCCTCCAGAACACCACGGACCCTGTTATTCGCGGGGAGATGCCGAATTGTTTTGGAGATTTGCGCCACAACGCCGACAATGCCCAGAATCACAAACCGTCAAAAACCCCCGCCTACCTTTGTTCGCTCAAAAGTTCTAAGTAACAGAGAGACGTGCGCGCCGGAACAGGGTGGATCGCCGCTCTTGCCAAGGTCAAGGTTACTACCCGTGTTCTACACAGAGCTAATGCAACTATCTCTCAAATTCCGCACCCCTCGTTAACTTGGGGGTAAATTGTCTGACAGGATATTCTACAGCCCCCTGATCAAGGATACGGTTAATGGTTCCATTTGCGCCTCTCTGATGTTCTTTACAGGTGACTTGTAAGGATCACTACAGGCGGTGGATACATCCAGGGTACCAGATCTCACAAGGATCAAGATGGACACAGAAGGATCAGAGACGATCGACTCTGACAGACTGATACAAAGCCCAGACTAAATGCCACCTTGTTCACTTACCGTGACCGCCCACCCCAGATGGATATGCGTGGCCCTTCCCGGCGAAAGCACTCTTTTCTAAATAAAGGCCAGGCAGATCACACCTAATAATAGTCTTGGCGGCTTTCTTTGATTCCTACTATGTTGTGCCCGCATCTGTGAATTGTGTGCTACATGATCGCTACCGTGTTGCCATCGTCGATCTCCTTGTTAACCTCGAGGTTACCGCGAAAGATACCGTAATGCACCTGGCTACAGCACCACAAGGGTAGAGCAACTGTTTTCGGGGCAACTCTGTTGCACCTGTGGATGCTATTTGTCTCTTTATCTTGCGAGACACCTCCAGGTACCTTTCCGGGTCTTTCGGACGACCTCCGAGTAGCCAAGATCTTCATCCGCAAAGTTTCGCCGAAGGGGCGCCATCGAACATAGCGAGGGGATCAGAGTCGACAGCCTGGATGACCTCACCATGCTGACATCTTTCGGTGCATTATTCCCCGAGCCTTTCCTGGGTCCCTGCTCGAGAAGCGTACTGAGCCTGTCGGAAAGACAAGCGTGGGCAGGCTCGCGTTCCATGGTGCCAACCTTATGCTGAATTGGTTACCTGGGCCTTGATTCTCCTGCAGGTGGTATTCGTAGTCAGGGGACTCCATGATGATCATGTCCTCATCACGCGAAGGGAACATTTCCATTATCAATGGCAGTGTACCGCCATCTCCTATTCTATCCCACAGGCCAAAGAGAATGGAGAAAGATCACATCACACGTTGATGTGTATGTTAACCTCTCAAGCGACGCCATAAACCAGGTTGAATGCTCAGTGTGGATGCCGAGGCACAAGCTGACAATCTAGGGGTCAAGATCATGAGTGCTATCAGACGTTCTACAGTCCCATGTCGTTCTGGAATAAGCCTGGTTGCGCCCCTTTATCACAGCGCGACGATGACGCTTTACCGCACCCAGCCGGTTCTTTATATATCGACGCACGGGTGACATCATTTCACTGCCCAGTTGCAGATCTTCAGATTGACCACTGGATCTCGCTACATTCCAAGGGAAAGCAGAAGAGACCCGGAGGGACAATTAACACTCAAGGTCGAGGTAAATAGAAACAAGATATCAATGATTTGGTCGAGTATATACATGTATGTTTGCAGAAGTGCTTCTATGGGAGAATAATAGCAACATTTTGATAATTCTTTGTTATGGGTCTCGTGAACTATATATGCAAGTCGAACGAAGAAAGCAAATACTGATATAGTAGGTCATACGGATTCATATCAGTCGTCATAAGGCATAACAAGCATAGAGAAGGAATTGAAGGCGATGATCGAAGAAATTCTGAGAGATTGGTACCGTTCTTCATGACGATGCAGCGGCGGCCTCAGAGCGAGGTGACGGTTGCTTGGATGGAGGTGATCGAGACGCAGTCGGCTCAGATGCCCTGTTGGCCTTAGGCGAGCCCCGCGGTCCATCAACTTGCATACGGTCATCCCTCTCACGTTCGCTCGGGGACGGGTTCGACGACGTCGGGGACAGAGTGGCGATGGGAGGAAGTGCGATGGGACCATTCGAGTTCCCATTTGTATGAACCGACGACGAAGACGAAGAATGCCCGTTACCCACAGGACGAGGGTGAGGTGGCAGCACCGGGTGCGAGAGTTGGGGTGGGCTCGAGGGGTACGTCGACTCGTGGATCTGACGTTGCTCCGGAGAATGTGCAGGGACGGGTTGTGTCCTGAACGGAATCGGCGAAGGTCGAGTGGATGGGAGTGGAGTCGTTCGGCCACCGGCTGTAGGCGAAGAACCATGGCGCTTGACCACATCAACCCTCGACCGCTTGTTGTCAGACTCGTCTGAACCGGGGCTCAGAGGCCGCTTTAGAGAAGCCGTTTGAGTAGGTGGTGACATGTGAGACTTGGTAGACGAGATCGAGTTACGGTGGGAGACTGGTGGGCGAGGAGAGGGGTCACTGTGTCGGCTGCCCGTAGAGACAGTAGGCGAGTGTTCGGGCGGTGGGCCACCAGGTCCGGAAGGAGCACCTCGATAGCTAGACAAGCTCATCAATGCATCGGTGACACCTCCCTCATCGTAATCGTCATCGGTCGCACGGTTCGGAGGGCGAGCAGAGGCGCTGGTGGGCGAGGGCTGAACAGACCTTGACGAGCTGTTGGAGCTGACCTCGGGAGATCCGGGCCCTTTGTGATAAGGACCAGGGAGCTTGTACTGGTTGGTTTGAGCCGATCCAACTCGCTCAGGAGCAATGAAAGACTTTGGTGTCTCTGAGCCGGTCCTATCGTCCTTGCGCCTGGGTGCCCTCCTTTTCTTCTCCTTCTTTTGAGCAGGCATCTCTTGCTGGATGGGAAGCGTAGAAATGGAGGGCTGCTCGAAGTCCTTTCCACTGCGACGACGACGCTCCTTCTCACCATTGGAGCGAGGACTCTCGGAGCCTCGAGAACCAGGACCCATCACAGGCATAGGGGGAGGGCCAGGACGGTTGGTGTGACGAGCTTCAGGCGATCCTGCCATCTCATAATCCCTTTGATCCCGAGCGTCCATACGTGGGTCGTATCGACGACCACCAGCATCAGGAGGAGGGGGACTAGGCCTGCCGTGAGAAGAAGGAGGGTGAGGCATGGGAGGCACAGGAGGCTTCGACTCCCAGTAACGATTGGGTGGATTGCGTGGCGAAGGCTCAGGCGAGTGAGGTCGGGCATGAGATGCAGCCGGCGACCTCGTCACATAGTGAGCAGGCTGAGGCGGGGGAGGATAATCCCCGGGATGCCTTCCACGTCTCTCATTCTCCTTCTCCCAAGAGTCTCTATGATCAGTCGTAGGAGGGCGTCTATCCCAAGAAGGCTCGCTATCAACGGGCCTACCGGGATCGTGCCTGCTAGGAGGATACATTCTCGGTGATCTCTGTGACGGGACCGAGCTAGGCTGAGCGGGTCCAACAGGCTGCCTGGAGGAGGGGTAGAAGGGTGGCGGTGGAGCGGCGGCCCCTGAAGGAGATCGAACATGTCCTGGACCATGACCAAAAGGTGAAGGCGACCTCGAGACAGGCCTGCCAGCACGAGCAAAGTATGCATCATGCGCACGATGGCCGAGAGGCGGTTCAGTCCTGAGTTCCTCGACGCGAGGTTGCTGCTGAGGCACTGGATGTTGAAGGAGGCTCTGGTGACCAACTGGGCCGCCGCGCGAATCACGAGGTGGTGGTGGTGGGTAATCCCGGCCATGAGGACGATCAACCTCCATTGGGGCTAGAGGGGTGTGATTTGGGGCATGCCTCGATTCGTCGATGACGACTGGAGGAGGAGGGCCGCCACGGAAGGGCCCCGGGGAAGAGCGGCCATTACTAACTTGGGTGGGAGGAGGCAATGAAATCTCGTTATGTCCTGATGCGCGTGATTCGGTGCGGAAAGGCGGCCTATGGGTCGAAGACGATTGTAAAAGGAGGGGAGGGCCCGAGAGACCATGAGGAGGAACAACTGCACTTGCATATGCTGTTGGGTGAACATCTTGTGGCCCAGGGGCACTTGGGAGCTGACTTCCGGTAGCCTGAGCAGTTCTCAACAGCTGCAGCCGTTGAGTGATAGCAGTATTGCTCGGGTCCAACTCAGCGGCACGAGCATATGCATCGATGGCATCGGAGATCTGGTTGTTGCAGCTCTCATAGAGACTCCCGAGGTCGAACCAGACTTCGGAAATATAGGGGTTGATACGGATGGCGCGAGAGTAAGCATCGAGAGCATCGCGGAACTGGTTGATCTGGAAGTACAGCACACCAATGGAGCACCAAAAGGTTGGGTTACGTCCATCGCGGTAGACGGCCTGTTGATATGCTTCATATGCCTTGTTGTACTTCTGACCTGCCATATAGGCTCGACCAAGCAAGTACCAGCTTTGAGCATCCGACGGATCTAAATGATGGTGGGTCGGTTAGCACATGATGTACGAGAAGGGAAGTCGATCCTACCTGCTTCGAGACTCTTGGTCAAATATTGGATGGCGGTATCCTGATTTTGGAAAGAAGAGCCATCTTGATGATAGAGCCAACCGAGCTGTTGGAGAACTTTCGCATGACCTGGGTTCTCAGCTACAACGCGTTCGTATGCATCTTTCGCACGGACATACTAATACCGAGACTAAGTTAAAAGAGGCTCCAAGTCGTGAGAAAAGAAGGCATACATCTTTCTGTTGCTCGAAGACATGTCCAATTTGGAACCAGATGTCAGCATGAGCGAGAGGGCTGGGTGGATTTCGGAGAATTCGGTCGAAGCATTGGAGAGAGTCGTCGTATTTGCATTGTTGCTTGTAGATTATCCCCAAGCGGAACAAGATTTCGTTGGACTTGTCGAAATCGAGGTCAGCTGAGCGGCAAAAGTATGAGCGTCTGATTCGGTTGCTGCGAGGATTATCAACTTACCGCCTTCCATCCGCAGGACGGATGAAAATGCTTCCTCTGCGTGATCGAGGGAGCCATATCGGTCATAGAGGATGCCGATTCCGTACCACAGCTTGGGATCCTCCTGTGTGAGAAGAAATGATGAGCAATGATGATGGATCGATTATTACTTTCTGCCTACCTTGGGATTCGGCAGAAGGTACAAGGCCTGTTGATACGCCGAGTAAGCTTTCTGCAGGTCATCCTGCATCAAATAGCAGTGTCCTTTAGAAAGAGCCGTGAGCAACGGGGCGATGTGGCGATAAACCGAATATAAACTTACCCAAAGCACTCCAGACTTCCCCATTATCCTCCTGCAGTTGAAGGACTCGCTGGAAATAATCGACAGCCTAAACAAGGAGATTAGGATCTGACACAGCCACCAAATGAAGGCAAACAAAAAGCAACGACGGTCCGAGAAAGCCGCGGTAAGAGAATTGGCTCGGCATCAAGGGTACATACCTTTGGATAGTTTTCTTTGATCCGAGCGATGCCCGCCACTTGAGTTAGTCCAGAGAGAGATACCGGGTTGTGCCGGAGAGCGTTTTCATATGCGGATAGGGCATGTTCTAAATCACCCATTTGCTCGGCAACCCGACCTTGGTAAATTTGATCAATACGCACAGCTTGTTACGAATGTGTAAAGGACCCTTACCTATCAAGAGCCACGTCTGCTCGTTCGCGACGTTCAACTTGTTGATGATTGACGTTGAAGAGGAGGGTGCCCCATTGGGGACAGAGGTAGTTGCAACAGCGGGTGAGACGAGTCCAGCACCGTTGGGAACAGCGGGTGGTGCTGTTGAACCACCGCCGTTGATATGGGCAGCAGGAGGTGGTGGATGGGAAGACATTATGGGAGTAGGATCGTGAGGTCGTTGATCCCGCTCAGATGGACGAGGGATATGACGATGAGACATGGGTCTTGGACGACGACGAGGACGGTGCCCGTGTCGTCAAAAGAAAGAGGGGACTGAGTGTTGAGAAGGGAAAGTTGTCATGAATCATCGGGTGGGGATATATATAATGGTCCAGGAAAAGATATCAGGACCCAACAATCGGCTCCTCGCACGATCCATGGGCGATCAGGCAGGGATTCCAAGATTCGAATCTCGCGTTGAAGGGAAGGTTTAAGATGTCATTGGAATGTCACTTTTGTGTCGAAACGGCCGCGTGCCTTCCTTATTCCGAGTTAGATAGTTTCCGCTCTCAATCGGTTACCTGATTTGATCTAGATTCGTTGTCAGGTTCTTTCCCAATTTTATTCGCATTATGTAATTCATAAGAAATACGCCACGCCACTCCGTAAAAGGACGTTTCCTACGGATCCCAATCGGAAGTTTTTTCTTCCAGGGCAGGGGTGTAACCGAGTTGCGCTTGGTTATTTCATTCTATACTTAATCGAAGATGTAAGGGTCTTAAGGGTGTTACGATGGGCATACGTATCACACACCGTTGTCCCTGTGTAGATTACCATTTACAGCAGAAGGCCGAAATGACAAAAGTAAAAATGCCCGATCCATCTCGGATATTGATGGAACATTGAGACGTTTCCGTCCGTTCCTTCGGTTCTGGGGAAGCACAGTTTACTCCAATCTAGAGCTCGGCTATACATTCAAATGCCTGCCTTGGTGTGTCACCACCCCAGGCACGTCACTCTCTCCTCAATTGCATTGATCTTATCATGATTTCAACCCAATCGGTCGAACTAGTTTAGCACCAATTTTATATAGTCGGCTCCGTATCTCAGTTGGTTGAGACGCCGCCTTTGGCTGATATTCGGTAAATTGAACTGCGTTCGTATCAGGCATGTATGTATGCTTTACGGAAGTGGTGGCTTCTAGGGTGAGGTAAAGAAGACTTGACCCTGAATGGACCCCACTCCTCTCCTTGCACAATCCTCCAAAACCTGTTTTCCTATATGGTTCCTGATCTTCCGTTGATGCTCCTAACTTCCACCATATGGCCGCCTCAATTTCAGGCGGCAGCAGACTCTCAACTTAGATCCGGAATCCACGTATGTCAGACGAGGAATTCGATCGACCCCATCATAACCTGTTGAGCCAAGCTGCGCATATCTCGTGGACCGCTGTAATAATGGAAACTGCGTAGATCAGGTTTTGACTTGAAGTTGAACGTCGCTTCAATCACACAATTTATTCGGGCCGGCGGTGAGGAGCTTAAACATAGCATCGACAAACGAGGCCTCCAGTAACCCTTAACTTTATAGTCTATACGGGGTTCGAGACGCCCAGGAATGTAGCGCTTCCTGTCTGCTCGGAAGTTTTACCATCAGTCCTGGACGGCGATTGCACCATTGCTATATTCGCTAAATGTCGTATGCACTAATTTACTTCGGAGTATCTGTGCGCTCACCGCCACCATGTGTCACCTGTCCACTCTTGTCGGATGAATGATGCACTGGAACAAGACACCGAAAACCGAAAACACGCAATCGGCTTGTCATTTCCAGCCTGGTGTTATAAAATGAGTTCACCACTTCAGGCCTGTCAGCTTGTGGCGTGGCATTCATTGTGCTTTTTAGAATACTTATATACAACGCACCTTCGATCAACGATGTGAAGGCGTACGACTGCTTCACGCGGTCTTGCCGAATGCCCGAGTAGCTAATACACCTACCCCTTTCTCGACAAAGGTTCGTCTGGGCAGCTTGAAACGTGGAGATCTACGCATTGCAGAGCGCCCAATGTGGCAATCTCGCTTTTGGTGCCAAGTGTACAGCCACGTGGATGTAAACCCCGCCAAACTCCGCCTGAACTCACTCGTCAACCACGTCCACAGTGTTAATACGGCTGGAACTGACTGTACACCGCCTTGTAGACGAACACGATGACCAGTGAGTCTCTCTTTCTATAATCCTAACTGCTTTTACTCTGGCAGGCCTGAAAACTAACATGGCCGTCGCCTCCAGGGGGTAATCAGCGTGAGATGGACCGCGCTAAGGCGCAAAAGAAGGCTGCCGCTGCAAAGGGAAAGCCCAAAGAAAGTGCAACGAATCTCGCGAAAAGGAAGGAAGCGTAAGTTCTATTTGACGGCTCCCTTTTCTTCAGAGCATTTCTGATCAGTCCGATCTTAGTGATGCTGACATTCTGCGAGCTAAGCAGAAGGTAATTCACGAATAATTCAGGAAGTTTCCGAGAATTAACATTAAGCTCAAATTCCAGAAAGCTGAGGAGGCAAGAGCTGCAGCTGCAGGGGGTGGAGGCAAATAACCCTGGCTCATGGAGTCCGATCCGCCGGCGATGGGCTTCATGCAAGGTGAATGGCTATTGTGCTTAGCCCTGGGGTTGAAGGTAGTGGGCACTTTTCCTCCAATTGGCAGGTTGATCAAATTTAAAGGGGTTTCAATGCTATCTCGTTCCGATACCAATATAGAAACTGAATACATCCACCCTTCTCGAAAGATGCCGGCTGAACAAGGTAATCACGTTGCAATGCGGCTTTCAAGGACTGCCACACAAAGTCAGAGCAAATTGAGTTTTCTGATGTGACGGCCGAGCTTAGCTAGGGCCGAAAGGGAGGCGTAAGCTGCCAATGTCCTTCAGATTCTCATCTGTACCCATCTTTCCATCACGGGTCGTGTCCTGGACGTGAATGGGGATAGGAATAAGCATCCCATGAGCAAGTCTGGCGCCTCTTGTGCGCCATGGCAAATAGCCTTCGGAACACTATCCCGATCCATTATTTCTGCCAGATCATACATGAAAATGAAGCAAGCGATGTGCAGTTCTGTTACATCATGCCATTCATGCGGAGGTGGCGGTCCCACGCGAGGACAATAGCTTTACCCCACCAAATTGTTTGAGCGTGCCTTCTGGGTCTCCGAGTCGCGACTGCCACAACTCGCGATAAGGTGATTATGGGGTGTGTCGCCGTCCGGTCATCCAAGGAAAAACGGTGACTGAGCACTTCAAGGCAGTGCAATTAGCGAGGATATGATAATCCAATCCAATACAAATGTCGGCGAGGTACTGGACCATTGCGATCTTCGATGTCACGCAGCACCTCAGCAGACCTCAGCAGACTCGTGCCGAGACATCTATTTGATGTTTCATTTCCTTGCGAGGAGTCCAAAATGTAGCCGTATGACGAGGAACTTGATCGACGAGCCTTGTGCCTGCTTTGTGCACACAGCATAAGATAACAAGACAGGATTTGAACACGACCCACACCCATGACCACTTAAGATCGATCTAATGAATTACAGTTGCGATCTTCCATTTTTGCCTTTGTCCTCGTGCTCTTCATACCATAGCGTGCTTTGATCGTTCCAGGAAAGCAGATTAATTTAAAGATTCCAACGACTTCAAGATTAACACCACGAAACTAATACAAGGGAATATTACAAAGGTTTAGTACGAACAAACATCGAAAATAGAGATAGGAGACAAAGCAGACAAAGAGCTGATACGACGGCCAAAATAGACTAAACCCTACTAATCCTCATCGCTAGGTGTAAGATACTCCTCATCGCTGATAACCTGTCTCCGTCCCGCACTCCGGCTCCTGGATGGAGGAGGTCTCTCATCTTCGTCCATAGGAGTTAGTGTGGATTCATAGGAGGCAGCTGAACCAGAGCCAGCGGCAGGGGCACCTGGCAAACCGGACCCTATCATGACTCTGTCAAAGGTGGCATTGAAGACCTTCTCCATCTCCTCGGCGTCAACGTAGACCCATGACCCCTCCTGATTGTAGGTTCGTGCGTTGTCGAACATGAGTCTCCAGTCATCCTTGAATGCTTGAACGGTCTTATATGTGCCGTTGTTTGCACGCTTCTTGAGGTGCGACATGGCGATCGGTCGCGTGATGAGATGATAATAGTCGGGGTAATCCTTGAAATAACAACGTTGTTTTCTCAGAAAACAAGCGGAAGTAATAACAAGCAGTACTTACTCGCTTATCGGGTAGCTCCCTGAAGAGTTCGCAACGTTTCCTGCCTGTGGAATCTTCGCAAGCTAGCACTGCCCGGTGGCACTCTGCGAATGCCTTCTTCAGCTGGTCCTTGACATTCGCCGGGAGATCCCCATTGGAAGCTTTGGTCTTGCGACGTTTCTATCGGAAACAGTTAGAGCTACGAGTTCCTCGCATTGAGAGTAAAGGAGATACTAACCACATCAGGCTCGTCATCTTCGTCGCCGTTTAGAGAAGGAGTCACGGACAATGACTTCCTACCACGTTTCCTCTTACCACCGGAAGCAGAATCGAAGTCATTAGCTTTCGCCTTGGGTTTTCTGCCTCTGCGTCCGGTCTCGGAGGCGGGTGTGCCGCGGCCCGAAACATCGGCCTCTTTGAGCAACTTGTTGGTGACTCGCTTCTCCTTTCTTTCGCGGGCCCGATCGGAGAGCTCTTTAGGATCTTCTCCTTCCTCGACAGCCTAGGCGTTCTCGGTAAGCGTCTCGCCAAGCGCCGTCAACCGAATGAAACATACCATTAGCCATGCATCATCGCTGAGGCCGTCATTGTAGCTGACGACGTTTCTTCGCCTCTGACCACGTCCCTGTTCCAATTCATCAACTTCTTCGACCTTGAATGGTTCATCCGTCTGATAACATTCTGGCAGCTCCTCGAGTTGAATGAGGCCTGCTGGAGGTTTACCGCGGTGACCAGCAGCCCGCCAACTCTCGAGAAGATCTCGGTCCCGCTTGGCATCAAGCTCACGGAACAGAAGAGCTTCCTCTTCAGAGCGAGCAATGAGCTCATTCAGTTCATCGTCATTCATATCTCCGGCCTCCTCATTTTCCTCCTCTTGATCAGCTTCGAGGATAGACCGCTACAAAATAATATTTTAAGTGGCTTGATCGGATTGAAGAATGCTTGACGTACCAAGAACTCTTCTTGTTCTTCTTGTGTCGACTTGTTGTCGAAACGACCGGCTTGAATGACCTTGTCATCAATATCAAGCTTGTAACGAGCCCGTTGATACATGGCCTCCTCCACGCTCTTTTCCGTGATGAAACGCAGAATAAGCACGGCTTTGGTTTGACCGATACGATGGGCACGGTCTTGGGCTTGCAGGTCGGCGTGAGGATTCCAATCGGAGTCAAAGCTGGTAACGGTAGCGGTCAGAAACGGGTCGAGAAAACCTCATATCACGTACATGATGACAGTGTCGGCAGTTTGCAAGTTAAGGCCCAAACCACCAGCCCTGGTAGAAAGAATGAAGACTTTGTATTCAGAGTCTTTGGCATTGAACAGCTGCACGAAGGAGGCACGCTCTTCGGTCTTCGTGCCACCATCAAGACGCAGGTACTGCCAACCCATCATCTTCAAGAAATCTTCCATAATATCCATGACCTTCGTCATTTGGAAGAAGATGAGGACCTGGAGAAAAAAAGAATAAGCACATGAACAAATAAAGAGGTATCACGCAGTCATACTCTGTGGCCGGTTGCGAAGAACTTGGGTAGGATTCGGTTGAGCAATTCGAGCTTTCCGGACGTCCTGACGAGCTTGTCGTCGATAAAGCCTTGAGGGCTGACTTTGTCCTCGACGCTCTCGAATAAGAAGGGATGCTGGCAAATCTTTCGCAACTGCATGAGCTCGTTGCTCAAGCCCTTGATACCAGCATTTTTTCTATTTCTATGTCAGTCAACAGAGCGTTTGCAGACGACATTGTCCTACCCTTTTGAATCCTTTCCATCGGCAATCATCTTGTGCTTCTTCATCTGCTTGTAGAGTTGACTCTGCAGAGAAGACATCCTGACCCTGATGACCTTCTCGATCTTGTCTGGCAACTCGCTCTCGACATCCTTCTTCAACCTCCTCAACAAGAAAGGTCGGAGCACCTTATGGAGACGACGAATGATAAGCAGGGCCTCTTCTTCGTTCAACTCGATCTTGTCGCCAGTACCAGAGTTGGCGAAAGGAGTGTTGAACCATTCATCAAACGATTTCACGGAGTTGAAGATCTTTGGTAGAACGAAATTGAGAAGCGCCCACAGTTCTGGTAGGTTGTTCTGGAGAGGGGTACCGGTGAGAATCAGGCGGTAGCGGGAGTGATAGTACGTCGTGAGGGTTTGAGCGAGTTTACTGCGAGTATTCTTCATGCGATGACCTTCGTCTAGAAAGAGAGAAAATATGTTAATTTCAACTTCGCAACATCAATGCATGCGTCATACCAATAATCATATGCACCCATTTCAACTTGCTGAGGTGCGGCCTATCCTTGATTATGTATTCATAAGTCGTCAATAGGACTTGGAATTGACCCATTCGAATCTCGTTCTGCAGCATCCTACGTTGTGTAGGGTTGCCCTTGTAGGAGATCATCCTGACGGAAGGAGCCCATTTGGCGAATTCGCCGGACCAGTTAGTCATGGTGGACAGCGGGACAATGACAAGGTAAGGTCCGCGCTGCCTCTTCACCTCGATGAGGAAGGTGATGAGCGAAATAGTTTGGATCGTTTTTCCGAGACCCTGGGCATTTGCATAAGAAGATGAACTCGAGCAGAGACAAGAATCACTTACCATCTCATCTGCAAGGATACCATTCAGCCGGTTGTTGTACAAGCTGACCATCCACTGCAATCCCTTTATCTGGTAATCCTTCAGTGTTCCACCCACAAGGATAGACGGCTGCTTGGTGATCTTCTCCTTGATCCTATGCGCAACGGCGTAATAATCAACCTTCGTCTTCTCGTCATTTACATCATCGGCCATGACTTGAGCACCGAAGGTAGCCTCGGAAGTAGGACCATCATCGACGTCAATTGCTTGCAGGACACCATGCTCGTTTTGCTGAGCAACGACGGCCTGGGCAAGTGAGTCGAGGTAGCCATCGGTCTGCCTGAGCAAATGGGTGATACGAGTATCCTTCGCCGTGTCGATAAGCTTCATGTATGCCTCTTCATCATCAGCCTTAAGCGCCTTCAAACGCTCCTTCGATATCCTCTCAATCCTCTTCTGCTCCTCCTTCTCGGTGTAAACGTGGAAGTTGAGCACGGCGCGACCGAGACGGGCAATCCTATCACGAGCGTCTTGGTTGGCTCTGAGGACCTCCTTGCCATGGATACAGATGACGCTGAGCTGCTCAACATGTTTGTGCTTGGCTCTTCGTTCGCGGTCAACACGTTGCTTGCGCTCCAGTTGTTCAGTAGCACGAGCATCGCGTATGGTTGGTTTTCGAACACGGCGGAAATCGAGCCTGTTGAGGGGAAGCATGGATCCGTGGTTGAGTCGCTCAGCGACCTGAGCTCTCATTGACCTCTGCTTTTCCAGCAGTCGGAGACTCTTGAGCTCAATCATGGCACGGAGCTTGCCATGAGCAGTGGGGCCGGGATGAATGAGGGCAGTTAGATTTGTGTTTTGTGGCTGCAGTGGTGTTGCTGCTTCAGGCTTCTCTTCTGTCGACGTCTCCTCTGGGTCCAAAGGGTTGTCGAAAGACCCATCTCCCAAAGTTGACGGAAGGCCTTCAAGCTCGCGGATGCGTTGCTGAACACGTGCCTCAATGTATCGTTCACGCTCATTCATAATTTGCTGGGCGTCGAGGCCAGCTGGCATGATAGTGGGGACGATAAGCCTTTGCAGCCGTGTAGCAAACAAAGTGGCATCGGTATCGGCAGGACGTTTCAGGTGTGAGAAGGGGTGTCGGAAGGCATTGTAGGGGTAGATACCAGAGTTGACGTTGTCTTCAAGGAATGGGCCTTTGGGCATGTCTTCGGGGTTAAAGTCGGCAGGGGGTTCCTCAGCCTTGACTGCTTCTTCTACAACCGGAGCTGCTGAGAGAGCTGGCTCCCCTTTTGATACCTTGACTGCAGCATCGACAATCCTCGACTGCACGTCGTTCCCTTGCAGCATTTTCTCGAGTTGGGGGATGGCATTGTTGTTGACCCGAATGGACTGTTGAAGGGTTTCGGGAACAGGCAGACCACGGCTGAGAAGCTTGAACGCCGATATTTGTGCTCTGAGAGCAGCAATCTGGTCGCCTGTAAATGAGACGGGCGTCTGGGATGGCGGTGGGACAGCTTGTGGAACTGGGCCAGAGGTAATAGACGTAACCGCTGAGCCATTTGTGAGGGGTTGAGAAGATCCATTCATCATGGGCTGTGGTTGAAAAGGTTGCTGTTGTTGGACGGCATTCGCTGCTTGCACCCTGCTGTTGTGTGCTACCAAGCCTGTAAGCTGAGTGTCCCATATTGTTCGAGACGGTGCTCACCTTGAGTCATGACCTGTATGTACTTCATCAGCTGCTCAAGCTCATTCGGGCTTTTCTGTTCATGGGGATTCTGTCGAAGGAATTTCGCGCGCTAAGTTGGGGCAAAGTATGAGTATAAGTTATGGAAGTTAGGAGGGGATTTTACCAAGATCAACTGCTGTAAATCAGGCATGCCTTGAGGTCTCTGTTGACCTGGCTGCTGAGGTATTCCATTGCCCAAGACTTGGGCGGACATCGTCGAAGAGACGATTGACGGTGAGCTCAATGGGAAACTGGGACAGTCGCGTCGGCCCTCGTAAACTCGAAAAAGTTGTCACGCGGCTGAGGCGAAAGAGGGATGGACAACCAAGCTCAATGTCACAAGTCACAAACAGTCACAAAGAACGTGAGAACACAGCCTTGGTCACGTGGTCGACTCATTTCACGTCGCGTCCGGCTTTGCGAGTGAATCACTACACGCAACTCCAGACCACCATCATGCCTGCTGAAAGAGCTGGTGTAAGTCGTCTTTATAGGGCATTCAATCTGGACTAACATGGCGCAGTATACATCGACCGTATTCTTGGTAGATGTCTCGTCGACCATGAGTAAACTCAGAACAATCGAGTTACCTCCAGGTCCAAATGGCGAAGAGAGGTCCACCGAGATAACTAATCTCGAATGGGCGCTTCAATTCGTCAAACTCAAAGTACAAGAGCTTGTGGGTAAACATGCTTTCAATCTTCAGCGCTAGCTTTACCATGCACCACAGATCTATAACGAACGCAAAACCGACCAATGCGGTGTAATTCTGTTCGGCACTGAGGGTAAGTGGCATCCACTTCTGTAAGGGGTTTTTCGTGCTCAATGTCCCATAGGAACATCCAATCTTGTCAATGACGCTCATAAGGATGGTTATGAGCATGTAACAGAGTCCATTCCTATTGCTCAGGCCAATGCGGAAACTCTTGCCAAAATTGACACCATACAGCCCTCAACCATCTCTGGTGACCGTATGCATCTTATTTTCGGATATTTTATACTCTGAGCTCACCCAACTACCAGCCATTGATGCACTTGTCGTTGGCATTGAGGCCCAGCATGCACATGTTGGGAAGAGGAAATGGACTCGCAAGATTATCATGCTTACCGACGGAGAACAAAGTTTCGACGACGAGGGTTGGGAGGCGACGGTTGAGAAGATAAACGACTTGGGCATCAACTTTGCCCTCATGTGAGCCTTGCCCTCTCACCACTATTCCTTCCCACTCATTTCCAATCATGACAGTGGCATCGACTTTGATGACCCAGACTTTCCTTACGAAGAGGAAGACAAGAGTTCCCAGAAGGTATATTGCACACAATCTTTAGCCGACCCTCCTAACGGATACCATCTCAGGCAAAGAATGAACAATTCTGGAGCGACTTCGTCGAAAAGCTGGACAAGGGCGTCATCGGAACATGTGCTCTCGCTCTCCGCGAAATTAGTCGACCTGATATCAAGCAAGTCAACTCAGTTCTGAGCGCAACTATCCTACGGCTCGGCGACGTCGATACCAAGAGCGAACAAGCAATAGAAATTGCCGTCAAGACCAGCAAATGTACATCCGTGTCCCGTCCTAAGAGCTTCAAAAAGTTTGCTGTCAGGGAAACCAAGGATACGGAGGCTGACATGGACGTGGACGAAAAGCCTACTCAGACTTATGCTCAGCTGAAGATGCGGACGGAATATTACGTTGACCAAGCGAAAGCTGAAGACGAGGACGGCGATGTGAAGATGGAGGATGAAGACTACGATCTTCTGGATGGTGCTGCTGAGAAGACGCCGAAAGAAGAAAAGCCGGAGCACCTTGAGAAAGTGGAAAAGGAGCAACTCATACGCGGCTACAAGTATGGGACGACATATGTTCCATGCCCAGATAACAACTTCCCTAAACTTCCGACGAGGAAAGGCATAGACTTGTGTGGTTTCTTCCCCAACAAGAACGTAAGTGATGTCTTCAGAATCCTTCGGTTTTCAGTATTTCTTATGGCCCCATCCAGTTCCGCCGTGAATACACTCTGGGAGAGATCTACTACGTTTGGGCGGATCCTGCTTCGCCACGACAACAAGTTGCACTTTCCTCTGTCGTTCAGGCGATGTATGCCAAGGGAGTAATGGCGATTGCCCGCTGGGTATCCAAAGACGGGGCTGACCCAAAGATGGGAGTCCTCAAGCCAGTCATCTTTGAGAACGTCGATTGCTTCATCTGGGCTCAGGTCAGTCCATCCCACAAGCATACATATATCTCTTATAGAGAGTCTGATAACTGCTTGCAGATGCCCTTCGCCGACGATGTCCGCAAATATACTTTTGCAAGCCTTGATAACTTGGTTGCGAAGACCATGGAGAGGATTATTGATCATCCCTACCTACCTACTGAAGAGCAAATGGACGCAATGGACGAGTTCGTCGATGCTATGGATCTCATGGATGCCGGTGATAAAGATGAGAGCGGGTAAGGATGCTATTTCCTAGACAATTGATGTCAGCCTAATCGTCTGACCATTGCAGAAACCGCCAACCATGGTTCGACACCTTGTTGTCGTACAATCCGGCTCTTCATAGGCTGAAACAAGCGCTGTTTCATTGCGCCGTCGTTTCCGACATCTCAACCAATCCGCTGCCTCCGCCTCATCCGGAATTGACCAAGTACTTTGACCCTCCGAAGAGAGTCATCAAGCGGTCCAGAGAGGCACTGGAAGAATGCAAAGCCGCGCTTAAAGTCAAAGAAGGTTAGCTATACATTGCCTGGCACGCAGTCGTCTGAGCTTATCCAACCCTTCTAGTTCCAAAGAAAGTTGCCAGAACTCGAAACGCCGACCACGTCCACGCTGCAGACGAAGAAGAACTCCTGCTCGACCGCAAACAACCCACCTCTGACATCAACATCCGGGCTGCCTCACAGGCCTCGCCCAGCAAAGACAAAGCTGCCGCAGAGGGCAGTGATACTGAACCCGAGGACGAAGAAGAAGAAGACCTCCTCCTGAACAAGAAACCATCCAAACCCACTACCCCACCTCGCCGGGCGCATCCTTTGCCTACTCCAGCTCGCTCCGTCTCGCCTGACGTGGATCTAGGACCAGACCCCGGAAGGATCATTGGTGCCCACAAGCCCTTGGCTGATTTCAAGAAGAATCTCTCCCAAGGCGATGTTGTCACCAAGGCGGTTGAGGACTTGTGTGTGGTGATCTTGGGGATTGTGCAGAAGCCGATGATGAAGAAGCGAGATGCCGAAATGCTGGAGTGCATGACGGTAATGAGGGATACCTGCCTTAACGAGGATGAGATTGAGGCTTGGAATGTGTGAGTCGGTGTTTCCGCGTCGAGGCGACATTGATACTGAATGGGCTACATATAGCTTTATGAAGGACCTAAAGGACAAATGTACTGCAGAGTATGGTAATCGTCGGTTCTGGACGAAAGTCCAAGAAGCTGGCCGACCACTTGGGCTGATCAGCGATTCGGAGGCACGCCAGAGTGGAGGTCACTCCAACATCTCAGATAACGTTGCAGAGGAGTTTATCCACAGCTGAATCGAACGAATGAAGGATCATGGACCATCGCATATTTGTCTCTTGTATATACCACCTGTACAATACATTTTGACTTCACCCAAATAATTCGAGTTTCCAGCCCAACACTAGCTCCGTCCCCACCAGCCACCCAACAAACTGCTCAGCCCACCCTTCTGAGCTTGCCGCTGTGGTTCAGGAGTTTCAGGCCTCTCCGCCTCCGCCACCCTCGCCTTCTGCACAGTAGGCTTCTTCTCCTGGACAGGCGCGGGTGCTGACACTTTAGCTTGAACCGGTTCCTTCGGCATCTCAACCTGCTTCCCAGCCCTCACCAACAGCCTATCCATATCCAAGTCCACGTAATTCAAAGCGATGTTGAAGAATAATGGTTTCTTGAAACCCTTCCCGTCTTTGTCAACCTGCCCTCCGTTATACGCGAACCAATCCCTCTTGAGCTGGAGTGCGTCAGAGTTTAGGGAGGACTCGAGGGTCTTGACTTCATCCTGTGCGAGTGGGTAGAAAGAAGATTTGCTCGATTCGAATGGAGTGGAGATAGGGTCGACGTCTATCATGCTCAAGCTGTTGGTTGCTTCACGAATGTGGATATGGGCAAGGTCGATCAAAGCCAGTGCTTCTGCAAATCTCTTGACGGGCCCGTAGCAGCGAGCCAAGTAGAGGCACCTATTCAACACAAGGCGATGTCAGATATCATGCTAGGCATAGAAATGGGGAAATATCACCTCTTCACCCTGGTGTACGAGCTCCTAGCCTCGACGGCAGAAGCCAAATCTGGGCTATCGTCCACAATGCTGAGGGTCTTCATCTGATCCAGGCTCTGCAGAACGGTGTCCAGCAGCTTGACGAGGGCAGGGTAGAGCCTTGCATCCACTTTTTCTTCCTTGCCTTTCCCTTTGCTGCTCGCTCCGGGCCCAGAGTCCGACGAGGACAGCAGGGCGGATATAAGCAGGAGATCACGTTGGATGCGACGAGAGAGTAGCTGATAAACGATGAAGGCATGGAGGAATTGGATGTCCCGTTCTCCAGAAACTGTTCCAGTCGAGGTGCTTCCGCTCAACTACATGCGGGCGTCAGCTATGAATCGACAATCGAACACAAGATAACAAACCTGTTGGGCCTCAGTGAGCTTCCTCGCAACCTCCTCTGCGTCGCTCAGAGCTGAGAGTGTAGCATCATAAGCAGCGACAGCCTTTTTCGACCCAACCTTCACGTCTCCCTTCTCCAACCTAGCCTCGGCTTCCTGTACCTTCAACAAAACGTCCACCAACTCCGGATTCCTAACTGGAACAGGCTTCCCTTCCCAGGCCATCGTCTCAAGCTTAGTTGTCTGTCCTTTATCCTTTCCAGAATCTTCCTTCAGCTGTTTGAGAACCTCGGAGCATCCTGGGACGAGCTCTTCCCTATGTCTCCCAGAGAACTCTTTGACGATCGCGTTGATATCGTACGCCCGCTCCCTGCCCATCTCGTGCGCGCAGTATCTGATCTCTGGAGCAATTTCATCTCCAAATAGGACCGCAAGAGCCTGGTCCCTACTGGTGGATGCGGCATTCGCGAGCTCATCCAGCAAGCTCCTAGAGACGCTCAATTGGACCAGAGCATCGTCGAATTCGTCTCTGTATCTCAAGAAGCGGCCGTTCAAGATGAGGGTATAGACTGTTGCTTCTAGGAGGTTGGAGGCTGGAAGGGAACCTGCGCTGTGGAGAGTCTGGCAATGCGACAAGAGTTGTGTGGACCAGTTTACGGCGCGACGGAAGCGTCCCGTAGCTGAGTGGCGAAGGGTACTGGCATGCTCTTCATTGGCAGGTTTCAAAGCTTGTGCGTTGAGGTCCTGTGCGTAAGCCCATGCACGCTCAGATTCAAAAAGTAGGAGTTGAAGGCTGTAGAAAGGAAATATTCGAAACATAGTTTGTTGTAGACTAGACAGTACACTTACTGCCCGTTGGTCATGGTCTCTGGGTTCAGAGCTGGTAGTTTCTTGAACTCCCTTCCCTTTCCGTGGGTCATCTTCAAGGTTGACCGAAGGCGATGGGTGCGATTAGCACAATGCTTGCTGCTGGGTGTCAGAACATATACATTCCCAAAATTTATACAATACGCACCGGTATCGTTCATAGTCATTGTATCGCAATCCATATGCACTTCTCTGTTCATTTGCGATTTGCAGCGCTGATAATCCCAGTCAGTTCTTCCTCCACTAAACTCCGAGTCTTTCCCCTACCTCTGAATGCAGAAACTGGTTTAGCAGCATCTGCAGGCATCTTGCAAGTTCTTCCCAAGTCTCGTAGCAGCTAGAACGATGTAGAAGATGATGGATTGAGCCAAACCTACGGT
This sequence comes from Clitopilus passeckerianus, assembly GCA_944990035.1. Lineage (NCBI taxonomy): Eukaryota > Fungi > Basidiomycota > Agaricomycetes > Agaricales > Entolomataceae > Clitopilus > Clitopilus passeckerianus. The sequence continues at coordinate 1,713,462 of CALYLX010000112.1, read as the reverse complement.
GAACCTGACGGCGCTATCAAATTCAAAATCTCGGGGCCACGCGATAACCTTTACGATCAACTTTCACGTACACCGCCAGTTTTGCGCATAAATACCCTCAGGGCTCCCTGTTTGCCTTTTTTCATTTCAATTCCCTCGACGACTAGAACAAGAACTACAAACTAATGGCTTCAGAAGAACTCCCACCCACTCTCGAGAACATCCTTGATCAGACGAGCCTGAAGTGGATCTTTTGCGGTAAGCATGCGTGGTCAATCTGCTAAAGTGGCCCCAGCTGATTCTTTTCCAGGTGGAAAGGGAGGTGTAGGTACATTAGTATTGTCAACTCTACCTTTGTCCTTGTCTGAAGCTCGGAATCCTAGGCAAAACCACTACATCTTGCTCTCTCGCAATCCAGTTGGCACAAGTGCGCCAATCCGTGCTGCTCATCGTGCGTACCTCGCATCCGACTTGGGACTCTTCATAGCTGATCGCCGGCTCTAGTCGACTGACCCGGCACACAACCTTTCCGATGCCTTTGGTCAAAAGTTCTCCAAGGACGCGACCAAGGTCAATGGATTCGACAATCTCTTCGCAATGGAGATAGACCCCACCAGTGCTATCCAGGAGATGGTCGAGCAATGTTCGTCTCCTTTCAACATTGGCTTCCGTTGAGAGCTGACAATGCCTGAAGCTGACTCGAATGGCATGATGGGCTCGATGATGCAAGATCTTGCGTTTGCCATTCCAGGTGTTGACGAAGCTATGAGTTTTGCTGAGATTATGAAGTATGTACCATCTGTACTCTACTTCTCTCTGTGCATTTAACTCAATTACCTGCAGACATGTCAAGTCCATGGAGTACTCTGTTATCGTATTCGACACTGCACCCACCGGACATACTCTTCGTTTCTTGTCGTTCCCCACTGTCTTGGAGAAAGCCCTGGGCAAACTCAGTTCCCTTGGTTCAAGGTTCGGACCTATGATCAACCAGGTTTGTTCTGGTTTCTTGGGACTGAACCAGGTGGTATAAACCTAACACATATGCGAATAGATGTCGAGCATGATGGGAGGTGAAGCAGGTTCTCAAGAGGACATGTTTGCCAAACTCGAATCCATGAGGGCCGTCATTACGGAAGTGAACAACCAGTTCAAGGACCCAGTAAGTTTTGTCCATTGGCTCTATCGACTCATGCTAACACACGTCTTCCATTTCTAGGAAAAGACGACCTTCGTTTGCGTCTGCATATCCGAGTTCTTGTCTCTTTACGAGACCGAGCGTCTCGTCCAAGAGCTCACGTCGTATGAAATTGACACACATAATATTGTTGTGAACCAGCTCTTGTTCCCCAAGAAGAGTCAGACCATTCCCTCCCCTTTCAAATAATAGTACACTAACCGCGCTCGGGCCAGGTTCCGACTGCGAGCACTGCAACGTACGACACAAGATGCAGCAGAAATATCTTGCAGAAGCGCATGAGCTTTATGACGAGTTCTTCCACATCATCCAACTTCCCCTCCTCACGGAAGAAGTTCGTGGCCCGGAGAAGCTGAAGGAGTTCAGCAAAATGCTTGTCCAACCCTACGCTCCTCCTCAAGAGTAAGGGGACCTAACGGTGAACGTGTCGCGTCGAGGGAGCTCAAATACACGCCGAACGAAATAGATGATGGTAAATCATTAGTGTATTGTCCTCTAGTGAGCAAGGTAGTGGGTTCTATTTACAATATATAATTCAAGGGAATGGATACGATGAGGGAATTACAGTGAAATGACCGATAAAATGCAACACGAAGAACATCTAATGTAGCATGTGTTTACGAAGCCCCAATCTGAATGGTCATGATCCAACCGTGAAAGATTCTCCGCAACCGCACGCGTCTGTGATATTAGGGTTCTTGAACGTAAATCTAGCACTGTAAGATGGCAGAAATCAGAAACAGTCATTGACAGGGGGATTGGTAGAAAGCACCATACCTCAGCGGATCTTCACTCCAATCCATCTCACTACCAATGATACTGAATAGCGCCTTGCTGTCAATAAACACCTTAACACCGTCCTGCTCTACAACTTCATCAAACTTCCCAGGCTTCTCGACATATTCCAGATTGTACGAAAGTCCTGCACACCCCTTGTTCCGCACACCTATCCTGATGAGCTGTGGAGTTGGGCCACTCAACAACGATCGTAGGCGAGTTACTGCTCTAGGGGTCTGGAAGTTAAGTGCAAATGAGTTCCCTGCAAGCCCATGAAGAGGCTGAGATCACACGCACCATCGTCAAAGCAGCCTTAGTTGACCTAATTGTGGGTCGTGGTTTCTCAACCTTTGGTACTGGCGGCGGCCGAGCAGCGACTTGAGGTGCAGCCGCGTCTGCAAAGATCTTCGGGGTGCCTCCAGTCGATGAACTACCTGAAGGTGTAGGTTGTGCAGAAGTTGACTGTCCAGCAGCATCGGTTAAAGGCGGATTAAGTCGTGTCCCATCGGGCCGAGAGTGAATTGCAGACATCATAGCTCTCCTCACGGGCGTCTTCAGCGGTGAGCACGACGACGGGTAGAGAAATGGCATGCTAGAATGGCGCATTGCATGTTGTAGACGCGAAAGGGAGGATACGGAGGCCATTCTGCTCGACGTTGGACGATGTGACTGTAGGGTACCAAGTCAGTCGTGATCAATATTTTGGGAAAGGCTGACACTTCTGTTTGCTCATGTTTACAAATCCAAGGCTGGGCTGTTGTTACCCAATCAGAACTCGCGGATTGTTTTCGGGCTGTACGCCTCGACTCTGCCTCCATGAGGTCTCGATTTTGGAGACAAAGACTGGGGACTCGTTTCTTGCTCATGGGGCAGAACAAAATGTGGTTCGATATTTAGCGGTAATCTTCGTCGCAGAATGAGATTTGTGCGCCACATCACCTGAGTCTGCAGTGCTGGCTGCCAGTGAAGGCTCGTCACAGCAGATAGCCTGGTTGGCGACCATTTAGGCTTTCAATTTTTTGAGAGTAAGGTCAACTCACGGAAAATTCAGTGAATTTTTTCGCTGGCTTCAATCCCAATCGAAAGAATAAAATTATTCTCCAGTAGACTTCGGTTCTAGGCGGAGATACTTCTGTACCCTCACATCTCCACCTTAGATAAAATAATTCCGGGATAATCAAGTGGATCTGCATGAACATTCAAAGCTGGTGATCCTTCTGAAGGTGTAACTGCTCATCCCACAGATACAGGTAAAGCCCTTTATCCAATAGACAGGCCGTTGTAATTTGAAACAACCAACTTTTGCATTTGACTCAATCGCAAGTTGTAACCAGTACTTATGAAACGCCGCCCTGTACAAGTTGATTATGATACCTGGACTGTCATAGAACTTGCGTCAAGTTTGGTCTCTAATAATGCCACCAAAAAACGCCGATCGCGACGAGTCGCCGACGGCAGGTATCCATCATTTCTTCCGCAGATTTGCGAGGGCCTGAGGTCCACTAACCTCCATTAATTATGACAGTTAGTCCCCGTCTTTTAATTGTCCATCTCTCCAGGCCTGCCCTACTCAACCCAGGCTATCAGAAGACGTAGTACAATCAGGGGCAAATCCTGATACTGTTCTGATGTCGCACAACCTCGCCGATCAAAAAAGTCATGGTACGGGCCAACCTCCGTTGGGACTTGTGGGTCCTTGCTTGCACCCTGCACAACAATTGCACCACAACCTACCTATCGATGAGGCAGCCGAAGGGGATTGGTTATCGATGAGCATGCAAGAGGAGCAGAGGCTCACGAATTGGGCCAGGATGCGAGGACGGCGTCCCAAAATTCTTGAGCCTGTTTGTGAGCAACGGGGTTTTTAACCGGTAGAGTATGCGAATCGTTAGCCGTTTTCGATTCTTTCCCGCTTCGATCGCTTTCAAATTTCTGCCCACCCGTAAATCCATACGACGGCTCGTCACCAGCATAAGCGTATGTATATACTGTGGCTGTGTTCAGCATCTAGATCGATTGCCATGAATATTTGCTTCCGTAGAAGAGAAAGTCAGAACACCCCCTTTGAGCTACAGGTACTTTCCGGCAAGACCGAATTAAATTAGAATATCAGTTGTGGTGCGACGTATATTAGGTAGCTGATAACTAGCACCTAAGTGACGCCTTCTTCCCACCAAGCGTAGCTATCTTGCAGCGTTCTGCGAGCCTGGACCAATTGAACTCCCTCAACCGTTGTCTTCTCTCGCAAAACTGAGGCGGGCGACCAGGCACATTTCATGTCACAACGGCCAAGGCGTCGCTTTTGGGCTGTCTGCAAGACCTTGGAAGGAACCCGTGGATGATACAGGCATGCTTGGTTCGGGGAAGGTCGTTGGACGAAGTGGTTGGGAAGAGCAAGGGGAGTTCAAGGGAAGTCGTACATATATTGAGTTGCTGTATAGACCGTGTGTTGTCATCAGGGTATGCGTTGTCCTTCTTCAGGAGTTCCATTGCGGGCCAAAGCAGTAAGGAAACGCTGCCTCTCGGGCTGAGGCCATGGCGCTTTGACAGCTTAAAGGGTCTCCTTTGCGAGAAATTGAGGTTAACAATTGTGTTTCTTGTGAGGAGCGAGTGTGGGTTGCTGGGCAGTTCAGAACGGTTGGCAGTGGACGAGCAGGTGGCATTGAGGGCCCACATATGTTTGGTGGTCAGTGCACAAATAGAACATAGAAGGAGGATCTAATTTTGGTGTCAGGGGTGTTTGATCGAAGTCATAACGAGGCATTGGCCCTCAGCTTGTTTTGTCCACTACGCCGCGATGGCACCCAAATTCTCGCGCAAGCTCAAGCCACACCCAAGAGATTCTCCATTCTCGACGTTGGTAATCTTCCCGGCGCTGGTCGCTGCGAATGTATGGTCCTTTGAGGAAGTCCCGGTCGAGCAAAACACCAACGCCGCGCTCTCAACTGACTTCGATGAACTCGCGTCTTTAATTCCGCAAGCCACTGAGGTGCTGAGCAACTTGTCACTCAACGACACGCAAAATATCAACTTCAATAACGGAGCTTGAGGTGGCCAGAGGAGCGGGGCTATATGCGACACGCGTCGAGGTGGAGATGGGATACTTGTAAGTGTCAATGCTGCACTTAACCTGGCAACTAACGTTGAAGTCGTAGGGTGGATAGTTGAATCTTTGTCAATGGCCTCGGTCGGTCCACCCATGGGTAGCTTTCTGACCGATGGATAGCGATGGCACAACGACAACGATACACTCTGGGGAAATGTCGACGACATGAAGTCACCACGACTGCTATTGTGTGGTGACTATCCTGGTCAATCCAGTCGTCGAAGGCCCAACCATGGTCCAACAATAAGCGCTAAGGGAGCGTATTGTCATGCCATATCCTTCAATTTCCTGTGGTTCTTAAATCTTGCGTACCTGGCTGGAAATCCGTTCCGGGCTTCGTTGACTTGCACATAGCGAGTTGATATCGATGAAAACCAAGGCTAGCACCTGAGGCAGCCGCTATACAGCTCAAAACAACTTCGGCCGTCGCGTATATGGATGCGTTTCGTCAAGCCCTTTGCTCGCCATTCTTTGGTTCATGAGGGTTCCGCATGGCCGCCTCAGTCTATGCTCGTATGGCTCTGGAATTCTTCGGAAATGTGGTATAAGCACATCGGGCGCCTCTCAAAGCGCTCAGTAAAGTTGACCCTGAACTAGACCGCCAAATTGGGATTGTGGGAAACAGTTTCCATTCTGGGCTTCTCAGAGGTCGAGGGGAGGCTTGGGGGACGCGTAGCGCACTGCAAACGCCAGAACGCCGTTGAGCAAGAGACCCTCAGAAAGAAACACTTGGTATATGAGACGATACTGTCCACAAAGCTGTGCTATCAAGATGTTCGCGTCCACGAAGGTGCCGAATTTGGAGCAGTCTGACCAGTCCCAATCACCAGGTGAAGTGGACGAATAACTCCTATGTAACCAGGCTTCCGGCTCACAGCCTTTTGCAACGGTGGGGCTTCGAACAAGGACATAAAACGGCCTAGAGATGCTTAGCAAGGGCTTGGACGAAGGGTGCTCCAGGTAAGAAAATAACTTGTTTGACCGCCGAGTCACCAATTCCAGCAACACTAACTCCGCGTTCTAGCCTGCTTATCGCTGAGAATACGGAGCCTAAGCACGAGGCGGAAAGGGCAAGCACCACAGCATCGGATTCGAGCCGAAAAGACCCACGGGACCGTGTCTTTGGCGGACCAGTGCCCTCAAACTTGAATCGCAAAAGGGGAACGAGTGAGTGTTCATCAACTTAAAGTTCATAAATGGCACAAATGAACCCTGAAGCCGCGAAATCAAGTAGGCCACGAACCCTCGAGTGGCCCCTCTATCGGGATAGGTACCGCAAGCCGCCGGGCTACGAAGACTTTTAAGCCTTGCTTCGTTCTCACTGCCCTCATCGCCCCCCCTTCTCCTACACTCGACCTCGACAATCGCTTAAGGAAATTATAAGTTTACAAAATGGCCGACGTTGAAGACAGCCTGCTGCTTTTGGACGACCTCTACACCTACGTCAACCTTGCACCAGAACTTTTACAACCTGGGCAAGTTCCTCGACCTCAAGACACGCGCCTCAGCCGCTCCTCGTCTCGCCGCAGCGCTCGTTACTCTCCCTACCCAGCCCGCCGTTACTCGTGGCCTCAACTCAAAGTCACAATCGTGGTAAGCTGCGCCACACGTTCTGCAAGATGTGCCCTTCGTTAAAATTATAAATTCAGGACGAAGCTTACGTTGAAGGACGTGTGGAATTTGTTAGGCCTACCGCAGTAAGTTGGCCTGTTGACACGTCGTCTAACTACAGATAATTTATATCCAAGGCCTCTCCAGCATCAGCCCAATAAACAAGCAGGTCACGCCACATTTGTTTTGAACGTATTTGCGGTATCAAATATTTCCCCACAATCAATGACCAGCACCTTACCGCCCTCTCCCTTTTTCTCAGTGGGTATCAAACGTAGTCAAGCAAGCTCGGCGTGACTAACTCTTCAACGGTGTTCAACGAAACAATTCGGACTCATCTAAAGCTAATCCATCGGATTCAACATTCTTGTGAACTATCTCTCGCTAATCGATCATAAAGACGAACTTTACTTCTATGAAACTTGGACCTTCACACTGCAAAATAGAGTGACGCTTACACCACCACTTCTGCTGTGACATCAAGGACTCACAATTAGACAAGCTATGCAACAACTCTCGCTTTCAACGTCTTGCTGAAATACTGGGCCGCCAACGTAGATGTCCAAGTTACTGCCCAGTTTCTATTTTCTTCAATCCTTACACCTGTTACCGGCTTCTTCAACTCTGTTTTCTCGTTCTCCTTAGTCTGATTAGCTATCGCTTTGCTTTCTCACCTACCCTACCAAATCTCATTGAGTTCTGACCCCGCTTGAGGACATGTTACTCCCCGAAGAGTTGCCAAACGTAACCCCATGGAATGTGAATGGAATTGAGATTCTGTCATGTGCACTCCGAGAGGATGCGGAGGCATCACTACTGTAATATAACTTTCATAGTTCAGGTGTGGTGGGCGTTCTGTCGAGTGAGCTGGTATCTGGATCACCCTGCTTTAGTTGCTCGGCCACATGCTTAAACCACAACCTTCTTAATCCTGATCGGCCACCAAGTGGCGTTTGCAGCAAAAGGGCGAGAATAATAACAAATTTACCTCGTCCGGATCATCCACGTCGCTCCTAAGTTTTCCATTTACATTTCACCTGAATTCATGTCAACCTCCTCTCGATGTACCTGATGATGCTCACAGGCGTAGGGTTACGCAGAACGGGTGTGTTCTCTATTCCACGGCGAGCCGCCGAGACTCAGTGTTGTAAATATGGTCAATTGGTTAATGACCAGTCAAACATGGTCAACTGGTGGACGGTCAACGGTCAATAACAGGTCATGTATGGTCAACTGGTCTAGTCTACTACATATGGTCGTCAGACGTCCGAAACGGCCTCAGCGAGACCCCAATCCATGGAACAGGCTGGCAGGGGAGCAAGGCCGACGTTGAGCGCCTCCATGCCCTGAGTGTACTTTGAGTTATTTTAAGCATGGACCTGATTATTTTATTTTTAGTTCTTGGGTCGCTGACTCCTGCCTTTCTAAAGAGTACTTCACTGTTGGAATCATAGTAGAATACGGTATCGTAAGGCGAATAATGGGGAGGTCCAGGAGTACTGTGGGTAACCCATGAAAGGAGGTTGGGGGGCCATCTTGAATGTGTATATGGTCGAATATTTGATTTCAAATACACCACCAAGCTGGTGTCGTAAAGACTACCAGGTCAATGTTATAGGTAGCGAAGTCCCGTTCGCAGTTGGATTCTATTGGTCGGCCTTCATGATATGTTTTACCACAACCATCAAAAGAATGCGAAGGCTACAAAGCCTCGTTACTGTCATCTTTCGTCAACTTCTGCAAAGCCCCACCTCACCTTGCTTCGATGACAGACAAAGTTACTATCCCTCTCCTGGCCATGATGCCAACAGGTTAGGATCGGCTGAATCTATCATGTACATTTGCCTATTAGATCAGAAGGGAACACATCTGTTGCCTCGTTGTTGTCGTCTTCTGCTGTCGATGGCGAGGTTATTTTTACCGGTTGGCCAGCAGATATTCCGGGTAGCATGTGTTGGCAAATCAGCACAGTTCTATGTTTCTATTGGAGTTCTGGGCCGATACAACCGAACGAATGGGAGATCATTCAGTTTGTCGCGAAGGGAATGTATTTGTACTCCGCCCTTTCTCAAGTTCGCCGCGTTTGTCAGGGACCTTGTCCTGAATATGATTGACCTTTCGATACTTAACTGCTTGTTACAATGACTGACACTCGGCGGCACATATGGCTCGAACGGCATAACTGGCCGAGTTGCTAGGAACAAATGGACAAAAAAACTGACTGATGGTCAACGGTCCAAATGTCCTTGAGAAGAGATTTGTCGTCAAAGCAACAGCTGGCAACCTGGCGTTCCCAATCACTATGAGCCATTTAAATACCTCGACATCAACGGGCCAACCATCTCTCTTCGTTTCTCTCACCTCTTCGATCTCTTTTTCTCCCTTTTCCCTTTCTTCTTCCTTTTTTCGCAGCAGTGCTGCCTGGCTATCACCTGTCTGTAAGTATCGGACTCAATATGCTTTCAGCCCAATGCTAATCAAGTATTATAGCCCGTGCATCAGCTTGTCGCAGTTTCTGCTATCCACATTCTTTCTTTTCAGGCTTCAGTGAAGTCCAATTGAACTCGTTCTTTCAAACCTATCGCCATGAAGTTCTCCACAACCTTGTTCCTTATCTTCCCCCTCTTCATCTCGCAAATTACTGCAGCGAGAATCCCAGGTCCTCTCTTGGCCGCCCGTCAAGATAACCAAAGAAACGGTGGTGGACGAAATGGGGGAGGCCGTGGAGGCAACAATCAGAACCAGAACAACCAGGGAAATAACAATGCTGGAGGTGCCGCAAACGGAGGTGCTGCTAACGGTGGGGGTGCCGCCAACAATGGGGACGCTGGCAATAACAATGCAGCTGGAAACGGCAATGCGGCTGATGCCCAGACATCGCTCAGTGAGTCCGAAATCTGGCGTCTCCGTCGCGATCTGCAGCTCACGATTCATTTCCAACAGCTTTGGACCCTCGGGTGGTTGCAAAGGGTTTCGCTCAGAACGGACAGAACCCACCCGTCGACGGTCAAGTTGCTTCGTTGACCTCAACGAACAACTTCATCAACTTCTGCTTGACCGTCCCCAACCTCCCGATCACCGACGGAAAGCAAATCACCACCGGTTCATGTAACCCCGCACCCATAGGTTCCATCCCCTCCGTCGACAACATGCCTTCAGCCAAGTTCGTCAACCCCAAGAACGGAGGCACCGTCGCTGCCAACCAGGCATTCACGATCCAGATGGCCGTCAAGAACCTCGTCACTGGTAACTTCGTCAATGCTCAGGCCAACTACTTTGCTGCTCCCCAGCAGCTGAACGGCCAGGGACAGATCATCGGTCACTCGCATGTCGTCGTCGAGACCCTCACAGCTATCGACCAGACAGTACCTACGGACCCCAAGAAGTTCGCATTCTTCAAGGGTCTCAATGCCGCTGCACAAGGCGGTGTCCTTACCGCCGACGTGACTGCTGGTCTCCCTGCTGGTGCCTACCGCCTCTGCTCTATCAATACTTCAGCAAATCATCAACCTGCCATCGTCCCCGTCGCACAACACGGAATGCTCGACGACTGTGTCTACGTAAGTTTCTTCCATGGCAACCCATCTGGCAACATCTTCTGACCTGTGATTGTTTTCGACAGTTCACCTCAACCGCTGGAGGCGCTGCAGCTGGAGGAGGCGCCGCTGCTGGTGGAGGTGCCGCTGGTGGAGGTGCTGCTGCAGGAGGTGCCGCTAACAACGCAACTGCCACTGCGACCGCTGCAGGAGGCAAGAACACTGATGCTGCCAACAACGGTGGTAACGCCAACGGTGGCAAGAACAACAATGGTGGTGGAAGGGGCAACAACCAAGGTCAAGGCCAGAACCGTGGTGGCCGTAACAACCGCAGGTTCTTCAGGTTCTAAGTTCTGGAATTTGAAACGCACAAAACCTTCTACGATTGTTAGAGTTGTATTCCTACTACCATCCATTGACCTGCATCACTAATACCTGCACCGTTGCATCTCACGTTCTTGCATTTTGATGATTTTCCTGTTTTATTCTTGTTATTTCCCTTCTCTTCTTCGCGTTCTGTCTTTCTTACATATGGCCAGGTGCTTTACTGAGCAGTCCCTTTTTGTAAATTTTCATAATAGATCGACAGAGTGAGCAAAGCGACATTCGGTGTGATGGGATGTAAACGATGTATTTCAAAGACTTCGGGTACAGGTAAAATCAGAGGGCTTTACTAAGACCTTCGACTCGTACATTCCACCCTTCCTTCGGGAATCCTGGTGCTTTTCCTGTACTTCCATCCCATCCCTCAGCCATCATCGCAATCGCATAAAGGAGAGCGCCAGAACCTGGGAAGTACGGCGTTGGTACTCTAGTTCCTCCAATCGGCATTCCAGCATCGTCGAATTCGAACAAAGGATGCAAGAGCCACTCGATTGCCTTCTCTGCATTTCCATTGCGAGCAGCAGACATGGCCAACATTGGGAAGTCCCATCTGTGCAGGTGAACAATGAGGATTAAGAAGGCTCGGAAAGGTTCAACGGGACTGACCCCCAGCATTGATCAATGTTCCAGTGGTCCCAGACCTTCTCAGCGGTGGCCCTGGCGATATCCGGGTCCAACTCCTCTGTTGGTGGGAGCCATCCGTGCAAGCCAACTAGGGCGGGATGGTCACTCGTGAACTCCGAATCCGTCCAGAAATCACTCGGAATTCCCTCGTAAACCGCGTAGGTTCCATTGTCGATCGGAAGCTTGGCTAAATTATCCTTGACGGCAATCCATTCTTTTGGAATCTCCTCTCCCAGATGTTTCATCCACTGGTGAGAGATATTGAGCCCAAGGCGCCAATATGCAAGTTCAAAAGCAGGATTCTGGGTGATATTCGGGCCGGTGTCCTCACTGACGACATACAGAGGAGGTCCGAGGTCGTACACGCCAGTCGTAGTATTATACCATGCGAATGTTGCCATCCAATTCGCTGTTTCTCGAACAACATCCTTCCATTTTTGCAATGTTTCGTGAGTGGGGAATGCGCGGTATTCGTAGATGGCGAATATGAGTGGATGTGGCTGCTGCCAGATGAGGAGGTTGTTAATTTGGCCGGGAGCAGAGCGACCTGATGGGTCTGTCATCTTGGGCCAGCGGGCTCCTGAAGACCAACCTTGTTGGACTTGTGCTCGCTTGAGCGATCCGGGTAAGAAACGGGAGTATATCGAACTGGAGCGTCTGAGCAGGTCCCAGTTGCCCCAAAGGGCCCATTGAGCACTGTGCCAGAAATACATTTCTGAGGTTGCTGTGAGCAACAGTAAATTCGAGGGTCGGAAAAGGACGCACCCATATGGAACTTTCTATTGCAGCAAATAGGTCATTAGTCAACGGCGGGACGTCCGCACTAATAGTCAGAGCTTACCCATACTGTTCGAGCAATTAGTCCCTGGTCAATTCAGTTTGGAACAAGTGACTCACCCAGCCATTGTTCACTAATCCCGACTGCGATATCGAACGTTAGCCTGATTATCAGGGAAGTGCGAACGAGGAAAACATACTTCTTGCGGTGGGCTGTCTCCAGCTTCATTGATCCTCATTAGGTATCGGGATAAGATAATTCGCCTTTGCAGTTCCGCCGCGCGGGGATCAGTCGAACCCGTCAAGACATCCACGAAGCCTGACTTCGTCCAAAATGCCTCCCAGGCGCTCCTAGATGATTTTACAACCTCCTTGGGTGGGAGGAGTTGCTGCGTATCCGGTTCTGGTCGGTAGTCAACAGTAATGGAGAAGCTGGACTTCTGATCGGAAGGACGAATGGTATATCGATGTTGGGAGGGGCTGTCTCGAGAAATATTGAACGCATCTCCCGCGAGCGAAGTGTACGTGATCGCCGCAACTTGGGTATGCTTGATACGCGCCTGGACGTGGTTCTTGTTCGTAGTGTCCAACTCGGTAGTATGGTTGGAGGTTGCATTCCAAACACCAACGAACGGAGCGCTGAACTTGGATTTCCCGTCGTTCCAGGGAAAGTCAAGGAATAGACCGAGCCGGCCTCGTTCCAGGAGTGTGGAGGTGAGGGTAACAGCGACAGCGCTTGAATCCTGCGCTGAGACAGTTTCTACAGAAACAATGTCTCCGTTTAATGAGAAGCTGCTGCTAAGTTTGCCGGTCCATAGGTCGAGTTCTTGCTGGATGTTGGATAAATTCTGAGCCGTAATGTTCGCAAACCCGCCTGCATCCGACCAAAATACTAGGCCGACCCTGCCTAGGTTGAATCGGTTGGGATTGGATATGAGCCACTGCTCAATGACGCTGTCGTTACCTCCGAAATCGTACTGAACTGGCCTGCCATGATTGAGCCAGCTGGTACCGTGGTAGTTCTCTATGTCCTCGAGGGTTTTGCCAGGAGGGAGGCTGTCGTTCTTCCAGGCCCACGAGGACATGGTTGCAAACGGCAAGAAGGTTTGAAGGCCTGTAAAATCGGCTCCAAAGGCAAAATTCCCATTGCCTATTTGCAAAGGTGTAACCGCGGTGGTAGCTGAGGCATTGCGTTTAGGATTGAACCTGGTGACTAGCGCGCGTCGATCTATCCCTGGATGAGCAAGCCCAGACGCAGAAATTGCGACTACGAACCCAAGGAGTAGAACTAGTAAATCAACTTTCATGGGTGATTGGGGTTTCTTCCGGCTGAAGACGCCTAATAAATATGGCGCGTTAACGGGCCGCTGGTTTCTCCACGCCATATCCCATGACTATGAATACACAGGAGTAACTCCGGCTTCAGTAGCACATGCGTTTCAAGGCAGTCTTCTGCCGCTTGAATTGAATATAGAGCATGACAGGCCTTCCGGGATGGAAGGCATTACGAGGGGGAAGGGTTGTGCAATCTGGTCTGCTGCTGTACTGGATTGTGCAGTTATCGGTGATTGACTTTTGACGGAAATTTGATGTTGTGGCATTGTTGCCTCAATTAGCGAAAGAGAAGATCGACAGCATGGGTAAAGTTGCCTGTCCTTGTGACCTTTCGAGTTGTCGGAGACCTGGGTCAGTGTCGTCACTGAAGCCTACTATAGATAGATATAGTGTGTCGGGCCTCGCAGTTGCCTCGTGTACATTCCCTCAACTCGCACCTCCACGTAAAGGCTTATCTGTATGTCAAATCAGCGATTCCGATTTTTTTGCGATATTATTTTATATGCACTTTTGCCGAAGACTCAACTGTTCCAAAAAGGGATGCAAAGGACAGAGAGGACGTTGCGGCGCATTAAACGGAAGTCGAAAGGGGCCTAGCTCCCTTGCAGAAAAAAGTCTGAAGTGGGTCACCTCCATGCGGGTGAAGACAAAAATGAGCTGTACATCTTGAATACTGCTGGCAGAGTTGGAGGGAGACTGGATTCGACGATGTATTATGGGAAGACGTCCAGGAATTAGGTGTCAAAAATGACTCGAACCGGGAATGGTCGCTTGATCGTTAAATCTAGGAAACAATGCGGTCCGCTACCCATATTTCAGGCCCACGGGGAACGAGATGAAGGTGAATATGTGGCATTGGTTGAAAGTGAATGGGCCATTGATGAACTGACACCGTGGTGGCAGCCCGTGGCGTTAAATTGAAAATCACGCGAACAGTTGTCACGCACCCATTTTATAACCACTCTGTCAATGACCACAAGTGGCGAACGAGGCCCTCTATTTATTGGGTACTTGTAGCTTCTTCGGGCAGTTCGCATAATGCTTGCGCTAGTAACCCGACCGAGGGATAGCATCAAGCATCAAGAAATTCACGAATGGCAGAAAACGCGGATACTTGAAGGTCTCAAAACAGCCGATGTACACACGAACAAGATTAACGGAAAGGAAGCATCGGTTTAGCGGCTCGCTCTCTATATGTATATTGTCGAAGGGTGAACGCTTAGTCCAATTCATATTGGTCAAGTTTGTTGATTTGTTGAGATGCAGGTCCTTTGTACCGAAGAATTGACATCCAATAACCAAGGTCCGCAGACATTTTCCTGAAAGAAAAAAATACCTCTGAAGGCTGGTTTTGAATCTTCGAGTGGCCCTTTCACTGTTGGAAACTCTGAAGACTCGGAATTCCTGTCAACTGCGCGGGGCTTCCATGCCGCAATAGCCTAAGTCACACAGGGAAATTCCCCTGAATGCTGGTTCTCTTGCACTGGAAAGACGTGAACCGCGTCCGAAGACGCTGCTTTAGGCCTCACCTGCCTTGGCTTGACAGCTCGATCCAAGACCTGCCCGGTATTTTTGTCGTTATGGACGCCGGTTGCGGTAAGTAAATCTCGGAGCTCCGGCCCGTCGCTCGTCATAGGCACGAGTCACTCCTGTAGTTCAATGCAATTCCTGGCCTGGAATCAGACTTGTAGCTTTGGATCTGCGTGAAGCTTCCTATGAGAATGGAAGGCGAAAATGTCGAAGCGGCCGATGAACCAACCCAAGGAATGTTTCATGTCCTTGAGTCAGCCCTGAATCTGTCGGAGAACCAGCCAAAGTAATTGTGTGGGCGACAACCAGTCCTCAACGTGTAAGTATTCTGTCGAGCTGGTTGGAGATTTACCTGATAGAATTGGCTTTGGCCCGATGGAGAGGCTTGCAAATGCATCAAATAATGGTTCGTCATTGTCAGGCAGGGGAGTAAGGCGACTCTAGGAATTTGAACGGATCTGTAGCACCTAGAATATCTACAGCTGGGTTATTACACCGCAGAATGCTCAAAGGATGTCTTTCAAACGTACTTTGTGGTCCAAATCTTCGCCGCCCACTCCGTCATATGCATTGCCGTCGCTAACGTAGCAACTACACAGCGATAATTGTGGCTGGAGTCACGCCTTTCTCTGGCTCGGTATTGTGAGCAACGGGCCCAGGTCCATGCACATGCCCCATGCGCCGCCGGTGCACGAAGCTTTGACTGAGTTGTATGTCCCCATCCCGTTCGCCTCGCGGTCCCCTCCCGAGTACTGACGCTTTGGGTGTATCGCAGGAAAACTCGGTAAGCGGTCAACGGAGCTGAACAATGTTCTTCCGTCAGGAGGCCGTTAAGAATCGCGCGGAAGGAAGATTTTGTTCAACCTCGGAGGTGAGTACACCGTTGATGATCATAACTTGCACTCACTCTGATTACAGCGGGAACGACCCAACCTTCAATACGGCTTTCTGCGAGATTCGTTCCCCAACAGTCCCGAGCCAATCACCAAACACCCATTTGTGCCGTGATTTCCTTTCCTGATGTGACTGAACCTCGTAATGAGTAGGCCAATCTCCGCCACGAGTTTCGGCTCGCTTCCCCGGCATGTGCAGTCTATAAAGGATACTCCCGGACTCAAAAACGGTGTCTCTCGTTCATTCCAGAGCCTTCAAGTATGTCCACTCTTGAGGATGCTATCCTCGAACTAGGCGAGGAGCTTGACGGAAGTCTCCAATTCTACCCCATGTTCGAAGTTACAAACACGACGTGTAGACCCACTGGCGATCGTAGGCGACAGCGACGGTACAATCCCTATCCTCCGCGCAGCACTCTGTCTCCAGCGGTCATGAGTCCCATTCATGCTCCACGCAACGAAGACCGAGAAATAGTGGTAGGTAGGGAGGATGTTCTGACGTGACATTTTCTCATTCACACCTTTAACAGCGCCCTCCACCTCCCATGGCACGAGCACAGCCGATGGCGAGAACAGTCAACACAGTCTTCGCCTTGCTCGCCATGCTATTTATCCTCTTTATCCTCTTTCTTTGAGGCTCAATGCGTTTAGGATGCGACGCCTCGAGGCGGATCCAACAAGTGAGGAACACTTGCACTTGCAGGTTTCTAACGTCTCGCGTGCTGACGCCATCTCTTCTAGAAACTGTTCGAGTTGTTCGACTATAGACTGGAATCGTATCCGACCTTGGCCTTCTCTCGTTGTCTTGTAATACCATGGTACGCGTCTTAAACGACACCGTATCTCTGCTCTAGCCAACCACTGGTCCACCCCTGTCAGAGGCAATCGACTCCTTCTCTTCCCCACTTCAGTCTGACTTCATTTGGAATTCCGCTTTTCTTCCGGAGGGTTCGGCAACGAGGCCGTGCTAGGTGCAATGCGATGGCGGCGGATATGGTGGTGAGAGGGAAGGCGGGGAGCAACAGGTTCACATGTTCGCTCTCGACGAGTCTGAGGGACGGCATCATTGATCCCTGTATATCTCGTGCTTCCTTTAATTTTGCAGTTGAACACCGATCGCGGATAAAGCCTCGCACTTATAGAGATCACCATATTATGGAAGCTTCCGTCGATACCATATATTCAATTGTTCAGAATACTCGGCAACCCCCCGAAGTACAACACAACATGCACGGCGGGTAAGCCTTTCACTACTTTGTCGCCCACCCCGCATAACGCATCGCCATGTTGTCTATCATAGTGGCCGTTGAGGACGTGAGTACCGCCTCAACCTCACAAGCTGTGGGTAGATAAATGTGGCTTCATTGCACCCCCCCTGGGCGTCTTTCGTGCAGTTTTACCAAACCGAACCTTCGCAACCGCACTTTCTCAGAAGCCCATCTCCGTTCAACTAGTTTAGATGCTATTTAGACAGGGTTTCCATGCGAGCGGGAATGATGAGGGTGTGCTCTGTGGGAGATTGATATCGGGCGGTATTGGCAGAATTGCCTTAACTAGTTGCGCTGATCATCCAGCTACCGTGCTAAACCGGAGGTTCGGCAGCACCAACCACCAAATCCGTTGGGAACAAGCAAATATCAACTGGTGTTGTGGTATTTTTCGTAACAGATGAAAATAAATATACTTAGTTCAATCGCGAAACATAACTGTATGTACCCATAGTGATGAATGGCACGAAGGCTTGTCGCTTGAACATAACCAAAGAATTCCGAAGCCAGCAGTGTATTCCGGATGATCGCTTTCCTGGCGGCCGACGGTGGAAGTTGCCAGAAATTTGGAAAACGTGTAAAGTATTTGGCTCTCACGAGAGCATGCCCCTGAGATGCTGAGTAGACTGACCCAGTAGAATACCTACTTTGCACCATTAGGGATACAAGAAGAGCGCTTTCTCCCCCGTAAGGAAGCCTGATCGGCATGAAGAATTTGCAGCGTCACGTCAGTTCTCGTCGAGTAATCAATAATCGTCGAGATCCCCACCTGGCAGGGCGGGTGATGCCTGTTTCATATTGAATCTGAAGACTGGATCTTCTGTGGGGCCAGGCTCGACGTGGGGTAAAGCCATGAATATCTTGGTTTTCTCGAATCTCGTAAGTGAATGATATTTGGGTTGGGATGGTGTGATAAACCTTTTCTCCGAAGCCACAAACCCAAAGGAATACTCGCCTTTTTTTCAACTCTCATTACTATACAATAGCATCTAGATAGCACCTAGACCCCAATTACGTCGAACGTATAAGTACCAATATCATGATTAATATTCGATGATTGATCGACGCTGCGGCTAAGTACATTGCACCCGGTCTGTGGGTGGCTCGTTCATAGAAACACAGTGAGAGCCATGATCTTCATGGGTGGCCACAAACACGCAACAACTCCTCGAATGAAATTACCTTCTGACAGAACGTGAACTTTACTTACCTTGTCATCAATATTCACGGTCAATCCCGACCCACCTCGGACGGTCCAAGATCCCAAGCCCTTTGCAGCTTACTACCCATAACCGGCAATTTAAAGGCTCAAAAGTAGCTGATTATTCGTTAAAAGCCCTTGAAGGCGTCTCCGAGGGCTGGAATACGAAAAGCCGACGAGGTGGCGTTCGGTCTGAGGTTGAGCTTTATCTGCTGAGTCTTCTGCCCCAGACCTGAACCTCATGTCGATGTAGACTCGGTTGCCTATTTCGCTGGTCTCTTATATCGAAAGGTACCACTGTGTTGACACCTACTGGACCCGGTGGAGAGGCGTCGGTAAAGAGGCTCGGAGGCGCTAAAAACAAGGTTTGACCTAACCAGGGGTAATAGTACTGTAGTTGGAGTACCTGAGCCAAAATAGGCCAAGTTCCATGTTCGAATACCCATTGGGCTTATTGGCGAAGAGGGCTATAGATTCTACCTATCTGTCACCTCGGTCGGGCACATCGTAGGCTAGGCTATGCGAGATAGATGAGAAAACGAGCTTTCTGAAGGAAACTTTCACACCAGCGTATCGCTTGTTATCCCAGAAAAGGGGTCTCCGTTTCACCACGGATGCCAGTTTCCTCATTGGTGTCGCGGCGGCGAACACGTTCTACATTGTACTCTGAAGAATAGGTTTCGTACATGGGTCAAGAGGAGGTAATTCGACCTAAGTCAAACGCTGCCAAGTATATACAAGCCAAGGCCAGGGAATTAGCTCAAGACCACCCACTTTACGTTATCCAATTCAACTCCCACCCTTGAGGCGGCCTGCCTTTTGCTGTTGCTGTTGTCGTTGTTTAATCCTTGTTGCGGTTTGACGATTTCGTAGCTTGAAGGACTTGTTGTCTTAATCTAGTATCTGCCCAAGTGCGCAGAGAATTCACTTGCCAGCCAGTCCAAGTGCCAGTCGTTGACCCGGTCCAAATCCTGGAGCAAGCATCCAAGTTTTCAAGTACCACTATAGCCAAGGTTCAGAACAGCAAGCTACCGTCATGCTTATATGGAACCAGAGAAGGTCCACGAGGCCAAGGGGAATATAACCAAGTGAGTCGCCGAGATAATGGAATGTCCCAGAGGCCCCAGCTCTCGCCGTAGTCAGGATCCCAGAGAGTCGCAACCAGAGAACCAGACAACTCAAAGAACCTATCAAGACCAAGAGCCGGGCCATCTCGCACCCTGAAATCATACCGTTCACGCCCCATCCCATGAGAGCGATTTTGGATTCGGCTGAGCTTCAGAAGCGGCTGACGATGTGGCTATGCCCTCAGAATCAGGATCGGATTGGGGATTTCTGAGGAGGGATGGTCTTCACGTTCACGTTCATTTGCAGGCTTGCTTGAGTCTATCTTACTCGTGCAACAATGTAAAAGAAACATGTAGTAAGTAATTGAAAGAATAGGAGTCGAGATAAAAAAGTGCGAGGATTTTGGTATAGCTGCTATGATACCGAAAGCCAAGGAATAACTCGTACCCTGATCATACGCACCTGGCACTACAAACAAGCTCCCAGTTTCATGCCTTCCAACTTAGTAACTGATCACGACGATGAGCCCCCTAGCCCGTTGAAACCCTCCACAACCTCTAGTTGCTGCCTCCTAGCCCACATTTTTTTGGGTGTTCCAAGGGTTTCAAGTATCGGGTTATTGCTTTGCTGAGTCGTGAGGGCCTTGTATTGGACCAACTGCAAGGATGCAAGCGCAGATTCAGCACCGACGGTGAAAGTTCATGTTCTCAAGCAGCGGCTTATTGATTAGATGTCACACAATCGTCCCGCCTGTCTCTCCATGTGGTACATCTGGCGGTCGCCCCATCAGAATTCTTTCCAATAATGCGACCAGACAGCGATTTGAGTGTAGTCGTTCAAGCGGCTGCCCTTGAAGCTAGTCGACCACGAGGTTTCAAGGCTTCAAATAATGGCAGTTGCACCTTCGGGTGCGGGGTACGGTAACTCGTGATTGGGAGGGGGTGTTGACAGAACTCTAATTTTGGGTCGGCTGAAGAGAGCCGGTACACATTTCTGTCCTTGTGACATATGAACACATCGCAGTGGGCTGGTGTCGTCATCGGAAGGCGAGAGGACGTGATGCGGCCGTTGGTTGTACGAAAGGAGCCTTGATGCAGCCTCGTGTATTGTTGAGCAGATCAACCAGAACGTTCTCCTGAGAGAAAAGTCAGTTAGTAATTGTCTAGAATATAGTCGAGTCGTTCTCACTTTAGTGCAAGAGTTGTGTAGGTGATGGCTTATGGTAGCACCCTCGTAGAGTCATGGCCACGATTCCTCCTCGGAACTCCTTTGTAGATTTCCTCGAATCCGTGAACTTGCTACCTAGCATTCTATCGGGGCAATGGTTTTATGAGCATTGAACGAACTTCTACAGATTAGCAAGTGACAAGAAAAGTGCCAACTGAGAGAAAGAATAATCAGAAATATTTTCAGAAAACTCGGGTCAGTCTCACTCACGCAGTCGTCGCCGTCTTGCCTGGTGCATCATAGGGAACCCTCTCTTAAATTCAGCCAAATAGCTCTGAAGGCTCGTGTCTTATGAAAAGTAAAACGAAGCTGAAGATGAGTTGAAGGTAAATTAAACCGAACGTGGGTGTGGGTTCCTTATGACAGAAATCACGAGTACAACCAAATCGGTAGCCATCAACGCTCCTCTTCCCAAACCATGAAGACAGGCTGGCGTCGACGCGACGAATATACATTCCTACTTCTCTGTCCTCAATTTCAACGGCTTAGTCTGTGGTGTCTGCAATAATATCCGATTCAAATACCTCATAGATACGCAATCAACCTTTACCAACTATCCGAGTGCAGGACGCACACGAATTCGACCCAAGTGTACCGCCCGTCAAGCCCCGAATTCTGCCCCGTTATTTGCGCCCCGCAACACAAGATAAAGTGATGTTGTCAGGAGTCTCGTGGTGCCCAGTTATTCGTGAATAAAGGGACCGGTTCTTTCATAGCCGGTGGGTCCTTCGTGTTTAGGTTGGACATAACCACCGAAATCTGAACATCTATACCTCAGGTCCTATCCAGTCCTATCCGGTTCTCTGGCTGCTCCTCATCTGGGCTTTTGCTGCCTCCAGCCTCGTCCTCCAAGCTTCGGAAGTTGGTTGCTTGGCGGCCATGAACCTAGCTGTTTCCTGGGTCTCAGTCCCTCCGATTGCTTCCTTGAAGTCAAAACCTGGACCACTGGCCAAGGAGGCCCTGAAACATCTTGTCTTCACTTCGCAAAACGTCTACAAATTCTTTCGGTCCCTGCTTGTGGATAATCTGACCAGAGTGGACCCACAATGAAGGTCACGTGCTGTAGTTGGTTCGGCCCGTCTACCCGGCATCATGCTCGCAGTGCAGTAGCTAGTCCTTGCTGACGATGACCATCCTGGAGGGCAAATATCCAAGAAAGAAGCTTGTGCGGGCTGTCTTGCGCGCTTTTAAGACTTTTGAAGACTAGAACGTGAACCTAGACAAGTAGCTCGTTGCCAGGTATCGAGAGGAATGCTGACACCACAATACGCCGGGGTGGGGTCCAGGATAGTACCACGTAGAGCGTGTTTGACGCATGCAAGCTGGAAAATGGTCTAAGAACATTATAAAACTGGGGAAGCGCGAGCTGCTTTGAATTCCGCCCAGGTAACGACAGCTGTGTAGTAGAACTGAGCGCGAGGTGCTGCGAGAAATTGACATGGAGGCTAGTGGCAGCTTGCTTCGTCCGGGAGGTTCTGCAGAACAAGGATGTCGTGTCTGAAGAATAATGCATTCTAGAGCTATCATCTTTTCCCCAAGTGAAGGATACACATACATGTGAAACCAATCATCTATTCGTCGCGCCACAGCTACCCAAAAATTGTGCTTCCTGCTTGCTACACGCCGCCCAAACCGCCCTGAGATCTTAAGCTTTTGGAGAGAATCCCCCGATTGTGTTTGGACTTGGAGCAAACCAAAGCTACTTGTGTCGCTGGTGCTGGGTGTTGGGTACATCAAATTGGCGACGTCCACTGGTGCTGTTGTACCATGTTTTTCCTGAACCTACGGCTCCTGCTTCCTCTTCATAGGTAGCATCCATGTGCGGGAAATCACTTCAAGTGATGCCTTTCAGCGGGGGTTCCTGTTGGGGCGGCCATCAACTCGTTGGTTTGTCGATGATTGGATTGTCCACATCAACTGGGTTTCAGGCAAAATGGACCGACTCATGAGCAAACAACCCACGTCTGCGACCGTCCAGCCAACGGCGGTATTTTTTCTCAAGCAACGCAATTGGCCTCGCTCCAGCAAATGCCTATAATTCGCTAGGTGGGGGGTGATGGTGAGTTCCCCGTCGAAATCATCCGTGATTGTCACCACATGCCGTTGCAAGTTGACTAAATCGGTTAGGTACGTTCCAAAAAGGTATAATTCGTAATGTGCGTTCATATCCCTCGACTTCGCGGCCTATAAAAAAAGAATACGAGCCCCCCATCGACCCTCTTCACTCCTCCCAATTCCCTCGACATGGACGGAGGGGACCAACTCTTCTTCTTCGACGAAGACATTGATGGGACGTTTCTCTCTGGCGTAGAAGTCAGCATGGGTTTGAGCCGACATCACTCCACAATAAGAGGGCCAAGAAGCTGCTACAATTGGCGACCACACAACGCACCCAGTCGCTCGACTGCGACCCTCAGTGTGACCGTTGTCGTACGTACACCTCATACACCTCTTTGTTCTTCGGCAGCCAGCTGACGAAATCAACAGCACGCCGTACGTGACGGGGACCAAGAACACCATGTAAGTACACACCTCTTGAGATACTGCTCCTGCCTGGACCATCTCAACTTCTTGACTAGGTCGTGGCCCGAGGCCCTGCACAAGTGAGAGCTCGTTCTCAGCCGATTCCAATTCCTGTATGGCCAATTTTTCGTTGTCCGTCCTGATTTTCATTATTTTCTTTTGAGATCCAACGACGTGGGGTTTAGAGGCAGAAAATAGAGGCTTCCATCCTGCGGCGGCCGATATCGCGAGTGGGGGTTGCATCTCATGCATCATGCTCCGAAGAGAAAGGATGTGGCGAAATTACTTTTGTCATTTTAATACTGTAGAACAACATATAGATCACCTTCACCTCCGTCATTTTGTACCATACTTTCCTTTAATCCCAAAACTCCATTCTACGTGACTTTCTTCAACCTTGGGTACAAAAATGGCGCCTTCTCAATGCGGGGACGCTTCCTCGTTCCCTTGCTTTGGGTCGGTAATATGGGGACAATAGGAAATGAAGTTGGGGTACGATGAGAGGTGTTACTGAATTTGAAGGGTGGGTTCAGGCTGGCAGACAAATTCTTTTTCTCGTCCTCAACTCGATCTCGTTTGTTATATCAGTGCCGCTCGGGGTTGCCAAATCGGTCAAGTGCATACCACGTGTGGTGCTTTCAGGCAGCAAAGCGGCTGTCGGCACTCAAGTGCTGTGATCCATCATGTCATGGCGTTTTCCCTTACTGGTTGAAGAACTCCCAGTGGTCGGCAAGGTTCTGTTCAACAGCACACGAAGTCCTATACCACCGCTTCATTGATCCCCAGCATTTATCCGATGTCAGTTTATTGCTCTTACGCGTGTATCCGAACGGACCTGTGTTCCCTTACGACATGTATGTCACCCTTGGCTCCCGAGGCTGCTATTCCCTCGTGGGGATGAGGCCCTTTTCTATCATCAAAGATCCTTCTCCTCTGAAACTTCTCCTCTGAAACAACAGGCAGGACCTATTATGTACTAAAACAAGTGAAGCGGGGACGTAGGAAGCTCCACGGTCGCACGACGACATGACTCATTCTGACAAGAAAGATACCGTGACGCCGATGCCAGTGAGAGATCTATCCCAGGGTTGCCAATTGTACTATAGTCTACTATAGATGGACTGAACGTAGATCGTTTGCCTCGTGTTGACGCAAAGAGAGGTGCACACCCCTTTCAACCACGTGGAATCTTGGCCGTGACTGTGAGGCTAACCCGGGCCAATCATATCTTTCCGTTTGAAACCCCTCCTTGAAGCCCCTCTACCTAGTTATCTTCCGGAATCCAACTTCGAAAAAATGAAAATGAAGGGATGATGCTCTTCTGGATAACGACTAGGACGACTATCACTATGGGCCCTGACGTGTTGTTGAACTGCACAGTCTGCACATAAACTTATGTCTGATCCCCGACATGAAAAGAAGGACCTGGTTACTATTGCCAAAGAACGTTCTTGTGTCAAAATTCTTGTCCTTCCTCGACGAGGAACTTATACCTATGCCCCTCCCACTCCTTCCTCTTGTTTTTTTTTCCTTCTTTTCCAAATTCAATGATTGTTGCGCCCAAACCCTTGTCCAAACTACCACTGTCAGACGTGGGAATTATCGTGTGATACAAAGCCATGCTTTTGATCTAAGCGAGATCCTGTGCCTGATGTGGACGGAAGCATTTCTATGAAGTCAAGCTGTCCACTTTAAAGTCCACAAGAGTCCACAACCACACCCGGGGTCGCTTTGTTTTTTTTCTCTGGTCCTGGGTATTACATCCAACTCGAAATACCCTCCACCCTCTGAAAACTGATGCAATGCCACCTTCGACCTGAAAACCCCATCATCTACCCGACGAAATCAAATCCATTGCTTTCTGTTTCCATGGTCAAGCCATCTGCTTTTGCATGGGATGTGAATATATTAGTGGTTTCGGAGTCTTCCGGGTCCGGGCACGTAATATGTTGCTGTTCTCAGAAGCACGCGTCTGACACCGTAACGATCGCGCTCTTACTAACATGCATGATGGTTAGCTTCAAAGCATTGCCACGACCACGTAGGACCAATGAGACACAGACGGCCTTGGAATGCAAGTAAGAAAGGGGCGCCCATATTGCAGATACAGTGCTGGGATTTGATACAGCTAGCCTCACACGCTGACGGTTCAGCTCGACTTTGTTCATACCAACGTCGCTATACTTACAGGCGGTTCCAGGGAATAAAGGGAGCACTCCGTTGAATTCAATCCACTAGATAGGTCTTTAATAGAGAAGGCTATCCGACTCGATTGTCTATCAACTTTGAGCGCAGCGGGGTATCGCCGAAAGGGAGCTTCAGTATCAAGAAACTGTAGTTAACTTAACCGAGAAAAAAAGAAAAAATTTTATAAGAGCCTGAGACGACTAGAAGAGCGGAAATATGTCAGGATATCCCCATGAGCTGAGCCTGCCAACTCGTCCAGGCTTGACCATATCAGATCCTAACTGGTCATGATGGAAGGATAGGGGCTCAGAGGCGCCGGTGCAAGCGACTACGCCGTGAATTTGTGTTCTGCAAACGGAAAATCACATCGTTTAGCTCCAAATATTGGCCAATTAGTTCAAGAGAATACAATTTAGTTTGATCTACAACAATGGCGACAAAATCATGGTAGCAAATACCGGACAAGAAAGCACATCGATCGTTACCACAATCTAAGAGCCAACCACAAGCCAGCTCAGTAAACCCCTTACTGCTTAAGCGTTTCCCACCTGACCGATGGATCCACCAGCGGCACCAGACCAGACTGCAGGGCCGGGTGCACGGTAGTTGGTCGGTGATTGCCCACTGTAGAGGATCCCGGGGGTGGAGTCTTGGTATGTTCCTGTAAACCATGGTAAGCACTGTGCGTGAAGGATGGGCATTGCCAATTTACCTGGGAAGGAAGTGCCGCCAGGAGGAGACTGGTTTCCACCAGCGGTAACTCGGATTTGAGCGCAGCTCGGGTACATCTGCAAACCTCGAATGGGATTCTGAGAATAGAGGGCGTCGGCTTCGTGAAGAGCAAGGATCTCAACTAAAGATAACCTTAACATGGAACCCTAGAATCTTACTCATAGAAAACAACTGACCTCGGAAGAGATAGTCCCCGGCAGGGATTTGGGGTACGATGACGCTGTGCTGACCGTGAGCTGAGATCAAACGGTCGACAGCCCAAGAATTGCCCTGGGCGGTGTCCGAGAAGATCTTGGTCCAAACGGCACCATAACCCCCAGAGGAAGCAGGCGCAATATAGACTTGGACTAGAGAAAACAAATGTAAACTAGCTGACGGTGGTGATAGTGGCGAAAACAACATACTAGGGCCGTGATGAGAGGATGCAATAATATCGTCGTTGCGCCTGTGAGGACGTTGTCAGGACTGGAGCTTCTGAACAATTCCCTGATAACCTTACCTGTCGTGCTGCCACTCGAAGGTCAGCTTATCGCCTGCCCTGACCGAGACCCAGCTTCCAACGGCTACGTCAAATTAGATTCGTCTATATGGACAGAGATGTAATATACGCACGATTGTTGTTGACGTTGCAGGCAGTCGCACCCGACTTGAGGTCCTTGACCGGGTTGTTGTTCGGGGGAGACCGAATCTGAGGCGGAAACAGTGTCAGTTAAGATAACCAATCAATGCAAAGGCGGAGACGCGTACGTATTTGCCTACGCCACTACCTTGGCTGGCACCGTTGACCCAGATACCCCAAACGGTGGCGTGGGCCATGGTAGTAGTAGCGGTGGCAGCAAGAACGACTAGAGCCTTGAGTTGTATGTTGAGAAGTCGCAAGAAAGTCTGAACAGATTTTGTTGATTAGAGAGGCTCAGCAATGGCTGGTTTTTATACCAAACTCAAGTACGGTCTCCGGCATGAGGCCAATCTACCTCGTATAATTGTCGCATGAAGATAATAGCTTTGTAGTGGTCCTACCCACTTTATTGCGACATCTGAGGCGCTCAAGTGGGTCGTAGCGTTGCCAAAGCCGTTCTACATGCAGAGCGAAGAGAACGAAAATGCAACCACCAGCGGACCATGACGTTCGACCAAAGGCGTAGGTTGATACAATCATCATGCAAAATAGAGTCAAATGATGCAGATCCCCCACGTTGATTGACGAGGCCATTCTCCGACGTCGATGCGCCGGAGAATTAGCAGGAAATACTTCGCTAACGAACATGTCGTCCCCGCCAGTGAAGTACAGTCCTCGGGGCATTCCTGTATTCACTTGGAATTTAGATCGGTCAAGGGTGTCCGAAACTAGCAAGAGAGCTATCCGAGTCCAAGGGTGCAATTCAATGCCGGAAGCAAAGGCGTGATCGAGGAACGCGAGTCTAAAATCTCTGTCCCGCTTCGCCTCTGCCTATGTCCGTTGTGTTCACCGGTGCCAATTCCCTAATTTTTGCCTTGGCCAACGCCAGCCAACGACTCGTTGGCATCGCAAGAATGGTGTCCCGTGTGACGTAGTTGGCCGATGACCCACTTGGCTTTTGCTCAGGTGTTCCCGCGATCCGTCCAGATCAGCCTGAAGATTTTCAGCGGTGGCTTTATGAGAGCCACTGTCAGCTATGCGCCATTTTATGGCCTATCGGTTGGTTGCACGAAGGCGTCGTGAGGCCGAAGAAGTTTATCTTGAGAATGTGTGATCGGGGAATGACCGAAGACCTGCACACACGAATCAGCTCCGCACACCAAATAGTTCGGCGAGGAGCGCGAACCGAGTGCGACACAAACAGAGGCCTCGTGCTTCCCTTAGCTTGTATAAACGCACCGGAAGGCGAAAATAGCTCACGTAGTAATACAAGAGAAATAGGTGGATAAGATTCAACAGAGTGCCGTCGGTCAATTGCAGGGGCTGTGGCCCTAGAAATAGTATAGATATGTCGACATTGAATGCAACACCTAGAGCCCTTTATACATAAGCATTTTAACCGACTCAAGTCCTCAAGCAAAAGAAATACCCACTTTATGTTATCCAATTCAACTCCCACTCTTGAGGCTGCCTGCCTTTTGCTGTTGCTGTTGTCGTTACTTGATCGATGCCTTGTTGCGCTTTCGTAGTTTGAAGAACTTGCTGCCACGATCCAGTAATTGCTCAAGCTCCCAGAGAATCCATCAGCCAGCCAGATATTCAAGCTCCAGTTCTTGAAGTCCAAGTCCGAGTTCAGCCAATTAAAATCCCAGAGTGAGCATCCAAGTTATCAAGCATCATCATAGCCAAGGTTTAGAATAGCAAGCGACTGCCAGTAATTTTAAGAAGCCAGGACTAGAACCAGAAGAATACCAAAGACCAGGAGGAGTACAATTAACTTAGTGAGTCACCCAGAAAATGGAATGATCCCAGTAACCCCGGCTCTCACAAGATACCCAAGTCAAGATCCTAGAAGCGTCACGGCCAGAGAACCTAAGACCAAGAGCTAGGCCATCTTGCACCCTGAAACCATATCATAATCGCCCAATGCCCTCAAAACGTTCCTGCATTCTGTTGAGCCTCCAACAGTGGCTGATTCGGACTCGGACTCGTGTGGCTATGTCGAAATCGGATCGGAATTGGCGGGGGCCGAACTTCTGAGTGAGGGCAAGTTGAATTATTTTATTCTCCAGGCTGCTCGAGCCTAATGTACTCATACAACATTGTGAAAAAAACATACAGCAAATAACTGAGAAATAGAGATAGTATGAGGACCCAGATATGTGCGCCTTGATACCAAAAGGGAATGGAAAAATCCTCGAAAAATCATAAACATACACGAACATACGAGCGATACCCAACTTTACGCCTTCCCAGCACAGCAGCTCCTCGCTGGAGCCGCTAACGGAGCCGCTACAGGCGCCTCCACAGTCTCCGTAGCTGCCTGCTCCTCATCCATCTTCTCCAAATGCTCCGAACAACACCCATCGCATTTCTCGCCACACCCACACATCCCACTGGGACAACCACACGATCCACCACAGCACTCCAACTTCGGTACATTTATCAATCCGAACGCTCGTCCCACCTCCAGCATTGACGACGCTGGGGAGAAGGTGTTGGAGAACGCGATGTCGGGGTAGATGGTGATGTTAGTAGGATCAAGTGAGATAGTCGAAACGCGGAGACGAGGGGAGGGTGGCTGGGGAAGAGATGCGGCACGTGCGAAGAAGGCATCAAGGAAGTTTGTCGTAGACTGTGAAGATGCTGACGAGGAGGAAGTCGCTGAAGTGCTCGCAACCGCAGCGTTGCTCGGCAGCTCAACCTGGCTGTGGTCAACACAAGTTCCACACCCATCGGTACAGTCCTTGTGAGTATTCGATGCATGATCTTTGCCTCTGTGTTCCACACATCCAGGACATGCGCATGTTACGCCGCACGTACATCCCGTACCAGCAATTGAGTGTATCGCACTCAATGGTGGCATAGTGTCAAACGTCGGGATGCTGATTGTCGGCAAGGAAGGCGGAGAAGTCGAGGAGAAAATCTCATCAAAGAGTAATGGTGGCAGTTCAGGTCCCTTCTCGGGTTCCACACTTGAGTTCTTTCTCCTCTTTTTGGAGGAACAACATGATCCGCAGCCACCACGACTGGGAGCATTCGAAGGCGACGCAGGCCGTGAGGGTAATCGTTTATTACCAACCTTCTTGATGATGCGGGCACCGGATACCCTGGTTGGTGTAGGTGCTGCTAGCTCCAAGCCAGCTGCGGCCCGAGCAAGCTCATCTAGGCCTGTAGAACCTGCCCTGCTGTGACCGCCGGGAGATCGGTCTGAGCGACATTGGCATTTCCAGACGCTCTTGCAGTGGCACGGATTGAGAAGGGTGTCCACTAGAGGTGAAACATTAGATTGCAATAAGCACTGAAATGTCCAAGCTGCATACCACGCTGCCGGACATCGACGGGAAGGGGTGATCCAGATCCGGAAACCTTCATTACATCCTGCAATCCGTTCGGTAGAGCGGGTGCGATGTGACGGAATCTGGGAGCTGTGCAGATAGGTATATGCGTTAATTTCGCTATGCACTGTTTCGGGGGTGATCACCTACGTCTCGCAGTTGTCTTTGCAGTCGTCTCTTTCCCCTTCTCTTTTCCATCGTTACAAGTGCATTTCGAATGCACCCTCTTGCTCTGCCTGAGCTCTCTACACTTTTCGCACTGTGATACTGGTCTTCCCTTTTTCTTGATCTCGTATAATGGTCGGTCGGTATGGCTGCATGATGAGGAACGGTGTCCTTTTATACATGATTCACTGTGAACACGAAGGTGATGAGATCAGAATTAGCGGTGGCGTGTGAGAAGAGGGGATGAAGAAGGCCTTACCAGGCAAATTTCTTGCTATTAACGAAGACCTATGAATCCAGACTCGAATCAGTGTTTCTTCAGCCTGTATGATCAGAACACATACCATCGTTTACGTTGAACCCACTGCACTAAAGACAGGGTGAAGCAACGACAAGATGTACTGGTCGTAGTATGCAGCAGACACGGGGAAACGGGCAAACCCTGGAGAATAGCCGTCTCTATATACCAGTCTGAGCACGTCACTATGCAAGGGGAAGGATGGCCGATTATGTCAGCGGCTCACAGGGTCCATCCGGTAAGCGACGGAAGCGCTTGGCGAATGAATGGCATGGTCAGCAGGCCAAAATCAGACAATCGAATGCACACGTTTGTTGCAAGTTGGAATCACTTTCAATTACATGGTATTAGGCTAGTACTAATGGAATAAAGGTCTACTACTTTCCAGCGCCTCCAGTACCTCGTCCTGGGCACATTGAATATTGAAGCCGACTCTCCTTCCCCAGATTTACTGATAGAAATCAATCCGAGGACCAATACCAGCCGAAAAGTCTCGCGGTGGAGGCACTGGTGCCTAGTGGGTTGGGGTGGGTGGTCCGCGTGAGCACGGCAGTCGGGCCATTGGCGTTAAACCCTCTATTCTCGGATGTTCTACACCGACATGTACTGTGCCATGCTGTACGGCATTGTTGAGAGGTCTGAGGCATTTACGGGAGGGAGGGGTATAGAGTCTTACTCAGATTCCTTTTTGGTGGCCCCTTCGGCCGGTTGGCTACCGAGGCGCTTTTCGAGCTTTTCAAATTCGTTCAAGGCGATTTCCTCCTCCTCGTCGAGAACCTATATTCCAGTCAGTAAAAAGGACATAAAGAATCAGGCATAACACAAACCTGCTCAACACCCTTGACCTCTGGGATATAATGCATCATCATCCTCTCAATCCCACTCTTCAACGTGACCGTGCTACTCGAGCACCCCCTACAACTTCCCTTTAGCTTGACCCTCACCAACCCGGTCCCACCCTCGCTCTCATCAAACCCTCGGAACTCGATATCCCCACCATCCTCCATAATCGCAGGCCTCACCCTCGTCTCGAGCAACTCCTTAATCATCGCCACCGTCTCCGAATCTGTATCCAAAATCCTCGTATCCTGCGGCCCTGCATTCTCCCTCTCCTCAGCACTTCTAAAGAGAGGTTGACCAGAGGAAAAGTATTCCATAAGGATAGAGTATATTTCGGGCTTGAGTACTGGCCAAGCGGAGGAAGAGTCTTTAGAGACGGTCACGAAATCTGGACCGTAGAAGATCCCTGTTACGCCTTCGACACCCATAAGGCGGATGGCTAGGGGAGAAGAGAGAGCGGAACGGGTATCGAGGAATTCAGCGGTGCCAGTTTCCATGACGGGAACACCAGGGATGAATTTGAGTGAGTCGTCGTTGGGTGTGGATTCCGTTTGGATAAACATGGATCGGGCTGGTCGTTGTTAGTACCAGTACAGTTGGTAGCCCATAGTTATGCTCACTTTGCGGTGGGTTCGGCCGTTGTATAGAAGCTACCCTCTGCAGAGGCCCAGAAGAATTGGCTGCTAGTATCGAAGCATTCCGAGCACGAACAAAAGCAGGAGAGAAGGCATTCCTAGAAGTTGTAGCCAAAGCAGAGTACCTAGGCTTTGTTCTCGTCGATAGCCTAGCAATTGTCCTCAGAGCACTGGTCGACGACATGATGACTGTTCTCGCCAACTTCAGGCTTGACCGGAACGGGGATGACCTCAAAAAAGCGCTGACTAATCAAGGCACTCCTTCCGTCGGCATTTACTTTTCGGATATCGGACATCACACTCAATCCACAATGAATCTGGAGGATGTGTCCATCTCCGTCTCTGGCTTAGCTTGGCTCCTCGTTCTCGTAGGCTCTGTGTACGCGACATGGAGAGTACTGAAGCCACGAGAGTACCACTCTATGAGGAGCGTGGTCATCGTTGTGCTCGGTGATATTGGGAGAAGCCCCAGAATGATGTATCATGCACAATGTTTTGCAGAAACAAACTTTGTTACCCATCTAGTGGGCTATGGAGGTACGTCTCAACGACACTCTGGACGATGAAGATGGCTAAAAGCACAATGAACAGGCTCCAAACCAATCCCAGCACTTGAGCGACTGCCCCGTGTCCAAATCCACTACCTCCCCGAACCACCCGCAAGTCTCAAATTCCTCCCATTTGTCCTCCTCGCTCCCCTCAAAATTGCACACCAAATCTTTTCCATCCTTTATGTCTCTATTTTTGAGATACCCAAGCCACCAGAATTCATACTCGTTCAGGTGAGGCTTGTGCTTTGGCCATAGTGATGACATAGTGACGTTAACGCAACATGGACGAGAATAGAATCCGCCGACTATACCCACCCTTGCGCTTGCGTGGCTGATTGGGACTATACGAGGCAGCAAGGTTATCATTGATTGGCATAATCTTGGGTATAGTATCCTGGCTCTCAAGCTTGGAAAGAACCATGTGTTCGTTCGGATTGCTACTTGGTATGTTCTTTTCCGTTAACATCAGGGGATCATGAATTAACCCTTGCATTAGGTTTGAGAGAACATTTGGCCGTACTGCCTATGCCCACCTCTTCGTAACGAATGCGATGAAGGAGTACTTAGTCAAGAAATGGGACTTGCAGTATGTTCTCTCATCCTCTCAAACCAAACACCAGACAAATCTTCGTCCTTAGGGGCCAACACAAACTTGTCTTCCACGACCGCCCTCCTGCCCACTTCCACCGCTCCTCACCCCAGGAAATCCACGAAGTAAGGCCCCCCTTGCCTCACCCTGTCCGGACCACACCTAACCTCATCCACAGCTCTTCCTAAGCCTCAGATCAAGCCTCATCGCCAACCCCTCCCTCAAAGACTTCTTCCCCGAATCCCACGCACCCTACTCTACCCCATTCACGCACACAACCCCTTCCTCCCCAACCACCTCCCACTCCCCTTCGCCCTCCCCATTCTCCTCAGGAGCTCCAGGCATTCAAAGTGCATCATCCCAATCCAGTCGACCCGTGCACTCAGCCTCCCACCGTGCCAGCATCAGTACACCACCTCCAGGTGCTACAGGCCTACATGGTCCAGGTACAGGGCCCAGTCCTCTCCCAAAGAAACCCATCCCGGCCTCGGGACAGATGTACGAAGAGATCAAGATGCCCAGCTTGAGAAAGGACCGGCCGGCGTTAGTGGTGAGCTCTACGAGCTGGACCGCAGACGAGGATTTCAGTATACTGCTCGCTGCGATGGGGATGTACGAGATGCGTGCTAGGGAGGTTGCTGATGAAGGCGCCGACAATGGGAATGGAGATGATGCGGGGTGGGTGCATGCGAGCAAGGACTTCGGGCAGTTGGAGAGTAAGAAGAGGTTCCCGAAGTTGTTGGTGATTGTTACGGGTAAGGGGCCGATGAAGACCGCATATATGAAGGAAGTGGAGAGGTTGCAGGAGAAGTGGAAGTATGTTAGGTGTGTCAGCCTTTGGCTTGAGGCGGAGCAGTACCCTATCTTGCTCGGTGGGTCTTTTTACATTTTTTTATAGAAGGAAAGTGGGGCTAATGAGGACTTAATGGTAGGCTCGGCAGATATTGGAGTCTCCCTCCATGAAAGCTCTTCAAAGATGGACCTGCCAATGAAAGTGGTTGATATGTTCGGTTGCAAGTTGCCTGTATGCGCTCTTGATTTTGAATGGTCAGTTTCCTCCACTGTTCTACACTCAAACGGCCTCCCACTGACCAACACCTCCCAGCCTGGGTGAACTGGTCAAGGACGACGAAAACGGCCTCACATTCAAAACCGCAAGTCAGCTGGCAGCCCACTTTGAATCTCTCCTTTCTACGTTCCCCTCCACGCCCCGACTTGACCAACTTCGCTCTTCATTGACCAAGTCGACCAAAGGATCACACCGGTATAGGCCCCCGAGTGCAAGCAATAAAGGCGAAGATTCGTTAGATTGGGCTTTGGCGCCTACTTTTGCAGATAACTGGGCACAGGTGGTTCGGCCATTGGTGTTGGGAGAATTGGACCACGAACAATGAAACGAAATGTAACGTCTATATGTATTAGTAGGGAATACAACAAAGATATCCGACTCTCTGTCTAAGTAGTCGCCGCAGCCGTAGCCGCGAACGTCAACGTCTCGAGCCTCCCTCGTCCTTTACACTCCTTCTGCAGAAGCTCGTTGATCACTTTGAACTGCCCAGGATCAATCAACATCACAATCTCATACTCCTTCTCCCCGATATCCTCCTCTTCAACCTTCTCAGCGCCTTCTTTCACCTTCTCTCTCAACTTCTTCCCATCCGCCGTCGGCATACTCACGCGTATCCTCATCCTCGCACGCTGGATCTCTAGCCCGCCCTGCTCCTGCAACAGCTTGATGCACCCAGATACCTGGGATTTGGCGGTTTTGTCAGGTTTGACGGAGAACCCAGCGGTGGTCATGGCTTTTTCTATGATGGAGACGGGGTAGGGTGTTTGGGTTGAAGGGGAGACACATTTCTCAGAGACGAGGGTGGCGATTTCACGTCGGAGGGAGGCGAGGTCGTGTTCACGCTCCTTCTCGCCGACTTGGACTTCACCTTTTTTGAGGATCTGTATTGAAGTGGTGTGAGATGTGAATGACTATAAACGTTACGAGGACGTGCCTCTTTGACGGCCTCGTTGACGTCTGTGGTACCAAACGCTTTCTGGAGGTCGTTTGATTTGGCCACTTCACCTTTGGAGACGTTCATGAAGACGTTGCTTATTTGTAAGACGTCATCGAGGTTGGTTTCCCTATATCCATGATTTAGAACATGGTGCATAAGAAAAGAGGAGTGGTAACTGACACTCCTGTCCTCCATTCTTGTACTTTGTTCTTGTAGCATGCAATCTGAAGAGCGATTAGTTGTTGTACAGGCTAAGCTAGCTGGAACGCACTTCAAATCGTTTCCCGCCTTTCTTTAGGCGAACGATTGATACGTTCGTCAATCTGCCAACTACTGATCAGCACCAATGCTCTTCAGACCGCCCTTTGTACCTACTTTATCTGGTTTGAAGGCTGGTTAATAGGCATGGTGGTGGTCGTTCAAAGTCAAGTTCAAGTTCGTTAGTCACCCAATTTGAATCTAATCTCATAAAAAGTCATAATCCGGTCCCGCTTCGGGCATGCAAAGATCATGATGATCATGGCGGGGCTGGGCAATTCCCTGCAGCGTGTGAATTTCTTGAGACTGTAACTCCTCTTTCCGTCTTCATCGTCGTTGACTTAGAGGAGAACGTGTGCAAAGATGAAGGGACTAGGCAAAGCCATTAAGAGGTACGCTATTGTCGAGTACAGCGAAGAGAAGGAACGAGACTGATTTCGTAACGCCGTTGACAGGACGCCATTTACTGTCACCAGTAAGATTGGCATGTCCAAAAGTCAGTGAGGACTGCGATTTCTGTTCTTTTCGCGTTTGACGTCTGGAATCCTATCTGTGCACGTTTTTGTCTATATAAACAGAATCCAACGATCCTGAATTCGATGAATACAATCGGCATTTCACCGCAATGGAAACTGGCGCGGAGAAGTTGTTGAAGGATACAAAGGTTTTCATAGATAACGTTAATCGTACGTCCTCGTTTCTCGCTTTTACTCCTCATATTATTCACCTGTCACCCGGATGTACAGTACTCTTCACCTCCTCCGCTTCTTTCGGGACACACTTCGCAACGATCTTCTCCCCCATGGCCAGCGAGTACGATCTCATCGGGAAGCACTCCGAGGCAGAACAGACTATCAACAATGTCACCAAGTACGGAAACGCGATGGAGGAAATGAGGGCCCTCGTCTCGCCTGAACTGGAGTTGATCGAGAGCAGAATCATGGGTCCCACCAAGGAGCTACAGGTCGTGTTGAAGACTATCAGGAAGACGATCACGAAGCGCGATCATAAAGTGAGTTTAATATATTTGCGGGGTGTTAATGTTCCTGGAACAACTAATTAATTGTGCAAATTATAGCTTGTTGATTATGATCGTTTCAATAATTCCCTGACTAAACTCAGGGACAAGAAGGAGAAGACGCTCAATGATGAGAAGAATCTGTTCAAGCTTGAACAAGACTTTGAGCTTGCCACCAATGAATATGAGTACATCAACAGCGCGCTAAAGCAGGACCTTCCACGGTTCATGCAGCTGTCGACCCAGTTTATCGATCCGCTGTTCAATTCATTCTTCTACATGCAGTACGTGTTTGCTTTTCGGACTGCATCCCCCGGTTCGTCTAAGCACATTCCGCATAGATTGAATATCTATTACCTTATCATGGAAAAGATGAACAGCTTCGCAGAAGAGGGGAAATATGACATCAGCAATGTCCCCGGCGCCCAGATTCAGGCAGAGTACGAAGAAAAACGGACAAACGCTTGGGAGGTCATCGAAAACCTCCAGATCGTCAAGCGCATCATCTCAGTTTGTACGTACGAATCCTATCCCCATCTTTCATTCCTCCCTAAACTCCATAACAGCAAAACTGGTACAAGCCTCAAGGTCCAACAGCGGTTTGCAACGCATGCAATCCACCGCAAGTGCATCGTCCTCCACCTCCAGACTAGCGCCCCCACCCTCAGCAGGCTCATTCAAGAAATCCCCACCCCCACCACCTCCCGCCTTCGGTTCCAAGGCCGCAGCAGCAGCCCCTCCACCACCCTACACCCCAGCCGGCAGCACAGGCATCTCCCGCTCCGTCTCCTCCGCGTCGTCCAACTCCGCCCTCTCGGCCGCAGCAGCCAAGCGTGCGCCTCCACCTCCACCACCACTAAAGCCCAAGCCCAAGATCATCCCCCAGCCGGTCTACGTGATCGCGTTGTACGATTTTGATGCGCAGGCGGAGGGGGATCTGAGTTTTAGGACTGGGGAGAGGATAGAGATTGTGGAGAGGAGTGGGAATGCGGAGGATTGGTGGACGGGACGGTTGGCGAATGGAGAGCAGGGCGTCTTTCCGGGCAATTATGTTCAGGATACGTGAGCTCAGTGGGGGTGATGCGGGCCCCGTTACGTACTTTGGGGCGAATTCGAGATTTTGTATATATTGAATGGTGAAGATAGACTACGGCAGTTCGAGGTTTATTGTAACCGCTTAATTGCCGTCTCCATGAGAGATGCATACGAGGACAATGAGAGCACCGTGTTGAAATGGGTGACACACGGTTGATCACGGTGTTCGAAGGTAAGGTGGTTATTGCAGGCGAGGGTCAACCAGATATATGTATTTTATTCGAAAACTTGTAAAATTGTCCAGGGTTGGATGCCATAACCGGAAGGGGATTTTTATGATGTAGCTAAGAGCAGCATGAACATACATTTATTGAAATGCAGCAGAAAACAACGAATGACCGGGCTTATACGAAGTGTACAAGTGTTTTGGGACGAAGCGTCCAATCAGCAAGGGTGGTCTTCTCGAACGAGGTCCATCGTTAAGAAACCACAGATCTGGCAGATCCTGAGCGAGCTGGACACAGGCGGTTGTGGGTGCATTGCCGCTGGGCGGCGTGCTATAAAGGCTAGGTTGTGGGAACGGTGTCTTGATAGCCTTTTGATATCATAGTCGAACTGGAAACCAGCGAAGAGGGGCAAGCCCATCAAGGTGATGGGCTGGCGAAGTTGTAATCGTCAGGACAGTCGAGGAATCAGCCATGCAAGGACTGCGTTATCACCTCTGATGCCCACTGGGGAACAAAAAGGAAAAGGCGGTGGTCAGCTGCCAGCTGTTGACGGTGGGGTGATAGTTTATACCGTAAACACGTTGAAAACAAAGTCGGTATGACCCGGTCGTCCATGAACTGGATGCTGAGAAAGGAAATCGAAAATGAACGGTCTTAGATATGGGTGTGTCAACGGTGAACAAACTCACTGTGGCGGGCATGGAAAATTCGACGCGTCCTTCGACGTAGGCACGATCCTCAAGACCACCTATTCGGTAAGAAACCCCCACAGGTGCAAATACAAAAACTTACCACATATGTGACCTCGACTTGGTGGGGTGCGTAACGATGAACAGGGTAGGGAGTGTATCGAGCCGCCTGACGACGAGCAGAGCGGTGACTGCGACGCGTGTCTTTTCGTTGAAGCACCTGTCCTGGACGTAGCAATTCGGGGCCCAAATCGATATACGTGTACAAGTCTTCCAGCATTATTAACGGGTCTCCTTCGGCCATTCTTTTCAGTTCAGTGATTTCGGAACGTTGTTGGTATTTGCCGGAGGCGAGGAGGTGAAGAAAGCAGGGGAGTTGACCAAGTGCTTAAAAACCCCCTGCGGGCCCGGAAGGTTACGGTCCCTATCCCGATTGTGGGCGTCAGTGGTGTCAAGGTCATTGCAATGTGGTCTAAGATGCATTATTGCCAGGGTCGATGTTGTGATCAGCGAACGGCGAACTTCGTTTTCTTTCCTTTTGCGTCCATGTTTGACGGGTTCAATTGACCAAAGACACGTTACTTTGCAACCTGCTCGGCTCACAGTCGAGGGCTGTGGG
This sequence comes from Clitopilus passeckerianus, assembly GCA_944990035.1. NCBI lineage: Eukaryota > Fungi > Basidiomycota > Agaricomycetes > Agaricales > Entolomataceae > Clitopilus > Clitopilus passeckerianus. Next base: position 1,674,619 of record CALYLX010000112.1, on the reverse strand, counting down.
CGCGGCTCATGGCCTTGTGGGCTTGGTCGCTTCTCTCATCGTTGATAGGCAATACAGAAGGCCGAATTTGCCCTTCGAAGTTCGCGATGCGGCATGCTGGCGGAAAATGGGCGTTATTTTCAGAAGATCCTCGACAAAATTGCAGTATTAGCGCCGCCATCTTGGAAGCGTGCTGTTCGGCGTTCACAGTCAGAGTTTGGGTATTAAAAGATTTTCCAACTCACTGCTCTGGGGTTTCCTAGCAGCCTACAGGCCATTTTCTACACATCTGGGGAACTTGGCGACAGCTTGGCCATGTCCCATGCTTGCTGGGAAGCTTCTATGCTACGGCATCTTGTTTCTCGCGTTTCATAATCCTGGGTAATTCTACAGGCTGCCGCCGTCTCATTGAGCGTCGTTGTTGCTGGTCCTGCCGGGCTGATGAGCAAGAGTTTGAGGAATGCGCAGTTTCCTAATTGGGCAGGTGCATGCACCCTCAGTTCCTTTCTTGGACGTCAATTCCGAGGCTGTGCGTCTTGCTTATCCAGAACCATGATTTTCTCGAGAATACGAGCACAAGCAACTTGAGACGGAGAGCTATCCCTGCAAGAAGACACTGCAGGCCAAGATTTCCGCCAAGCAAAAGAGGTTGAAGCCTTAAGACCAGAATATTTGTTGAACTCTTCAAGCTCAATTCCCAACCAAAGTCGGGCATTACTCTTGACAGTCGTCCAGGTCTAGCTAGGGATACGCGCCTTTGTCCCACCATTTGTCGTGAAGAAGCATCTGTGGTGGTTGTTTCTTGCGACGGGTCCAAGGTTGGCTGACAGTGAAGACTTGATCAAGACCGTCCAAGAATCAAGGCCCACGACTAACAATATTGGTGCAAGAACAAACATTGGTGAAATATTGTGGCCGGAAGTTCCGGTTGTGCGACTGGGATAAGCCTCCTCATCCGCAATCGTTGAAACGTTTGGCATGGCGGTCTCTCCTGGTCGCCGAGTTCTGACGAAAGTCGACTTGTGCAACATATACTGCGCTGTGAGCGGTTCACAGAAATGCCAACCGCACCTTCAACACTGATTGTCCTCCCCGGTCGTCACCTTTTGAGACGCCTCAAGGCTGTGAACCTTGACATTCATGTTATTGTGTCTTGGAGTACTGTTATGAGGGCCCGCGACCTGTGCTTAGCAGGGGCCTTTCGACGTAATGGGAAGCGGCTTCGGTGATTCCCTTCAAGAAGTTGCCAAACGTCAGAAAATGTCAGCAAATTCGCCGGCTTTTAAAAACTCACGAGAACTCCCAACCTTGCGCGTCGACATCCTGGACAACCTGACTCAAAGGAATAATGCAGCACTGTTGTGTGGTTGAGGCAGGAGAAACAAGGGCCCACGGTCGTATGGCCCCCATCAAATTACGGTTGCCAGGAATTTGGACTGTTTCGTCTTTGCCACCATACTACCACCCGCAGGAAACCCTACGAATGCTTCTCCACGCTATGCACGACTTAACCAATGGCTACCATTCGTCGCTCCAACCCTTCAGACACGGGGCTCAACAATATCAGATTCAGCAACTACCATTTTGAAGACCTCACTTCGCAGTCCAGTCAATAGGGGAAACTCAGCCGTAATGTCATGACCTCCGAGTAATTCAACATCTCAGGTCGTCCAGGACAGGGTCTTCCGAGCCACAACGTCTTTACCTTCCGAATTGGCCGAAGTCAGGCCCTCTGCACAATGAAAATTTGTTTCCAGGTTATGCCACTTCAGGAAGCAAGAAAACTCGCTTCACCGTACCTATTCGGCGCTAAAAAACCAGACGTTGAACCAGAAGTATACTTTCTGCCACATGACGGATACGGCCGCCGCCCTCAACACCTGAAAGATATTCTCAGAGCAACACTCGCAACAAGAACGGAAGCAACATGAATATGCTTGGAGTTTTATCCTTCGCCATCTATCCGATAAACATGCTCCCTAGTCAACCCAATTTGGCCTTGCCTTCCGCCTCAACTGGACTCTGGTCTCGATGAAGGCCCCTCAAGTCTCATCGGCCGCAATAGCCTCCACGGACTTCTGCGGGGCTGCCCACGAATTGAAGGAGGCAGAAGAAAACGGATCAGGTCTTATATACAGGTACGCCAGCTCTATAGTTCAAACCCTATCGGAGGTTGAAGCTTGTATTGAACTGCAGTTGCTTACGCTCCAGGTTCGTTGTGCGTAACGGTGAGCATCCAGTGGTAGTCGGTTTGTTCGGTAGTACCATCGGAGTGATATGGCACACAAGACTTGATATTACCCCCTAAATTGAGAGGAATAGGTTAGCAAGGGGCATACATGTCAAGGACCACGGCTAAGCAACATACAGTTCGCAATGGGCCGGTTAGCTGCCTAGAGATAGGTAAGTCGCAGTGAGCATTGTTGGAAATGAAGACAATTTCCTACCAGTTGGCAGATCTGGATCGCAATCTCCAGGCCTTCAGAAACTTTGGACTTGATACCATCCCCATGGCATTTGCGAACGACGGCTTGGCCAGAGACGCTCGCGGCGAAAGCAACGAGGGCCTACATCGTAAAATCATTAGCCCGAGAAAGGGTTAGGTGCGGTAGATCACAGCAGCAAGTGAGAGCTTCATGCTTGAGATTTTAGATGTGAGAGGCGAGTTGAGAAGACATTGTTTGACTATGCTGGCTTAAATATTCAAGTTCACGGAAGAATTGGTATTTTTAGAAAGGACCCTGGTGTCTAGGAACAGTTCATTGTCAGTAGGTAAATGACAAGGCCAGGGTTTGTCGTCCCAGCGGCATGTCAATGAGGTGAAAGGTGAACGTGTGGAAACCTTCCCAGTAGTCGGCGTCCCACATAGCTCGTTCATTGACTCGGATGAACCACCAGTGACCGGAGGCAAATCAATGTGCTTGTACCGACCTTGCACAATTATAGGCAGCCACAACTTAGGGAGGCCGCGGTACGCATAGAGATGAGAAAGGCTCCACAGGCGTCAGAAGACGAAGACCCAAGAGGCGCATTAAACGCAACATCGATCACGGCAAGATATTTCGCCCATTGTCTGAGGTCTGGAAATCGGCCGGCTCTCAATACAAATATTCGCCGTCCTGAGGACGCGGTCGTGTGCTCAGTGACATAAATGTCGAGGACATAATGAGGAAATCATGATTGAGGGCTGGGCGAAGTGGAATGTGCCGTTCTGACAGGCCAAAAAGAGCCAAGCGTTGCCAAGAGTTTATTTCTGCAAGGACGACGCGTTGTTTGGGTGTGATTGGCAAGGGCTTTGGATGTATTGATGCCGACGAACGGCGGATACTGCGAAGGCTGTTCGAAGCGATCAGCGCTGCTGGTATTGTGCTGTGAGTCCGTGTTCCATCCCATCCCCATCCCCTCGTCCATCTGCCAGGACATACTCAAGCAAGGCAACTAGGCGAACTAGACTCCTCGATGGCGAGCAGTATTTCAACTCGAAGGCTTTCGAAGGAACTGAATGAGATCGAGAGGGAAGGATGTCCTGTCGGTGCGTTCAGCTGCGGTAACCCAGTTGAAATCCCCTAGATTGACATACCCCATCTTGCATCTAACAGGCATAACCAAGCTCCAAGCAGACAACTTCGAGAAATGGTTGTTCACGATTGAAGTCATGGGAGAGTCGTTGTACAAGGTGGGTCATACCACCCACTCTTGCTTTCCTCAGTGGCTCTGATACATGCACGATGGCAGGGAGAGAAACATACCCTAATGTTCCGGTTTGACTCTCAATACCCTATATCATCCCCCGCTGTCCAATTTGTCGTTGGCAATGGTCAAGAAGCACCAATACACCCAGTGCGTGCTGCTTTCTTCTCCTGCCGTTCCTTGTCATCTCACCAAGAACCTGTCATTTCCCAGCACGTTTACTCCAACGGCCATGTATGTCCATTTGTATGGATTTGTATTAGAGGCTGATTCCCCAGTAACCCACCTATAGATCTGCGCCTCCATCCTCGGCAATGAATGGTCACCTGTCCTGAGCGTCGTCTCCGTATGCGTGACATTACAATCCATGCTCGCGTCCTGCAAGGTATGGACTTATGCTTTCTCAAATCCACAAGCACATTCACACCTTCCCATGCTATCCAGAAGAAAGAACGGTAAGCGTCCCACAATTAGGAATATCCTCGTCACGAGGCTGAAGCTGAGGGCATATAGGCCAGTGGATAACGATCGATACGTCAAGCATGCACCGGATAATCCAAAAAAGGTTTACTCTCCAATGGTATCGATCTTTGCCTGAATTGACGATGGGTTCTTTTCGTTCCAGACCCGGTTCCATTATGACGATGATAGGTGGGTGCTTTCTAACATCTCTATATCCCTTCATACCAACTTACCTATGTTTATAGTGTGTAAGGGCTTCAAAGGACTGATGCGCTACCTCGAGGACGTGGGAGTTCTCCGGTTTGCGCACTGTTTGTATTAATATTCGACCGCGGGGCCTCTGCTATTATTCATTTCGGTACTGGTAAGGATGATGCTAGAATAAGAGATCCAATATGCATTACAATGATACAGGAGCCGTGGCTGGAATGTGATGAGTGAGTATTGTATGTGTGTGATACTGGTATCGAATGGGAGCTAAAATATCCACAAACGATGTGCAAAAAGAGAGAAATGAAAGGTGGGGCAAACCACTTTAAATAACCGTATGAGTAAGCCACAAAAATCAGAAAAAGAAAAAAGGCATATACGGACAACTAGTTCCTGGAAGGTGTTGCTGCTGGGGATTGGGGAAGGGTGCCCAGGCGTGGTTGAGCTTCAGAAGGAGTGCGGTTCTTGCGCTTAAGGCTTGGCCGTTTCGACATCCTGACCTCGCCTCCCTTTCCCTCCATCGGCAGCTCCGTTGGACTAGCACCCCTCTTCCCCTTCTTAGATGGCGAAGACATGACTGAACCATCGAAGTTCGTGCTCCCAGTCGAGGAGGAGCGGATGTGCGTGGATGTGGCAGTGCTGGTGGTATCTATGTCCATCCCCATATATCCACGGTCCTGCCGTCTTGACATCTCGATTTGTTGCGAGTTCAGCTCAGCAGGTGCATCTCCTTGCTTTAAAGCACCAACGCTTGCATTTTCTTTTTTCTCTGCTCCTTCTCCTTCCCTCTCACGCTCCGAATCCACCAGCCGTAACGCTCCCTCCACAATGGCTGCATGCACAAACACATACTGCCGCAGACTCTGGCACAGGGACATCCTCTGCTCTCGCATATCTTGAATAACCTCCCACACTGGGGCTTCGAACCCACTCAGTGATACTGGCGACCCATCCTCCACGTGTAATGCTCGGGGTTCCTTGTAATCCACCCTCGTATGTCGAACGTGCGAGTTTTCGGAGGTATCTTCAGATCGGTTTGGCTGAGCACTTGACGAAGTCGGAATCGCGAATGGGAATAATCCAGGGGTATTCTTGACTTCGGGAACGGTCTGGTTTCCGTAAAATCCTGCTGGCGGCGCGTTGACGGGATGAGGTTGCTGGCTGTCCGAAAAAGTCGACTTCCTCGTCGTAGTAGCGTCGCTTTGACCTGTTACTGGGTCCCTGGGTAGGTTGAATGCGATAGCTGTGCCCATACTAGGCTGAGAAGGTAGAGCAGGCACACTCGGAAGCGGTTGTTGTTGTCCCATCTGCTTCATAGATGCAGGGTACGAGTCGGTTGCGGGACCAGTCCCGGGACGACCACCAGGGAAATTGAGGTTGAAAGCGGGGGCAGGCAGTGATAACGCGAAAGCCTGGCCGGGTGCCTGACCCATTGCGGCCTTGGCTCTCTCTGCCATACTTCCTCGGCTAGGTGATGGCGCCACAAGCATAGGTTGAGGGAAGGAGGTGGTCCGCATGCGTTCGCTTGCTGGAGTCCCAGCAAACATCTTCTGATGGGCGAGTGCAGCAGCAGCGACCCGGGCAGCTTGGTCCTCGGTTGACTTCCTCTTCTCCGGCATCTCCTTTGGCACCTCCCTCCTCTTCCCCTTATCCGAGCTCTCAGCCTCCGAGACACTCGTCGGCAAAGAACCTGACGCTACCTCCCCGGACCCACTGCCCATTAGGACGTCGTCTGGATCTGAAATCGAAGGGAATGCAGATCCGCTTAAGGAACTGCTGGAGGTGCTGGACAAGGAAGGCGCACTGATACTCAAATTTACAGCCCCTGGAACGCCGCCATTGGTAGCCGCGGTACCGTGACCGTGTGTATGTCCCTTTTGCCTAAGCTGCTCCATCTTCTTCTTCTGACGTTGCTGATTGAGCAGATGCTGTTGAAGTTGAGTCCCGGAGAGGACTGTGCTGACTTTCGCAGGCGAAGATGGTCGATGAGATGATCCAGAGTGACCAGGATGATGGTGGTGGTGCGCTCTGAGAGATCGGCCAATGCCTGATGAGCCCGAAGAAGAATGTCCGGATTCTGAAATGGGAGGCAACGATGCTGAACTCGAGGACGCTCCGGGGAGAGAAGGCTCGACGATCATAGATGAGGACGAGTCGGATACATTGTCGTTCCCCACGATGCTTGCTGCAGAAATTACGCTGTCGAGTTGCGATTCATGCACGTTCTGCGCCCATTTCTTCGTCAAGAATGCTGAAGGTCCATGCAAATGATGGGAGCGACGCTTAGCATCGGCCCCAGAGGGGACTTTGACGGGCTCGCTGCTCTCCCCAGACCCAACGCCCACACTGGCCAAACTGCTGCTCAACCCTCCATCCCTACTACTTCCTCCACTCCTCTCAGCGCTTCCCCCGCCTCCGCTCAGGCCACTACTGCCTGCCGCCGAACTCTCAAGGCTCCCTCCGCTCGGACTGTCCTCATCCCTATCCACATCCATCGAGTTGTTATCCGCCACACTCATCGATGCCATGTCCCTGCCAATAATCGGCTTCTTCGAACCCTTCTTCGCTAGCGACTTCTTTCCCTCCTTATCTTTCGCTACATCCTCTGCCAACGGCGGACTAGCACTCGCACTCGCCTCCCCACTTCCACTAATATCCGCGCTCGCGCTTCTTTCGCCACTACTAGTGCTACCTGCTCGAGATTTGGGAACGACGACGCTTGGAACATGGATGATATCGTGTTCAGCACCACTCATAGTGATGGGCACAGTTGGTCCAGAATCTTCTTTGACGATCTTCCGGTTCTCCATATCGACGTCCATGGCGGCTCCTTCAGCTTCAGCCTCGCTGTTGCTGTCCCTGCGACTGAAGCCTCCCCGAGTACTTGACTGTATGTGGCTTGCCCCGGAGACATACATGCTTTGCTTCTGCGTCGAGCTTGTGGCTGTTGACGTCGACCCCACCCTCTTCTTCCTCATCTCTCTCCTCACCCCATCCAAGATCGCGTCCAAAGCGATATAGCCTCCGGTTCGGCCAACGCCTGCGCTGCAATGCAACAGAACCGGTCTGGCGTTCCTGCTTCCCATCGCGTGCTTCGCGACCCCACGTCTCTTATCCATCAGCATCTCCTTCTTCTCCCAGCGTCTCCCACTACCTCTCCTCTTCGGTATGGTGGTGGAATGGCTACCACTATCGTTCCCACTGTCTGGGACATTGGGACGGAAATCGACCAAGTCGTGCTCTCCACTTCCACCGGTCTCCTCTACGGCGAGATCGACGCGTTCGATGAGATCAAGAATGCCGCGAGGATCGTCGGGGACATTCATGTCTGGCCATTCAAGATACTGAAGCTGTACGACCTTCCGAACCCCCACCTCCGGATAGTGGTCGTGAGAGAGCTCAAACGTCCGCTGGATAGTGGTGATTCGGCCAAGGTCTATGTCCTCCTCTTCAGAACCAGAGAGGTTCGCAGAATCGGACGTGAACTCCGTCGTCGAGGTGGTTGCTTCTGTACCGGAAAAGGGGTCGAGTCCGGCAACAGGTTGAAGCCTCTTCCTGTCGCGACTACGTTTCTTGTCCCTCCTCCGCCTCTCCGAGCTGCCCGAGCGGTAGCTGGTCTTCGTAGTGGGCGACGGCATCACGGGAAACGCGAATCCACCCCCTCCTCCTCCAGTGAGCGCATCCGTGGTGATAGCGTTCAGCTTCTTCAGACCATCCTTGGTCTGGTGCATGAGGTTGATACCCTTCTCCCTGCCTGCGCGCATACCGCTGGTGTATCCGACCTTGGAGACGAGCTTAAGGGTGATGGGGCCGAATTTGCGGATGGAATCGGGGAGGAGAGGCGACGACGCTGAACCAACGTCTGCCCAGTATGCGCCACACTTGACCATGGACCCTTCAACTTCTTTTGTGAGCATGACAATGACGTGAACGTTCTGTTCCCAGCATAATCTGTATGTATCGTTAATGACGTAATTGGTGTAACGAGGTAGAAAACCACGATATATCAGTAAGTCGTCCAATCAAATGAAGGAGTGCAAACGAACTAACCTCCAAAAGTCGTCAAAGGTTGCTTCTAGAGGTCCTTGTGTTGCGATATATCTCTTGGTCGTGCCTAATGGCTGAACATACGAAGCGTTCACATAGTCGTCTTTCTCTTCGAGCATAATGGGGCCGGATGGCGTTGCTTGGAATACCGTGCTTGGTCTAACTGGTGATCCTTCGTTCTCTTGGTGTAACCTGACTCGAGCGTGCTCAAACGGCCAAATATGGCGGTATCTGTGTAATCTCTTGAGTTCTTACTGACCTCTTGAAAGATAGAATAGCTCTTACCGATTCTTGGCACCTTTCTCGACGCCAGCAGTGATACTGAAAGGAAATGCAGGAGGATTGAGCTCATCTTCTATCTCTAGCTGGAGATCTCCTGGTCGCTCGTGTGCTCGTCCTTTCCTCTGCGCATCAACTGTCGAGCTCTCTTTACTGTGATGCTCCATGACGCCCATTAGCCTCCTCTGCTCCGCTAGCTCTATCCTGTAGAACTGCATTGCAAGTGCCTCCATACCCTCCTCGACCATGGACAGGTCAGGCGGACTGGGTGTCTCGTCAACCGTTGACAACGATCCAGGACTTGTCGAAGTCGAAACGGACTTGATCTCATCGGGTGACAGACGTTTCGAATGGGAAATGGAGGGGGTTTTCATGGATGGGGTGCGTTGTGCCGAGGCGACGGGAACGAGAATATCTGCACGCCTTGCAATTTCCTTCAACCACTCGAATGGCAGGTCGTCAATTCGCCGCCGCACTCGCCTTGGGAGCCGAAGAGGGATGCGCTCAGTGATACCATGAGAAAGCTCGACATTCTGTCGAATAGTATCAAAGAAGGGATTGAAGGCGGGTCTGCTGGTCCCTATCGTGTTCGCAGTGTTATTCACTGACAATACGCCACTAGCAGCAGAAGAGGTCACGGGTGGGTTCCGCAGGGACATATGCATGGGGATGGCGAGATTCGGATGTGACCTCGTTGTGCTGCTGAGATTGAAAGCGTCCGAGGGCAGGATTGACGGGCGAAGGACGGGGTTAGATGGGTTGGAACTACCACCAGGTACGGCGAGATGAGTGCGATGGTGATGATGATGATTATCTCCTCCTGCTGCAGATATTATCCCTCCGGTTGGGGTTGCATCGATTCCAGTCGTGCTGGCCTCGTCTTCGTCGTCTTCGCTTCTCTCTGGTGTGGGGGGCCTTTGGTCGACCACGTCTCGCCTCTCCCGCCACACGCTCTGGAAACCGCCCTTCAGCCATGCGAGCTCGCCGTCGTATCCGTCGTTGGCAAATTTCTTGAGCAAGCTGCCGATGTTGGAGTTCTCCGGTATCTGGTGAGCGTCTGCGTCGTATACGAGGATACGAGAGGAGGATTTGTAAGAGAGAAATTTGGTGCGTGCGGACGATGACGGGAGCATAGCCGCTAGTCGCTGCAAGGAGAACGCTGGCCGTTTGAGCAAAGTTGAAGGGACAGAAAGGGGGATTGCATTGGGTATTCTTGTTTGTGAGTACGCAGCATGAGGCCGTATATCAAGAATGAGGGTTGACGAGGAATTTAGCCAGTCGTCGATGCTGGACGGAGTGACAGAGGTTGGGTTGATTGTGACATTTCGAACCGGTTGAGCTGGTTCTTGAACTGGTGCGAGTTTAGCTGTTAGAATAGACTGCGAACCGAATCTATCCTGAATTGCAGAAGCAAATTCTTTAGTGTCTTGAGGGTCTTCACCGTTATTTGCATGTCTTCGACTGAAAAAGTCCATCAAAGAGGATTTGTTACCGGGAAGACGACAAACAGGGGACAAGGTATATCTAGTGATGACATAAGCTACTACGTCATATTATTCCCGTTGGATTAGTGCGAGCAATCCTAACAATCCCAATAAAGCATATTTCAACTGAGGAAAGTCGTTCTAGAACCTTGTGATTAGATCTCAACAATCTCCGATATCAAAGATGCAATCTTACCATCGCGATTGTGACATAGCCAAGGTATGGAAGGAATCTGGGGATTTCATGTCAGTCAACAATCACCGATCAGCCAGCACTCTACTCACCCTCTCACTTTCCCTACAATATGCTTTCTTTCCAACCAATCCAATCCCCGATACAGGTCTAGGTCGTCGATTGGATTGTTATCTCCCTTTGTCAGTAGCATCTGTCTATCTCCGCCAAAGGCATGTTAGCACATTTTCTCAATCACTGTCTCCCCTTTGTCGCCCCAGGAACCAGCAACCACGTCTCGGATCCCGGGAGCGCGGGTGAGAAGAAACAAATTGCGTCACTCACCCGACCGTTCCCTTCTCCGCCGCCGACACATCACCGGACTTGCCGTTCTTTGAGCGTTTTGGCTTGCTGGGTGGAATATCATGTGTCTCGAGGACGCGGTGGACGATTGGAATGTCGGCTCCTGGAATCTTGTAAACTGTTATGTCACCGGTCTTGTACCTCTCGCCTGCAGGGTTCGTCAGGAATAGCAGGTCGCCCCGGTAGAATGCTGGTTCCATTGAACCGCTGCAAAACAGAACACACCATGTTTAGTTATGGTTGTCGTTATTGAATTGAGGAGAGGAGAGGAGCGAGCGGGGTAGACAGCTCTCCGACTGACCTAAGAACGACGACGATTGGGGATTCGGTATTGGTGACCAGTCCCAACCCTTTCCATATCATTAACCCGCTCGCGATGACACTTGCAAAATTGAGAACTTGGAGCAGAACCTATGAGACAGAGAATCCAAGATTTCGAGACAGTCAGCCAGCCAGCTTGCAATTGAGATCCACAACCACCACTACGAACGCAATGGGGTATGTCATAGCGGGTCAACTACTCACATGCCTGACTCCCAGCCTCCGTATCGTAGCCAATTCTTCTCCAAACATGCTTGGCCTTGCCTAACGCGTAGTGGGTATGTCGTATAGTATGGGGAAGAAAGAAAGTTATTCAAATGTTGAGGAACCCCTAGAACACGTCGACGACCCCATCATCCCCAACGAACGCGAACGTGTCTTGTTTGTCGCTCCCCTCTCGTCCAAACAACATTCCTCCACTTCTGATTGGTCCACTGGAGTCTATGCGGCGTCTGTCCGCCTCCTTGATCCCCTCCTCCACGCGACGGTATTCCATCCCGGAATTGAGATTCCAGCCAATTCCAGCCAACCGGAATGAACGCTATTGGCCTTTCATAGCCAAGCCCGAATCTCAACAGAATCCAGGACGGATTCATTTTCTTCACATGTATCGGCCAGTGGCAACCTGCAAGCCGTTCGGCGGACCAGGGCCTAGGCCCTCCCCCCCCGCTCTACGATGGAGGTGATTGGACGGGATGAAAGCCGGATGATCTGCTGCCTTGTGCTACCACGTCCGTTATCGGTTAGACTCGCTGTATATTGCGCACAATACATACACATATACGTGCACATCTTTTAATGATATGATATTCATAGAAGCGAGTGGTCTAGGCCCCAGCCCCCTCCTTCCCAATTGGCCGATATTTTGAGCCCATAATAACGAATCCCGCGAATGTGGCTTGAAAACTTCACCTTTCACGAGATCGTTTTGCATCCGGAATTGGATACGTTCCCCTAATAGTTAGCCCAGACCCTCGTGTGAGAGAGCTCTCATCATGGGAGAAGGCGATTAGGTCGTACTTGACTTCAAATTCTGAATTCAGCTTCCGGCCAATCATGTTGAGTCATGCTCTCTGTTCAACTCCCGGACTCCGGGGTATTGGAAGATCAGTCATGTGGTATCCTCCCATGATCTGTTCATTCCTTTTTCTTTCTCCGAGCTCACCGAGCCGAAGGAGAAACTGTAAACCTTATATCAAACAATATAATTTGGATGAGATTCCGAGGATGACATCGACCTTGAAACCTGGGTACGTCGAGAAAGATGAGTGTTCATTCATATTGTATTCATCTGGAGTGCCGTCCCTGTGCCTCCATGTAGGTTAATTTGACAGCCCTCGAGGATATACAGGAACCCGCGAACGGTGAGATCCAGTTAAAGTAGCATCACCCCTGCACTCGTAGAAACCATTTGGTGATGGTGCGTTGTTGCATCCATTCAACGTTGGACGGATGGTACCGAACTTTCGGCGCCATTAGCGGATTGTGCGGTGTAGAACCATGACCAAAATATACCTCGAGGCCCGAGGCTTCAGGTGCGGATGGCGCGTTGTCTGGATACTACCGCGTACCTTCTTATGTCGGTCTGGAGACTCAGGAGAGAAAGAAAACCGGGCAAATCCTGATGAGAAAAAAAAAAACTGTGTGCACTGTAGAATTCTGAATGCAGGGTTGCAAGTGGCGACTCTGCGGCTGTCATCGAGATAATGAACTCAATCTAGCACAATGAACAGAGCTCCACGACGACTGACATGCGCTCGGGCCAATCCCATCTTATCAGCTCCCCCTCCCTTCACAGAACCAATGAAATGATCTGAGATGGATCAGGTGCGCCAAGGTGTAACCATCCTTATACAGCAGCCTAACGACATACACCCCACTTCTTTTTTGATCTTCTAGGTACACACCGTTCGCCGAGTGAACGAGGTGATCGAATGTGTACTCTCAGTGTGGGTGCGGCGTCGGTGAGGCTCAACCTAGTCTGAGCACTCCATCCTCCGTACCGATTTTTCCGAAGAATGCATCTTTAGGGACAGGCAAGGCCCAGGGTATAGTTGTAATCTATCCATAGGTAATGTGCTCTGTACTCGGCTCGCAACCGGCCAACAGAAGGTATTGTATTGGGTGCATGAACACAGGCGTCTCCTAAGGTCGTAGTTCGATAGGCCAGATGAATCGAGGACTGCTGTCACCTGGTAGCTCATGTGAATAGATGCTTACCACAGGAGTTCAGGGACAACAGCCTGAGTTGCGCAAATTCCATGCATCTACGCCAATCAGACCATTACACAGTTAGAAACGCTCATGCAGCGGGAAGGATTACATCACCTTTCAAGGGGTACAATGACGTCAGGTATGACGCGTGCGTGGGTAGGCTATATAGGCTAAGGGGGACCAAATTCGCGTGTGCAGGGATTTGGAAGCGTACATCAACCGACAACTGCCTGGCAATACCAGTCTTCTCCGCCGTAGGCTGGCATACCACGACCCAATTACGAAAAGAACAGCGACGGGCACGGCTCCGCTTGGATTCCGCTGAAACTGGATACTTGTCGCTCGGTGTTTTGGATGGGGAATCTGCCATCTGGGATTTATGTCGGGATTTCCGGGATTGTAGGATGGCACTTCCAACGAAGTCTTGACACGTCTTTTGCCAGGTCACCTGGTGCACTACATAGTTGCATTTCATCTCCGTGTTTCGTAGGCTTTTCTGGTTCTAAATTCAGTCATCTTCGTTTGAATGCCTCCTCCTTGAATTTATTATTTCATAGATGCTGTTACGGGCTGCCAATCCCATGGGCCCGACTGTTCAAACCTAGGAACTGCGCAAGGAAGCTTGGCCAATGACGAAATCATGCATGTGGACTAGGAGCATGACGTCGAGATTCAACAACATCTGACAAACGTACCGCTGTTTCCGGTCACCTTCTGTGTCTTCTCGACGTCCCTTGTACTGCTGTTGACGCCATCTGAGTACCATTGACTAGCGTCGGACCTGACATCATAAGGCTCGAGCCCTCACAAGGAGAAGACATGCTTGGTACAGGCTTGATAGGTGCCGAATACAACTCGTGTTTCGTATAATTGCAATTCAAGAGCCGTTCAGAAGTCCTGCCTCGATGCATTACTCAGTAGTCCGGAAACAAAAGCCGCCCAGTAAGGTAGCAGACTTCATTTTCCTCAAAGTAATTGCGCTTTTTGCGGCCAAATCAACAACCGACGGAGGAACATATGATGGTAAACGGCAGCCAGAAGACACGTCGAGGTGCGACCCGAGACGGGTGGCTAAACCAACTTGGAACGTTGGCCCAGCCCGGTTCAACTGCGCCTCTATAATCTGATACTGAGAACGCGCGGCAGACTGAGAACTATGGAGAACTATGCAAAGAATATCGTAAACACTCCAGCCCCAAACAAAAGAAACACTCACTTTACATGTTCGATTCGACTCCAACTCTTGAGGCAGCCTGCCTGTCGCTGATTTTTGACCGACTTTCTACTTGACGCTTCCGAATTCTGAAGGGCGTTCTCTTTCAGTCCGATTCGTGTCTTATATCGTTACAATATTTTCGCCCGCTAATCAGATTTTCGCCCCAGTTACAGACCGAGCCCGAGTCAAGTCACAGCCAGCCAAACCCCCAGGACGATAATCCAATTTTCAGGTAGCAGAACCAGAGAAAAGACCAGAACCCGTGTCAAAGACCAAGAGGAGCGGAATCAAGTGAGTCGCCCAGATGGTCGAGTACCAGAATCCCCAGCTCTCACGGCAGACACCCAGCTAAGATCCAAGACACCAGAGAACTCAGAGATTCAAGGCCGAGAACTGGGCCGTCTTGCGCCCTGGAAGCGTACTATGTACGCAGCAAGGCCTGGATGTGGTTCTGTATTTTGTTGAGTGGACGGAGCGAAGGCTGACAGTGCTGACACGCTTTCGCCCGGAGAGCCAGGGCTCGGATCCAAATTCAAGTTCCGTATTCCATGCCTTCAGGCTCGTACCCCGCTAAATGTTGAAACTGGTATAGCATCCTACAGGGAATCATTTCTGAGGATTTAACGGGAACTTCGAGTCGTACTTCAGAGCAAAAGTAAGCTCACACATTGCAGGCATGAATTTGAATCAGAATTTCCCGCTCCCAAAATCGAACGAGGTGCCTCCAGGAGGGCTTTGACGGCGTAACGTCATCACCCACAGTCCCGCAGCGAGCAGAATCCATTACACTATTAACATCTACGTAGCTGGCTTGTATTGTAATCCATATTGCTAATGTCATAGGTTGGAGGCAGGTAGCCTGGTGGTGTCGGAATTCCTTGAGGTCAATATTTATCTCACTGGCAGGCACCGTCGGTGGCCCATTCATAAATCTGTTAATACGATAAGTTGTGATTGAGTGTGGTCCACGAGAATCTATCTCAATGTCGGCGTTACGCCAGAAGTCGTAGCTGGATGTGTCCATTGTCAAAGAACTAGTGATTCTCCGCACGTCTTGAACTCGGATGCGCTCTTTGGTGTGGGGAAGGTCGACTGAACAATGAACGCGCGAAAAGCACGAATAAGTGCCTTCAATATAAAGCGGCGTCACCATAAATTTCTGTTCAGTGCATAAAAATCACAGTCTTGAGCCTCAAATTTCGGCCGATCCATGCTTTGAAGGGTATCCACGTTAATTGATCAACGACAACGAAAACGATATAAAAAAGTACGTAAACCGTTACAACTTCGAGTTCGGTGCATAACAATGTCCATATGGCGGCAGTAGTCTAGTAAAACCTTACACCGCTTAGGCAATTCCAACCTGACCGACAGATCCACCGGCGGCACCAGACCAGACTGCAGGGCCGGGTGCTCGGTAATTGGTCGGGGATTGCCCAGTGTAGAGGTTCCATTGGATGCCCGGGGTGGAGTCTTGGTAGGTACCTATAACCCATGATGAGGGTGCTGCATGAAAAATGGATATTGTGAAACCACTCTACCTGGGAAGGAAGTGCCACCAGGAGGAGACTGGTTTCCACCAGCGGTAACTCGGATCTGAGCGCAGCTCGGGTACATCTGCAAGCCTCGAATGGGGTTCTGGGAGTAAAGTGTGTCGGCCTCGTGAAGAGCAAGGATCTCAACTAAAGGCGGCCTCAGTATGTGATCCCAGTGGAATGTTATTCATAAACTACGGACCTCGGAATAGAGAGTCTCCAGCAGGGATTTGGGATACAATGACACTGTGCTGTCCGTGAGCTGAAATGAGGCGGTCGACAGCCCAAGAATTGCCCTGAGCCGTGTCTGAGAAAATCTTGGTCCACACGGCGCCATTACCGCCGGAGGAAGCAGGCGCAATATAGACTTGGACTGGAAAGAACAAGCATAAGCCGGCTAAAGTTGGTTATAGTACCGAAACAGCTTACTAGGGCCGTGATGAGACGAAGCAATAATATCGTCGTTGCGCCTGTGAAATTATTGTCAGGGCTGAAGCTTCGTCATACTGTTTGAAAATCCCACCTGTCATGCTGCCATTCGAAGGTCAGCTTATCGCCCGCCCTAACAGACACCCAGCTTCCAACAGCTACGTCAAAGTTAAATTCATCTATGTTCTCAGTGAAGTGATTTACGCACGATTGTTGTTAACGTTGCAGGCCGTTGCGCCAGACCTGAGGTCCTTGACCGGGTTGTTGTTCGGGGGAGATCGAATCTGTAGAGGCGACGTCGTATGCTATGATAACAAGTAATTGCAGAGGCGGCAACACGTACATATTTGTCTACGCCACTACCCTGGCTGACGCCGTTGATCCAGACACCCCAAACGGTGGCGTGGGCCATGGCAGTGGCAGCGGTGGCAACAAGAACGACACGAGCCTTGAGTTGCATGTTGAGAAGTCACAAGAAAGTCGGAACAAATTTGGGTGAGTAAAAAGGCTCACCATCGACTGGTTTTTATACGCTAGATGTGATTTCCAGCATGAGGCAATGCGCCTCGCCTAATTGTCGCATCAAGACAATGGCCTCGTAGCTGTCGTACCTACTTTATTACGAGGCTAGAGATATAATTGAAGTGGGTCGTGGTATTGCCAAGGCGGTTTCGCATGCGGGCCAGTGAGAATGAAAACCCAACCACTAGCGCGAGTTCTCGAGACTGACGTTCGACCAAAGACGTAGAATGATCAACATCATCATGGACGAAATAGACTCGGAGTCAGCTGATCCAGATCCCCCACGCTAATCGACGAGAAGAAGAAATCCCAATCTCTGAAGTCGATGCGTCGGAGAATTAGTAGGAGATATCTCGCTCTTTGGTACACCGTCGCCCTAAGAATTGTGGTTCTCGGAGCATTTCCAGTCGACAAAAGCCTCAGCAGGACATGCCCACGTCCACTTGGAACACAGATCAATAGATACTCGGAGAAAGCAAGAGAGCCAAGGGTGCAATTCAATAGCGGAAGCAAAAAATGATCGAGGAGCCTGAGTCTAAATTCTATGCCCTGCTTCTCTTTTGCCTAAATCTGTTGCCCTTACTGGTGTCATTTTTTCGACTTTTGCGTCTGTTAATCGACCCGCTAAACGATAGTTTCTCATTGGCACATGACATCGGGGACGGACTTGGCCTTGCTTAGCTGTTCCCATAAATCATCCACTTCAACCTGAAGATTTTTAACGGTGGTTTTATGGGAGGCGGTTTCAAATCGTGGACCTGTTTTTTGACATGCTGGCTGGTTGCACGAAGGCGTCCTAATCCCGAAGAACTCATCTTGAGGATCTGTGATCGGGGAATGACCGAAGACCTTCACACACACGATCAGCTCAGCACACCAAAGAATCTGGCGAAAGCACAAACCGAGGTCTATGATTGAAAATGGGACTACATGTACTGCCCTCAGAATTTGTGCTCGATCCATTGGAAGGCCGGGGCAGGCGCTTCAAAGGGATGATATCCTGCACATCCCCTCAACAGTACTAATCCATCAACGGTGGACAAAGGCAACCAAGGACGTCTGGTGGTATGTTGGCCTAGGCAGCTGACGAAAAATTTATGTCTTTCTTTTCAATTCATACAACGTACCAATAACATGCCTATGGAGTTCCCGACGATCGAATGGAAGTCCTAACCCCTCCAGATCCAAAGTACAGCATTACAGAGCACCCCGTGCTAGCGGAAGCCACCGATATCTATGGCGGGTGGAACATCCTACGGAGCATGGTAAACGGCGAGAAGAACATAGGTCGAGAACGATTTGGGAGATTCAGACGGCATCATAGCAACCTTGCACGTTCGCGCTAAAGAACTGCACGTTTACGCCGCCAAGAGAATTAAACGAGTGAACTGGACCATCAATACTGTACCAGGTCTTGCCTCAGGTCCAGGAGCAAAAAGAAACACTCACTTTGCGATATCCAATTCAACTCCCACCCCTGAGGCTGCCTGCCTGTTGCTGTTGACTTCACTTTGAGTCGTAGCTTGAACTTTGAAGATCTTGCTGTGTTGACCTGAATCATGCACGAGTTCGTAGATATTTCACCAGCCCCGCCGATTATCCAGTTCAAGCCCCAGAGCGAGTATTTATTTTTTCCAGTGTACAGACAGCAGACAGAAAGTGACCGTATTCAACAGAGTCATAGGAAGAACCAGAAAAGCAGCAGAGATCTTGAAGATGATAACCCCAGAAGCCCTAGTTCTCACCATAGATACCCAAGTTCAGAGCCCAGAGAGTCATAACCAGAGAATTCAGAGACCTAAGAGAAAGACCTGAGCCGTCTTGTGCCCTATAATCATAGCAGAAACGTCCCAAAGCTTGAATGTGTTCTCGTATTTTGTTCCGCATGCGGAAGGCGGCTGACACTCTGTCCAACGTCACCCTGGCATCAATCCATCCAAAGCTCTAGCCAATTACGGCCAAACAACGCGTCAAAAAGTTTATATACCCGTCGTATGCGAGAATGTTGGAATCAATGTCATTTTTTCACCTCCCCGCTTTAGAGTCACTTGCTTTGAATGCTCCTAAATGAGAGATTGGCAGGCGCTCGTGGGGAGGAAGAGTATACGATTCAGTCGTGGGCAGGTCAACCTTTTCTGGGACTTTTTGACTCGAGAGGGGAGGAGGTTCTGGAGTGGTCTATCGCGATACATCCATCCATTCCATAGACTATACAATTGCAGCAATATAACGTTAAGCTGAAGGGTGCAATGCAGCTTTTGCAGACTCTTCAAGTGCTTTATCCTTCTTCTCTGCCTCTGCAACCCGTTTGGTTCTGTCGACGTTGATATCGTCCAAAATCTGCTTGGCGCCAATCGTCAACAAATGTTTCGCCAAATCCTTTCCAACCGTCTCTGCCTCTTCCGTACTATGAATCTTCCTCTCAATTGTATGATCCACATGCGCACTGGCATCAATCGCAGTAACACTCCCAGTCAACCTCAACACAGCGGTCTGCCCTGCCTCCTCGACCTTCAGCTCGGAGTAAACACCAATCGGGACACTACATCCCCCCTCCAACACCCTCAAGCACTCCCGCTCGGCGAGGCACTTCCACTCGGTTTCCCAGTGCGTAAGTTTCCGGCAGAGCTCGAGGGCCTCGGTATCGTTGGATCGGATTTCGACGGCGAGTGCACCTTGAGAGACGGCGTAGTAGACAGTCGGTGGTTCCAGGTCGGCGGTAATACGGTCGCCCCAGCCCATGCGGAGCATACCCGCTTTTGCGAGGACGATAGCGGCGTAAGGCCCGTCCGGAGCGTCGAGTTTTGCGAGACGGGTGTTTCTAAATGGTGATTTGAGTTCACCGTGGGGAGGACGGATACATGTACTTACAGATTTCCTCGCTACATGAGATTCGTGTTAGCTTGAGAATGAGTGCGATGTTTGAACGATAGATACTCACAATATCCAAAAACTTCAACCCGGGATACTTCCTCCTCAACTGAGCAACCCTCCTAACACTACTCGTCCCAATCACACTCCCCTCAGGCAACTCATCCAAACTCTTCCACGATTCTCCTTTCTTCACAACCAACGCATCCAACGGATCCTCCCTCTCCAAAACACCAGCAATCATGCACCCCTCGGGCAGCTGCGTTGGGACGTCTTTCAAACAATGGATTAACATGTCCACTTCGCCGTCTTTCAGGGCGACTTCGAGCTCTTTCGTCCATAGAGCTTTACCGCCGAGGAGGTAGAGCGCCTGCGATTGGTTCTTGTCGCCGGCGGTGGACATGAAGGAGGCGGTGAATTGGGGTGCATCGGGTGAAGACGACGGATAGAGCCCTTGAAGAGTGGCGAGGACAGAGTTGGTTTGGATCTGGGCGAGCTGAGAGGCCCGGGAAGCTAGCGTGTATGTTCGTGGCATTGTGGTTAGTAACGATTAACTTGGAATGGGACCCAGTTAGTATCCGGTATCCGTAGTAGTAGTGTGCCCGCTGATCGATGGTGCTACTATTTTGAGCATGCTCGATTAGATAAGAGTTCAGTGTACTACAATGTAAAGGAAATTTGAATAGATCCAATCCGTAATATATCGTCAAGACATTATGAGTCGGTATTACCACAACTCCTGGCCAATACTGACCCCCTCACTCTTCCAAACGCCTTGCTGAACCACATTCCTCGCACTAACCACGCATCCCTCCAACAACGGAATCCCAGCGTACGCAAAGCTCCCACATATCCAAATTCCAGGGCCAGTTGAGCCTTCGCCATCGTCAGTAAGCCTTCCAGCACCTTGCAACTTCCCTAATCTGCCCAAACCTTGCCCTGCGCACTTTGGTACCCATCCCTTCTGGTCCTCGACGTACAGGCCCTTCAAAGCCTCCTTCGACTCGGGCGTTACAATCGCACGCTCCAACCTGACCTGGCTCAACACCGTACTGCGTTCAGGTGGCACCAAGGGATTCGTAGTCTGATATATCTGTGGTGCATCCGCTGGATATCCTGCTGGCCGCTTCAGGGTATGGGTAGCCATGGTATAGCTCGGTGAGACGACGTCCGAAGTCCATATTTGAGATTGAGTTAGGCAGGGGTAGGATGGGGAGGAGTCTATAGAACGGCTCATGCACATTAGATTGAGCTCGCGTTGGTCACTTAGGGAGTTAGGCAGGAGCGTCGAGTCGGTGTGGTTCACGACTATGGTGAGGCGGTACTGGAAGGTTCGGAGGCATGCAATTTGGTCTGAGATGCGTTTGCGTTGGGGGGCGGTGGATGGTAAGGAGTCAAGGTAGGTCGTAAGTAGGGGGACAGCACGGGTGGCTTGGGTTGCGAATATGACATGATGAAATCCAGAGATGGAGGTGGGTCCGGAAGGGGTATCGTAATGGATAGTTGCAGTATCACCGTCCGACGAGATCTTGGATATGGCAGAAGATGTATAGATGTGTTTTATACCGGAGCTGAGCCGTGAAACGACGTCCTGTACACCATTATTTACCACATAATGGTGCGTTCCGAAGGTCAACCACATATAATCTACCTCCAAATCATTAGCCGTGTCCCTTAAGCTGAGTTTCAAGCATGAAAGAACGCACCCATGAATTCTTCCATCGGATGATTCCAAATATCGTCCTCGGGAGCCGTACACACCGCGGAAAACAAGGGCACCAAAATTTCATGGGTGTAATTCTTCCAGACGGCGTCCCAGCCAATCCACCTCGCAAGCACACTCCTAGGCCGCGTATATTCCGCCCACTCCCTAAACGTCATCCTCGCGCCTGGGCCACCCCTCGTCCACGGGGTAGCGAGGTATAGCATCCGCACGAAGCATAATACAATTTGTATGCTTGACAGCAGGAATAAGGCAATGCTCCAACACCAAGCCCACGCGCGGATGAGCAGGTGCCGGTTTTGAGCTTGTGAGAGGGTGTACGAGGCTCGCATCGACGCGGTCATGCCCAGTCCGCTGCGACCCGACGCGCCGTTGTATACCATCGTTGCGGAAATTTGGTGTGGTTTCTTCAAGCAGCCAGACCCGGGGGTGAGGGTCGAGAAAGAATACGAAAAGTCGGAGGCACGGAACGAGACGCCGAGTTTTTCATAGAGTTTGATGAGGTTGGGGTAGTAGCCTGAGGCAGAACCGCGATTGTGTGTTGAGTGACATGTCGACGGTTGGATGAGGTAGAAGAGGACTGACCTCCTTGGAATGATCGCATAGGGACGTCGATCCTCCAGGGCTTTGACCCATGCCGCTTCTCGCTGGGCACAGGTACAGAAATAGACGCTGAATCCATTCCTATTTCGGGGGCCTGGGCAGAGAACACAATTCAATTCACGGAGCAGTCCCCTGTCGATCATACCATACTCACCTTCTCAAAGAGGTGAACGTCGAACTCGACATCTTGCTCTTCATTCTGTTGCGTCAGAAGGTGGGCAGCGGTCAGGCCAGCCAGACCACTCCCTATTACAGCTACCTGGACTCTTCGTGGCATCGGCGTTGGGGGGGAAGGGAGCCGGGTCGTGAGTTGGAAGCTGAAAGAGCTTGCTTTCTAACCGAAAATGTTATTTGGGGTTGCTGATTGGAAGGCTCGGGTAGTCCGGGTGCTGCCATGATGGTGGTAAATATCAAGTAGGCGGGACGGCGCGATTCTGGTAAGGAAACTTACTAAGTCACGACCGAGTAGAGGGACTCACGGGTAGGCAGGATGCAAACACCCTGTCGCAAGCATTTCCGAGCCTTATTAGCCCATCGCTTGCAAATGAACTAACTCTAACTGGCAAGAAGGCGTGACTTCCCCCACGTTGCTTTCAAAGCCGAACAGAGGAGTACATGCCTGCTTTCAAAACTTCAGCCGAGTATGCATATGAAATACCACCGTGACATGTCAAAAGTCCAGCTTCGGATGATTCCTGGGTTATGATTCGTTCACAGATCCGGAGGCTGGTCGACGACCCCATAGACCACGCGTCACTGGAATTTAACAAGGAATCGTTTGGGGAGAACACGCCAGTATGGGAAACTTGAGCTCGGTGGATGATATTTCTAGGGACCTGTCAAAGCCGCGTGGCAAGCTGTCAATTATATGAACGGCGCTAGTAGAATCATCATCGTAGTTGTCAGAAAAATGCAAGTAAAGGATCGTTTTCTTCTAAGTTATTTAGGTGAATAGTTTACGGGGCATGAAGAATAATTGTAGCAAGACCGAGGCGTAGTCATTAAACGTCGTGAGTAAGGGGTGCAGTAAGTAATCAGCGCCAACAGGCTCCTAGTCGTCCTCAAATATCGACCCGTCACCGTCATCGTCAGAAGCGACTTCAATATACTTCTTCGCCGCCGTCGTGGTTCGAGCAGTCCTTGCAGGTGGCTTCTTCGTTGTCGTGGCGGCAGCAACGGCCTTACGCAGTGAACCATAATCCATTATATCGTCGTCGTCTTCCTCGTCGGAGGCAGGTTTCTTTGGCTTGGCTTTAGGCTTCGGTGGAGATGCAGGTTTCATGCTCTTTGATATTTTCCGTTGCGTCGTAGTCGCAGCTACAGTAGACGGTTTCGATGGTGCTGCCGGGACATCCTTTGGCTTGGAAAAGAAGTCGGTGACTTTACTCTTTTTGACTGCAGGTTTTACGATGGAAATGTCTTCATCGGAATCATCGTCATTGTCCAAACTAGAAGATATAAGCACCAAGAATTCTGATGTAAAAGGCGCAGCCATACCTCTTCCGCTTGGGAGCTGCCCTGCCTTTGCCCTTCAGGGATGGTGGTGACGGCTTGGGATCGTCACTCTCAGAGTCGGCGTCATCAGCTGGTGGTCTAATGGCAAAGATAAGAAATACGGAAGTATAATCGGCCAGAAAACACTCACACAACCTTCTTAGCTGGGGCCTTTGGCTTTTGCTTAGACGGTATGGTGTCAAAGTCATCGTCCGAGTCAGAATCAACCACCACCGGTTTGGCTGCAGCAGCCTTCCTCCTAGCTGGAGCAGTCTTCTTAGGCGGTGCCTCATCGTCCTGCTCAAAGTCCGAAGAGTCTGCGGGCTTCTTGCTGCTAGACGCTTTCTTCGCTGTGGGTTGGACGTCTCCCATTTCGAAGTCGCTGTCCTCAGCCTCCGATTTGATGGGCGCTTTCTTCGCTCCTGATACCACTCTCTTGGCAGGTGCGGCCTTCGGTCGCGATTTCCCTGCATCGGCCATCTCGACGTCACTCTCCTCCGCCTTGGGTTTGGAGCCTGATGCTTTTCTTGGGGCTGCTGCGTTTTCAGCCACCTTGCGCTTAGGAGCCGGCTTGACGGGCCTGAAGTCGTCATCGTCGTCTGAACCCTTGCCGCGACCACCAATCGACTTCCTAGTCTGAAGGACGGTCTGCTTCTTCTTAGGTTTCTTGCCTTTGCTATCCTTTGTAGCGCTCTCCTCGAACCGTTGACAATCAGCCTACAGTTCAAGATTCGGTCAGTTTTTAAGGCCACTCATAAATAATGGAGAACGACATACGTTCCACTCTTGAAGGAAGAGGTCAAGGTCATCGTTCCACATAGACTTCGGACTTTTCTGTAGAAGAGCCATCAACTCTCGCTCCTTGTCTTCAGCCTGTGCCTTCAGTTTCTCGATCTTCTCCTTGGTCAAGCTGTAGATAGCCATACCCATGAGGTAGTCGTAATCGGAAGTCGCAGCATTGGTTGCTGAACCTTTGCCCTTTCGGTCGTCCTCATCGACGTCAATGGTCTCGTCTTCGTCCTCTTCATCTTCGTCCTCCATGGCATCTGCTGTCTCGCCTGCCTTCTTGGCAGCGGCGATCTTTGGGAATGGACGGAAGTTATGCTTCCTCAGGTCGGCAACGATGTCAGCCTTCTTGCGGTTGGAGACGACGAGTTGTTTGTCGACGATCATTTGAATAAATCGAGCCTGGTTATTGAGCTTGTCTAGAGCAGTCTCCAGCTCATTGGCAAGGAAGTCCTTTCAATGCAGAGTCAGACTTAAGTCATATACAGCAGTAAACGTGATTATTACCTTCCGCTTCTGGTAGTACGCCAACCTGACAGGGTAGAACGCCTCCACGACCTCCTCAGCAGAGTCATATTTGCGGATCTTCCCGTCGAAGTCGAAGCAAATCATGTTGCCAGTGTTTAGTTTGCCATTCAGCTTGAAGTATTCCAAGAGGCCTTGGGCCTCCGCTTTCTCCATCTCTTTGGCACCCATGGTGACTATGAAGTGCACGTTCATGTTATCGTGGTGTTCCTTGTAGTCCTATACCGACGCGTTAAACAAAAAATATAAATTTCTTGCATGGTGAAAGGCACTGACCTTGATGAGTGCAGGTAGATTCTTCTCGCCACCACCCAACATAGTCTCCAGGTCGGCCTTATACTTCTCCGTCCAGACGTGTATTGGCAACTCGGTGATTTCAACGGTGGTGTCATCAACCTTTCTCGCAATACCAGTTACGTCGTACTTGTTCTTGCCAGATAGCTTGATCTCGCCTTTGAAACCACGCCACCATGGGGTCATGGTTACCTGTTCCTCATCGTTCATGAGGCGGCGGATATTGTTCACAATATCGACAGGATTGTAGCAAGGAACTGATGTGCTCCAGCCTGTACCGATACCTTCAGCACCGTTCACGAGGACCATAGGAAGAATGGGCATGTAGAACTCGGGTTCAATCCACAAGTTTTCTTCCTTCTGTGTGTTAAGAAGGGCATCATCCGCGGCGTTGAAGATGACTCTCGAGATGGGGGAAGGGAGAGTGAAAATGTAACGAGGCGAAGCATGGTTCTTGCCACCCTGCTCACGAGTACCGTATTGACCATTGGGAAGCAGCAGAGACAAGTTGTTGCTTCCGACGAAGTTTTGCGCCAAGTTGATGATGGTTTGAGCCAAACTGACTTCACCATGATGGTATGCGGAGTGTTCAGCGATATAACCGACGAGCTGTGCAACCTGGACAACGGAAGATAAGTCATTGCATATGTTCAGAAGACATATCACCATACCTTGACTTCCTTCTTCATCTTTCGTTTGAAGCAACCCCACATGACCTTACGCTGACCGGGCTTCAAACCGTCAGCAATTGACGGGATCGACCGGATGTTATCCGCCATGGAGAAAAGGATCAGCTCTTTGTTGATGAACTCTGAGAAGGGAATTTCTTCCAAGTTGTGGTCAAGGTATGTTCCGGGCTACGCAGATGTTAGCGTGGCCCGAAAGAATTGAGAAACAGCACACCTTGAACTGCCGGAGCCATTCCTTTCGTTCATCAGCCTTTTTCTTGCTGAAGGCCAGGTCAATCAACTTCCGGTCATCGTCCTCAACGGGGGCAAACGGAATCATATGCTTCTTCATGCGACTGAAGTAATCCCGAGCGTCTGCGTCCGTGCTGGTACCCAAACCCTATAACACATCCTTAGTCTTCGAAATAACCACTGAGGGCGAAGACAACAAACCTTGAAATACTTGGCTTCCCATTTCTCTGAGCCAGGGGTATCTTGCAGCCATTGCTCGTATTCCGGTATGGTGAAGAAGTCCTTTCGTTGGTTGCCTTTCTTGACCTAATTCTATCGTTATTCACACGACCCTCCGGGGACAAAAGTGCACCTACCCTGACGATAGGAGTTACGAACTCCACCAAGAACTCGGGCAACTTCAGCAACGACGGATAGAAATGGTCGAGGAAGTTGATGAGGAGGCCCTTGATGTGAGAACCGTCGTGGTCCTGATCGGTCATGATCATCAACCTTCCATAACGCAGGCTAGTAGTATCGCTATAATCTTTCTTATGCTGCAAGCCCATGATTTTCTTGATGTTCTGGATTTCTTCGTTCTTGACAATCTGGTCTGAGCTGGCTTCGCGAACATTGAGAAGCTTGCCGCGAAGAGGAAAGACTCCGAAGTTATCACGTCCGACGACACCCAGACCAGCAACAGCCAAGGCTTTGGCGGAGTCTCCTTCAGTAAGAATCAGTGTACAGTCTTTGCCGTAGCGGGTGCCAGCGTTGTTAGCGTCTGACAACTTCGTCAGGCCCGTCAACCTAGAAGAGTACAGGATGAGAATCCGACAAATAACACAATTCCATCGACGTACCGGCTGCGTTTATTCCCATCGGTCTTCTTGAGTTGCTGGTCAGCTTTGAATTTGGCCCAGTTGAGAATATTATCAATGATCGAAGTCTTTTGAACTGGGCAAATAGTTAGCACGGAGTAAGTGCAATAAGCACCTGAAGCATACCTTTCTTCATGAATTCATCTGACAGGTTCGGCTTAGTACCAAATTTCGAAGCAGGGAGCGTCATGGTTTCTTTCGTCTGACTGTCAAATGTCGGGTTCTCTATGAGGGCATTGACGAAAAGCCACATGTGGTTCTTGATTTGAGCGGGCTTGACAGTTGCAGCCTTGTTCTTCTTGGTGACAGCCGTGATCAAGGTTTTGGCAAGTTGGTCTGCAATGTACGTGACGTGGGTACCTCCCTTCACGGTCGAAATCGAATTGGCGAATGAAACATGCTGGAAAGTGCCATCCGAAACTGCGAATGCAATTTCCCATCTGGGGCCCAGCTGTTCGTAGATCATTGTGGGCTTCGTCTGAGCGCCACCCCCAGATTGCTCGACTGCCTCCGCTTGAGCTGACTGAAGGAACATGTCAACGTATTGCTTGAAGCCCTTGATCTTCAGACGCTCGTCGTTGAGAAAAACCTTGACATCCTTGACTGTTCCAGCAAGATCGTATACACGTTTCTTGAGGAGCCCTTCAGTATCTGGGTCGATCGACTCCATGCCAAAGCGTTTGAGATCAGGACGGAATGTAACGCGAGTCCATTCTTCTCCCTTGTTGTTCTGTGTAATCTTCGCCTTGCCGCAGGTGCTCATGTTGTTCGTCCATGTCTGCTTGTACTTGTGACTGGTGTTCTTGTCGGCGGTCTCGATGGTAAACTCGTGAGAGTAGATGTTTGCGAGCTTGGCACCATAACCGTTACGACCACCAGTGAGCTTCTTCTCATCGTCGTCGTAGTTCGACGATGACAAGAGGTGTCCGAAGATGAGTTCAGGAATGTACATCTTCTCCGTTGAATGCATCTCTATAGGAATTCCACGGCCATTGTTGTAAACCGAAATGACGCCGTTCTCCGTGTCTACGGTGACCTTGATTGTGTCCATAGTAGCATCGTTGATCTGCCGCACTGTGAGCCCATGGACCGGTGGCGCTGAGAATGAACTGACCTTGTTGTCCGCCGCGTTCACAAGAATTTCATCGACTATCTTGAAAAAGCCTGGCACGAATTTGACTTCGCGATGTACCATGCGCTTTGATTCCGAGTCATAGGTCCACATCGCTTGGCTTATTGTTTCAACGCTGCCAATGTACGAATCTGGTCGTTTAAGGATGTGCTCAAGTTGGGTCAGCTAAATGCGAGAGTCAGCGGAAGGTACACCAGGGGACGCGAAGAACGCGTACTTTCGTGTATGTTTCAGAGGCCGTCTTCTTCTTCGTAGACTTGACTTTCTCTTTAGCAGGTAGCTCAGCAACTTCATCTGCTGAATCCTCATCCTCGTCTGAATTCATTCCTCCGTTGTCATCGTGGTCTGCGAGCACCTTCTTGGATGCAGCCTTTGGTTTGGTGGCTTTTGTCGCGGTTGATTTTGCTTTAGGGGCAGCCTTGGGCTTTGCAGGCGCCTTTGCCTTTGAAGTAGCTTTGGCCTGCATATTGTTAGTCTCGCTATGAATATAGGGTATATTATTTTCACATACCTTCGCCTTAGGTGCATAATCGTCGGATTCTGAGCCAGAAACGTTCTCCAGGTCAAAGTTCTCGCCTTCTGAAGAACTCATGGTGGCTGAAGAACACCAAGAGTCGAGCTCCAGTAATGAGTCGTTACGAGTTCGTTGTACAGTCTAAACGCGCTCCCGAGTCTTTCAACAGCCGTCAACGGCACGCGATGCACGTGACTTACGTACACGCGTTTTGATCTCCGCGACCCTTGATCTAAGGTTCTTGATCTAGCCGAGAAACTGGGTCCTCTCCGCCGACACTCGCTGCATTGAAATCTGTAAATCGGTCGGCTCTTTTCAACTGTCAACTGGGCACAAAACATGTGCCTTTCATTACAGCAGTGACTGGTATTTCAGGGTACAGATTAGAATCTATATATTCTCGGCATCATGTCATGTGAACAGTCTCTTCTAGTCAGCTCAATCACTTCGAAAATGCCACAGAACCCTGTTCACCGTGATATGTGGGAAGCGGTCGCTACCGCGAAACTCTTAAATATGGCCCCAGGACTCCACCCTCTCGTTAACTCTTCATCTCATTCCAATTCAATGACTGTCGGTTAGTGCTATCCTCTCTCCGTCGCTCCCCGAGCTAATTTTAACTTGATCTCATAGTCAACGTCAACTCCCGCGACCAACGTCATTTCACGATCGTTGAAGGCGATCGTGTCTTCTACTGGGCTTCAGACTCCAAGATACACTATGGAACCGTAACCAGGACGTGGCGAATGTCAGATGTGGGTACATTGACCTAACCATGCTCGATTCCAATTCAATGGAAACACTTTCCAGGGAACTTTGATACTCGACATACAGGCTGAAGTCGAGGACGACGATGATGTCTCGCTACCGTAAGCTCCTTTATAGAGTGAATCTCATGAGGATCTTGAATTTTTCTTCATTACTCAGGGCAGCGGGTGTAACTCTGGTACACTCCTAACGTTTGGTTCCGAATATCTCTTGGGAGGGTGGAGATCAAGATTTGTGTTTCTACAGGCTTCCGTTTCTTTTGACGCAGGGCTTTCTTCGTAGACGTTGGCATTCGTGTACTCATGGGTTGGACTATCACTTGTATATATTGTATTATTCCATTGGATTTCGAGACTTGCAACGCAACACATACGACCTCAAGGAGCGGAACATGAAAAGCATGCTGCAGCAACCGAGCTTCAAGGCTTCATTTTGATGTTCTTGACGATGAGGCTCTGTGACGTAGTTATGAGTACAGTCATTACACCATTGGGATGGGGTAGACTTGCCTTGTAAGCCTCGACGTCGCCCTTGAATTTAGACACCGTTCCGTCACCGCAGACCCATAACTGTGATACAATCAGAAGTCTATTCCGTGATTTGGCCTGCATCGTGCTGACCTCATTTGCTACCGTCGTAATGAATCTTTCGTCGTGTGAAATGATAATCACACCTCCGTTCCATTTCTGTAAGGCGTCCATAAGTGCATCCAGGCCCTGCCACCGGGTTAGCATCTGTACAAAGAAGGCAATACTTCTGTTAATTTACCTCGATATCCAGGTGGTTAGTGGGCTTTGTGGACGAAGTGAGAACACCGATCATTTCTATGAAGAAAACTGCAAGCGTACCTCGTCGAGCAACAAGACATGAGGCTGTTGGAGCGACAAGACGGCAAATGCAACACGAGATTTCTGACCTCCAGAGAGTGTCCCGATCAACTGTATTCTATTTCGGACATCGGTCAGAAACGAGGCGAAGAGAGCGGAGAATAGATGTACCCTGTCATGCCGCTGATCTGGAAGTTCCCCAGGTGGCTCCTGTACTCTTGTTCTGATTTTCCAGGGAACTTCGACGCAAGAAATTGAACAGGCGTCATAAGAGGGTCCAGTGAGTCAACATGATGCTGGGCGAAGTAGCCACTGGGAAAGACAAGGGTCAGCCCGATAATAACAAATTCCAAGAGGGCCACTTCTTACATTCTAAGCCGGCCATTGCGGACCACATGGCCACCCAGCGGTTTCAACTCTTGGGTTAAGAGTTTAATACTGTGTCAGATGCTCAACAACTTAATCAATGAGGAACAGATGGGCCTCACACTGTAGACTTTCCCGCACCGTTAGCTCCAACCATGGCGATTCGAGAGTCCAATCCGATATCAAGGTTAACGCCTTTCAAGAGAATCTTATCCGGCATGTACCCAAATGTAATCTCGGACATTTGCAAAAGAGGTGGTGATATTTTCTCGGTTTCAGGGAATCTGGCACAACCTAAGCGAATGACATCTCGTCCCAATCAAGCAATTAACGTACCGGAACTGTTCTGTGGCAGCTTCTTCAGGAGGTTGTAAGTCGGGTAGCTATGTATCAGAAATATGAGGTCAGATATGGAAGGAGAGTGATGTTGTGGCAACCTTTTCCAGAATCTTGATCTTCATTTGAGCCTGTGCCGCTGTGTAAATCCTTTTGAGCAAATAAGGCCGCCGGCGTAAATAAACCCTGACATACCACGATTGGCATTGTATCTCCATCGGTCGATGAATGCCTGGAGATGCTTTCTGTAGTCCATCTGAGTCTCGTACTCCTTTCGCATGTTTTTGTCACGCTCAGATTTCGTCGAATAGAATTGTGTGAAATTCCTGCAATCAACCAATCAGTGCACGATCCGTAAACAAGGTTTGCAACTTTACCCTTTGTAGTAATCTAGACGCTCGCTGTGCTGGTGGACAATATCAGTCGCGACCGCGTCTCTGTTTGCGATGATTAGCTTCCATGACGATCCGGCCAATAATCGGCTTACAGGAAGGCTCTGTCGTGGGATCTTCATAGACCTATTAGTAGACTCAGAATCCTTGTCAAATAGCCAACCTACACGACAAGAATTGTACCCGGCCAGGTCTGAAGGTAGTCTTCAAGCCAAGCAAGCGCATTAAGATCGACTGATCATCAAATGAAGTTAATCATTGTCAGAGATTGGAAATCAGGTGACATACTATGATTCGAGGGTTCATCCAGCAGCAATAGGGCAGGCTGATATGCAATTTCAGAACGTGGATTTCTGTTATACTTCTCTGTGGCGAACTTACTTTGACAAACAGCGCGCGTGCAAGTGCCAACCGCATCCTGCATGTTGAACATGAGTTCCGATCACGATTTTTCTCTGTAGAAAGTTCTCACCTCCAACCACCACTGAAGCTTCTTGTTGGTCGTTGCTGATCGGCCTCATCGAAGCCCAACCCTTTTTTGAGATCATCTCAGCCAAGACAAGAACGAGAGAACAACCGACAAACACACCTGCCAGAAGCGCAGCTGCACGTGCGGGACCACTAGCAGCATCCATATCACTAAGACGCGAATGTACCTCCGTGAGACGCAATGAAAGCTCTTCTCGAGCATCCTCAAATCGCTTCTCGTCTCCTTCAGCCTCGAGATCTGCCAATTTCGCATTCAAACTAGCTTCCTCCTTGAGTAGGTGGTCTCGCCACACGTCGGCTTTGAGGACGGAATCAATGGCAGTCGTATCATCGCCAATAATCTAAGACTAATATCAGACACACAAAGAGGCCGACGAAAGGTTTCTAAACCCACCTCTTGTTCAACAAAGAGAATGGTGATGTGTGAGGGGATGGGAACCTCACGCATCGCAATATGTCGTAAAAGGGTGGATTTCCCGACACCTGGAACAAGTTAGCATCGGCGGTGTTCTCGCTAGCCGCGATATAGGTTGGGACTTACCATTGCGACCAATAAGTCCGTACCGTCGACCATACGCCAATGTAAGGCTTGCACCAGAACTGACGGGAAAGGTTTAGATCCCAATTGATGGATATACATAGAACTTATAGTGCTCACAGGATGCGATTTGATCCAAAGTTGACGTCGATGGATGGCAGATGAATATCCTTGCTCTTCTGTTTGGCGGTTGCATTTGCTTCGAGAGGGTTAATCTAGTAATTGTCAAATTGAAAAGGGTCGTCAGTGCCTGAAAGTTGGTGACATAGTCTCAGAACATGATATTACCTTCATATACATCTCTTCATAGGTTTGCTATAAACGTGAAGTATGAATATCCGGCAGCGGACCAGAACCATTCAGCCAACCTGTTTTTTGTGAGCATCCAGAAGCTTAGAGCCTTCATAGAGGTCCCGTCGCGCCCGTTTCTCAATCTTGGCCTATCAAGGGTGGGACGAGTTAGAATACCGACGCTATCTCAGTTTGGTTGACAGCCCTAACCTTGAGTTTTGCCTCCTGTTTCTCTAGTTTCTTCATATCGACCCGGGATGCCCTTCAAACCAGAAATTAGCCATTAATTCAATAAGGGAAACTTCACTACACACTTTCCCTTATTGATGGACTCTAGGTCTACACCTTCCGAAAGAGCAATCGTGCTTGACATCTGGGATTTACTCATATCCAGAACCTTATCCAGCTTTTGCAGCTTGGGGGCAGACCGAGCCTTTGTTCGGACCTTCAGCTGATCTTCCAATAGGCTCCCAAGGCGCAACATTAACTTCTCCAGGATATCAACCCGATCTCCCGCAATTGAGGCCAGGATATATTTTGCAATGTCAAGCACATCTTCTTCCTCACTGGCATCGTCTACCAGGTATCCCGCTAGGTATTGAACTACAATTTCTTCGGCTCCTGGAAGGCACATTCTTATTTCCTCCGCAATATCGTCTGAAGACATCGTGGCAGGTAGAGCAGCGAGGCTGTTCAAAGTTTTTGAGCTGAGCTAGTCAGTGAACGCGACCGAGGTGAGGAGGATGTCTGGCTTATGTCAGCATCATCTCAATTATTGCCGCCATCTCCGTTTGGCGATCACGAACTTGATGCTTTGATGTAGTTCGCCGTTCCTGTTAGATCGAGAACGTTTGCAAGCCGGTTTCTAGGGAGAAAGTCTTGGGAAAATGTTGTGTACATCAAGGAGAACATCACGAGAGCCTTTACATGGAGCACCGCCTGTTTTCCTCTTACCACCGACGCTCACCAGTGTTACTCGTTGGTTACTCGCCTCCCTCAGTCTATGCTTTAGAAACCTATTTGACCCAGTGTTGTCACTTCACTGCGTCTTTGACTACTCAAGTCGTCCACTCTTTGGAATATGCGCTCGCTTTGGATCTGCTTTTCAATATCTTTAATATCTTCAATATCTTGGGTTTCTGCTAAACTGTCCAATGTCACAATCGACGATGCGTCACCGAAGATAATTTACTCCCCCGCCGATGGATGGTATTTTGGGCCTACTTGTCAAGGATGTACAGCTACGCCCAATATAGACGTGAGCCAGACTTTAAACCGTGAGTCTTATCTCTACATTCATCGGCAGTAGCTCTGAGCAATTCTCTCTGACAGGCACTTGGCACGATGGGACGTCTGTATGAAAACATTCACGATGGGCATCTGTCTCGTTAGCTAACTATTTATATAGAATAGGCTAGAAGATCGAAACGGGAAAAGCTTGAGGATCGCCAGTACCTCGTTCAATGGTGAGTGTATTTTGCTCAGTAGAACATCCCCTCCGTTAAGAGTTCCTCCAGGTACAGCGGTTTATGTATTTTGCATCCTAGCAAATACACAAGATAACCCCACGTATGCATCTCCTTAGCTAACGTCTTCTTCCTCACGTGTCTGACATATGGCTCATCCAGTGGATACTCTGAGATGTTCTTCCTGATTGATGGCCAAGTCGCTGGTTCTTTTAATCACACCCCGAATACGAATGGCCCTAAATTCGTGTACAACGTTCCCGTCTTTGCCACTACCTCGCTTTCGCCTGGTAGTCATAGTCTGACTATCCAAAATGGTCAAGTTGGTGGTCCCAAATCGCTAGTTCTGCTAGATTACCTTGTTTACTCGTGAGTAATTTCTCCTTTTCCATGGCGGCAGCGCCTTTTAACTCGAGTGATTCAGCCAAGATGATGGTACGCCGGATCCAACAGCGGCCTCCAGCACCCCTTCAGGTTCCAGCGTGCCTGCACCTGCTTCTGCTTCCCAATCCGGTGGGAATGATTGTACTGGGAAAATTGTGGGCGCCGTATTAGGCACTATTGCTGGATTGCTCCTCCTTCTAGTTGCTTTCTTGTGGTACAGGCAGCGCAATGCCACTGGGCCTTCGCCCGTTCTACCTGCCGTGGTCGAGCCAACGCCACCCAAACCCGCTGGGCCTTGGGTTCCCT
Source organism: Clitopilus passeckerianus (assembly GCA_944990035.1). Taxonomy (NCBI): domain Eukaryota; kingdom Fungi; phylum Basidiomycota; class Agaricomycetes; order Agaricales; family Entolomataceae; genus Clitopilus; species Clitopilus passeckerianus. The sequence continues at coordinate 1,639,814 of CALYLX010000112.1, read as the reverse complement.
CTTTCATGAGGTTCCCCCACCATGCCAAGTCCCCCAGCACCGTTCACGCAACTAACGCAAGCACCTTCTCATTCAACCCAGCGATGCTTGTGAGGCCAATGATCAACCGTTCACGCACACTGCTCTTCCGACCTCCCCCTGCCATTGTTACCGTTGAACCTCTCCGCGTGCCCGAGATGGAGCAGCACCGCACAGATTCCCTGCGTCCCCTCCACCCCAATCGCACACCTTCCCCACCGCCAAGTCTTGACCCGCGGACAGCGCCCATGCAGCCTATGTCCATAGAACAGTGGCAACAACGGACTCAACGTGAAGCACAAGACCGCCCACCACGACTATCAGTCTCGGAAGTCGACTTGTCAAGTTATTGGGAGATGTCTTCGTCCGCAGAACCTCAACCCATGCGGCCTCCTCAACGGCCAGCGCCGGCACGCCGCTTCACGGTGGTGAACACTTAATCATAGAACATTCTCCACGACAGATGTGTCAAGGAGTCGGGACCCACTGACGCGGCTTGCTTCCCTCAGCAACTGCGCCACCGTCGCAGGTTCTTTCATCAGTGTTTACTTTTTCCCTGAACCGACTCGGACTACTTTTCATGTGTACGACGTCTATTCTTACTTCTGTGCGGTGTCGTTTTGCGTCGGGGCGACGTTATCATGTAATTTTATATTGTGCAATAAAAGCAACGTTCTTTATTCTCTCATCCTCAAGAAATGAGACCACATCATAAACAATACTATTCGCCTACAAAATCCGCCGGTGTCATAAAGCGGCGGACCTACAACGTCTTTTGGGGCAATGGCTTCTGTCCGTAGTAATATCGCTTCCGTCCTATACCTGCGAACCAAGACATCCTGTGGGTAGACCGCATGAGCACTCGTCGGCTATCGACGAAGCCCTACAATGTGTAGCGCAATTGAGATAAACTTGAAACTTACCTTGTGAGGAAAAGAATCGACGTAGCAGTGATATTCCCATGCGTTGTCCCATTCCAGGTTGCCGGGCTCAGTCTTACGCTGGTTGGGAGTGCCAAAACGCTCGCCACGATGCTGCAGATCAACGTCAGTTGGCCATAACTACAAAACAGTTCATATTCCGGAACAGTACTTACTGAGTTATCTATGGACATTAGCGGCATTAGGATGGTCTAGGCCGGAAAAGAGGTTTGAACTCACATCGGCAATGGCTAGCACAGTGAGAGCAGCCCCCAGAATACGTTCCTGGGCGACAGGATCATGCGAAAGGGTATTCCTTATTGCGCGGAACAGAATAGAGGACATCATTGCCAGTAAGAGATAACCTAGGTTAAAGCACTACGCTGTCAATGATGAGTGGTTGGTCGAGGAACAGAGAACGTACAATTGACAAGTTGCCACACAGAAGCAACTGCACGAGGGTCCATAGTTGATGACGCAGGACCAGGAATGAGCTCGTTGTAAAACCATTGCGTCCCAGGATATATGAAGCAAGATAGGGCAGGTATTGTGGTTGAAACTGAGGTAATTGCAAGGTAATGCTTTTCAATCAGTAATAGGTTGTTGAGAGAACTGCCAGCAACTCACCTGGCTCAAGGTATAACAGAACGAACTTGTAGAACCCCGGAAGAGCAGGGAAGTCTTTCTGAGTGGTGGCCATGATCAATTCTGGTAGAGAATTCGGCCTGGTCAGTTTAAATATCGCAAAGCCACCAGTCGAGGTTATGGTATAGGTCAGAAATGCAGGGACGGTGATTAGATTGTCAAGGCCACCATTTCGTGATCGTGCGCGTCGGAGCGTGATCCCCGCAAGCTCGTCATGAACAACACAGGAACACGTCTTCTACACGTCTCCAGCGTTACCAGAGGATATATATCGCTGGTTGACGCGTCTTACCAGCAATTTACACGACGATGAACCAGCAAATCGAACCAAGCATGCACTTTAGAGCAACTTCTCTCGCGGTCAGTCGACCTGGTAGTCCTGGCTCCTCCGTCTTCGACCTACCCACCCAACATACGCTAAACCATCCCGGGAACTCAAACGACGCCACTCCCGGCAACGAACGACCCATAGTATCGCCTCTAAAAATCACCCCACCTGTTGAGGAGATTGCTTCGGAACCTTCGTTCATAGTGTTATCTGGAGGTACCGGAGGGAATGCTATCTGCTCGGCGTTCAAGCGGGCATGCTACGTATTACCGGTTTCAGATGACGGAGGCTCTTCTAGTGAGATTATTCGTGTACTAGGTGGTCCCTCTATAGGTGAATCAGAGCGCCTTCATTGCAAAAGTTACAATATTAATCTTATTTCTCAGGTGACATCCGCTCAAGGCTCATTCGTCTGATTCCAAACGCGCCACCATCCTCCCCACTAGACTCAATTCGTCGCCTGCTGTCATACAGGCTACCAGCTGCTCAGACAGACCGTGAAGCTAGGGAACATTGGAGAGATATTGTCGAAGGTCGCAGCGCTCTGTGGGCTGGAATCCCTAATGATCGGAAAGAAACTATCCGAGGTATTTCCGAGTTCTCTCTATACGTGAAGCAGTGCTCACGAGGAATGTTACCTAGGATTCTTGGTCTATTTTGAGAGCGAAGTACTGAAGAGGGCACATAAGAACTTTGATTTCCGCAATGGCAGGTATGGCCTGCAGTTCCTTGAGGTAACCCAAGTATAACCTTGACCCACCTCCATCCAGCATAGGGAACTATTTCCTCGCAGCTGCCCAAGGATTCTTCCGGTCACTCCCATCCGCCATCTTCCTCTTCTCCTCAATTACAAGCAGCCAGGTATGCGGGCACCCAATGATAGTGGTCTCGACAGCCTCTGACTTGGTTTCAGGCTACCATCCTACCCGTGGTTGTCACCAATCATACCGTCACTATTGCAGCAGAACTTGTAAGTTATATAGATATCCATCCCGCCATCCTTTGCTAAACCCCTGCCAGGAAGATGGGAGAAGACTTGTGGGTCAATGTGAAATATCACACCCGTCCCAAAGAACGACCTAGCCCCAGCCATTGAAATTTCCGAGGATCCAATGTCTCCAGTCGATGGAATGGGTGAAGTTATATCGCAGCGGCAGAACTTCATGTTCGAGCAAACCTCCAAAGGCCAGTATGAATCGCTAGGGTCTCGTATCGACCGTAAGCTGTTCCCTTTATCCTACAAATTTCATCTTCGTCTCATGGCCTTAATTCCTCCAGGACTGTTTTATATCAATGCATACGGAATGGAGATCCACCCATCTCCGAATCCTGATTACATTGCCAATTTAGCTTCGAACGATGTGCTGGTGTACTCTTGTGGATCATTATGGACGAGGTAGGAACGTTCCACCAAATTATCGCATCATATCGCTCAGAGATAACGCCTAGCATCATACCCTCTCTAGCTCTGCGGGGAGTGGCTGCAGGCATCGCACGTTCGCGTTCCCTGCGGTCCAAGATTCTGCTTTGTGAGTTACCACCTGGTTCATGGCTCGGCGTTTTCTCATGCCAATCAGTGAATCCAACGAACGATCGTGAGACAGACGGATATTCTGCGGTGGACTACATCCAGTAAGTCAGCAGATCCATTCTTGGATCCACTCCTTGGAATTCCAACAACCGCATACTCGTTCAGGGCCATCGTTCGAACCCTCAATTCCTCTTATCAAACTCAGCCGTATGGATTGGGTGGTGTCAACACTACCTATCCTGTATCGGCGTTTATCACTGATCTGGTGTATCTCAAAACATCGGATGTCTCCGTGGATGTAGGAAAGATTACAGTGAGTGGAGTGTCAGACTCGTTGCTATCAGCTGCTCTGGGTTCTAAAGCCACGTTTGCAGAGACTTGGAGTCAGGTGTACTGCTGTGGATGGCCAGTACGAAGGGGTCACTAGATACGATGCCGAAACCGTGCAATACGCAATCAAGAAAGTTTTAGGTTCCCCCGCTGTGTAAGGCTTTTTACTTAGGCGCAAATTTGGAAAAAGACGCTGCAGCGTGTTGATGCCAATCTCTCTGCTGATCTGTTAAAGTTCCCACGATTGTTGAAACCAAGATGTCATCTACTATTAACCACGCTCACACGACCCATCGGTTCTCTCTATCCCCTCACCACAGCTCTCTGTAGGTTTGACATTGTCCACGACGGCGAGCTCGTTCGTAGCCTTTGAAAATGGGCGGACAACCCTTATATCCGTATCCCGCGCAAGTGCACTGTCTGACAGGCACAGTCGTTGAATTTCGTACGTCATACTCCTTTCAATTGGCCCTGGTACTCACTGCGCTCTCACACAGCGACGAGCATGCAATCCGCAGACGCTCAATTTCCCGAACCTATGAAACCAACCATAACACCCATCTTGAGAAAACCAGCTACGGACAGTGACGGCGAAAGCCCGGTCCTAACCCATCAAACCCTATATCATCATGACCAAACCCTAGGCCGACCTTCTGTTCTCGAGATTATGGTCGGGGGAGACGAGGGGAATCCTCGTTGAGCAGCAGCCAGCACACTCTTGACAGTCCCGAAGAAGAGTACACCCCTAACCGCGTTCATTTCCGACCCCGTGTACGTATTACCTCGGGGATAAACCGCCATCGGCACAGCAGCTTTTACTCTCAGTCTTCCCCAATTCAAATATCGCCCACATATAACATTCCCAATTTCTCGCCGGACTCATCTCTATCAAGTTCTCCTTCCTCCTCAATATCTGCGCCACTTCGCTCCCCGGAGGATGAAACAAAACCAGGCTGGGGCCCGTTGGGCCGCAGAGTTTCTCTCCTGACTGAAGGTTCAAGAAAACGCGCACGGCTCGCTGCGCAGAATGAAGAGCGAGAGAGACAGCATCAAAGGGCGATTGATGCACTTCTGCATGCAAATGAACAGACACCCTTGCTGCGGCCAAGTTTGTACCGGAGGCGGTTCTCCGATAGCAGCTTCAGCAGCAGCGAGAGTTCGGTACGAGATGAGGCAGAACAGTGGCGGTCCATGGAGGTCGACAGGGTGTTTGGAACTTGGCCTGGAAGGGTAATCAATCCACATGTACGTTCAGTCTCTTTCCACACCATGATATCAGACTAACCGGGGTTTAGTGGTGGTGGTGGCAAGTGGAACCAGTCCTCTGTTGTCGCTGTCTGGACGAACCCGAAGACGAACAGTACAATTAGTTCGATCCATCCCCTGTCGCGTCTTCTCCTCAAAAGTATCCTGCACACGCGCTACACACCTGCATTATTCTTATTGGTTACCCACACTTCACCGCGATATCCACCTGCCTGTATAACAACATAATCTTTGTAAAGTAGTTCACGATCTCGCTCTGGGTTTATGTCGTCTGTATTATTGCTAATCAAATTGCCACTGCAATACCTGGAATACACGTCTATTATACAGATCTTTGTCGTACTAACTTTCTAGTGGGGTTGCAAAGGCGAGTGGGCTCCGTGGCTCCTAACCATCGAGGGGGGCAGAGTGGTGACAGGAGGCAAGAGGCTCGCTGCAGTTTTACGAGAGTTCTGAATCAACAGCTGATCCATGACTACGATAGCTGCCATAGCTTCAACGATGGGCACGGCGCGAGGAACCACACAGGGGTCATGCCGGCCCCTAGCAGCGAGCGATCCTGGAGTTCCATCGTACTGTGCGGTCTGCTGCGCCTGGGAAATGGTTGCTGGAGATTTGAATCCGATTCTGCGCGTCACCAACGCAAATACATAGATCGGATATCATGATGCAAGTCAGGAGGATGGGTCACAAGAAGATCCGTGAAGTCAAAATGACATGAATGGCAGAAGAAGGTTCATATAAGCAATGAGCACATCGTTTCCCGAAGATACTGGTAGAAACCCTGAACGTACCGGAAGTAGATGTCCTCGCCGTTGGTGATGCCACCTTGCACACCACCACTCCAGTTTGTGCTCGTTCCGAGTGTTCCATCCTCCTTTCGAATGAATGCATCGTTGTGCTTGCTGCCCGGAACTTCCGTGCCTTTGAATCCAGATCCGATCTCAAAGGCTTTGGTCGCAGGGATGGAAAGCATTGCGTGGCCGAGAGTTGCCTCGAATTTGTCAAAGGTGGGCTCGCCGAGTCCGGAGGGGACGTTGCGGATGACGCAGGTGACGGTGCCTCCGATGGAGTCATGGGCGTCTTTTGCGCGGATGATACGCTAGGAGAGGGGCAGTGGTCAGAGACAGGTTTAGAAGCCACATATATGCGTGTAATAATCATACCTGCGTCATCCTCTCAGAGGTTTCTGGGTGAGGACACCTGGTCGTGTACTTATCGACCTCCTCACGAGTAATCGTCTTCAGCAATTTGCGAAACTCTTCTGACAGGGCATCCTGGGCCTCGTCGTTGTCTTCGTCTTGCTTGACCGACGCAGGCTCTGCAACAGTAGACGGCAGGTGAATCTTCCCAACGGAGGAGACGAAGGCCACGATTTCAATCCCATAGGCGAGTTTGAGGTATTTTTCTGCGATTGCTCCTGCTGCAACGCGTCCTGCGGATATTAAATGCATATGAGGAGCTACATTCAATGGACGATCTTTCCAGATAAACTTACCGATGGTTTCACGAGCGCTGCTACGACCCCCGCCACTACTCGCCTTGATGCCATACTTCTCGAGATAGGTGTAATCGGCGTGGCTCGGCCGAGGGTAAAGATCGGTCTCGGTATAATCATGAGGTCGCTGGTCCTCATTTTTGACAAGTAGGCCTATAGGCGTGCCCAACGTAAAGCCTTTTTCTACGCCTGACTGAAGATGGACGAGATCTTTCTCGTCTCGCTGTCGAAGGAGAGCCATTAATGGACTTGCATGCATAAAGTTGACTCATTGACGAACTGGAGTTGTGAGATTGCTTTGGCCAGGCCTCCTACGGCTTAGCTGCACTTGAATGTCGGAAGCCGAGAGTTCCATTCCCTCAAGACATAGATTAGTTTACCGGGCAACAGAGAAGCGCGGTGTTGCTCACTGGAGGGCAGCCGTCGATGATGGCACCGACAGAGGCGCAGTGACTCTCGCCATAGGTAGTCACACGGAAGAGATGTCCATAGGTAGACATTATATGCTAATCTTTGCGGTTTGCAGGTAAAGTGCTGGTCGTTGTTGAAAAGATGACTCGGGCGGGATCAACTTGAAGGCGATCCTGGTACTCTAATTTTAGGTCGTGGTATTGACGTTGGCTGTGAACACCGGGCAGAAATCAGATTCGGTGCATTGAACGCCAAAAAATACTCGTAACCAACAGACCTTTGCCACCGGCGATGAACGTTTTAATGAAGAATCTGGTCGACGTCTACAATGGTTGCAAGAATTATCAATGCCAAAATTTCTCCATTCGGACAAGTAGAGCATCCTCCTGAAACGGGAAGAAGTTCCCACGGCTATTTACCAGAGTGCAACAGACACAATTTCCTGGTCGCCCAACCATTGATATATACAGCACCAAAACAACCCTCTGGCACCCGACTAGCAATGACGGGAACACCACAGCCAGCGCCGGTATCTGGTTCACGCTCTCGCCCTCAAGCACGAAAGCAAAAGGCGAACGACGACGCGTCTTATTTTGGACCATCTGGAAGCACAGGTAGCGGAACTGGCTCGAAGAGGGCTGCCCCAGAGAAAGCGGATGGAGAGCCCAGGTCAAAGAGAAAAAGAGTTGAACCTGTGGCTACAAGCACCTCAAATGCCTCGCAAGCAAAGAAAGATACCACAGATGCGGAGGAGAAGAGCTCACCGGTATGTTGTCGTGTCCACATGCCTGTAGCCAACTTGCCTTCTAGGCAGCACTCACAACACGTCATCTTTCCTTTAATCTATGTATAAACAGGTTGATTTTGTGAAGATGCCAACCACAACGCTATACCGATACCTCTCGACATACGACATCGTACCACCGGTTTACCCGTCACCGCTCACGATGGATGACCCACTCCCACCTTCCACTCTTGCAAATCCCTACCGCCAGCCCTCAAGCATCCACAGTCCCTCACCTCTCACACCCGCAAATCGGCCACGACGAGAGTTGCCACCCAAGGACTCAAATAGCCGAAGGCGAAGTTCCAGGCTTCTTGAAGAGGAGCCACAAGGCCGCGTACCCATCCTATTCGACGTTGAAGAGTACCATGTTGTACTCGCGGGCGTCGTGGACCGACATTTCAAAGAGATCTCAGCCGTTGGTGGGAGAGAGGAGGTCGGGACTTTGACGGCGTTTATGTTTGCCCTGGAGAAGTCAAAGGCAGAAAAGTTGCGGTGATATACGTATTTTTTCAGCCATACGCATTACTATGGACCAGCTTTAAAGAGTTGTTTTTCCCATTGCTTTCCAAGGATGTAACACTGTATTTATATGTACGCGTCGTCATTAGGACCATCGCCACTGTATTGTGGGCTCTTGCCGTCACCGCATGGTTGATGTGATCCGGCTTTGTCTGTGTAGCTCAATCTAATCTTATCTCGTTTATGTAATCAAGCGTCGAAAAAGAAGTATTAGCATCCTGCTTTCATCCTCTTCGCCATGGACAATTATTGCATATCGGTCTATCTGGACCGGAAGCTCAACAAGATTTCCCGGCTCTGTCTGCGTTAGTTGTCGTGAGTTCGCAGTAAAATGGAGCAATTCCAACAGATTCACGGCAGAATTTCGGTACCAACATAGTATCTACCAACGTGTTCAACTCAATAGGTGCAACTATTCTTTAGATGAATTCCCATTGCTCTAAGCGAAATTGAATTCTTTGAATACTCTCAATCTGACTGGTTCTGACCATCTGTCAAAACTGAATAGAACTCGGACCCAATCTCAGCTACAGAGGTACATGCTTGACATGGGCCACACGAGTTCCCAGGAACAAATGCTTTTGAATTGAAGCAGATAGTGCTGCTCCAACAAACTCAGCGACAGATCTTGACATTCTCTGGGGGCCCCGCGACTGATATGGATCTGGCGTTTTCGTTTTCGACCTGCGGCCTCTAGCAGAGAGCAAGCTGGTAAAGCAGAACAGACCATGGCTTTGCTACGCCGCGATTCTGTGCTCACAGAACTATCCAGAATGATTCAGCATTTACTCTCGCTCTCGTGATAACGTTTGATCCAGAGTCCTGACGAGCGTTAAAGTGTAGAATCTTCCAACACTTACACGGTCGAGGACATCCAGACAGTATACTCCTCCCCACTCCCCTTCAAATTCCACTGGCATTTCCCACCATGACGCCCTCCAGGAACTACACCCTTTTTTTCTTGAGAATCGGGCCTATTTAAACCAGGATGTTACAATTTGTCGTCCTCATTCTGCCTCCCCATTCACGATGAAGCTTGCTTTTGCTACTGTGAGTCCGAGGGTCATTCCTAAAGGGCCCACCTAATTTTGACATCCTTGCTCTTCCTTAGGTTCTGGCTGCCTTCGTCGCCAGCGTCTCCGCCCAGGCATTCTCTCGCTGCCACGATAGCGGTATCAAATCCAAAATCTCCGAGGGCTTGTCCATCGCAAGCGTACTCTGCCAACAGGTGAAACGAGTTTGAATCTATAGTGGCTATAGCTCACCTTTCTCCCTAGGCCGCCAACAGACCGATTGCAAACGGTAAGTCTTTGCAAATTGCCATACAGGACGCTGGACCTCAGAGCTAACTTCAAATCTAGGTGGCAAAATTCACGCTTGCGTGACCTTCCATTCCGACGGCACCACCGAGCAAACCAACTACCATTGGGATCTCACTGTTCGTCACAATGGGCCACCGGTGTAAGTACCTTCTGGATACGACTCAGATTCCTTCGTACTACGACGGTAACAATTTCGTTGCAGAAATGGTGTACCGCCCGCCTATTCAGATGTCAACCAATGCATCTTGGCTATATCTCAGGCATTGCGAGATTGCACCAACGACGGAGTCATCACCAATGGAGGGTTTGGTTGGATCAACACCAACCTTATTGAATGGGAAATCGATCCAGTAAGGATAGATCTTTGTCTAGCGAGAGAGCCCATTGCTCAATCTTTGTTTTTAGGACCACGAGGATAAATGCTGAGGTCGGGAGAAAACTCCATGCCCCACGCCTCGGATGTCGAATTCTCAAACTAAGATCACAGGTGGAAAGTGAGATGAGCAGGTGTTTGTTTCGGTAGGTGGCTCTACCGGAATAATGTACACAAAAACAAATAAAAAGAAGAGATGTTGTACAAATGAATATTACACTTGAATGCGAAAATAACTGAATGATGGATGCAACGGTGAAGAGGTAAAGGTGTGGCGGTGGCGACTACGCTGGGGACCAGGGGTTAAGGACACAGAAACCAAAGGATGAAGGGCAGGAAGGGGCGTAGGAAAGGGGAGTGGATAACCAACGATAGGAAGGGTAAAGGTCCAGCGAGAAAAGACAGATAACGATAAGGAATGCAGCGACAGGCTGGAGACGGGGAAAGCACCATCATACCCAAATGTCCAATCTGAAAGAGTACCCTTTATACACCTCCATCCAAAAATTCCCGCTTCATATCCGCAAACGCTGCACTCCCAGCACCCATCAACCCCAGCTGGTTAACACAGACCGCCGTGTGCCGATAAACGCTCTCAAGCTTCGGAGTCGTCGGTTGGCCGAGGGAACCTATAGATAGGAAACCAAAATGTCAGCCTCAAATATCACATGCCAGCCCAGGAAAAAGCGGGATTGAGGAACGGAAGACCCACTCAATATAGCCCTATTAAGCTCCATCGCCAACCCAATTTTCGCATCCTTGCCTACAATCTCCTGCACCCCCGTCCCGGGAGCAGCATTCAACGGATCCTCGAACGCAACGATCCCAAACGTCTTCTTGAACAGTTGCTTCACCTCCGCACGGGTATCGCTCTGATACTCCTTCGATAGCGTCTGGCCGTAGATGATGGCCTCGTTCAAAGCTGCTTCATACTGCGCCTTCGTAGCCGTTTTCGCTGCAAGACCAGATCTGAAATCACCACCTGGTGCTGGATGAGAATTGGAAGAACGGCGGCGGCTGTGGTTGCGAGGAGTCGCGTTGTTGGTCGGCGTGCTGAAGCCATTGGTTGAAGTAGCAGTGGTGGGAGTGCGAGGAGTCGTTGTGCCCATGGACCCAGAGCCTGAGGGAATCACGGCGGCGGCGACAGCAGCTGCCTCAGATCCATCATCATCCACGTCCATACCGCTGCTTGTAGGGGCGTTGAACCCAGGAGGAGCGCCGTGGACATGCGACGCATCCTTGACATCCACAACACCATCCTCCATGATTCCATCCATCTCCTCCGCAACAGCCTCCTCATGCGTCGTAGTAGGCATGACAGACGAAGTAGGCGTCCTGGTCCGGCTAACACTCCTCGTCCTCATCTTCTTCTTCAGCTCAGCAGCTCCCAAAATCAACTCCACAAACTTCCTACACCTTAACTTGAACAACATCAACCCTTCTTCCGCCGCCAACACCACAGGATAATATTTCTGGGTATCCTCGATCGCAGAATCGATGTCGCCAGACACGACGGACTGTACAACCTTCGTACGACGTTCCATGTTGATCTCGGCCGTCGAAGGGCCGTCTTCAGAGATTGACTCATCCTCCATATGCACGTCCCGGTCGGCAGCCACAGACGAAGCTGCAGCTACATTTCCAGCCTGCTGCTTCCTGAACGCCCTCAGAGTCTTGGCATACCCGTGATGCTCGAGGTAGGACACCACAAGTTGATTAATCGCCTCTTTTGTCTGTCCATCCGTCAGGAGACTCTTCGTCAACAAGCCTGCTGATGACTCTGGTTTCGTGGTTCCGAGGAAGCTCTTATTCAGAAATCCGGTGTCCAGAGGTGTCGACATGATTTTGGACCAGGTCTGATCTCGCTGTTGCTGAACGTGGTAGTGAATGTCGAATTTGAACGGTTCGTGCCCGAAGTTGACGCGAACGCTTTCGCCCTGGTGGCGAAGACCGATGGAAGGGTATATCTCAAAGTCCTTTCCGATGTTGTCGAACACAGGAGCTACCGTAAATCGTTGGTATGATTCTGTCTGATAGGAAATGCTGGCACTTACCAATGAAGACTCCGTTTTTGGTAAAGAACGCTTTGTATGTTGTGAAATCTATGCCACATCCAATAATATCACCAGCTGAGAGAGCGAGAAATCGTTAGGCGTTGTCCGTCATCATCAATAGATATACCCACTGCCAAACGTCGGACCATACGGTGTGCCTGCACCACTTTTTTCTGCAGCAAAGGAATGCCCGTCGTCACCGTGATAACCCCAAGAGTAGGGTTCCCAGCCAGGAAGACGAGATGTTTTTACATCACGGCCTGCAAATCTGTGACGACATGGTTAGAGAGGCGTTGAAAGTGCATTTGCAGAAGTAAATTACCCAATGCTGATATGACTGGAAGACGAACGTTGAGAAGTCTGGGTTGTGCGAGGTTAAGGATATTACTCACCCCTGTTGACCTTTATTCACAATCTCTACTTCGTAATAATAAATACCGCATGCAGGAGGAATAGGATGGTTGGTACGAGCAGCAGCAGCATCTCTATCGCCGTGGCAAGAAGCACCTGCGGAGATAGCCATTAGTTACCACCGAGAATGGGGTATTCCATCCCGAGAACTTACCGTGGTACGACAGTTCACGACCATCAGGGGAGACGGTCAAGAGATGGTGTCGATACTGGTCGCTCCATCTTGTAGGAAGTGGTATCATCTGGTCCTGGGACAATGCTGTCGATGGAAGTGGAGGGATCTCGCGGGGAGGAGGGGTAGCATTGCTTTCTTCATCACTATCCGTCATCGACGAGACTGTGGGGTAGCGCTGAAGGCTGGGGTGATGCGTATCATGTTGAGCCGCAGCTTCTTGTCTGCGACTAGGTGGTAGAGTGGGCGGAGCTTCAGTCTGCAACATATCCCTCAGTGCTGAATGCTCCAAGTAAGCAGGGCGAGGGAACACTGAGTTAGGGATTGGGGGAGGGGTAGCGACATGAGGGTGCAAAGACCGTTGGACGCTAGGTGTTCTTCCACCTCTGCTGTTACCACTTGTTCTGCGGGCTCGTACGGGCGAAGTGGATGGATTGCAGGCAGCGTCAGGTGAACGAGATGTGTCACCACGGATGACGCGAGGCTCGAACGACGCGGACACAGAGATTCGAGCAGGCCCTCTTCCTCCAGGGCCACCAGCATTCGTCAGGGACCTTGCAGTGGGCCGGGTGGGTGAGGTAGCTAACGGGCCAAAGTTACTGCTCCCCCGAACGCCATACGAAACTCCTAAGGCCCTGTGTTCATCCGCTGCCGTGGTAATGCGACTCGAGGATGCATTTGGCACACGAGGTCTGGTTGGCGACAATGAGAATGGAATTGAAATGACCGACTCGATGTTCCTCGAAGATGGAATTGGAATGTTAGCAGACCTGGATTGTCGTGTGGTCATTGCCCCGCCTAGTGTTTGGTGTCGTTGAAATCTGCGTTGTCGCTGTTCAAAGAGGCTTCCAGTAGATTCTGCAGCTTGTGAAGAGCAGCGTGGATTAGATCCGGGTTTGTTGTCAAACGAAGGAAGGCAGGCAAAGGGCAATCGTCAATGACTCTGGCAGTGGTATGGGGTCAATTACCGGCACGGGACCACCATCAGTCACGCTCTAAAACGTCACACTCTGCCTAACCGCGATCGTACAGACTTACGCGTCGTTAGTCCAAGCCACCATGGTCAGTTGAATCTTTGCTCAGTATTACTCTTTGAAGCTAACCTATAGCCAGGAATCATCTCTCAAACTCGTTCCAGGAAACAAGGCGAAATCCGCGTCAATCCAGGACACTTCAAACAGCCTTGGACTTCATGATACCTTGCGTTATGGACCAAGAAGTCTTGCAGCAGAGATCGAGACTGGCAGTGGCCTCAAAGGACGGTTAGAGAACGTATGGCGACCTTAATATGGCTCTACTGTAACCGACTGACGAGCATTCTAGTGGGATGCAACCCAAGATAATCTCAAGCTGACTCTTCAACGGAACGCCTTTGGTATGCACATGCCAATGCGCCGTATGATGGAACGCAAGACAGTTTCAGCAGGAGTGCGTATACCCCTCTATATTCTGCATCCTTTGTTCTGATACCACCACCTGCTAGACACCTTACATTCCTGGTCTTCCAGGGTCTAACCTCCATCTCGACATATTGATGGGACGGGATGAGTCCATCGAGCCTGTGGATATCTTCCTTGGTACGTCTGCTATCAGGATATTTTCCTATTCGAAATTAACTAGAGCATCTAGGTATGGAGCATGGGCCATCACTAGATGTCCATGAGGAGTTGGGAAAGAAGCACGCGTAAACCTACCTTGTATTACCATCGCATCCAATAATCATGATCGCCATCTCCAATTTATCTCGACGACCTAATGAACTCGTCAACAGGGCGACGATGAGTCTCACAGAAGTCTATGAATCGCTGTCTCCATACCAGCCTATCTCACAGTGAGCCTCATGTGCTGAACCGTTAGAGGTTCACGCTTACGCGTCTGCTTTCTGTTACCTGGCTTCCCATCTGGATAGCGGGCCACATCTCACCGTGCCGAAGGCAATCTCAAGGTACTTTGTGGATAAGCGTTCCGTCTCGAGGTCGATGGCTTCTTCGTTGTCAAGCTGCCCGTCACCGCGTAATGCCGATCCTCTCATATAAGTATGACGAGATAACGAGTATTGTTCTTTCCCATTTTGCTTTTCTTTTCTTTTCCCCTTCTCTTTTCTCTTCCCCCGGTTTCCCCACCTCTTGAAGAGGCTATTCACTTTCTTTCTTATTCAGTGAGTATTCTCCACCTGTCGAACCTCACTTCGCTGACATACTGACATGAGTAGTTCTTTCCTTCATCTTTGAGAAAATGTTTCTGGTCCAAACTGTCATTCTTTCATTGGCCCTCTGGCAAGCCCAGGCTGCACCTATTCGTGCACGTATCGTTGGCCGAGCTGGTCCAGAGCCTTTCGTACTCCCTCCTCCCGGAGAAGATGGTCCAGGTGAAAACCTTCCTCGCTTCATGCACCTCCTTGACGCTGAAAATAACTCTAACTTATATAGGCCCGACCTTTGACGCCACTGCAACTCGAGTCGCGACGGGTGCCCAGATACGCAACGCAGCATCTCCTAATACCTGCTTTGATGTATCCGATTTCCGTACCGGAGACTTCAGATTCAACTTGGTCCCTATCGCTCTGAAGCCCTGTGATGCTACTGTAGACGGTCAAAAGTTCGATCTTATAGCCAAGGTCTGTGGTCCATGTCTCCTTGATTTTCGCACCAATTCCTCACCCCGTTGCACAGGGAGAACACAACAACGTACCCGACGGAAGCCGAACGATCATCGTCTCCAGCCAACAATTCACCTGCGTCGATCGCAGAAGCAACATCAACGATCGTACCCGCCCAGGACTCTTCGCATGCGGCGGGCGTGCAGCAGGAGACGGCGAAACCACTGCCGACCAGCAATTCTTCTTCAACTCCACAGCCAGCCTTACTGGTGGAATTGGCTTCCCCCTCGCAATCAATGCTGTCAATAACGGTGTTGGTGCAGGCAATCAGTGTTTGACTCTGGATGGAGACGGGTTCTTGAGGAATACGGCTTGTTCGCCGCCTTTCTTCACTCCGGAGCAGACTTGGTTCGTTGAGAATGGAGGCTCGACAGGGTCTCCAGCTCCTCCCTCCGAATCTGAACCCGCCGCTCCGAGCATTACTTCTTCCTCCAGTGCCGCTACCCCACCCTCCACCACACCTTCTGCCCCGGCATCAAGCAGTACTAGCAGTGCCCCGGAGAAATTCGTCTTCCCCGTCCCTGACGAAGGCCCAGGCCCTACCTTCGACCAAACCGCCACCCGCGCAGCAACCTCTAAACAAATCCGCAACGTTGCCCAGCCCGACCTCTGCTTCGACGTCTCTGATTTCAAAGCGGGTGATTTCAGGTTTAACTTGGTTCCCGTTGCGTTGAAGAAGTGCGATGCGGGGGTGGATGGCCAGAAGTTCGATTTGATCACGAAGGGAGAACATAATGATGTTCAGGATGGAAGCAGGACTATTATTGTTTCGAGTCAACAGTTCACTTGCGTCGACAGGCGTGGAAATATTAACGATAGGACCCGTCCGGGACTCTTTGCATGTGGTTAGTAATTCAGCCCCTCAGCCTATACCAAACCAACCTCATGTTGAAATTTACAGGAGGACGTGCTGCAGGGGATGGAGAAACGAGCTTCGATCAGCAGTTCTTCTTCGACTCCACCGCCGACTTGACAAAGGGAATCGGGTTTACCACTGTGAGAGATGCGGTCAACAATGGCGTTGGTGCTGGTAATCAGTGCTTGACACTGAATGCCGATGGATTCCTGAGCAATGCGCCCTGTGCTCCGCCGTTGTTAAGCCCGGAGCAGACTTGGATTGTTGCATAGGTATTAGAAGGATGCAGTCGTTATTGATTTGTATCTCATCGACGGAGTACTGGAGTACAGAATAGAAATTGTTTCCTCACAACTTTCAATTGCGTTGCGCCACAGCTGGAAATTTGTCTGAGCGTCGCTAACAAAAATCTTTGACAACGAAGCAACGGAAGCTGCTCTGGAAACCCTACACTAAATAGAGCTCAAAAATGGTGCAAGACATTGCATTTAGATTAGTTTGTGCGTCCTATTAGGGGATCATTAAATTACAGAGAGGTCGAGATGAATGGCATCTTCTATTTCTTTGCCTTAGCTTTTGCTGGGCCCTTCGCTGCGCCTTTCTTTTTGGATTCTTTGATAAGCTTGTCTCCAGTAACACTGTCATCATCACTCTTCTTCTTTGAGTCGTCGTCGGACTGAATATCCTCGGCGGCATCGTCAACCTGAAAGAGCCAATGTTCAATAGGTCCGCGTTCATACAGTGCTGCGGGAGACCAACCTCATAAGCGTCCTCCAAGTCTGGTGCGGGGCCTGCAGCAAGCTTCTTCGGCGCCTTGCCGAGATCTGTGGCCTTGTGGAACGGTATAGGATGTTCGCTGGAGTTGTACCTAATATTAAATTTAGCTTGGGTCCGCTTAACAGCGCAGATCTGTAAACGTACTTCCTGGTGAAGGATGTTTTAGCCGCTGTAGAAATCTTCTTCAGGACTGCGGCGTCCTTTTGAGCGTCAACTCCGAGCTCAACTATAGTATCCCAATCTTCCTTGGTCAGATAATATTCATCCATTCGCTCGATAACCTCGTCCACGGCGCTCTGTACAAAGAGTATCAGATTCTGACGGCCTATAGTGCAATAACCGGAAAGACGTACAGCCCCGTCATCCGCCAATGGAGTAACAATATGAGGGAAGAGTGCGGGGACATAGGATTGTCGGATCTCCGATCGATTGCCAGAAACCTTGAGGCGCATACGAATCTGAACATCTGTCAGTTGACGCGTCAACTTTTGTTGGCGTGAATTGTGACCGAGCCATCTAGAAAGTTGCGTTAACTTGGTAAGAGATGGCGACTGGGCTGAAGTGATACATACGAGGGGAAGCTGATTGAATTAGGTCCTCCATAATGCGCTCCCGCACCATAAAGGTAGGAAGCAGGTCGTACAGTCGAGCAAACAGCATGTAAGGGCATTAAAGTCCAGTGTTGTTCGGGTCTTTTAACATGATTTGTTAGTTGACCAAACGACACGGGTAGGCAAAACAAGGCTAACCCATGAATCAGCGCATCCACGAGGTCTCCATCAGATATTGAGGAGGCTGCAGCATCCATAAGTCGGAGCTGCTTCATAATCTTGTCTGGTCCTTCTACTTGACGCAGCTTGGCTGGGTCGGTTTTCAGATAGTTTTCCTAGAAGTATTATAATAAACATTGCGCCGACAATCCATTGCATGAACCCACCTGCATGAACAAAGGCATAAAGGAATGATCCTGGAAGTACATTTCCATCTTACTTCCAAGGGTTTCTCGGGACGTGGGCGAAAACACGTAAGGTCCCAGCATCTTGATGGTCAGGTCGAAAGGATTCATTATGGAATGTTTCTCATTCATCTTTGACCTGGTGGAGGGATGTTCCAGCAGCTCACTCGCCAGGATCTTTGAGAAATGCTTACAATGCCTTGCCATCGTCGAAGTCCATGGCATCACTCGATAGCTTCCAGGTTGATAGCATATTAAGGACTTGTCGAATGTCAGACTGAGACCCTTCAATGAGCTGATCAAGGACATTCGCAGGTATCTTCATTTTTTCCCTAAAGAAACGATCAATTTGATTCTTTGGGATAGAAGAAAGGCGACTAACTTGAAGGCGATGGTCATTAGGCGTGAGCGAATATGGGCTGCCTGAGGTCTAGGGAAACTAATGTTCAAATTATAGGTCAGAAAATATAGTGAAAATCTTACTTGTGGAATGGCAAGCCGAATGTTGTCGCCTGGAGTGGCTTGAGTTTTTGGGCTTGACGGTCGTTTGCAATACATATGATAGGTATCTGGGAGTGGTCTCAGAGTCAAATCATTGTATCCAAGCAAATCCACAAACCTTGCTCTTCTTTATCATCGCATTGAGCGCGCCAACACCACCTCGATCACCAGCAGACATGCCGTCTACCTCATCCATGATAAGGCACGTCCGGTCCGTTATCGCGACGCCCGCCGAGTTCGTTGTCTGAGATAGCTAATGAGGACAAGAAAGAGTATGAAGGACGAATTGAACTGACTGAGCCACCAGAGATATAGCTATCGAGCGATTTATTGTTGATGTTCATCCCATTCTGAGATACAGAGTCAGCCAACGAGAACAACTATGAACCAAGTCTTCTTACCTCTACTAGCTTCTTGCTTCGTGTGTCGCTAGCGTTCAGTTCAATAGGGGTGAAGCCTGCCAGTTTTGCGCAAAGATGCGCACTGGTGGTCTTTCCGATACCAGGGTTTCCAGTAATTAGCACAGCACGATACACATTCATGCCATTTTTGCCTGGCTTCTTGAACCCAGATTTGAGACTCGAATCCCTATTAGGAGGTCAGCCACTAATAAAATTCAAATTGTACAAAGTGTGCACCAGTCGTTGAGCCATTGCTGTAGCTTGTCTACCTGGCTCTTATTGCCGCAGACTTCTTTCAGTGACTGTGGCGCATAACGTGTTGTCCAGAGCTGCGAAGCAAGGTCCCTGGTGCTAAGGGACGAAAGTCAGCAGTACAATTGAGAACGCCGAAAAAGCTGAACAAACCTGGTATCTCCCTTCTTTTCTCGCTGTTCAATCTCCTTTGCTGCCTTCTTGATAGCCTCCTCTTCCTTCTCCATCTTCTTCTTCGTCTTGTCGTCAATCTTCCCCAATCCTTTCCGAGTACCAATCAAGTTTAGGAATTCATCCTCGTTAAGGGTGCGAATGGCATGTTTCTTGATAGCGTCTATCTTCTTGGGACCGGCATTGTCCCCAAGAATAACATAGTCTGTTTTGCTGGATGGTTGGCCAACAACACGGCTTCAAGACCATTCAGCAAAGGATTCTCCACGGAATATGAAAGCATCTCACCCTCCATAGCGCTTGGCGAGATCAATGGCCTCGTCCCTGGAGAACGCTGTGAGTTCTCCCGTGAAAACAAATGAGAGGCCGGCAAGGGCGTGAGGGTCGCCATTAGGAACCTCCTTGGTTCCATGAGCCGCCGGAGCGACCATCTTAGCTGCTTTCGCCGCAGCCCAACTAAAGGACGAGATTAACGAACAGATTTTGAATATCGCGGGTGTATACTCACTTAGGTTTCGGTTTGGCGGGTGCAGAATCTTCCTTGGACTCCTCTTTCGCCTTGCCCTTGCCTTTTGGCGCTGGTTTGTCATTCTGAGCCTTTTTGGTCGGTTTCTTGGCAGGAGATGCTTTGCTCTTCTTTGGTGGTACGGGTTCGTCATCATCATCATCATCTACCTCAAATTCCTCCTCCTCCTCGTCCGAATCCGCAATAAAATCATCGTCCGCCTTCTTCTTCGACTTGGCCTTGCTAGCTGCCGCCTTACCATTTGACTGGCGCGGCTTAGACTTTGCAGGTGAAGGTGCTGGCTTAGAAGCCTTCTTCTTCTTCGGAGCCTCTTCCTCCTCAGAATCCTCCGAGTCAGAATCAATGACAGTGGTTTTGGCACGCTTTGATGCGAAATTGTTGACTTTGTCGCTGATCTTTGAGCTTTGAGGAGGAGTCTTCTTCTTCCTTGGGGTGTCTTCTTCGTCGCTACTAGAAAGAAGAGCTGTGGCTTTCTTGCGCTTGGCCCCTGTAGGTGGTGCTACGGCAGGTTTCTGAGCCTTGGGCTTAGACGCGGAACGTTCTTCTTCGCTATCATCAACGACCATAGCATTGGATGATGTAGAACCAGTTTGCTTAATAGCTGGCCGTGCAGCCTCTTTCTTGACCCTAGGGAAATGGTCATCAGTGTCAGTCCTCCTGTAAAGATGGCTAACAGCAGGTAACGAACTTGCTCTCATCGTCACCTACAACGGCAAACAAAATGAGTACCGGCAGCGTTTATGAAGTCAATTCGGCCACTTACTTATCTCAATCGTTTTTTTCTTCTTCTTCTGTTCAGCGCTTGGAGTCTGACCAATACAACAAAGGCTCGTATTGAGTAATTACGGCCCTTGAAGCTTGAAACTCACCGGCGTGGCTGTCCTTTGACTGGAGGTCCCTGGGCCGCTAAAGAACATACGAATGTCCTTGCCATTCGTTTTGGTGACTTTCGTTCCGCCAGGCATAGTTGAGACTTTGGAAGGCTTGGGGCTGGAGTGGCAAGAGACGCGTGACGTGACTTGGGGTGTTTGTGACTGGACGCGTTGAATCATCATACGCGCTCCCGATAGTGAGCTTAGCAACGATGGCGAAGAGAGGCCGAAGTCTACTGTGTATGGACGCTGGGCTGAGCAGAAAGGGGGTGATTTATTTGAGACAAGAATTTGGTTATGATGTAGTAGGGGTAGTTGAACAAAGTTTTTACAAGTAATCGGATTATATAGTTGAAGCATCATATACAAGCAATAACACTCCTAGAGTACAAGAGGCGGTATACTGTAAAACGTAGTAGGTGAGAGTTATGTTAGCAATGGGTAAAGGTAAATAGAATGGAGCAAAAAAAGGAAAAGGTTTGGGAGGGGAGCAGACAGTTTTTTTTTTTTTCGATAGGTCTGGCGTAAGCTGGTCGTACAGGTTCTTGTTAGAGAGCAGGGCCAAACATGATGTCGTGAACCAAGGCCAAGCAGAGCTGTAAATAGGTGTTGAGTTGATATTCTCATTGGAGTGAACCGGGAGGTGCTTACAATCAAGAAGTCGAACCACCCATCAACAAGGCCGAACCCAAAATTGAGATTTTCAGCGACGAATTCCAGGACACGGTCGTCCACTTCTCCCTCAACATAATGCTCTAGCAGTGCCGGATGCTGCGAAAAAAGTTTCAGAGCCATAGTCATAAAGATGGTACTGGGCCAAACTGACTTGGGGAGGAGTGGCCTCTTTAGGGGCATCGAACAACGACATATCCTAGATCATTGTCAGTTCATGCAAATAATCTGGAGCAGTGTTTTCCTCACCAGGTGGCATAGATTGTTCAGGTGCCGGAGCCGGTATGCTCGAGCGTACGGCGAGTAACGCGGAAACTTCTCGCACGCACGTCTTTGGGTGGGAAAAGTGTGTACCATTTGGCGGGTATGGTCTGTAGGGCTGTCAATCTCGAAGACAGATTCCTTTTCGAAAGGCATAGCAGCAGAACCTCAGTGGTAGGGGGAAAGGCGATTGACGGAGTAGGGCAAGGAACGAGATGGTCTTTGGGGCGGTTTTTATACCGAAAATCTATTGGGTGGCGAACGAAATGGGGTCCATACGGCGTTTATATTTGTTAGAGGCTTCGCGTGACTGAAATGGAAGTCCGCTCGGTCTGGCCAATACGACCTCAACTTTGCTTCCGTTTTTGCCTCCGTTCTCGAGTTCTCGAAAGCTTCCAACCTCAGCATATTCTCTCTCGCATTGACCCACCATGACCTCCAAAATGACCCAACCACACGGCAGCGCGTCAACATTGGCGAATAGTAGGCGTTGTTGATATCCGGGCCTCAGTAACGAACTTGAGGCCTCGATCGACGGCGAACTCGAGAGGAGCATCATTCCAAGGGTTTCTTCGCATGGCGCCCTCAGAGCGAGTCTAGTGCGTGATCATCTGTCGACACGAGGCACGTTAGCCACAACAGTTCTCAGCATGAATCATTTATCAGACACTTACGATTTCCAATATACATCCTGTTTTGTCATTGACGGTGCCCCCGGTTGAGAGGCTCCAACAATGCCATCCAGGTTATCCGAGTCAAGAGTCGACGTCGGCATGGGGAGTCTGTTGTTCTTCGTCGGAATGTTGGTCCAATATGCCTGTCGGTGGCGCGTTTACTTGAAAACTGGGATATCTGTTCCTTGACGGCTACAGAGCTGGTGGAAAGCATCTTGAGGTGATTCATAGACAAGCATGGCGGCATAGCTTGTTGGGCTGGGGCTTTGGGTTCGAATCTTTGCTTGGGTCTGGTGTGGGAACTCCGACGTCGGGTCCGCCCAAATGACCATAAACGGAAAGTACGGCATTTTGCGTCGGTCACGAGTACAAAGATCGAGTCAGCGACCTCGTGGAACTGGTGCTTCTTGACTGCAAACCACCATGTAACCAGGTATAGTTGCTCTTAAAAGAATTGACTTGATTAGAAACTCCATTTTCTCCAACGAAGATATTGAGGTTTGCATCAAGCTTGCAAGATGACTCCATCAATGCTGTGGGCCCCCTTGCGTGAGGATATTCAAGAAGTCCTGAACACCTCAAGTTGCAGCAAGTCACCAAGAATATGAAGACGTACCTGTGTGAATCCTGAAGAGTTCTCTGGTCTCTTGTCCTAGTTCTGGATCTGGTCTTCTTGAAGTGCCGCAAGATCCAGATGCTTCAAATTGCTGCTATAATTGCCGCAACTTAAGAGCAAGATATCTTCTGCTCTTTTTCCCCAAGGAAGAGCCCTCTTCTGAGACCTGTCCTGTCAAAGCCGACCCATGGTTCCCGTTCTAGAAGGGCCATGTTTGGTGTGACCTGAAGAGTCGTTGTTGTGAAGACCACCTCCTCAAAATTGCAATTTTGCCATTCAAGCTGGCGTTGAAGCGGTATTCTGCTTGACCTCTTGCTCCTGAAAAGGCTGTGAAAGGGTGGCCCTAAGCAGTAAATTCCCTATCGGTCAACTTGGGTTCGTTAATTTATGTCGGGCGCGGAAGAGCGCTTTGAAGGTGAAATTGTGCACAAGAAGATTGGCATGAATGTCGAGAAGAACAAGGGCAGCAAGAAGAACGATGTAAGTGACCGCACGATTCTTGAGTGTGTAGTGTTTGTGGTTGAAAGCGAAGAAGCGTCGAGGTGTGGCTCCTGGGACGAAAATCCTAAGTCCGCTAACGACGCCTCAAAGGCCCAACCACCCCGCCTCATGGACGGCCACGCTGCTCACAACTTTTTCACCGTGATACTTTACTCTCGTGAATTTTCTTCTTGCCTCAATTGAATAAAATGCAATATATCCACCGGACCAAGAGAGCCAGAAACGCATTCCCCAAACTTCCCCCAACCTCCATCTACACAGTTAGTTGTGCAGTTCCTTGAAGACAAAGGCCTCGCGCACGTAGTGGCAATGGAATCGTCGTAACCCGCCGAATCAGAGAAGATATGGTTTCTAACATGAAGCCAAAAACTGAGGAATTGACGAGGAAACAAGGCTGTCACGATGTCTCAGAGGATGGTGCGTATTCTCCCGCAGACTGTCCCCAAATTCTCGTTTAAAAGCAGCCTTTCTAGTCGCTCTACATG
Source organism: Clitopilus passeckerianus (assembly GCA_944990035.1). Lineage (NCBI taxonomy): Eukaryota > Fungi > Basidiomycota > Agaricomycetes > Agaricales > Entolomataceae > Clitopilus > Clitopilus passeckerianus. The sequence goes on along the minus strand of CALYLX010000112.1, from coordinate 1,616,050 downwards.
CTTGGGAAGACTCGAAAACTATCAACAGCGTTGCGGCCAAAATTACATTCGTCAAATCCCAGCACCTCGGCTCCCCACCTCCTCATGAACACATCGACATCTCACAAACTCTATTTCCCCGACATTTGGACCGCAGAATATTCTGAAAGATGAAACTACCGTTCACACCAAATTTGAAAGTTGACTTCGATTGTCTCGCTGCCTCAATGGCTCCCCGGCATTATGTCGTGGAGAAACTCTTTGTCTGGAAGGTATCAATCGTATCTGCTGGTCCTCCTCGCTCAGAGAAAGCCCTCGTCCAACGCATTCAACCTCGCAATTACATCACGTCCCTTCCAACGACAAAATTAGGCGTCTTCTGCCATCCCCCTGGACGAATGCCTCAGAACATTAGCTATCAAGGCAGCTGCTACGACACGGAATCAAATAATTCGGCTTTGCAATACTCAACCCAGACTACTGCCAGAAAATTAAATGCAAGGCAGTCTGTGAGCCTCCTCTCTCTCTCGTACCCTCATGCTCTTCCCAGAGTTGCGCATTTCATCCGTCCCCTCACATATTAGACGCTAACATGCCATTCTAACTTTCGTGCCTGGGAGGTTGAACGAGCTGCGAAATGAATGTTCGCAGCCAAACCTAAGTAGATCAACGATGATCATTTATTGGGCGATCCGTCATGTATGGTTGATTTACGGCATGACCGATACTATTATTGCAGTTGGGAGCCTCCAAAGCCTTAGCGTAACGGGCGAAATCTATCGTTGGTAAGGTTTCAGGCCTCAGGCGATGGGACGTATGTCTAGGTCGGAAAGGTTCGATGTATCATGTCCCTTCGACGTATCATGTCAGACGGATGAATGAAAAACATTTGATTTATTCCTTTCATTTGCGCACGCATGGTAGTTGTATATGCCTGTCTACGTATAAAAAGAATGATAGTTGTGACCCTATTCTGGCTAAAGCTATAGGGAAGGCTGGGGTTGCCTACCTTGCAGAGAAATTTGAGAATTGTGAGGCGAGAGGAAGTGTGTGCGTTCGATGGTCGAGGGTTGCAATTGCAACAATAAACCTGAGATGTCGTTTCCAAGTCAGTGTTCGGGTTATTGGCTCCGGGTATTCTGAGCGGCTCCAAAGTCGACTTGCTTGTGTACGGGGGCGTGTAGCTCTCGAAAAGGAATCCTTGGAAGTTAGATTTTAGAGCTTGTGTCTGAGGACAACCTGGAATTGGATCAGTGGATTTCGGGAGGCGTGGTGATTATCTCACAATAGCCTGCCTTCTAGAGGAGCGGACGAGTGATTGGATTGTGTTGGAGGGCGTCGTGCGTGTGTGTTGCTGTGCCAGCCAAGGAGGGGTTAGCACGTCGATAAAATGACTTGCTTAGTTGGTAGGCTAAACCGATACTTCTCCAGAGGAAATTCGGGTGAGCTAGTCTTCGATTTCAACTGTTATAGAGATAAAGAAAGGACAGGAAGTGAAGAGCTGAAGAACATACCGGTGGCCAAAAGATACGACCGAATGCGCTAACCCCTTCTCTGTAACACGGCACCCCCACGAATCTTCGTCGATTACTTTGCGTTTACGGGCGACTTCTCCACCATGCCTAAAGCCTGAAATTGAGGAGGCTTGAAGAATAGGAGACAGGTAGCTGACTGGGCGTGTAGCGGGCTTGGAGAAATTACAATACAGTAATCAAACAACGGGGTCGTTGCCGCGAAAATATTGCTATCTGGATATTTCTTAACGGGCGGTCGCTGTGTTGGGCAAAGAAAGAGGGTGCGAATAGGTTGCTGAGATGGGACTTAGACTAGGTAACACGAAGGAGGGTGATGGTGGCAGGAAGGATACGCATCAACTCCATCGTGCGCACTCTTTCTTTCCACCAACATTGTCGAATGTTGTTACCTCAAATAATACCACATTTCTTGCCAGCTTTCAGGTCTCCAAATTCGGCGACGGCTGGGACCCCACTGCCTCATTTTGCAGACGAACGGGCCCACTTCAAGATATAGTTCCATGGCACTCTTGAGTCTTGAGGATACAACTTGAGGCAGTCAATCCCACGTTCTCATTCTTCGACATTTAATCCGCCAGCAAGGAAGCCGCAATCCGTTCAGTACTCTGCGCACTAGAGCTTGCTTAAGAGCACTCCTTCTTGCCACTGACCCATTTTTGTGGTTCCTCATCAGACCACCGGAAACAGGATATACGACGGCTTCGGCACCAGGACACAACACAGATGACCTTCGCGCTCCCTCAGGGAGTCAGACATGCCTAGACCTCTGGTGACAATCCGCAAGATGGCTCGCAATTATTTCGGAGGCTTTGATGCACAGTTCGCAGTTCACGTCAAGGTTCACGTAGGGAATGCATACGGGGGCTAAGGCTGTCCAGAGAAATCATATCCGCGACTCAGAAGAGGGGACGTTCTACACCAGAGCAGACAACCGTTGCCAGAAGGGGCCTTCATGCAGACGTCTTCACGCACTCTCTTGATATCTTGGGCCTTCATGCAGCGATTTTCAGGCTGGTTGTGACACCTGTATACCTCTAGCGACGTGATTGTTGACTCTCAAGAAGCATACTCGAGGCCAACATCCCCGTGTGCGTTCTTCTCATCAATCTGATGATCACAGCATCCTGACAAGTGCTCCTTGTGGTTCCAGTATGTTCTCGGTGGCTTGACTCACCGTGAGTGGTGATATTCCCAGCGTTCCGTAGCGCCTTGACTCAGCGTGGGAACCCGACGGATTTCCATATTTGGCTATCTGGGCGCCGTTGCTGTCGTGGCCAAAGCATCACCGAAAACGATGTAAATGGTGTGAACGCAGCCGCTTTTGAGGCTACGGAGTCATAGACCATCAATGCGCTGCTCTATATAATAGCTGCCAGACTGCTGTTTCCGCCAGGATTTAAAAACCGTCACCATTTGTGCCGTCAAAAGCCAAGAATCATCTGCAGTCAACAACAAGAGTAACCGTTGACTGGCCCGCGACAGTAAGTCTCCCAAAGCAAATTCCCCGGCTCCCAAGGCTTACACCGCAAATTTTCTAGCGCGCCACCATCAGAGCAACAAGACCTGGCCTATATCAGTGAAGCAAACCTTCCTCTCCTCCCAGGTGGCAGCACTGGGTAGCCCTGGCTTCGTCCGGCTTCGCTGTCATAAAAAGCATCTTGCAGAATTCATTCCAGAGATGTTCTGCACCACCAGCGTGCTTGATAGGAAGCGAGGCACATCAGCTTCGGAGACCAAACCAATCTCGATCAAATCCCACAGAAACCATCCTAACAAGTATAAACGCCGTTCGTCCCCCAATATCAACGATTGGTACCAGGATGCAGGGTCCATAAATACAGTCACGGCGCCGCACTCTCCTTTTTCAAACTACCACCATCCTTTGCTTCAACACCAGACACATTGGCACCCATGGACGTGTTCGACCAAGACTTCGACTTCGAAATTCCTGCCTATACACCATCGCAATCCTCCCTCGCTACTAGCTATCTACCTGGAGCTGTTCGCTCCTCTCGAACGCGCCAACGTTATGCTCCCTACATGGTTCCCCAGCGATCCATTCACAAGATGAATATATATTACGTGGTAATTATCAACCTTTTTCTAGCATCGTAATCGTCTGACCTTGCACTCGTAGGATTCTACTTACATCGAAGACTCCCGAGAAGTTTATCGTCCGGCCGTCAGTTTAGCAGCAAACCTTCTGCGAACATGTCTAACAACCTCAACAGGCTCCCGAACCTGCTCTTGACGCCATCTTGCATCCCCCTCAGATCGAAAGGCGTTTCATTGTAGCTGGCCTAGGCCTCTTCAACCGGGTCTTAGGTTTCCTCGCCGTACGTCCACAATCCTGTAGTATAAGTTGAAAATCGCTCACCAGTCTCTCCAGGGACATGCTGAGAACTTGCGCAGGACGGTCCTGGCACAAAACTAACCTTGTTCATATTGCGTTTCATTGTCCTAAAATTCGCCTGCACTAGTATTCTACTCGCACCTTCCATCTCGAGTATTCATTTGGCCTCCTCTGTACATTATTACCGTCTTTATTCTTGATCCTCTAGAAATATCCTAGCTATATATCCTTTAAAACTGGGGCAGTCGAGAATCCGCTGGGCAAATTCCTCGACACTTGGGCCACTTTCGCTTTCTAATCATAAATGTATGTTGAAAAAAGAGCATTGGTTTTCCATAATAATCTATACAAAACATTTATACATTAAAACGACGAGATATTGAAGAATATATGAATGATATGTATTCGGGGTTTGGGCGGCTACTGCAACCATGTCTGGGGTCCTAAAGTCCTTGTCAACGTCTTGGTGGTAAATAACGGATAGGTTCATATTTCTCCAGGCATTATTCTGCGCAAGATGTCGACGTAGTTCTGGAGGGCGAGACAGCGTTAGATAGACGCCGCCTGTGTTGCTGGAGGACATACGAAGAGAAAGCCAAACAATCTGTGGGCGAACTGGATTGCGCCAACCATATTTGCCCCAATGAGACCGTTTCTTGGAGGGTGCAGTATTGCGTCGATAGCATGAATGGGTGACTGTCAGGGATCAGAGAGTGTGCATGAAATTGCCAAGGGATAGCGTACAGGTGGCCGATAAACCTCTCTTCGCTGTTCAATATATGTTGGGGGCTACACGACAACAGGTCAATGCTGAGTGCTGAGCGCTAGCTAGACAGGAAAACGTCCAACTTACAACGTAATAAATGTTCATCTGGCGAACAGACTTTTGCGGCACCGGATACGGCGCATAGCGTTGAGGTGATTGTCGTGGCGAACGAGCGTGGTTCTTGCGAGTAGGTGGCGAGCGAGAATAAGAGTCCAACGTTGAGGAGCTTGGGTTGTATCCCGGGATCGCAAACGCAAGCTCTTCCTCGAAATGCATTGGGCCGGTAATGAACGTGAAGGTTGAGGAACAAGTCTCGGTCGAACCATGGAGGCAGACCCTGCATGAGTCCATTAATTGACATTGATTTGCGACGAACGGCGTTTACACACTCATTACCATATCTTTCCCCATGACCCGCGTGATGCCAACGCCAACACCCCATTTTCCAATCAAAACAGTTTCACAAGCCAGTCAACGCCACGCAAAAGGCAACTGCGAACACCAAATGTACAAGAAACGCAGTGCGCTTCGTCATTGGCAGAACCGTGATCTTGAGAAGGGAAAAGAAGGTGTCGACGGCCCGAATTCCCTGGGATGCACAGTTCACAACCTTCTTAGGCCGACTTCCTTGAAAACACTTCCGAGGGGTACGATTCTTCTGTCTCGTCCTCGCTGACCATGCTCTCCGTACTGGAGCCAGAGACGAATGCAGTGAGAAGCATCTCGGAACCAGCTTGTACAGAACACGCAGAACGCCGCAGCCATCATATCCGACATTCGCCACGCCTAAGACCTGAACCGCCGACATCAGCTAGTCATTCAATCAAACTCTGGCGACAGAACTACCTTTGACTAAAGAGAAGCCTAGGTCGATCAGTTTTCCCATAGCCTTCTTGGGGCTCAGTCACTGCAATCTTCCTACCCGAAGCGTCGTCCCGATAATACCCCCGTGATTCCTTGAACTTTCAAGCGTGTCTGTTTACTGTGGAAACTTAGGCTCCGTCTCGGGGGCCCGTGGGAACATGCCGCCGCGGATGCCGCCCTGCGCGCCTTTCTCGGCATGACTGTGACATGGATCGGGTCACGTTTCAAAGTGTAAGTTGACTCGATTCCATGTGGTTGTCCTGCTCGTTTTCTGGTGTCTGCCTGTGCCCCGCGTCTTGACGAAGGTGCTCCCTTGAACATGCTTGAAGAAAGAAGACATCAGTCATCGGCAACATCACTGAGAACCGGCAAGAATGCATTTGGAAGCCAAATCGGAGCGCAACATCTGAACGACATTGCATAGAACTGAACTGGCCATCCCAAGAACAAAATGGAAACTCATAACAGAATCAACAACAAATGATTACGAACCTCATAGTGTGTGACTCCCAGTGTGCGCCCAAAACTGCCAGGTCTCTGCCTCGGTCCCAAACCACAAGCCCATCAAGGCCAAAGAGTGTCCTCAAGAGTCAGCCTGACTATCTGGAAATTCTTGAAAGTGTGCTAGAACATGTCGTCAAAGCTTGGTGAAATTTTGTGGCCGTGAAGACCATGCCCATTGAACATGATACAAGGGTGCCCGCAACCTTAGGGTGGATCTTGAGGCGATATGTCAAATCTTGGCCTTCCAAAGACAAACGTCAAGCGTACATGTGCAACCTTTGCCTGGCTCTCCGCCAGATTTACCGTCGTTGAAAGGAAAGTATTTGGTCGACACCTTGAACTTCAAGGCGTTGGGGTCCAGCCGCGGGGGTCCAATGAAAAGCCACCGTAGAAACTATAGCATCCTCATTGCTGGTAAGTCTTCGGAGAAGAAGGAGCCTGAAGATCGCATACTTGCACTCAAGCGCAAGAGCTAGCAGCAAGCAAACTAGGCAGACAAGAGCGCGTGAGTGTCTGAGAACAAGAGTGGCAGTTAGACGAAATGGTCATTTCGATCAACAAATCCCACGTCTGCCCAACGGCAAATCTTGCTGGCCACCGCGTCGACGCGACCATCCTACAGCATTTCTCCTTCCTTTCAAGAGCTCGACAAAAAGAAAAGACAATGAATATCACAAAGCCAAACCTCACGGTCAAGCCGCAAACCGGGAACGGTTTATTACACCCTCACAAGTCAGCCTACTCGCACAAAGAAAGCTTATAGTTGAAGGTCACCTATGGTGGCATTGGAGGACATGAAATCTACCACTAAAATAAACGTTGGGATTCCTGGTTGGTCGTATAGGCCGATTTTTTACAAGCACCATCTCTTACGGAATAAATGCAGCATTACGCCTTTAACAATTCAACCCCAATTCACAAACGACCAACCGTCTCCAAACCCGCATGTGGCGACTTTTTCCCCCAACATGAATCTGTGGTTTTGCTGTTTCAACGGCGGGCAAACTCGACACCGACCACAAGGCCCCAAATGCCATATCAACGACGCTCAAAAAACTCAGCCTGCATATAATCCACTCCAGGCGCAAGTCATCCTGGGCTTTCGTCTTTTCGCCTTCAAGTCCCAAGCCCACAAGAACCATTTATCTCGGCCGTGCAACAAACGGCGCGGTGCTTTGAAGGCAATTGGCTGGTCCCGGCTTCCTCCTCTGTAGATTTATTGGGAGACTAGTGACATTTCCTAGGCCGCAAAAGCTTTGTTGGGTACAACTGGTAAGTAACACCAACCATTATTTTGTAGCCTCGGCAACGATATATCACCTATTCTAACTCTAGAGTTTTACAGTCGGCGACCATCAGTTCCACCAGCATGAAACAACCGCATATATCCAGCGTAACTAGCGCTCCGAACCATCCTTCTAGACATACGAGACGACTCAACTTCCTTGTATTCCATAAATGCGTACCCAAACAAAATTTCCTGCACCGGCCACTATGCTACGACTTCTTACTCTCACCCCACGCCCACACACCAGCTGCATTTCAGCGATCAATTTCTCACTATGACAGTGCTCGTATTCGCCGAGTACACCGGCACGTAATTGCGATTATTTGAAGGTCAACCATGGACTCTACGGCCACCCCTGAGGTGCGACACTTCAATGTGCATGCAGCCTTCGGCATGGCCGGCGAGAAAATACGATGACAAGCGTCTGGGAAAATATCCATAATATCTCCACTTTATGTCGAGATTATATTGAATACTACCTGGGGTCCAAATCAACTACGAACGAGATCTCAGCTCTACATAGTGAGCATCCAGTTCTAGTGGCTTCACTTTCTCGAAGAATGGCCGACCCTCCATCTACCTTATTTCATCATTGTCAACTTCACCTTCCAGCAGGCACTCGGATTGCTTGCGCCTCATGTTTAAACCAGCCATGGCCAACATCTTCCAACAACCTGTCGACATCAGTTGCTGAACTCCGCTCCATATCCTCCATGCTTTCCCGACGTCTGACATGTCCATCTTGCTAAAATCATGTTCAGGAACTTAACGTTCTGAGGAGAGGCTGATTGGGCTTCCAATCAAAGACTCCGCGCCTTTGGTGTGATAAGCTAATGCCAGCTGAAGTATCTGCCAGGTACACCTGCATAACTCCAGCCACCTGCATAATTTCGGTTTCGGTGGAGCCTGAGCTTTCAGCAGCTTTTTCAACTAGATCGTTGGTAGGTGTACAAACATTCGGACACTTGTTCTATTTTTAACGTTCTCTGCGCTTCGTAGGAGTCTACGCGACGCGATTTTCAAAATCTCGGTCAAATGCCTCAACTTGTCTATTCGATACCATACCCTGCTCCTTCTTGACATTGACAGTGACAGTTAAATGTACCTTGCCAAGCCCTACCAACATGATCCTGGGAGTGGAGATTCTGATATTATTAAGGCTATTTAAGCTGCAATTTCCAGCTATGTTTGGCCCCATCTCCTACTTCTACATCTGCTTTTCACTCTACGATGAAGTGCGCACTTGCAACAGTGAGTGCAGCTTCTTTCGCCGTTTTGACCGCCGTTGAAAATCTCCCTGGTCATCTTTTCGCAGGTCCTCGCAGCGTTTGCCCTTGGCGTGTCCAGCCAAGCCACCATTCGCAAATGTCACACCTCAGGGCTAAAGTCTAAAGTCTCTGAGGGCAAGTCAATTGCAAGCGCAATCTGTCAACAGGTCAGATAGAGTTCTCTGCCGATAAACGGGATTCCAGGTTTCTGATTATCTTCCATCAGGTTGCTGGCAAGCCGATCGCAATTGGTACGATCCTTCATGTCCGCCAGTATCAACATGCTAATTTCAGTATTCCACTTATAAGGCGGCAAGATTAGCGCCTGCGTGCCATTCCACTCTGATGGAACCACCGACCAAACCAATTACCGCTGGGAACTCACAGTGCGCCATAGCGGAGAGCCGTCAGTATGGCTTCATTCCTGTAGGATTACGCTCACTCGTCAAACAGATCTACCGTCCCTCCCAAGTTCTCGGATGTTAACCTCTGCGTTACCTCCCTGAACACGATTCTACAAGGCTGTGGAGACGGCTATCTTACCCAAGGAGGCTATGGATTCGTCACCAACAACATCGTAGAATGGGAGATTGACCCTGTGAGTTGGTCCTTTAATTTGATGCTACCAGTCCGCTGATATAGTTTACCTAGAACCACGAAGACAACTGCTGATCCATGCAAGGTTGATCTTCAGAAGCAGCGGTAGTTTACAACTCCCATTCGGGCTTTAAATCTTGGGGATACCATGACCAGATCGTATTTGTACATTTACATTTTACATATTGAATCAAATACACCTATGATATGAATTTCATTCTCGTGCGCAGGAGAAGGAGCCCATGTCCCAACCATAATGTTCCTGGAGCCTGTTAGCAATAACGTGCAGCATGGGTTGGTACATGTAGGTGTCATTGCCATGTCGCCTGTTTGCCCTTTCAGTATGCTCTGCCTCGAACTAGTACGGGTGAACTTACCGGTGATAAACGAAGCAACGGCCATCTACCGGATTCAAGGTAAGATAAAATGGTTTGTAGATGATTGGTGGGATTGACCTACTGGGAATGGTCGACGAGTTTGGTACACAGGTGACGCTCGAACCGTAACGAACGCCGACACTGAATCCGAGATCACCCATTGCCTGTCAAAATGGCAACGGTAAATACGAAGTCCCGGGAAAAGAATGATCTCTGCCACCTTTTCGAATTCCAGACAATCGACGGGGCGTTGTTCCTGTGCCGACAGGAAGATCCTCTTCAAGACATCATAGGTCCTTTTCTTAACCTGGCTAGGGCCCTCAGAGTCTGCGACGGCAATGCCTACGTCCCCAGTGAGATCCTCTTCGGTACTGGCTTTCGGAGTGGGTACTTTCGGGCGAGTCTTGAGTTTAGGACCCACCCTCGGAGGAGACGCCTCGACTGATTCTGTAGGCCGTTGGGTCACGGTCTGTGGATTATATGGCCGTATGTCAGCGGGCGGGCTCTCTGTGGGAAGCACTTTGGTACGCGAAACTTCGGAAGAACATCTGAACTTTTTCTTTCCGGGAGAGCTAGAAAATTTCTTTTGCTCTTTTTCCGGTTTCAGTGCTAATGCATCCTCTATAACCTTCCACTTCGGAGGTAAAATTTCAAAGTCAATTGACTATTGTAGCGCTATCAGACAGTATGGAGGAGTCAGATGGGCATTCTCACCTTAAATGCCTTAGAAAGCGGGCTATTTACAAACTCGATTTCTTTCCAGATCTTCTTTGGCCCTGTGCTGGACTTCGCAGTGAATGCATCTAATGTCTTGACATGCTTCTCAAAGGTCGCCTTTTCGAGAGCAACCTTAAAAGAATCGAGCTACGACATTTGGTTCTGGTAGTATTGGACCAGATCTTTGTATTGACACCATTCTTCGGGTTTTCCAACCTCGCCGAAGCACATATAGAAACACTGAATAAAGTTTCAAGAAAACCATCCATCAGAAATTAGAACGGAGACTCACAACCAACTCGCTATGCTCAGAGAGGGTTTCATGAAGATAGCTGTTCATCTGTTGGGCTTCCGTATTCCCGAGCCCTTTAAAAGCAGCGGGAATTTCGACGATTGGTGGTCCATCAAGCTTGGATTTTGCACCGCCTTTGGCTTTGTAGACCAGTAAATCATCAAATGAATACCAAAGAAGCCTGGCGCAAGCTCCTTCGAGGTCAGGCTGGTTGCAAAGGGCGTCCCACTCGGCCTGACGCTCGCGACGAAATTTGAAGGAAGTCTGGCCAGTAGAAGTATCGATTGTCTAAGAGTAAAGATCACCATCAAAACTCGAGCGTTTAGTGGGGTAGCGCACCTTGTCAGGAAAGAATCTGTTGAATCGAGGATCCGTTAGAAGAGCATGGCGACATAGATGTTCAGACTTCTCCTTTATCGCCTGAATCGTGAATGTTGCGGCCAAGTAAACAAGTTCACTCCGCATGTGCTTGACTTCTGGATTGGGTGGAACAAACTCGAGAGCCCCAGCTAGCCTCAAGACCCGCTCCACGGCAGACCAATGCACGTAGCTGCGAATGGAGTTGTCTAGAACGCGTCTTATTTGGTCGCATACGTATTTTGGTCGAGATAACGCGGCCCCCAAGGATTCGCTGTTGCCATTTGCAACATCGAGAAGTAATTCTGGATTATGGGTGGCCAGAACTGTGCAAAGAAATCCGGGTCTGTTTTCAGTTGACCAAGTTGTGAGCGATAAAACGACCGATAGACCTGTGCTACAAGCAGAAGGCCATCCACAGAAGCATCCGTCACTTTTTTGAAACCCCACACAAAACTGCCTGTAGCCTCATTAGCAGATCAGAACCCTGAATAGTGGATGCCAAGAACGACGAACCTTCGGAATTAAAGCCTCCTCTAATTCGCAGTCCCGCTTGAACTGGGGCGTAGCTGTGTGGTGAGTCCATCGGTTTGGGAAATAGAACGTATTCTTTCCATAGAAATATAGATGAATTCGACAAAGGAGGCGAGCCTGAAATGTTTCAGAACAAGGTCCTGTAGACGACACGAGGTGCTCGAGCAACAGGAGTCAACAAGATCGTACATTGGTCTGCATGTCGTCCAGCATGGTACATGCTATAGTGGGAGCTACATATCAAAACTGCCCTTGTATGAAGCTCGGAGTGTCATAGAGAAGTTTCATTCCAATACTAGGGGATACATGGGAGGCGAGAAAAACGATGGTTACTCTGTAAAAGGTGCTGCAAAAGCAAAAGAGATATAAATGCCCGATCAGATATAATGCAAAATGTTGTATGAACGAAGCAAAAGATGCGAATATAGTATAAAATGCAACAACCAAACCAGCGAAAGCATCGATAATAACCAAGTGAGTAGAATATGCGTATGTGTATCGTCAAGGAATCAGGCCCTACCCATCTAAAAGGGAGGATATAGAGAGAGCAAACGTAGCGCCCCGTCTACTTCTCGTATGGCGGTAGGCTGGCTGAACTCTCTGATCTAGTCAGGGAAGGCTGGATCTGTGGTTGCTGCGGCGATTGCGCCTCTATCGGTACAGCTTCTTCCTTCTTCACCACCTCTTCTTTCTTCACCACTTCAACGACCTCTGTCGTCGTAGTCGTCACCTGCTGATGCGCCAAGACAGCAGTTGCGTTCCTGCCACCGGGAGCGGGGGTGTTCGGCTGACTGCGGTTGTGGGCCATATGCGCCTTGATCAAGTGGCCAGCAGCGAGAGCGCTCATCAAGCTGAGTTCACCGGCCATGACAGCCGCTGCGATAATACGAGCGAGCCTCTGAGCGTTCTGGCCGGGGTCGGTTTGATGTGCGCCGCGGATGCCGAGCATGTCGAGGATAGCACCCTGAGGACGAAGGATAGTACCACCACCAACAGTTCCTACTTCGATAGAGGGCATGGTAACAGTCATAAGGAGATCCTCTCCGTCGTTGGTCCTATAAGCGCATCAGACGAGGTTGCATGCATGAGGACGAACATGCTTACGGTTCCATCAAGGTCATACAGTTCGAACTCTCAACATTCTGAGCAGGATCCTGACCAGTGGCCAAGAAGACCGCGGTCAAAATGTTAGCAGCATGTGCGTTGAATCCACCAATGCTTCCAGCCATCGCGCTACCAATCAAGTTCTTCTTGATGTTCAAGTTGCACAACGCCGCTACCGAAGTCTTGAGAACAGTCTTGACGATCTTGCCAGGGATAACAGCCTCCGCAACAACGCTCTTGCCGCGACCCTCGATCCAGTTGATAGCAGCAGGCTTCTTGTCCGTGCAATAGTTACCAGAAAGAGCGAGGACGTCCATGTCGGGGAAGTACTCCCTCATCTTGTCCAAAGCCTTCTCTGTTCCTTTTGATATCATGTTCATACCCATGGCATCACCGGTGGCGGTCATGAATCGAACGTAGAGCGTGCGTCCAGCAATGGCGGTCTTCAGCTGCTTAACGCGGGCGAAGCGACTGGTGGTCTCGAATGCAGCCTTGAGAGTAACGTAACCTTCGGGGAGTCGATCCAGACCTTGGCCTCGGCAGCTCGGATGGCGCTGGGGAAGTCAATGGCAGGTCCACGGGTCATTCCATCCTGGGTGACGAGAGTTGCGACACCTCCGCCGGCGTTGAGGGCCTTGCAACCACGAGAGCAGGAAGCGACGAGTGTGCCTTCAGCGGTAGCCATGGGTATGGGGTATGAGACACCATCGACATTGAGGGGACCGGCGATACCGAGAGGAAGGGGAATGTAACCGACGACGTTCTCGCAGCAAGCGCCAATGACTCTGGTATAGTCGTAGTCAGTCATGGGGACGTCGGAGTCTTCGAGTGACTGAGTGTTGGAAGCACGAGCTGCAAAATGGCGTCAGTAATGCGAGTATATGCGGTGGCAAAAGGAGGAAAACATACAGATCAAAGCCCTCCTAATCTTGACTGCCCTGGTAAGATCTTCGACGCCGTTTTCACCACCGCTGATAAGCTTCTCGAGAGCATAAGCCGCAATCTTTCCGTTCTGTGCCAACAAGATGATCTCCTCGTCGCTGAGCTTGCTGAGGTTTTCCCTCTTGCTTCCTTCGGCGTTTTCAAAGATCTCAACACATTCAGCCAGAGGCCTGGTAGGACCGCGAGGTGGAGGTGGGAGCTTGGGAAGGGGCTCAGGGGCGGGAAGGGCAGCAGGCGTAGGGGTAACATTGACGTTTTTGTAGGGAGTCGGTGGCGAGGTCTTCAGAGAAACCAACGAAGGTGTCCTGGTAAGCGTAGTCGATGGGCTGGGAGAGAATTCGGAAACGGGGGTGTGGCTAGGAGCAGCACGCAGTTTGCGGTCGACATCTTCGAGCGTGAAGGTCGGAACTGCGCCTTCTGCAACCTTCATTGCGAACCTAGCACTCATGGCGCCATCGGGAATCTGTTCAACTTCAGCCTCAGCTTCATCACCTCCGAACCTAACACCGCCGCTCTTCATCAAAGGAAGGCCAGCACCAGTACCGGCAGCGATACCCTTGAGGAGATACCCATTAAGGAAGATGCTGAGACCAAGGAGGAGGACGGTAAACTTGGAGATGACAGGGTCACCAACGAGCCTGGTCCAGCTGGACATGAATCGATCGACCTTGGTTCCAGTGGTGGTGTTTTGTTCCTGGCTAGCAGCATCCGCATCCGAAATGGGGCTGTCGACCATCCTGACCCAGATGGGAGGATTGGCACGAACAATCAAGTCCTCATCGCCTTCGGAATTGGCAAGCATATACAAAACGTCCTGATACCTTCGCCTCTGATGTTGACCTTCTTCGCACCTTCTCCGGTAAGACTCAAAGTGCCACTGACAGCGGGAGTATGCGCATGGCGTGCGAGGTGGCTCTTGTTTGCGTAGGTAGTGCCGGCAAGAGGGTGAATGAGGTTGAGGATGTGCAGCGTAAGGAAGGAAGCAATCAGAAGGAGCTTGAGACGAGCAACAGGGTTCTCCTGCTGCTTCTCGACATCCTTAGCCTTTCCGAGTGTTCCGGTTGAGCTTGCCTTGACACCCAGGAGGCGTTCACGGATGGAAGGTGGTTGGGGAGGCTGAACCATAGCACTGGGCTTGCCGGAGAAAAGAGAAATGGGCTTTGGCGTCGATGGGATGGAGGAATACGGGGATTTGGATGTGGACGAGATCGAATTGGAACGCGAGCGACCGGTCTTGGTCATAGCGCGAACAGTCTTGATTCTGCGAACCTAGGGATCGGTTAGATATGATGCGGGTTAGCAAGTGGGAGATTAACGAACCTCAATCATGACACCGAGTATACCGACAAGATATGTGCACATCAAGAGACAATCGACACCAAGGAGGATGGCGGCTAATGCGCAAACCTGGCTGAGGCCAGCAACCCTGGAGCAAGCACCTACGACAAGAACAGCAATTTCGAGGATGTAGTCGCGGATGATGGGTGGGTAGGTAAGCGATAGGGATTCGGTAAGAATCTTGGCGGCAGGCTTAAGGGGTACGGGCACAGAGGAAGGTACCGAGGAAAGCGCAACAGGAGGTGTGGTGAGATGGGGGTGCAAAAACACAGCCCTTGCGAGTCGGAGGGGCTTGTCAAATCCAACCGTACAAACGATGAATGGAAGCGCTTCAGTCAGTGCAACGGGATCAATGGGTATGTTGATGGCGTTTGCGATGGGAATGGAGAGAAGCAGCGCAAGCACTGAGGAGGAGACAATGGCTGCCGGAAGCCAGAAGCTCGAACCGAGTGAACGGGAGCGTCTGATAAGGAGGTAGAAAGTGACATGCATTAACACGTATCCCAACAGAATGAGGAAGATGTCGAGCGAATCTGCTTTCTTTGCGAGAGTCCAGAAGCGCATAACGAGGGCGCGGACGGCGTAGGCAATCCACTTGGGGGACTGTGTCTCGCCAATGATGGGTTCGGTGGTGAGCTCTGGGCCGCCTGGAAGAAGACGAAGGGTGTTTTCGGAGGATAGGAGCGACAAAATGGACTCCTTTTGAGCCGGTAGGAAGGAAATCGTTTGGGTGAGGGTAGAGTTGTCGAAATGGGAGAAGTTGACGGCCTCGGCGAGTTTTGTAGAAATTGAGTTGTCGACGTCGGTGTATATGAATTGCTGGATTTCTACTGGTGAAAACTTGTCGTTCTTCCAGAAATGTTCTCTAACGGGGATCCATTCTCCGGCTTTGAGGAGGGCATAACCAGGTCGTAGTGGTGCAAATGTTGTCGGTGCGAAGAATGAAGAGTGCTTAATGGCGTTGAGAATATGGAAATAAGCCAAGGTTCCGACAATTGAGAAGAAGACAATGGTCTCTATAGGATAGAAAGCAGCCTGAATGGCAAACGGACGGAGGATTGCCCTCAACGAACGCAACATTGCTGGAGGGTTCGAGGAGGTCTGTTGGCGTTTTGACTTTCCACTGTCGCCTTACTTTTTATGTCGCTTACGGCCATTTTCCTTTTCTGGCTTTGTTTACAAGACCCCGATCACTCCGCACATTGCCGGCTTTGGCCTCCCCAGCCTCAGCCGCCTCCCCGCCTTTATTGTCCTCTTGTCCAAATATCTCAATGAGAGTGGCAATAACATGCGTTTGTTTCATTCAAACAAGGAAATTGCCTTTCAAATTCACCCATTAACTGCACTGTAAAACTCGGGACAATCTCTGAATCTACACAGAGTAGTAGATCGTAGATAGCCATAATGGATTCAACGTCGCAAATCCGTAACGGAACGACCCCGTGCCATCGTTATGCTCTCTTGACCCAGGCCGCGCCAATCCAGCGGTCTGACCACACTACCGAAAACGGCCGTTGCAGCAGCCAACTCGCCTTAACCTCATGTGCGACCCAACACTCTCCACAGCTCGGTGATATCGACC
The DNA here is from genome assembly GCA_944990035.1 of Clitopilus passeckerianus. NCBI lineage: Eukaryota > Fungi > Basidiomycota > Agaricomycetes > Agaricales > Entolomataceae > Clitopilus > Clitopilus passeckerianus. The sequence goes on along the minus strand of CALYLX010000112.1, from coordinate 1,599,653 downwards.
GAGAGTCGTATAACACAGCAACGTCTAACACCGGCAGCCTGTGCCTCACCATCGAGATGTGCGGCCGCACTCTCCTGCGCTTTCGACGGACACCAGTGCCTTCAGACTTCAGTCTAGGCCGGCTGATTACCTCAACTCTATACAGACCATCTTCCAGAATATAAATTGCGATCATGGAGCCAATGGAGGCTCGACGATGGGGTTACCATTCGGGACGCCCTTCAAAAGTAGCAGGATGAAATAACCACAAGGCGCCCCGCTTGAGCATGTAGTATGATTATCATTCGTTTGGTTTCCCCGCACTCACTCCAATGAGAAGTGGACTAAAATACTCCATATACCGTTGGATAGGCGTAAATTATGAGAAATGTCTGTACACTTGCCAATTCCAACGTCTAACGTCAATCAAGCGTAATACATTCATTCTGCGCACCTCCAGCGAAGGACCTCAGATCGTCCCACTGTGTTCCACCCAACTCAGTGCAACCAATGCACCTGGCGCCACTTCCCCGCCAAAGCCGCTCACCATGATGCGGTGAGGTCGGTTGGGTTCGAGAATGATTGTGTCGCTGTATCACGATGCTGTGGTCGGTATCTGTTCAAGGGGAGATGTTTTTGAACAGTACCGGTTCCGTATGTTGGTCTGTGTTGGTCGATGCTAGACCGGCTAACCGAACCTCGAAAAGCCGAAGCCTATCGAGGAAGTAGACGCCCGTCAAAACAAGGTTCGAATGATGCATTCGCCATAGCGGACCGACGCGCCGTTTAGAAAGGGCTATCGTTTATGGTAGTCCACGTCAATGAGGGGGATTGTCAGGACCTGAGCTGACAGAATGACACAGAAGCATCGGCATCGGCGCCATACGGCACCCATTGTGAGCAAATGCTCATGCTTGCATCACATATGGAGGAGTGATCTCGACTGCCTTCTATCCATGTTATCGTGCACTGGCCGGTGATAACGGCCTCAAGAGCGACTTGGTCTATTCGAAAAGCTCTTGGCGGCTGATAACATGGGAAGATGGGGAGGGCCGCCTGTGATAATTGCTGAGTTCTGTGGGTCGTAGAAGCTACCCGACCGCATTGGCCGGACACAGGCAGACCCAAGCGGAGCGGAGCCGCTAGCCAATCACCCTCGCGCACCCACCTGCAAAGAACACTCAGCAAACGTACAACATCAACAATGTTACAACTCACCAGCAAATCCCGCATATATATCAAATCGACGAAGCCGCAGGGAATTAACGTTGCATACGCACTGCCACGACGTGCCCTTGGTGCCTATGTAGGCCATTGTTCGACTGGCAAGGTGGAAAATCCGGCGGTACGAGTGGAAGCGCCAGGGGTGGCCATTGGTTGAGTGGCAGTTGCTCGAAATGGAAGCGACGATCCCGACGGTGACAACACATATATGCGGTATCTGAATCTGATTGGAAATGGATGTATTTCTCGAACCGCAACGTCCTGCTCTTCCGCAGTGCTGGTATTGGCCTCCGTTTTGGACCTCAAGCGAGTGCGGGCTGTCTGCAGCTGAGCATGGTTCAACGACGGGGAGTTGATTGGGGATCGCCAACTGGCTTGAAGGCTGGTGATCATTTTGGAGAGAAATTGTCCTGTTGGCACCTGTTTCCTTTCACTAAGAATGTTAGGGATGGGGCGGCAGAGAGCCAGATAGCCTGCGTTGGGAAAGAGCCTTGCGTTCTGGTGACGACCTCGCCTTTTTGTGGCGACTACGGCCAGCAAAGAGATGGAGGGTGTCCACTAGTGCGGCTACGAACTGCTGGGCGTTCAACGTCTACAGAAGCTGCGTCGGCCCAATGATGGTCTTTGGCGGAGATGCTTGGTGTGTCCTGGCCCTGTCGTAACTCTAGACTTCAACGAAACCATGAATTTATGGGAGCCAAGGTTGCTAGCACTATGGTTCAATTGCCTAGTTAACCTTGAGTAAACTGCGAACTACGAGCTAACTGAATCATTAGCACTTACCATTCGCCTTCATCGTGCCTTGAATCCGAGAAAACTGCCACGGTTCTTGAACGGGAGCCACAAGAACATGGCGACTTTTCTGAGCAGGGGTTTCTTTGAAGTCATTGAAAATTGCTGAAAATAAGGCAGCGGTCACGGGCCTTTCTCCTCCCTCAATCGTGTTGGAGCTAGTGAGTTTGGAAGTTGTGGGATGGCGGAAATGGTGAGCTGACTTCTTCTGATTTTTTTCTACGGTGGATACTGACTCAAAATGTGGTTTTTTGGCGGCATAAATTCTGGCACAATAAGTATTGGGTTGTCTTCAATAAAAACCGTAAGTACGAGCTGATGTGAACAGAGGAGAAAACCGTACCGCAACGGGCTGATGCGCTTTGGACGCGATCTGGGTTTGCAGCTTCCGTCTTGAAACACGATGGGAAATATTCCCCTGTCGATCAGCGTCTTGGCCAGTCGTTGAGGTGAGGAGGAGAGGTCGATGGCGACATGGTGCAAACCAGAAGAGATAACAAATTAGGTGTCCGCCATTCCTATTGTTTGTGGCATGTAGGTGTCACTGAATGCAGGGTGACTGGGGAGTAATATCCGCCATCAATCGAAAACGACTGATGGCACAAGAGGCTTTCTGCAAGGGATCGATACTCGAGGTGGGCCCTGAGGCCTGAGTAGAAGCGGCGATGCTGGAACGATTCGCGCCCCAGGCATGTCCTCGAGCTGAACCAGACGTATGAGGCGACGGGGTAAAACATAGAAGTGTTTTCTTTGATGATTGATAACAGGGAAGAAGAGAGGCGAGTTTGATTCTCCTTTGAGGTTTTCGCTCAAGGAATGTCTTTCGGAGGTCCTCGGATTGCCTTTACCTAGTCGGCTGTCGCGTTAAGGTCGATGAGGGCAAGCCCAGGTCGCGTTACCTCGCAGTTCTTTCAAGACAATTTCGGAAACGGGTGGCGCTTGGTGATAAAGGAAACCGACAGGAAATACCGTTCAGAAATTGGTTGGGAGGTTGCGGCAGGGAGACGGTGGGATAGCGGGGCAACCTGGTCCCACCAGGCATTGCGTCAAGTCGTGGCCTAAGATTCAGAGATGAAAGGATATTTTCTTTGACATTTGGAGGGGAAAAGCAGTTGTGGCATCGTTATGGGAGTCGTTTTGGAGAAACTGGGCAAATCGTGGAATGTATCCACGGGGCGAAGAGGTTTGAGCAAGCTCGAACGAACGTCGGGTGGGCCATCGACTTTCTGCTCAGCGTAGATTATAGAATAACGCTTGTGTACTTTCTCCTTTGTCAGAAATCTTGCAAGCGACTTGGACGTACTGCATTTCAACAAGTGTATATGTGCAGACTTTCTGCTTCTCTGTGAATGTCCTGGTGGTTCCGTCCCTATCTTGCTCTATTCTGACCCTATCTGGCCATATCCTAAAAGCCATTTCTTCTGTAAGTTGAAAAAATATATCGAGAATCGCCTAGGAAAAGTTGGTGGGGGATTGTGGCTGTTGGAGCGTCCCATAATTGCTTGAGTTTTGGGAAATTTTGCGTTGCGGTGGTTGCTGGTCTGGACGTTATTTCACGATGCAGAATAAGGTGGTTCAAAATTCGCCTGGAGGCGGCATAATTATTCTGACCAAAAGAACGCTGAATGAAAGGCCCCGGAGCGTCGAACGCGAGGCCACAGACCAGCGGACTTTTAGCGCGGCTTCGGGGGACCAAATGGCTTTGTTTGTTTCCATTGTGTGCGATGTTCTTGTTTCGTCTTCCGGCTGGCCACGTCCATCCACACTTCCAAAATACAGGGGAATAGGTCTCCAACAAGGACGCCTTGAATCTTCGGGTCCAGCTCTTCACAAAAGCATGAAAATCCAATTTCTGTGTCGCCGTTTCAAGGGTTTTGCGTGCAAGCCGTAAACGCTTAACCCAGGATTCCATATTCCAGGGCAGACAATTCACGATACAGTCTCAACTCACCATAGGACATTTCTGGCGGATAAAAGAGCGCATACAGCCTCTCAGATGGCTGCCTCGAGTCCAGAGCCTTAGAGCAGTGGCATCAAACACTCCGACGCATCCTTCACAACGGTGGAAAATTCGATAATGTCTTCCAGTTGAGGTATGACCTTCAGGAGATCAAAATAGAGGCAATTTATAGGCTTTAACCCTTGCAGGTGAATTCGTGTCTTCCGGTCACGGTTGCAGCATGCCATGCAAGGACGTCGGTTCGCAAGAAAGCCAGATGAAGCACTAGAGAGAGCAGTCCCAGAGTTGAGGTATGTCTTCAGGCAGCCTATCTTCGATTCTTCTTTCTTCAAATCTTGCGTCTTCAATATTTCGATTCACAATGATTACACTGGCGATAATTTGACGTTTTGGGGCTTGTCTCCATCTTCGCCGCTTGCTCTTGAAAAAGGCTTCACTCCAGTGACAAATACTAATAAAGTTATCATTTGTTAGATATACACACATAAAGATCACTGGACGGCGAGGTTGAGAGGAGGGGAGGAAACGATGCCCCCACACATTGACTTGACCTTATATTGCGTGACCCGACGTGTTATGTCACATCTCCATATAAGGATAAATGGTGTCGGTCCCGACGCGTCGGCATTCGGCAATGTTGTTTATTTCATGGGAAAGAAGGCGGCGGAGTACGGGCACATCGAGTCAGCGAGAAGCATCAACGTGGGACCCTGGTACCTTGGGGCCCATGCCTGTGGTCGGGACTGCAGAGCTCCAAAGGACCTGCCGAGGATATATCCAGTATGTTGCACGCTATAGCTTCTTGTTCAGGCTGGCTAACGGACCAAAGAAGGGCCCAGGTGGCAGGAGCAGCTGATTATCTGCAGAACGTCGTCGCTGAAAACCATGCATGGAATGTATTCAAAGTACGCCGCGATCAAAGACAACATTTGCAATTCATACATCCGTGACGCACCGTGCACCCTACTCAACAGGGAGCCGAGCGACGGCAGGCAATGAGCGCGGCGCTTTCCATAAGATTTTCTAGATCGGCAACCTTTCGTTGATGGTGTGCTTCTGCGTTTCTGCCTAGAAGTCGCCTCTTCGTAGAAAGGCTTTCCCTCCTTCCTCGATATGGGAACTTTTTGAAGGGGTACGAAAGCCACGATCCGTGAAGGAAGTTGATCGCGGAGTGCTTCTTGGTTTCAAGAACTCAGTCAGGGGAGACGGAGGCAAATGTTTGAACGAAGGAGGGACTGGAAGGAATTGTCACACGGTGGAAAAATAGAGTTGTGATCTTGACGCCGCCCACCATCCTTAGATTCAGGCCAAATTCTCGGGCCTATCTTTCGGCTGTTTCTCCACAGGGGCCTCTCATCCTTAAAACCCCGCTGAATTCCCAGCTGCAACCCCACCATCCTTCGTTCTCTCCTTCCAACACAAGGACCTTACACTCATTTCCCCTACTTTTCGCTATGCAATACGACGAGGAATTTCCCTTCCAACTCCCGGCCTATTCCCTGTCACCGTCTTCTTCTGCTCTAAGCATTTCTTCGACAAGAAAACGCAAATACCTTCCTCGCAAGAGATACTCACCTTATGCTTTGGCGCAAAGATCCATCCACCAGATGAACATTTCCTACGTTGTATGTCGACACGTGCTTTCATCAAGCTCGTCCATGTGCTCATTAACAACAGGACGCCGCTTATGTCGAAGCTCACGTTGAACTTGTACAACCCCAGGTGCGCGTTTTTCCTTCCCACGTCACGGTCCGCTCGTTCTAAACTTTCTAGCTTTCCAGATCCCACTTCAAGCGGTTGGCGCGTTATTGCAACCACCTGAACGCGGGTTTCGTGCATTCGTGAGGAATATTGGACTGGGTGCAATCGTCTTCGGCCTCCTCGCCGTGAGTCCACAAAATACTTGAAAGCAGGATCTGTTACTAACCAGCAGTCCAGAAGTGCGTCAATCTACTCTGGAGGGGTCTACTTGGAGATCTCGCATAAGCCTGAAGGCTCTCCACCCGAAGAATCAAAAATCTATCCCACTTTATATGCTAAAATAATTTATGCTATTCCCCGCTGTGTATATTCGACTAACCTACATTCGCCTGCTTTCCAACGACCTTGCTTTCTTGGTGCATATTTTGTATACCCTCGCCTTGTTAACCGCTAGAGTATCCGGATAAATGATCAGACTTCTTTCAATGATGCTAGAATTCAAAGGATCCAGTTCGTCTGAAGCCGTGGACTCACTGAGACTCTTAGAAAACACTTGTTTGCATATTGCAGTGACCTTTTAGCCGAGGGTTGTGGGCTCTTTTTGATGATTCGCTAGAATCTCGACGCGTCAATTTCACTCCTCAGACTTGGTTTTCGACTCTCATCTCTGAGCTCTCGCCCTCATAGCTGTAAGAATTCGGTAGTCTTTTTTCGCGTAAGTATGTGCGTCCAATCAAACTAGGGAACACTTGATACTGGGGCAGCGCCCCAACTCAAACCAACGACGCCCTTTCGTCAAGGTTGCGCTCATGTCATTCTTTCTCCCAGAACACCTGCGCTCACAGGCCTCTACAAGTCCGTTGTTGATACCATTACGGCTGGGCTAATACTCTGCACCTCAGGACCTTTCCAAAGATGTGCGTTGGCAATCACGCACATTCCTGGCATGACGCGGTGGCCTATATCGAGTCGGGCTCTGGCAAACACCATGCCAAACATCAGCACTTCGCATCGTCAAGTCAACCTACAACCAAACGAGGCTGGGAGGATGATATCACAATAACCACAACCGCCATTTTCTCGGGTCTATTACTGTATCTAGCACCCGAATGGGTCCTCGGACAGAGTTTTTTGTTGGATATTGGCCTGGCACTGTGATTCCAACCGTGGTCCAACTCCCACCAGATTTCAAGGGAGTACAAACTTCACATGACTACTCTGAATGTCTGGTTGTGACTCCAGTCCACATTCATTCCTAGGTGATTAGGTTCGCCGAATTGCAATGCCTTGGACAAACTTGACCATTGTGGGAACGCGCCCACCAGCATCCATCCCGAACGTTTCCTGATCTGGCAGCGTGACAGCGCCTCTGTCACGATCAGTTTCTCGAGAACAGATATAGGCTCCATCCTCGCCTCGAGGCCGCCATCTTGCAACCAGGCGGTTGCAGTCTGTCGTCAACTCTTCTGGCTCCGTTTCAAACATACAACGTTTCCCTGTCTGAACGTGTATGAGACTCCTTTGGCTCTGATCTTGCCTCGTCTAGAGTACGGCACTTGTGAAGGTGGCGGTGGTTGCTAATATCTAGCAGAAGTACCCTAGAGCTTCTGTCTGGTTGTCTTCGCACCCGGGGGGAATATTGGCCGTGAGTGTCTTCATCTCTATTCTGATGCATGGACCCTTTTTCTAATTCTTGACCAGGTGCTTTAATTCCACTTGCGGAAACAGAGAAGTGAAACGCCTGAGAGGAATACTCCCAGGAAGAGGGCAACCGACGAATATCTGGTTTTTGTTGTTGTTTAAGAAGCTCCACACCTCACCTTCCTTGTTGCCACTGCGTCGAGACCCATACGACCTCGGAACCGATTGGCCTCACCTTTTTACCTCCACCACAAAATCCTCATGTCTCTCGAAGAGGACTCATTCAGCTTAACCCTTGAGGATATTTATGCAGTGCCGCTCACAACTTACCTTCCGAAAAGGCCCGGGGCTAGACGTACCCTGATACGATACCCTCGTTCGCAACACTGCTCCCACCATCTTGCCATTACGTATGTCGTATGTTTGATTTTTTTTCATAATGTACGTCTGCACCCTAACGCAAATAGTAGGAGCCTGCCGATCTTGAAGCCTCGGTGAAAATTCTTTTGCCTCGAGTGCGTTTACATTCTACTCCAAGTAGTGACTCGTGCTGACAATGCTCATTTCATCCATACAGAAGTCAAAACGTGTTCTGGAAGCCGTTTTAAACCCGCAACTTACCTGGATGCCAGCATTCAGATGTTGCATTGCAACTTCTGTCCCTCGTCTTCTGAGCAGGCTCATCAAAGTCAGTACTGGTTCTCCATCGTGAACACCGACTAACAGTCAACATCGTCTAGAATTCCAGACGAGGCATTGAGAAATTCAAGCTTTCATAAACTAGACCATAGAAGTCAATACTTAGATATTTTGAAGTTTTCTTGTACTGGTAGTGGTACACAATGTAGAGATTGAATTAGATATTCGTATATCATTGATAAAACTATGCTACAAAATTAATCCAATCGTCTGCGCTTGTCTCTGTAGTCTTCAACTGAACGAGACCGAGAGCGTCGTCTTTCACTTCGGTAACTGTCGTGCTTACTGTACCGTGGCGACCTTGACCTTTGTGGCGACCTCGACCTCCTTTGAGAATCACGCCTGTCATAGTGATATCTTCGCCCATAATCCCGGTCTCTGTCTCTATCTCGGTGGCGGTCGTCTCGCCTCCCCATGTCCCCTCTCTCGGTTTTCCAGCCCCCATTACGGCTGTCTTGTCTATCTTCGCGATCCCTCCACGAGCCTCCATCGGACTTGTCTCCCCACCGCCGTGGTCCGGTGGGGGCACTGTTTGCACCAGTTGCTCCTCGTTCTGTCAAGGGACCTGTAATATTTGGACAGTCTAAAGCGATATTTCGAGTCAGTTTAAGACCAAGGAACATATTTTATAGCCAATTACCTTTCTTGAGATGAGGGCCGCCGCAGTTAAAGCATCCGGCATCCGTAGATTTACCGCCAGCTTTGGCTGGGCCTGTCCCACTGAACCCACCAGTGGCCGCGGTAGTGTCTTGATCCAGCAAGTGAGTGTACTTTGTACGACTTCGCTTTCCGAAGTTCTTAACTTGCATAACTTTGGGTAGAAGGGACACGTCCATAGTCGATTCAGTTGCTTCTGTGTAGTCCCTCTTGAGAATTTCTTCATCCTATAAATTACCGCCTTAGGCATACATGCTGTATGAGGATGAGGGAGGCATACCTGATGGAAAGCACCCTTATGCCAGTATTTCTGCAGGAATTTTTGCTGCCCTTTCGGTTTCTCCTCCCGCAATTTCTTCGCATGCTCGAGGTCCTCTTTCATACGCTGTTCCTCGGGCATCGCCCTACGCCGTTCAATTTCTTCTCTTTCGAGCTCCCTTTGCATTTCCTCTTCCTTCTCTTTCTTGATTCGAGCCAGTTCACGTAGTCTCCACGCCTCGAATTCTGCCTCAGGGTCCACTCCATCCGTGTCGTCAATTTCTATCACGTCCTCCTCTTTCTCCTCTGCGTGAGATATGATGTTAGGACATAGTGCGCATATTGTAGTCAAAGAGAAGCTTACTCTCTGCCAATTCACGCCTAATGCTTTCAGCTACAAGGTCATGGCTTTGTTTGCGACGTTCCTCTGCTTCCTGTTCCTTCTTCTTCAGTGCTTCCTCGTTTTCTTGGTCTATACGATTCCGTTCTTCGATCGTAGCACGATCTCGTCTATCAGGATTCCATGAGTCATTAGATATGGAAGTATTAGTTGAACCCACTTTAGAACAAAGACCGGCCTGAATTGAGGTTTGGCCTCTTCCTCTGAGGAGCTCTCGTATTCACTAGACTAGTGATAATCATAGTGTTAATCGGAAAAGAGTAGATACAAGATAAGTTGGCGAGAGCAAACCTCTTCTTCAGAGTCACTCTGGCCCTCTGCTGCTCCAGGTTTCTCGTTTTCATCCCCTTCCTCTGACTCTGACTCTGTCGACCACTAGCGCTTGAGATATTGGGCTGAGCAGCCAATATGGACGTACATACCTTCCTCCTGCTCTATTTCAGTCCTGCCTGACTCCTCCTTTCCCGCTACAATGACCTTTCCGTCCTTCGAAATGTTGACGTCCCGTAGGGTTACATTCATGGACTTGATGTTCGTCCGCTCTTCCGTCCGTAGCGGTATATCCTCTGCCTCTTCGTCTTCTTCATCTCCAAAGTCTTGGTCTCCACCTACAGGTACATCCCCCTCTTCAAGGTCTTCCTGTTGGTCGTTCTCTTCCTCCGAATCAGAGTCGACCTCAGCAACACCTTTCGGCACTTTCCCTTTCCAATATCGAGCTGCGGGTCGAGCAGCCCTTGGTGCCGCCTTTCGTGAAGCCTCCATGTCGATTAGTAGAGGATAGAGGTGTGGTAGAAGGAACAGTCAATGATGATGCAGCCGAAGCCTGTCAAGTCACGGTCGCGTCTGGCTCGCACTGAACATTCGATCAACTTTGCACAGGTTGAGCTTACATTTTACGGCACATATGCAACCAACAGTGCAGCAATAAATGAAACATAACTTTGTCCGAACACTATCGAATACATGGGGTTGGGTCTGTAAAACCGGTATACATAATTAATATCTAGTGCTAAAAATACACGTTAAGGTGCTACATAGAAATCTGCCCAACTTGAAGCCAAACCTCAGCAACCTCAACATCTACACCAAGCCCATAACGATTGTGGCTCGGAAGCTATTCAGGTTATTAGAACCTGCAGCTTTGCTCGGACCATCGCCCAACTCCGACTCCATAATCAACGAACTTGACTTCCAACCCCAGCTCTTACTGATATGGAAGACATCCGGGGTACTCGAGAATCGAGTTTGCGAAGAACCAAGTAGGCTAGCGCAGCTGATTGAGAAGTAGGCGGAAACGGATGGCCTTGGGTCACGGAATGCTTGATTTGGCATGATCCCAGGAGACGTGGCTGGTGGAGTAGTTGAGGCGTAGGACGGTGTAATTGGCCTCAACGACGGAGAGCTGGCTGTGTTAAATGATGCTAGCCCAGCGTTGGGTGTCCCGCTACGGCTCACTGGGTGAATTGATGGGGAGTAGTGGAGCGAGGGCGAGGGGAGAGAGGTCGGAAGAGATGGCCCACGATTATGTATTAGAGCTCGTGAGTCGGAGAGGTCTTGTTCATTCTCGAGAGCAGGGCGCTCTGATCGAGGGACAAATGGTGTACTAAAGGGAGGGATGGGCTCGATGCTCGACTGTCTGTGGAGGTAGATGCCCAGCTGAATCTGGCCTTTCTTCCTACTGATGACCTGAGCAAAAACGTTGAACAGGCTTCCTGCATAGAAGATTGTCTGAGAGAATAGCTTCTGCTTCTCCCTCAGTGCATCCAAATCCCAGAACTCGACAGCAAACCGATAAGGGGGATGAGGAGACCAGCGAATTTGGCCATTTGGGTCTTTGGCCTTCACGCCATCAATGGTGTACCGCGCAGGAGCTAATCCGAAGAAATCCACTTCAGACGTGAGTGGACCAGAGTTCGGGTCAAGCGAAGACGAAGTGAGGGTTGGAGAAGATGGGTGAGTTGAGGCAAGGTTCGGCTGCGAGGTGAAGAGTTGGTCCATGGAGATCGAGCCGCTGCCCGTAGATCCAGATAATCCGGTTCCATCATCCCCTAGCCTTATGGAAGCGTTACCTGACACAGGAAAGTAGAACGTGGGGGAGGTTGGGCCTGCCGACGCAACTACGTCACTTGTCTTCTGGGAAATGCCTAGTTCTTTATCTCGTGGTGGCGGCGAAGGGGTGCCCGAGGAGCTGACTGGAGGGCGGACCATGATGTGGTGCTGTAGGAGTGAATGGGACCAGGATGCTGCCTGGATCACGGACAAAGGAACGAAGGGTTGATTGGTCGTTGGTGAAATGTCTCGCGAGATCTGTATGAGATCGTCCATGGGCTAGGAACACTTGTGATTAGATTGTTACCATTGAATGCTTCAAGCTACTCACTATATTGGCGTAATATATACCATGCTCGAAGAGTCTGGCCCATTCTTGCTCTTCTGATGGAAGTATTCCAACTCTTCTGCGGAGCTCGACTACTCTGCATGCGATGGAATATCGCTCTTTCTCGCTCTTGACGAAGAACGTGTCTGCAGAGATCACAGCAACAACCCATTTTGCTGTTAAGCCTCCGCGTGACCAAATGCGAGGAACATGCTCCAGAAGGCCTTCTGGAGAAGGGGCTGTAAGGGCTGGTATGGTCCACGAACGTTTCCGGCGGGAGATCGACGCCTGAAGTGTCCCTTTGTCCATCCCCTCTTCGTAGGGGAGTAAATCAACACCCCATCTTGCAAGCCAGCAGGTACATGCTTCTCCTATTTTGTTGGATATGCCTCCGTAATGGATTGACGGCTCCGGAGAAATATCATCGTCATCCGATATACCCTCATGGATGGAGAAAACTGCGGAAGCAGAATCTTGCGATGGTTCTTTATTGATGAGTAAATCACCTGGTGTCGTGGATGCTTCCGAGCGGAAAGTGGATGCTATAGATGCCGTCTCGCTAGCATCAATCGCTTGAGCAACGTGTTCCAGCCCAACTGCCGCCTGTGGTTCATCATGTTCCAGCTCAAGAAATCCGATATGTTCGCCCAATGCGAAGTTGAGGTACTTGAGAACAGTGTACGGGCCGATAGTATTCAGGATGGACGTCAGTGCTTGCGAGGCGAGCGACGGTATCGATAAGTAGACTGCAGTTGCGAGCAGCGATAAGAGAAAGCGAGGTGTGGCAGGATGATGACCTTGTGGTGCTTTGTGGACCGGTCTACCCGAAGGAAAAGACGGTGTCAGAGGCTGCGAACTGGTCGGCACTAAGTAGGGAGAGATGTCGAGTGGAGGGCCGCCGCCGTAAAGCCTCGAAATACAGATTCTGTCATAATGAGTTCAGCCAAGAGCGAAGTTCTGAGCGGCTGATCAACGTACTCAAACGCTAAAAGCGAACACCGACGTCAACTGATTGCTGTATGTGGAATTGCGTAAACCTTCACCTGCACGAGAGATGTTTGGGTCATCGAATCTGATGACGATCTCTTCTGGGCCATTGGAGGCCCTTCTTCTCGTTGAAGATTCGAGGAAGCCAGCGGTGAATAATGAACGAAAGAAACCCTAGACACCAGAAGGTTGGCATTTTTGCCTAGAAAAGTTAGAGAGCAGTTGAACATACCGATTGAATGAGCACAACACGATGAAGATTGTATATGGCATTCCATGAGCCGTGCACTCTCAGAGCAACATCTGCCGTGCTGCCTTGCAAGAATGAGGTGTAGAGATGATTCTGGATCTCAAGCGCTGTCGGGCCCAGTTTCTGGAGGTTCATGGATGACCTTCTTTGGCGAATGCGACCAGCAGGCATTTCATCACGAAACAGGGCTTTTATATCGCGGCTGGGTGCCTGCGCCATGATTATTCGTCAGACTTGCAGAGGCGGCCTTGATGGTCATGAGGGTCGCCAAGTGCAAAGCTGTGAGCCGAGGCCCGAGACTCCGGATGGGCTAATCACGACTTGTCTTCATACCAATGGCTTACTCTCAGCCTCATCCTCGTTTATCGGTCCTTTCGACAGCGTCGCAGTCGTCTCTCGACCATTCATCGCCGACATCGAGCTCTACACGTTTCTCATTACCGTCTGTACCTCAGGGATCTGTTAAACCACCAGGACCTCGCCCAAACATATATGACAGAAATCTCAATAAGACACGGCTTTCCGAGGTTTCCGCATCAGCATTTGCATTCCTATTCTCAGAAGTCGTTCAATACACGCAGAAACGCGTCGGTGGAATCAATGATCTCGAAAGAAAGTGAGTTGTAGTTTATAGCCCACCCTCAAGCCCATCTCATTCTCATGTCTTTCTAGACTTAATACATTGGGCTATCGCATTGGAACGAGAATTTTAGAGCTCATGGTGTGGCGTGCAGAATCTTCTTCGAAGACGCCCAAACGAGAAATCCGCCTCGTTCCCGCGCTGATGCTCATACACACTCAAGTCTGGAAGGCTGTCTACGGAAAACCAGCAGATGCAATTGAAAAGAGCGTAGAAAATGCGGACGAATGTACGTTCTTCCTGTTTCCGTTCTGCATACAATTCATTAATTTCCACTACCTCAGACATGATCATCGACAATGACCCACCCATCGAACGCCACATTTCTGTACCAAGAGATCTTAGCCAATTGAGCTGTTCATCGTTCACGGCGGGGATCGTGGAGGCAGTCTTGGATGGGTTTGGATTTGTGAGTTCTCTCAACTTGATTTGCACCGTTTTTGGGTTCTGATGTCAAATACCCCTTCCAAGCCTGCGAGAGTGACGGCACATAGCACTCCGACTCAGCCACATCCGTCGAGGACGACCATTTTGATAAAACTAGAGAAATCTGTACTTGAGCGGGAAGAACTCTTGAAATAAGATATATTCGTCTTATCGGCATCAGGGGTCCCGTGAACTCATCGGCAAAATTGGACGGCCACCAAGATAAGGCACCTGTACTTCTAATCTTCTCTTCAACACTGCATCTTCATCCATCTTTTGCCCATGGCCAAAATCAATTCTGTCACTATTTCTCCGCCTCTCATCAACTCATCGTGTGCCTGGTCTTCGGAACTTGATCAGCTGCAAGCTCTCTATGATTCCCCATATACAGGTGCAGTGACAACACGTACAGCGACTCTCAGCGGTTTTACTGAGGATGAGTCGCATACGGTGAGTTCTATTAAAAATATAATAATAGGTATTTACAGCCTTTTGGGCAGGTTGCATTCACCAATTTCGGTATATCGTCGATCAACTCCTATGGTTATTCCCCACATCCACTTCAGTACTATACCTCCAGCATCCAGAACATCTACAATGCACAATCATCCTTTCCTCGAAAACCATTCATTATTAGCATAACCTCCTCCGACCCCGCCATCCTTAGGCAGATGGTCCAGTCCATTCAGGATCTCCGCGCCCAAATTAAAGATACTCACAACAATTCAGTGGTTGCAATCGAACTGAACACTTCGTGTCCGAACATACCCAATTCCCCGCCATCCGGTTACTCCTTCCCTTCCCTGTTGCCTCTCTTGAATGTCTTGAAGGATGAATTCGCCAAAGACCCATCACTCACTATCGGTCTCAAGCTGCCGCCTTTTGTGTACCGTGATCAATTCATCGGAGTCATTACGGGCCTGAAAGACCTTTGCTTCACTGACGCCTCTGGGATCACCAGATGTCCAATATCGTTCCTCACATGCACCAATACACTCGGGAACACCCTCGTATTCGCTGACCAAGTTTTCACCGAATCTGGATCATCCTCCAAAGCCGTGGGTGACTTTGCTGTCTCTCCTGCTTTGGGAGGGTCAGCTGGAGATGCGATACATTCCCTGTCGCTAGGAAACGTGTTCGCGTTCAGGCAACTCTTATCTGATCCTGATACAAGCGTACTACAGGATATTCAGGTCATTGGAGTTGGAGGTGTCACCTCCAGCAAGGCTGCCGAGAGGATGAGGCGTGCCGGAGCTGCAGTTGTTGGTAGTGCTACGTTCTTCGGTAACAAGGGTGTCGATGCGTTCAGAATTCTTAGCGGGGGACAATCTTAGCAAGAATCGAGTGCAATGAAGGGGCCATGTTTAAAATAAAATAAATTTTATTCAATCATTTTTAATCATAATTTTAGTTTTAACGAATGGTAATATGCATGCAATGTAAGGATGTTAGTCGAATCTAAATTTAAAACAAAATGATCAAGCTCCCACAATTGACCATGCTTTCGCAAGCGATGGTTATGGTAGTCTGATAAGGGAGTAAGGATAAGAGTAACCAATTTAGTAAGGTATTGTCGTGGAAGAAAGTGAAGTGGGTGGTATGGACAGAATTGTAACGGAGGCCCCAGTTGTATGGGCATTGACGAAGTGAAATGAAAGAAAATCGATCATGAAGGGACGAAACGGATAGATACAGGAAGAAATGTAGCAAAAGCCCATCAATAGAGGCAATGGTGATGCGAACTGAAGCGAATCGATCGTAAAGAACAAAGGGATAAATGGGTACGATACAAGCCAGTATCATCAAAGGACATCAGGCCTGTAATTGCGTCCCATAGGTCTGCGTTGCAAAGGCCCCATGAGGGAAGGAGAGCTACCATTCACCGGACTCGCGTGACGAGAACCCGCGGATGGATTGAGGAGGGGAGGAGCTGACCGATCCCCTTCTATCATGTAGTGGCCTGAGAAGTTCGTTGCACCCTGCATGTATTGGTAGGGGACAAAATCAAAGCTATGGCTATATTGCGATGGGCTAGACCAACTATCCGTTCTGCCGTAATCAGAGGAAGGCGACGGGGTGAAGGTGGGTGAGGGGGTTGAAGCCTGCTGCTGAACCGACATAGTTGTGCCTTGGAACAACGTAGAGTAGCCATTGCTATAGGGGAGCATCGTGTTTTCTGTTTGCGCCAGAGGAAGATCCTAAATAAGAGTATGTTAATGAGTGCGCAGAACGTTCCCAGTGAAGGTCTACTTACCAATCGGAGCTGAGGCGGCAAGTCAGCAGGAGGAAGCAAGGGGCTTCGAAACACTGGGGCAGACGCGTCCTCGTCGGAAGAGTAATCGGATGGACCAGATTGAGGCAAAGAGAGTGTGATGGTGCCCATGCGTTCGTGCGCCGGAGCGGATGGCGCAGTGGGAGAGGTTGAGTGGGAGCGTGCATCCTCAAGTTCGTCGGTGAGCTGAAGACGTTGAACCTCGACATCGAGCTCGACTCCCTGCTTTCCAGCGAGAAGGAGGTCCGAGATCTTTTCGCAGCGGTGGCTTCGCTTTCACCCGTCCTGTTGACCTTGCGCTTGGCCGGTGTCTTCGTTCGATATTTTGGAGTGAACTTGTAGTCGGGATATTTCCTATAGTGTTCTTCCTTTTCTTTCATAGCCCTCAGCTTCCACACAGACCGCTCTTGTACTGAAAGCTTCTTCCAACAACTAGCAATGATTTTGCTGATGAGGCGATGGTCGCGTTCGACTTTCTTCAGATCTTTGCAGCGCTCGGACCGAAAGATGATGAACGCGTTACGAGGACGAGGGATCAGATTGCCAGAGCGAAGGCGTTTAGCAGGCCGTTCGGACTCTGAGGGTGAGCCATAGTGTGCATCAATAGCGGCAGTTTCCTCCATCGGAGAAGGGGAAGGTGAGCGGTCACGGTCAGGTGTGGTATTCATGTTACCGAAATTCCAGTTGTATTCTTGATGGTCGACAGTGGAAATGTGGGGCCCACGAGCACCATAGAGGGGTTCTACGTCGGATCTCTGGATATGGGCGCCCTGGAGTGGCTCAGAGTACGGATAAGTGTGGTCTAGAGGGAAGAAAGCAAGTTAAAACCGGTCAGTCGAGGTCGAGAAACACGGAAACTTGCCGTAAGACCACTGGGGGTAGCTTGCATTGAGCTGGATTGTGGACATCGGTAGAGTTGATGCCGTGTAATTCCCCACCCCATCCTTGCTTTATAGAAAACCTGCAGCCTGACCGACATGGAACGCGCACAGAAACCGTACCCCCCTTTATTATCACACTGTGTTGGTAGACACTGATGGCTGGTGATGTCAAGCTTGAAAAGGAGTTATCCCCGGTGGGTGCCCTCGTTATAATCACATTAACACGCTATCGGAGAATCGGCTAAGGTTCCCGTCTTTTGCACAAAGGGATGGCAGCATGGTTCGGTACAATCCAGGGGAAGGTGTCAAGACTCGAAGAAAAAAATATCTCGGTGCACCAGATATAGAAGATCGATAGGGATGATGATACGTGGCCATTGTTGAGCTCCTTTGGCCAGAACGCCAATCTTGTATTTGACGAGTCCCGAACATGAATCTTAAAGCGCCGTTGTCCTTTATCACTCGCCAGCTTATTGCTCAGGGCTGTTCAATTTACAAGCGTCTTCAGAAGTTCATTGTATTATGCCCAATGGCCTTGGTGAGAGATCACAACGAGGCTACCTGGGAGGTTGCCCTTGGTCAGAGATCACAACGAGGCAACATCTTCCAGCGCAGTCGCTTTCCGATTGGCTACAAGCATGCTGACGTTTAGACTAATGGCGCGTTCCTGACTCGGACGCATAGCCTGCACCTTGACACACCCAAGGAAGCACTTTGATTGGTCAATGTCAGGCGCGACTGATGTGGAAACGTCGGGATCCCGACTCAGCTCCCAAAAAGGGAAGCCCGCTCGGGTCCGGAACGCGCCCACAACAGCCCCATAAATCAAGCCATCTAGGCTCGTTGTTGACACAAGTTCAACCACCCACAACGCGTTACCAACATGCCTCCTCGAAAGAAAGCCACTGCTGATGGTGCTCCTGCTGTCCCGACGCGTTCTAGTGCTCGAAATAAGGCTGCTGCAGCTGCACCCTCAACAAGTGCAGCCTCAGCTCAAGCCGCAGTCCCCAGCACCAAACCGGCAACATCGGCGCCAAAAGCAGCCAAACCAAAGGCCAAACGTGGTCGCGCAAAAGCAGCGGACGCTGATGTTGATGATGCCGTGGATCAACCTTCCACCAAAAAGGCGAAAGTTGACGATGAAGACGACCAGAAGGATGCAGACGCTGCAGACATCGCTAAGGATGGCGAGGATGATTCAGATGACAAGGACACAAAGATCGATGACAAACCCCAGAAGATGGTGAGTCTTATGAAAGCCCAAATCTAGTACATGCTCTGAATTTCTGGTATAGGTAACAGTCATCCAGAGGGGTGCCGCCCCCGTTGATTCAATGTCTGGCAAAGTTGGTGAGTGCGGTTCTTTCAACTTTACTGCCAGAATGTTGAATGTCCCTGCTCTTAGATTCGCATCAGGTCTACTCAAATCCGGAGTCTGTGTGGGACGCAATGCTCAACCAGACAGATGTAAGCGGTTATGAAAATAAGAACAAGTATGCAGCATATTCCATGCACGACGGAATTGGATTTCTGACGTGTCAACTCAGGTTCTATGTTATTCAGCTTCTGCATCCGATTGGAAATACGGCTCAATGTGTTCTCTTCACTCGCTGGGGCAGAGTTGGCGAGAACGGGCAAACCCAAACAAAGGTCAGCTTTGTGTTAATTGCCCTCGCCAGTCTGTAGAAACTCAGGCTTGCGTTGTAGGGACCCTTCCCATCTGACCATGCTGTCAATGAATTCAAGAAGCAATTTAAGTCGAAAACTGCAACCAACTGGGAAAGCCGACATGGAATGGTGCCTAAAAAAGGTTTGCTTGCTTGTTTGCTTTTTATTGGAGCATAGAACTCAATACACTCAACGCGATACAGGCAAATACACCTACCTGGAACGCGACTACAGTAACGACGACGACAAAGATGAGGAGAAGGAGAAGGAAGAGAAGGAGGACGCGATCGTTCCGGATTCTAAGCTAGCAGCTGAGGTCCAGGTACCTTTCCCCCTATTCTCCCTCTTTTTATTTGGCTCTAATCGTTGGGGTCTGCTAGGAATTCGCTCGCCTTATTTTCTCTACTGCGTATGGACTGTTCTTATCGATATCCGCTTTCACTACTCATACTCGCGCAATTGCAGTATCATTGACGCTCACTTGTCTTCCATGAACTATGACGCAAGGAAACTACCTCTCGGTATGTGGCTTTGAACGTTTTTTAATTTCCTCCCAAACTGACCATAACTGTTAGGCAAATTGGCCACGTCTACTATCTTGTCCGGATTTGCCGCCTTGAAGGTTGGTCCGGTCTTAAAGTGGATGTATGATCTTCCCAGCTGATTCACCCCTTCAGAGACTAGCTGAAGCCATTGAGCAACCTAATGGCGACGTCGCCAAAGAGTATGGTGGACTTCGTGCAGCTTGTGAACACCTCAGCAGCGCTTATTACTCGTGCGTCCTTCACACACGTACTCATGACTGATATTCTTAACCATACTCTAGAATTATCCCCCACGACTTTGGGCGACAGCGTCCCGCCGTCATCAACAGCTTAACCCTTCTGAAGAAGGTCGGCATCCTGAAAGCTCAAGTGGATAGTTACTGATTCAACCTCCAGGAACTTGACCTCGTCGATGCTCTTGGTGATATGGAAGTTGCGTCCAAGCTCATCAAGGCGAATATCATGGCGGACGAAGCTGGTAATCCTCTGAACCCCTTGGATGCCAACTTCCGCTCCTTGGGCCTTACCAGCATGGAGCCAGTCGTCAGAACATCCAAAGAGTTCTCGGCCCTGGACAAATACGTGCAAGATACACACGGCGCCACTCACAGACATTATTCCGTCCAGGTCCTCAACGCTTACCGCGTGGAAAGGTTTGTTCGCTTCAATACTATGTCCAATGCTACCTTCTGACCTACGACATTCAGAGGGACTGAATCCGATGTATTCAAGTCCAAAGGTTACGCGAACCTCCAGAACGGGGAGAGACTTCTCCTCTGGCATGGATCTCGAACTACCAACTTCGCTGGTATTCTCAAGCAAGGTCTCCGTATCGCTCCCCCAGAAGCACCAGTCACTGGTTATATGTTTGGAAAGGGTGTTTACTTCGCAGATGTTAGTCCTTGTATCCAATTCTGCGAGATATCCACACATGCTAACTTGCTGGACTAGATGATGTCCAAAGTAAGTCGAACAAAACAAGAGACCTTCTTTGGAATACTAACATTCAGAGGATAGTCCGCAAATTACTGTTATGCACATCTCAGTAACGGAACTGGTGTCCTGCTCTTATGTGAAGTCGTTGCACGACCTTTCCATGAGCTCAACGACTCGGTGGGTTATTTGTCCTTCCATTGTTCTCACCAAAGCTCACTTCTTTTTCCCCTTGTTCTAGGACTACTACGCCGACCAAAGCTGTAAATCGGCTCAAAAAATGTCAGTGAAATTTTACATGTGTTCCTCCTGACCCACCTAATTGTCCTCTAATAGGGCGACCAAAGGCATTGGCCGCACCCAGCCTATCGACTGGAAAGATGCAGGTGAAGCTCTTGAGAACGATGAACTTGTTGGATGCCAGATGCCTGCTGGTCCTGGCAAGGACGTAAACCCACCAGGTGCCTATCTGCAGTACAACGAGGTCTGTACCCCTTGTTCCTTGACTAGGCAGTTGCTGATCTCAACAAATAAAATCCAGTACATCGTTTACGATACTTCTCAGATTCGGGTGAAGTATCTTCTCATGGTGAAGATGTAATGAAAGATTTTCAGGGTGTGCGTATATGCTATTGTAGATATGTATAGTACGCCAGCCACACGCCAAGGACTGGTCGCTATTTATATTCATCAAACTTTGTTTTATCTGATCGCTTTCGAGTTGCGCCTACTTTTTTCTCACCTCCTTCCCTGTCTCCGAATTTTCGGCCGTTTCATACATAAACGCTCCTTGCTGTCGTTGAAATGCCTGGAATCAAAGGCAAAGAACCTGCCATGCCTACCATCCTCAACCCTGCCTCAGGAAGCGCCAATCCAGCAGCGTCGCTCTCGGCGTTGTGGGCGTATCTCTTACCTGCATTAGACCATATAGTCAAATCGTCAATAAACGATCCTGAAGGGAAACCGCCAGCAATAGACGTTGCATTCTATTCTGGTATCCACTCAGCATGCTATAATTAGTTCAGTTGTCTCTCTTTTCTGCTGGTTGATCAATGTCTGACTTGTGGTCCAAGCTTCACGGCTCAACACGAACCCACCGGTCCGCACCAACGCAGCTCAACTTCAGAGCCTTTGAGTGGCGCAGATCCTATACGAACAGCTTGACAAATATTTTGCAGAAACTACTCGTGAACTACTACTTGGGGCTCCTCTTCATGATACAACACTCGTCCAATACCTTATACCTTGCTACAAACGTTACGTTGCAGGCGCTCACTCCGCCCACCGACTTCTCAATTATGTGAACCGACACTATGTGCGGCGAGCTGTTGACGAGGATAAAGGCTGGCTGCGCCTCAACGACGTCATAGAATCCGTCACGAAAAATCTCACAGGAACTGAAACACGCGAGAAAATGGCCAGATTACTGCGTGAGAAACGAAACGAGGAACTCAAGAAGTGGGGCTATGACGAAAACGGCACCAGTGACCAACTGGCTAGCGTCGAAGCTAGCGCTGAGGCAGGAAGCTCGCCAGATCGCGTCGTGCCTCTCCTCTCTCTCGCTCAGCGCCGATTTAGGATTGAAGTCTTGGAGCCTCTTCTAGCGGTTCCTAAGGCCAAAGGGAACTCGAAAAACAAGAACAAAACGGCCCAGAAGCCTACTTCAGGATCCTCTGGCCCTAAAGGTCGCCTAGCCCGCAGTGTGAAGCACCTCCTGGAGTCCGAGGACATTCGCGAAGATGAGAAGACTCGCCTTGCCAATGAACTCATTGTTTGCTTCAGATTTACCGGTGTACGACCTGATCACGTTCTTCGTAAAAGACTAGATAAGTTTGTCCAGAATGTAGGCGCAAAATAGACTATATTGGCTCCTTCTACCTCTGCTGCCATGTAATAATGCGACGATATATGAGCATATATCCAGGCGATACTCAGTTTTTGACCCCGCCGTGCCTCATAGACCTTCTGCGAAAGCCTGGCCCACCGCCTGGTCCAAATATCTGATTCTGTGGAACCGGCGGATTGGATTCGCGCAAGGTACCCCAAACATTGTCATGGACCCATCCGTCGTTCTTGGCCGCTATGTCACGGAAATAGGTCTCTCCTCGTCCATCCACGTAGGCGAAAATCTGAGACGTAGTCCCTGTGCCATTGATAGCGTGCCGGAGTCCTGGCCAGTTATCCATCCCGATCTCGCCTTTTGCATGCTGGTCGGAGTGGATGGACCGATACGCCTGTCCCAATGGTGGTTGTAAAGCACGAGTATAAATCTGGTGTATTTGAGAACCATATGCACCTGAACAGGCACATATCAGATTCCACCGTTAACTTCGACCAGCTTTATTCTTACCATATTCCTGCGTATACAGGGAGTAGTTGGAGTAGAGGCTTAGTGGATAACTGAAAGCATCTCGCAATTTCTGGGCCCCATTGTGCGTTGATGTGATGGTACCAGTCGTGGTTTGGTTGACCCACTGTGAATATAGCCAGTTTCGGCGAGTCAATGTCAAATCACCAGAAGGAAATTGCCTGTACCTGAAGCCAGCCTTCGTCTGCATATTTCTGACTGTTGCTATAGTCTAGTACTTGTGAGAAGGCCACTGTTTTCGTCCCCTCTGATGTTACAAGCTTGCTCTCAATCAGCAGCGACCGCTTCGCCGTCACCGTGGTCCAAACTGTTTCATTGTTTGCACTAGCACCCCCTGTTGTTTCGATCTCCACGGGAGGGGCATGATATTTCGTGATAGTACCCGTGGTCTTCTTGCTTCCTTGGCGGATATGGATGCTTCCCGACACGAACCAGTTTGAGTTAAACGTGGGGCTTGTGCCTTGCCCAACGACTCGGAGACCAACGGAGTGTTGAGTAGAACCGTCGAGTAGCTTGGGCAAGAATGGCGTTACGTCAATCCAGTAGGTTGGAGCATCATATGCACCGTAAGCGGTCAAAGGTCGCCAATTTGAAGGTGTAACACCACCCGTATAGATTACACCGTAGGGCCATACAACGCCTGCCAGTTGGTCATCAATAAGGACTTGGACCTCTCTCCATGGACCCTTTCCTACGAGACCAGTGCTTTCAGGAAAATATGGCAGGAATTGGTCCGGCGTATCTACGCAAGGCGTTATTCCTCACGGAGAAAGGGAGGTGAAACGCCTCACTGGAATACCAAAACTCTTCCGCGGAGTTTCCAGAGCAAAATATCTCGATGAATGCCTCTATAGTTGACTCAGGCAGGGAAACGTCCGTCACTACACCTGTATCGTCCTCAATTGCGAAGAGATTGGGAAGCGTAGGTGAAAGATTTGAGAGTGGTATGATCAAGTCTGCAGCACTGTTCGGAGCTGGAAATTTCGGCGTAGGTACATAGAAGGTCGCAGTCAGCGTCACTATGATGATCTATGAGCGCATTGAATCAAGTCTCAAGCCATGTTGAAGCTGACCATCGAAAACACCGTCGAGTAGCCTGATTCGCTAAGGGTGAGTCACATATGATATAGAGATGTGGTTCTACGCACAAATCTGGGGCAATGATATTGCTGAAATCCATCATCAAGTCGCCCTCCTTTGAAAAAAGAGGCGTGAAGTGGGTAACATCTTTGATCCTGTAGTCGCGGGTTAATTAGCTGCAACATTCCCGGATTTCTGCGCCATGCCATACGTTGTCCAGATAGTTCCTGTCTTTGTTGGTTCTGCACTAGAGCTTCTCCAGACTGAAGGTAGTGTTCGAATAAGATATCGACAAGTCAATCTCTACGGTAGATTTAACCCACTCTCAGTGTGCGACAGATAGATTGCCTAGACAATGTGATAGTTGAGCTCTGCATCTAAGGGTAATGGACGAAAGTAACCCACGCTCAGACGATCATATTGTGTCCCAATCCTAAGATCGGATGAGCGGGAGTCTCCAGAAGCGTACTCAAGGACATGGCCACTTACGAATAGACAGACAAGTTCAGGCCGATGGCAGCCCACTTGCCCAATTCTCCGCATTCCTTCAACGTTGGTGGCACGTACTTCACGACAGCAGGTGCATTATACGAGCCATCGCCAAAAGAATGCTTGAGCAGTTCGACCTGGCAGTGAGGGCCTCCTTTGGGTACCACCGGAGGAGCAAAGACTTGGAGGTCGACCAAAGGTGCCACTGTAGGGTCGTCCGTTGATAATGGCACCCGTTTTTCTAGGGAGACCTCATTTGGAGGACGATTCTTAAGGCCAGAGAGAAGAGGGTCAAGCTCCTCCCGAGTCAGCTGTGCAGCGCTGAATCCTACTAGCAGAGGTAGTAGAGTAATAATCCGCAGCTGCCACATTGCAAGGTGATGAGCAGAGCTATGTCCTCTGTTCTTTGTGAGCGGTGGTGGTAGTAAGAGCAGAGTAGGCCCTTATCCTTCCGGACCATATGAAGTTCATTCGGGTTTTCAACTCGTGAACTAGGGAGAAGCATGTGGTGGATTGAGGTTAACCGAAAGGAAGATTGATGTGAACTGCTCGCGGACGGTCCGACGGGGGTTTCCCTACTGGGCGCTTATCTTAAGCAACTGTAACGGGGAAAGGAATAATGTTTATTGAGGAGCAAGTGTATTGGCTATGGAACATCGAGCATAATCTTTCTCAGGGAAGGTTGGTAGCACCATCGAACAACACGTTCAGCCAAGCTGCCAGGCGATAGCCTTGTTTTGCGATCTGGCTCTCAATCTAAGTAAAACGACCCGCATGAGTGAAGATCTATGACATAGATGTGGTAACTTACAATCGGGACGGCGCCGGTATAGTAGCTGGAAGTGCAGAGATCGGAGCCACTAGAATAGCTGAAGACGTATGACTATAGTCAGGTTACAGTGTCAGTGTAGGTTTTTGGGATTAGACCTGTCATCCTTACGCAGTCATATGAGTTGGAGTCGGCCGCCCACACGAGTGGGCATTTGAGAGGTGTTATTGCGGTTGCTGCACGAGCGCCAAGAAGGTCAGTGATATCGTCGGCAATTTCGCGGCGAGCTGGGGTCGTAGTTGAAGAGCAAGAGATCCAGGAGGCGGCAGAGGATTGGTATGTGCCGGACTTTAAGGTGGTCAATTACAATTTTGCTTCTGAATAGGAGCATGCATCTATTATACCTTGATACGAGTAGCAAGAGTGTTCGCCCAGGTTGTGACAGAGTTACCATAGTTCGCTGAAATTAGTTTGTTGATCATGCCAGAGTCTGGAAGTAGGAGTCAGGATTATCCCAACGCACGTCCCTTCTGGCACACGTACCCCAGACTGAATGCAAGTTCGATGTAGAGCCGCTGCATTTGACGCTGATATCGTTACCGCCGACTTCGAGTGCCTCGACATGAAGGGGTTGACCGATATCTCCGATGAACTGAAAAACTGCAATGAGCAAGAGAGGGTAGGGACCCAAGCATCAAAATCACGAACATGATCTATCCCGGACATGTTAATGTGTTTGCTCAGAAACGATGACAAAATGGAATGAAGACGTACCAAGGAACTTGAGAGCCTCTTGGCGTTGAGCCGCAGAAAGGCTGGTGTCGACGACACGGGTGGTATAATTTGCGATCGCGGTAACTATAGAATGGTTCACTCCCTGTTCCCTCAAGCTGATCTGGAAAGTGGGATTGACATACGAATGCATTTGCCATTAGCACAATCGCGAGTCTCGGAGACGGAGCATGACGTTGGTGGGTTGTCTATGAGGTATGGTGACTGTTAGTGGTCGGTATCGGGTTGGGATGTTGGACTCACCCTCCGCGTCAACGTAGTGCAGTTCAGATGACCAGGCATAAGCCTTCTGAGATTTGATTTCATCTGCCCACTAGAAGAAAGATCAGGATCCCAGACTTGAAGGCGAAGGATGGGTGAACTAACAGTTGCGGCAGGGCCGAGGGATGAAGAGTAAGTGGAACCCAGAGAGGATTTGACGAAGCTCAACGCCTTCGGAGCAAGGAACTACGAGACGACGATGATCAACATGATTGGAGGCAACATAACCTCTAGTTCAAACCTGCATAGCAACATATCTATATGAACAGTGTCAACAACCGGGCTTGGATCGCACTCAAAGCAGTACAACTCACCCAACTGCTTGATGCCCACTAGCACCCCACCCATATACGGAGGAAGCGGAGAAGAGAAGAGCACCGAGGGCACCGTACGATTTCATGCTGAACCAGCTGGTGCTTTAGAGACATTTGTGCCCCCTCTTTATATGCTAGGATTCGTCCGAGCACCTCCACTGACAACTCAGGTCTGCCCTATCAAACGGCAGTTAATCATGTTCAAGAAGCTACACCCACGTTGTCCATGTCGCTGGTATTGATCGCATGGTCAATGAAGTGGAGATACTGCCACATCGTAACAATGAAGATCACAAGGTCAAAGACGATAAGTCGCTTGAGTGAACGTTTGCAGTATCGCTGCACATGGTCGCAAGGCTGCAAGGAGATGATGATCACAAATATGGAAGGATTGAACGCCTATATATATCTGGTTTGAAGGGTTCATGTCACGATTGTCCACCGCGTTCAAGGTTTTTATCAAAATGGTTTCATTGGTTGGTAGGCTAATACAAAATCACAGTATGGCCTGTCGGGCCCAATGGGAATCCGGACATTATGAGGTTTCCTCTGCCTTTTTCTCCACTGTCACCTCCTCACTCGGCCCGCCGGCTCCTACACTTAAGAAATCCATGTCCATGAACTTCATGTCTGAATCGCCAGCAGCGTTGAAGAAACTGGGACTTAGACTGCCGAAATCCAAGTTGTTGATATCGAAGGCCCCCGGATTTGAGTTCTGGTCGGCGATATTGAGCGCCCCGTCACCCGCTGCAAAGCTAGCGAGCAACGTG
Organism: Clitopilus passeckerianus; assembly: GCA_944990035.1. NCBI lineage: Eukaryota > Fungi > Basidiomycota > Agaricomycetes > Agaricales > Entolomataceae > Clitopilus > Clitopilus passeckerianus. The sequence goes on along the minus strand of CALYLX010000112.1, from coordinate 1,572,520 downwards.
TTTGGAGAAGGTGCGGTTTGAGCATCGCTGTTGCCATCTTTCATCGGCTGAACGTCTTGCGAACCTCCCGTGACACCAAGCGATGCAAATAGATCATCTGTGTTATTTGTGTCGAATGCCTCTGCCTTCACGCTGTTGCTGCTCTCGCCTAACAGTCCTACGTTCGCGCTGAAAAGGTCATTCATGGCATCCGTTTCACTTGCGCTCGTTGTTCCGGATTCAGCAGCGTCCCCGAAGAGATCTGTCATGTCCATATCCATATCGATATCCATGCTGTCCAGGTCAAGTTCAATAGGCTTATCGGCAGAGCTCCCAACGTCTGCGAGCTTTCCTTCTGTGGTGGTGACTGGAGCTGGGTCCTGCTCTCCGATGGTTAGGTCTATATCGACCGGTCGTTCGTTTAGACTGGGATTCGAGGCAACGAATGCAGCCATGAGTTCCGGAGGAATTCATTAGGACCAATAGGCCGTGCCGATTTGGGGGCGAGAGTGACTGGGGACGCCAGGCCACTCGAGAACATCGCTGCAGCTTCTTCAGGATTTAGGCGAAGCGCTGAAGAGGACAAGTCTAACTTCAAGGGGACTGCTGGGCGATGGAGGGAGGATATAGAGATTGCAGATGGTCGACGGGATGGTCCAGCGGAGGAAGATGGCCGGGGAGAGGTGCTAGGAGTTGGAAGCGGAGCGGCATCCTGCTTGGGAGTTCCTTCGATTGGAGGTACAGGGATATCTTTGGAAGTAGGAGAAAATGAGCCAGATTTTGCAGCAAGGGCTGCATCAGCTGCTTGTTTTATTCGTAGTTCCTCTCGCTCGAGATCGCGTTGTAGAACAGCGATGGCCCTGTTCTTTTAGGACATTAGGCTGTGTTCTAATTAGTTATGGTGAATTAGAGTACTCACAAGATGTGCCTCCATAGCATCGACAATCTGGTCATACTTCTCTATCTCCCTTCCTAAGGAGGCTGTCAAGGAACGTGGTGGTTTGGGAGCATGAGCCTGAATGCCACTTCGAAATTGAGTGAGTCCTGAGCTGCACGGGAAATACGGGCAGCTTACAGCCTATGTGTATCTGCAAAGAAGCTGTATATCTGGCCGGTTTTGATAGCTGCGTTCTATGTCTTCTAGTCAGATCCAGAAAGCATATGAGGTCTAATGGAGGAAACCCTACCTTCAAACAGTTGGCCAGTGCATTTGCTTCCGGTTCAAGAATTACGCGAGAAGTTGGTGGGTTAGGAGGAGGAGGAGGGGGCATGAGCTTTGATTCCATGGCATCCTTCGTCGTCGCGTCTGTTGTGCTGAACACTGGCCGAGGTTTAGGAGGCATGATAGTCCAAGTTGAATGTCGATGAATGGAGAAAGGCTACAGGACTTGTCGGCAACACAGTGGCAAACAGAGTTCCTGCATCATACTCTAGTGTTGCTCGTCGGTCCCAGCCCAGAGTTACTCATATCTCTGGCCTGTGAGGTGAGTTCAATCAGTCTTTGAACGATAAAGGCGCATCTAAGCTCTGTTGCAGGAGAATTCCATCATTCTCGGGGTTGCAGGCGCCATTCCGTCTCAGGACCCGGCCTGTCTCCGTCCATGGCCTCGAATCCGTCCACCCTCAGTTATTGTGAGGATTCAAATTTGACTCAAGTTCGTCCCTTCTCTTCTGTTCGAATGCGAATTTTAATTGTGCCTGCAGCGACGCATACGACACATTACGGCTGTCCAAATCCGTAACTTGACACTCTTTCCGGCACGAGATGCATTGGCTTCTGCTCTCACCCAACCTGCAGAAAGCCAAATGTTACAAGCTTAGGAAACCTATCTGACGACCTGGATGTCACCCTAACTCGGAAACGCTCTCGACGAATATCAACAACCTCCGCGAGAACCACCAAGAGCCATAAATCAGAGGATGCGATACGCGAGGATGAAGCGGCAACTGGCCGACCGTCCACTTCCAGAGTCAGTTTCTCTGTTGAGAACGATGGCCTTTCTCGCCAGAAATCTACTTCTTCCGTGAACCTAAACCATAGGCCATACCGGGCACGCACCAGTTCAATGGCTTCCGTCAGTTCACGAGTATCTGCGCTCTCAAATAGTGCGACCTACTCGTCTGGTAGTTTGAGCACCCCATTCAGTGCCTTCTTTCCCGATAACTCTCAGGCCTCCCTCGAGAAAGTTATCAAATCAAGACTGGTGGAAACCTTCGTCGCTGTGTCAATTCCCCGCTCTAAGAAACCGCCCACTACTGAGTCAAAGCCCTCATTATCCACTCCGCCAACCTCTCCTCGCATGAAGTCGTCATTCAGCGGCTCTAAAGCTGCTGAGAATGGTGATGCAAGAAAGCCCACCGCTAATTCCCTTTGTCGAACAGAGAATCTGCCAAACCAATGGCGAGACGTGGAACTGTTGCGGGATCTCGCGGGACGATAAAGGCAGTCTCACCTCACACAAGATCAGGTTCAACCTCCTCCCTACGAGCCAACGGAGACTCGAAGTCACCTGCCACTCGCTCACCCGCACCTCCAGCGAAAAGTCCTCGTCCCACACTGGAACCCTCACCCTCACCCTCGCCCACACGATCAATGTACTTTTCATCGGTCCACCGGCCGTCCACCAACCCCTCATTCTCACTGGACGTTGCCTCGCAAATCGAGGACGAAGCAGACCTAGGAGGAGACAAGGTCAAGATAGAATTATGGGCAAACGTCAGCCAATATACCCGGCCCGAAATGAGTCGCAAAGGCAAGGAGAAGGAAGCGGATATCTCAGATATTAGGTCACAGGATTGGAAACTTTTGGATGAATGGGATGTTGATTTGAACGCACTGGTTCCGCTGGAAGACGATGTAAGATTCTTACTTTCACGAGACCGGTTCCAGTATACTCACGATCCCCTACTTTCAGCCTGCATCTCTCCCGTCAAACTCACTTTTAGTTACACTATCGCCTCCGAACCGAACATTCTGCTTATCCTCGCAACTTCGGTTGAGTAGGTCAGAAACCCCGTCAGTTGGGTATACATCAGACCCGGAGTCTGAGTTACGGAAAGTCAAGCAGGCTGGGGACAATATGCCTACTGGGACCTCAGATCTTTCTGAGGCTACGACGACGCCGGTGGCGGTTTCAAGAAGGCGGATGAGGAAAACTAGAGAGAATGGACCTCCAGGGACTGAGGATGCCGATAATGTCAAGACGGCGAATTATCAGGAACTTCTAAGGTCAGTTATTGTTACACCATGACCAAACGATAAATGACGTTGACGTTAATTAGGCTGGCGAATATACATGCTTGTATATCAGAGGAAGAGGGGTCTCTGGCGGACGTTGTTGGCAGGATTGACTCTTTGGTTGAAGCTGATGGCACGTTTGCTAAGGTAGGTATTGTCACCATTGCCGCCCCGCTGAATTATCGCTAACCAACAAAGCAGCGCCGAGATATTTCAGAACGTGAAGCACGCATAGATGAAATCAGAGAGAACCATAAGCAGGTCCTGAGTGACATGGATAAATGTGGGTTTTCACCTGTAGTGTCATACACGGAGGCTCACCCCGTTTTCTAAAGTACGAGCCTCGATAGCGGCTAAATCAGAAGATATCCGAAGACGAAGAGAGACGTTATACGTCGCTGGGGAACAACTCCACGCGGACTACGACGAGGAGCTACTAACGGACGAAGAACTCAACCAGGAGAGGTTCGTGTTCTCGGTTTGCATCCGCAGGCAGCTGATTCATGGAACACAGGTGTAATCTTTCTTCCCTACAAGGGCGAGTGGCACCCACTCGAACTACATTACTCTCCATACTTTCCTCCATCTACCCAATCGAGCTCTTCTCCCCACCTGACCTACTATTCACCATCCTCGATGTGCCGCTGCCTATCCCTCTGGCAGCCACTGACCCAGCACCACCTTTGAGCCTACCACTCCACAAGGAAATAACAGAAGATGTCGTCGCAACATCCCTGGGATATGCTGCTCAACTCGTCCAGCTCATGGCTGCCTATCTCGGCCAAGGCCTTGTCTATCCCATCACTTGTGTTGGGAGCCGAAGTCTGATCAGAGATGCTATTTCAACCATGGTTGGGCCGAGGGTGTAAGATTTTGTCATCTTTACTTTGTCCTTGACATGCTTAACAAAATGTCGACAGCTTCCCTTTGTTTTCCAAAGGAGTCGATGCTTATCGGTTTGAGTATGGTGTTTATCTCCTAAATAAAGATATCGAGATGGTATGTCCGTTGCTTTTCTATCCGCGCTTGCTCTGACTGCTTTGTCTCTGCAGCTCATGTCAGAGCGTGATCTTCGGGCGCTGGATATGCGGCATACACTTGCCAATCTCAAGAATCTCTTACTAACACTGACTAGCGGTGAATGCGCCGAGATCCAGTAAGCTGCAGGATTCTGTTCGGAAATGGACATTCTTCTGACAAATTGGCAATCCAGTAGGCCACCTCGCATCGATTCTCCATTGTCAATGGCATCACAAGTCGAGCAGGAAGATGTTTCTAGTGACAGCGAGGAGTCGGACGATGCCCAGGAACCCAAGACTCCCACAGCGGAAACCGAGCAAGGTTTGCATTCAGTGACTGTGTCTAATACGCCACCTGCGAGTGGATCGACGACTCCAACCGTTTCGACCACGCCAACGGCTACGATTATCGACACGGCTAGGAAAAGTAGAGCGTTTCTTACGTTCTCGCCTCTAACCAGCTTCTTTCGGACTCGCCAACCTTCGCCTGTCCCGACTATTGAGGTGGAAGGCCCGAGCGAGGCGGTCGACCCTTCAGAAGATCACCTGGCCGAAGAACCCCAAGCGACGCCTGAGGTGGTAATAGAGGGGTCCGAACAAGACGATGATGAGGATCGGAAGACTATTTCTGGAGTTGCTCGGGATACGTCGACTGCTCAAGAAGCACCCAAGAGTATTGGCGAGACGGTTGAAGATACCGAGAAAGGGGAGCGGCACGTTGATTCGTCAGAGGGTCGTGTTGTGTCCTCTCCGTTACCTCCAGTTAAATAGATGCAATGGAATTTCGGCCTCACATTTGTTCACCTGATTGAATTCAAGCATCCAAAAAAGGTGCTCTGGGTTGTCACTTTCTGCCAGCTAACTGAATTGGGATGATGGCGTGGCGCGATTTTCTGTCAGGCAAATCGCGAAGGTTCTGAATTAGGGTAGCTTAAAAGCTTACGCGCCTGGCGGCAGGATGTACCTCTGGACCTGTCAATGCTTAATATCCACTTCCAAGTGATTAGTCGGAAGAGTGGTATGATTCAGCATCATCACCGTGCGCGCCTTTTCCTTGGGTTTGATGCGCAGACGGCGTTTACAGCAGAGGCCTGACCCAAGTTGTGGTAACACTCACTCCGTGCGATGATGGTAGGCTCGTCGTTGGGACGACACGGCAAAGCCTGGTTAATCATGACTGATTTACGTATGGGCAATTCCGATGCATGCTTACCCAGGTTGTTCCTCTGCGAAGAGTGCTGACAAGAAGGGGTGGAAAGAACCGGTTTGACGCAGCCCCTGTCTTGATAGTGACCTGTGGGCGTATGTATTGAATTTTGGGACACGTTTCTCTCCACTTCGCCGTCGTAGATGGCAACGACATCTTTACCACTCCAAAGGTGCATGAAGCTTCCTGAGGCCGGAGATAATGAAATGGCTACTGTACGGACGGGAATCTCATTGAAAGTCAATGATATTAGGGACATAATTAAGAGAAGACAACGTCGATCTCAAAGTTTACGTTGAACTATTACTTCGGGATTGAATTGTAGAGACTAGAACTGTGAAATGCAAAATATTTTCAAGGGTAACGACAGGGACCGGAAGTTGAAAATTTGAGGACATTGCCGGTGGTTAGAGTTTATGGACCCTGGCCGCTCTGGCTCTCACTGACCCCATATATTAACCTCCCTCTCTGTCCAACTTGTTGTACAACTATTCTCCTCGAAACGGAGTATATATAAAAGGGTCAGCATCTGTTGCATGCTCGACTTCTTGTCCTCTGACCTCCAATAGCTATCAGCCGAATTTTGTATCAACAGTCTTTTCAGTCTAACTCGAAGTGTTACTTCGTGGTGAGTCGTGGCTTAGACGCTCAACGGTCAATCTTATCCTTACGTCTTTCTCAAGGTACTTTCGAGCCTTCTCCACGTCGTTTTCGGAAAAAAATTCTCTCGTTCACTGCCTTGGAATAACTCGTTACCAACATGAATGTGTCTATGGAAAATTCTATGAATTCTACTAATAATCACCGTTCGACCTCTGACGAGAGGAAGCAAAGTCCACCGGCCTTTTTGGATCTTGCTGACTCTGTATGCAGTTCCTAATCTATTCACTACGTCGATAACTCATCTGGTTCTGCTAGGCTGCGAGGCTCGGAAGTAATATGCCGGATATGTCGGCTGTGAGTCTCCATTTCACTCATACACCTCATATACTGATCATCTGTATCCAGCGTGTCGAACTCAAGCGAATCGAGCATGAACGTCAACGTCTCATTCAACGCAAAATTTTTGAGGACCAAATGCGTGCTCTCGAGCAGCAGCAGGCCCAAGAACTCCTTGCTATCCCCTACGACGCCAACAGTGCCGGCTTCGCTGTGTCTGCCCCCACGACCCCTCCTCGCATCAACGCCGTCCTCAGTGGAGAAGCTGGGCTCCCTCGAATGGGCCGAGTCCCTCATTCTGTAGATGCCGAGTCCCTCCTCAAGGCAGTCGGGTCCGCTGCCGACAAGAGGAAATCTGTCACCTACGCCCCTTCGGTCAACTTGTCCCCTGAAATCCCGTCCGTCGCCAACACCAACGGTGGATTCGCTCGAGTTGGTGCGCGAAGCATGCCCGCCAGCCGTCGCACTTCGACTAGCAGCCATGACGAGGAGATTGCCAGTCACCTCCACAACCTGTCTCTTATTGGTGACCAGTCGAACCGTGCCTCTCCTGTTCCTCCCTCCATCTCTGGTCCCAATCTCACCAGGAGCAACTCTCGTTACGGTGATGAAGGTGCTAAGTATGCGAGTACCTATAATGCTGGCATGTTGTTGGATGAGCAGTTAGATCAGGAAATGCACAGTGAGTTCCGTCGACCTTCGTCTTCCCCATTTTCGTTGACATGATTGTGACAGACGCGATGCGTCATTTGCCCACTTCAGATGATGACAAGTACCATGCACCGTATCCTTCCAACAGGGTATGAAAACTTTCCATCACCACTTCACCTCATCTCCTCATTCTTTTACTCAGGTTACAACGTCTTCGGCAGCTCTCGATCTCGCTCATATTTCTCAAGCCTCACCAAGGTCCAACTTCCGTGGTTTGGAAACCCGCGAGAAATCACCTTCTGAGTGGCCACAATTTGTCACACGCGGCCCTGACGGTATCTCATCCCGAGCCGACCGACGAATTGTCACCAACCCGAATCTGACTCTTCAAGTTCCAACTGAAGACCTCCAACCAGGCAAACTGGGTTCCGTTTCAGCTTCGGCAACGCCACTCATTCAACAGTTATCCCAAGGCTCGAGTCAATCCCACCTCCCGAGTCCCATCTCCCGTCGTGGTTCCCCCATGCACTTTTGGATAATATCAGTGCCGCAGCTCGTTCTGTGCCTGCCACGCCACTGACAGGCGGTCCTAATACCTCCGGTCACCTCAAGTCTGCTGGAACTCCTCATACTCCTGATAGTCATTCCTTGAATGCTCGTTCTCCAATTGAAGGGAATGCTCTCGCGACTGATTTGGGTGCTTCTTTGTCGAGGGCGCCACAAAACGGATCTACCGTCTCCTTCAGCTCTGTTTCTCCCACCGGCACCGATGAGGTAAGTTTCGCCTTTTCGGGTATGATCTGTCCTGTCATTAAAATGGCGCCTTCAGCATTATGGAATGGACTCCGTTTACGGGGTCAACGGCGGCCTTGGATCGAACAAGTTCAATGACTTCGGATATGAAGCCAACGGTTCCAGTCCGAATGGACCCTCAAGCGGTACCACCGGTTCCACTGCGCTTTATCACCACAACGGTTCTCGTTACGGGCTGGGAATTCCTGGGCGCAACAATGGCGTGAACGCTGAGAAAATGAATGGTTTGCACGGGCAGAAGCACAAGCGTGGAGACATGGATCGTGAATGTATGCGTCTGTTCTTCAGTCATGATTCCCATTGTTTCTGATTTATGTTTCATTAGTCAACCGCTTCACTGGCACTCGCTTGGAGGACCTTCAAGGAGAGATCCCTGCGCTTTGCAAAGACCAGCATGGCTGCCGATACCTGCAGAAGAAGCTGGAGGAGGGTGTCCCCGAACATAGGGACATGATATTCAAGGAGACCTTCAGTCACTTCGCAGAGCTCATGACTGGTTAGTACACGGTCAAAATCTATGTTCTTTCCACGATTCCTTACATTTTATAGATCCATTCGGCAACTATCTCTGCCAAAAACTCTTGGAGTACTCAACCGACGACCAGCGCAACCTGATCTGCGAATCCGTGGCACAAGACCTCGTCAATATCTCTCTTAACATGCACGGTACCCGGGCTGTTCAGAAGATGATCGATTTCTTGTCTTCTAGGCGACAGGCATGTTACTCACGTACTCATCTCCCCATTCTGCTGACATTCATCAGCAGCAACCTGATGTTCGACCTTACAATGCCCAGATCCATTCCATCATTGTTGCACTGAGCCTTCATGTCGTAGTCCTCATCAAGGATCTGAATGGTAACCATGTTATTCAAAAGTGTTTGAACAAGTTGGCACCAGAGGACAACCAGGTATGCCTTCAGTATCTCCACTAATTCGACTTTGGCTTATGTCGCATATAGTTCATCTATAACGCCGTCGCCGCCAACTGCGTTGAAGTTGCCACTCACCGTCACGGCTGCTGCGTCTTACAGCGCTGCATTGACCACGCTTCCGATCATCAACGGGTCCAGTTGGTGAACGAGATTACCTACAATGCGTTGACCCTTGTCCAGGACCCATATGGCAACTATGTAAGTCTCACTCTTGCATTTTTTTTTTTGGCAGATCACAGCTAATATCGCTTAGGTTGTTCAATATATTCTCGATCTCAACGACAACCGCTTCAGCGATGCCGTCATCCGTCAGTTCGCAGGCAACGTCTGTGCTCTCTCTGTTCAAAAGTTCAGCTCCAATGTCATCGAAAAGGTGCACATTATTCCTTCCTTCAATCAAATAATTACTAACAGGTTTTAGTGCATTCGAGTCGCTGAACACTCAACGAGGAAGATGCTCATTGAAGAACTTCTCAACCGCTCCAGGCTGGAGAAGTTGCTGCGGGATTCATATGGCAACTATTGCGTCCAGGTAAGCTATCAGAGTTCTCATAGCTCTGCCAAGTCATACTGACCCTATGTGACAAGACTGCGCTTGATTACGCCGATCCCAACCAGCGCGCCCTTCTCGTGGACGGTATTCGTCCTATTCTGCCCTTGATCCGCAACACACCGTACGGCAAGCGCATCCAGAACAAGCTGCAACGCGAGCAAATGGATCATTTCGGTGGTGGTTTCCAGCCGGTGCCGTCAACCATCTAGGAGGTCCCCATGGCCGACACATGCCTCAACCCACATGGCCGACGTGTACTCGCAGAATGGTCTTTATTCGATGCCTGGACAAAACTTCGCTGGCCAGGCACACCTCGCTGGATCTCCTCTTCATGCCATGCCTACCTCGATCGACTCCTACGTCTTACAAGGCAATTCCAACCATGGTACTCCCGGCATCTCTCCTTCCCACTCTCATGGTGCCGGTTTCTCCAACACCTCCTTCGCGAACCTGGGCTCGTTCGCTGGTGCAGGCATGCCAGGCTCTATGAACGATCCTTACCAGAGGTCAAGCTTCGGCTATGGAATGTAAATTGTATAATGTCAAAAGCTGCTCCGTCAAAACCGGTCTCTACATTCTTTTTAATCACGATGCTCTGGCGTCATATACCACCATACTCTACCCTTTTCTTGACTTCTATTGCCACCCTTTACTGTCATCATCTAACTGCCCTCAGCTATATCTATACTCATACCAAACAACACTTTCCCTTTCCTCCACACTTGTATTTGCACCTCGCACTTTACAATTCCATTTCTCGCTTTCCTGGCATTCATTTGACTCTTAACCATTTGTACAGGTTTTTCATGCATACTCAAATCGGTTGTCTGTGTTATAGCCCCCTTTGCAACACTATGTCTATCATTCTGTAGTTATTCGAACCCAACGATTGTATAAAGCCGAATAAAATTAGATTCATCTGAATAATTTGTGGCCAGTGATTTCGATATCGACGCGACTGACGCGTCTCAGTCTTCAAGGCAATCGGGGAAGCTCGAAGGGAGATCGCAGGCTCAAGCAGAATAGTTTTCAGAATGCCTTTGATTGTCATAGCCTATCGCTCATGGTGCATACAGAAAGCTTTTGCGATTAATGAAATGAATGGGTGCAATACAGGAAGATGGATATAGGCATAAGTAATCCTTTTACCGGTTCTATAGCATCTTATTAGTCCGATGTAGAGGTAGGGGAATGCCCTGGACATACCTTCTCGAATCCGATAGCTGCAGACTTCTCACGGAAGCATTGACGGCAAAGGTCAAGACCGTATTTTCTAATGAGACCGGCCTGGTGGGCACAGAGGCGGCTGTTTATAGGAACGCTGTTTAGGTCCTCTGAATGCCTAGAGAAGAGCAAAGATAGCGCACCATTGACGGCTACCCTTTCCGAACTTTCTGGGGCGAGAGAACCAAACAGCGTCGTGTGTCATTTTTGAAGTTTTGAGGTGCTAGGAGCCTATAAGTCTGTATTAGTTCTTCCGAGGTTGACTTCCAAGGCCACAATACCCACGAATCTCCAGAGGGCTTGCTGGGGCGACGAGATGCCAGTCAATAACTCAGCCTAACGAGTGTCCATGTTTACGTAAACTGTACATCCGCTTGATAAGGTTCGATCTCCGAATCAGACACGAATGGTGTACACTATTGTAATTTGTTCACAGGCGCCTTTTTCTCGCAACGCCCTACTACGATATATGCAGCTTTGGAAGTCGTAATACATGCGTAGTGGGATTGTCTTCCGTAATCTTGGTTGCAGATTGGTCCTAGTATGACTGTATTGGCAATTAAGGGCATTGGTTGCTTCTTTCCGTCTTTATCAGTGATTTACGAGAAGGCCCATAACTTCTTCCTGACACGCGGGTATTGACCCTGCTCGGTGAGTGAGAGACGACTGTAATATAGATGCGCCACGCTCGCCGCTTTTGGAAGTCCCTTTGTTTCTAATTTAGGCAATATTGTGATCTAAATGCTGTCCCAATTTGGTTAACCTGCTTTAGCATTTCACAGAGACTGTGGGCGCTAACCGATGGAACGTTCTCTTGTCCTAGCCCTCCATGTCTCTGAAGTGGGCCTTATGCATTGTACTTTCATCGCTGGCGAAGATTGCTCTTGTGACCAGCACCCTTCTGGTGGTTCGAGGAGCGTGGTGGTTTACAAAGATGATGCTGGTGTCGCCAAGATTTGACCCGTTACAACATTTGCCAGGACCAGACGGGACGAGACTGCAGAGTATGTTGCGCGATGTACTTGAGTATGTCAATTTAATTCTTCCAAGCTCCTACTAGGTCTGACATTTGCATAGTCCAGAAGTCAGTCCTAACACCCACAAGGACTGGTTCTCAAAATTCGGGAAGACTTTTCGATTCCATGGATTGGGCCGTGTATGTTAGATTCAAATTGTGTTCTTTGCGGATTTTAACGTTCCATCCTAGCATGATTACCGCCTCCTTTCTCTGGATTTTCAGGTTATATCTCACGTTCTCACCTCGCCCATCTACGAAAAGCCATGGCAAACTCGAGCCGTACTCTCACGGCTAATTGGCAAAGGCGAGGCGCCTCCAAACATCTATTCACTCTTACTTACCCGATGCCTTCAACAGGGATCTTTTCACTGGAAGGTCCTGAGCATAAATTCCAGGCAAGCTTTCCCGACATCTGGTGACCCCGAAGGTTCTGATCGTGTCCCCATAGCGCAAACTCATCGGTCCAGCGTTCAGTACCCAAACCGTCAGAAACATGTTGCCCATCTTCTTCGAGACAGCAGGCCAGCTATGCAATCAATGGAACCGCCTCTATCCCAAACCACCCAGTCATTCAGATGTTCCGACACCTTCAGATTCCACAAGTGAATTCGTGATTGTAGAAAAAGAGGGAAACTCAACTGGCGTTGTGATTGACGTATTACATTGGATCTCGCGAGCATCTTTCGACCTGATTGGGCTTTCAGGCTTTGACTACGAGTTTAACTCCCTGGATGATGAATCCGAGGAGGTCTACACTGCATACAGACGTATGTTCGACATCGTGGATAAAGGCTCTGAGCTCCGAGCCATTGCTGAACTGTACTTCCCGATAATCCGAACACTTTGGGTATGTCAATATCATTCACTTCATGATCATTCCTTGCTAATTCTGGGATCTTTGCAGCCAGACGAACGAACCAAGGTGACAAACTCAAGCCTAGAAGTTGTGGCTCGAGCTGGAAAAAAATTGTGGAGAAGAAGAGGGTGGCAGTTCTGGCTGAGTGTGCTGGAAATGCCAAGGAACAGAAAGATATCCTTAGTCTCTTGAGTGGGTCTCATGAAATGCCACTACACTCACCCTCCTAATGTTACTTTCCAGTTAAGGCCAACATGTCCTCTGAACCGTCCAATAGGTTGTCCGATGCAGAGCTTCTGGATCAGTGCTCGACCTTTCTTCTTGCTGGCTCAGATTCTGTTTCGTTGGCCCTCTCATACGTCCTTCACTACCTCGCCCTCAACCCATCTATGCAAGAACGCCTACGCTCCGAACTTTTGGCTGAGTTCCAGCATCAAGTCAAGTGGACACTGGGGAACCTCGATAGTAGATTGCCATACCTAGATGCCGTTGTTTCCGAGACCCTTCGACTCTCCCCGCCTGTTCATAGTTCAATCCGAGTCGCCACGACAGATGACTACATTCCGGTGTCTCATCCTATGACAATGAGGGACGGAACTGTACTCAACCCCGGCGAGACTTTCAAAATTAGGAAGGGAAGCTACGTACACATCCCCATAGAAGGCCTCAACTTATCCACTGAAATATGGGGAGACGATGCCTTGGTATTCAAGTAAGTATCTGCCTGTCGATCGTCTTGTTCAATTACTGACTGTTCCATCATAGCCCTGACCGTTGGTTAAACGGAAAGCCTACACCTTCAACAAATCACCCCGGACTAGGCAATATCATGACGTTCGGATTTGGACCAAGTTCCTGCTTAGGCTACAAGTTCACAGTCTATGAGATGAAAGCCTTCCTTGCCACAATCATTCCTCGCTTTTCCTTTGCGCCGGCCGATGGAATTGAAATCTCCAAGTTTAACTCCATCTTGACTCGCCCATATATCACAAATAAATGGGAGTTAGGAACGCAACTACCACTTTTGGTAAGGGAGTATAGGAAGTAGATCTTCTTTCCAGTGGCCTGAAGACACTCTAATTTATTCACTAATTATGGACATCATCCTACCAAGACTAATGCATGCTATTACAGTGTCGTTTCTGGTAATTGTACACCTGTATGTAAACTGAATTGAATAATATCTAACATTGTTCCGAACGCTTCAGAATGTCTTGAGTAAACGTGTTTGCATTGACATGTGTATATTATGATATATCTACTGGGGTAACCTAATTTACTGACAGATGAGAAGCCCAAAGGAAAGCACATTTAGTTCAAGTGGTGTGGGCAGCCTTGATAGTGACGGTGCTCATGGCTTTTGTCAAGTTGAGTACGGGATCAAGTTCATGATCAGAATCACAGGAATGTTCAATGTGCAAACCATGATGAGGGCCAGTGAGACGATTGTGAAGTCCTTTGGCGACGCCCTTGGGGCGTGGTAGCGATTGAGGCGAGTCTATCCGGGTGTCAAGAGTCACTATAGTGTAGACATATTAGATTCGGACCATACCTTGCGGTTTAGTGGCTGCTTGCCGACTTGTCTTTGGAGTCTGCGGGGCCTTTGCCTGTCTCGTTGCAAACAAAGGTACGAGTGTCCCCTCTCTACAAAATCCACAGACTTGGTGGTGGTGAGTACTGCAGCGCTTCTAAATTGATCAGAGCACTATACGAACCAACTTCCTGGGGCTTGATAGATTTACTATGGCGGCCATAGCTAAAATCCGATGAGTACGATTCCAACCACTGCCGTTCCAATACGTACACTTTCGTGCATTTTTCGCATCCTATGGCATGAATCAGCCAGAGGGCCAGCGCACCAGAACAGGGCATACGTACGCCATTGGTATTTATACACAATCTCATAGTCGTGTCGAGTCTAAGCAGGTAATTCAGCCTCTTGCAGAAGCTTGGAACATAGGAGAAGGACCTACTGAGATCTCTATTTCAGGCCGTGCTTTCATTACCTTGCGAGCCCTTTATCGTATCCGTTCAGCTCGGCCGAATGAGATTAAGAAAAGGATGAGGTACAGACCAGGCTTTCCAGATGGATCCATGGTTCTCTCCTGGAGCCTGGTCAATAACCCAAGAAGCCAGATGACACATCTCATGTGAAAGAGTATTGCGAATCCGTTCTGAGTTCAAAGTCAAACACCGATTCTGACAAGTTGCGATGTACTACTACCCACCATTGCAGTCAAGAATCTTCTCTGCAAGTTCAATCGAACTTGTCTGTTCCCCAGTGCGGGATCTCGTTGGTCGTAAGGATAGATTACAACTCAGATCAAGCGCATGGTACACTTACCGATGCCACCTGGCTCTACCAGCTGTTGTTAGCAAGCGCTTGCTCCACACTAGTTTGGTGTCGATTGGAAGACCGTTTTGGAAGACAGTGTGGTTCAAGTCAACAAACAGCTCGTGCGCGTAAGTTTCCCTCCGCTCTTGTTCTGCAGCAGCCTGTGCTTTTTTCCCGGGTGTGCGCCGCGGTTTGGATTGTGAAGCTGTATTGTCCATGGAGAGTTTGGGCCCAGGACGAAGGGGAGTGACAGGGAGATCCTTGAGGATATCGTTGGACGGCGTAGCGGAGCCCGCAATATGTAGGATGAACGATCCAGATCCTTTCTTTGTCTGCGGGGTCTGAACAGCACTGGTCGGGGAGATGCGCTTGGGCTTTCGTGCGCTACGAGGTTCATCTCTAAACAAACAGTGAGCAAAAGCCAAGGTTCCAACACAGGCTTATACTTACAGAACCAGGATAGAGCCGTCGTTCAACCAATCATCGAATCCCCCGTGAGAGATAACAGTTTGTTCTTCAAATTCCCCAGGCTGTTCCTTCGGCTGTTGTTGCTTTGATCCTGATGCCTTTGGCATAATAGATGGTGCTTCTTCTGCGGAATCGTCGCTGTCCGAGAGCTCAATGACACCCATATGTCGAGGCTGAGCTCCTTTTTGGGGTTGCTCAGGCTATTCTGGGGCGTCTGCATCGGAGTGCTCGACCTGAAAGGTGAGAGTCAAACCCAATCTCCGCTAAATCCGGAACAAAGGCATACCTCGGATTATTATGCCCAGAATTAGTTATCGACCCAGAGTCTTTTCCTTCAGCAAGCTTCGAGAGGGGAGGCTTTGTTATAGAGGCATCATTCGCTACCTCACTCCTGGACAAGAGCTAAGTGGTGAGCTCAAGTGGGAAGACAGGATGTAATCTTACTCTGAGTCTGATTCCTGGTCATCGTCCTCACTGTCGCTCGAGTCCGAAGAAATGACAATTAATCGTACATTGCGTCTTGTTTTCCTGCGTTATGATTAGCCAAGAATACAATCGCGCCGTTCTGCGAGGTATGCTCACACGCGTTCTTCCTCGCTGTCAGAAACGACTTCGTTGCTCAATTGAGGTTTCGCCGGTGATCCCTGGGCCCTGTGGCTGCTGCCAGCCATATAGAAAACTTCAGAGAAAGATGACTTCAGTAGATTAGTTCTCCAGGCTATCCGAGTTGACGAGGCTGGCGCAGATGAAAGGAGTGGTCCTACAAAGGATCTAAGCCTCGCTTGCCAGCTTTAATGAGTGGGAAGTCGCGTCTGGGCTACAGGCCAAAAGGGGATACATGTATTCCAACCGCAAAGTCACGTGTGTAAGCGCCTATTACTATCCTACATCCCATTAGACGCTGCCTTCTCCAAAGACCGATTCATTCTATATTGTGCTGTTGAAAGGTGTTGTAGATTACATTGAATTTTGTAAATATAGTATGAATGTGAATGCTGGGGCGTATTGCAGGGTCCATTAAACGAAAGCGACGAATGAGTAAATAACTGCGGAAAGCGGGCTGTTCTATTTGCTCTATAACGACCATATCTTGACCATCGCATCCCGGCCACCCGAGACTAGATAGCGATCCATATAGCGAACGCGTTCAACTGGTTTCATGTGCCCATTTGTAAGCAACGAAGACTGTTGAAGGGTAGTGCGGTTGTAAACCTGTAGGAAATAGATGATGAATGAGAAGTGTTGGCGGGGCCAAGTTAAAGATTCACGTACCTTGATGCCATTCTCACCAGCCGCTGCCACAACTTTGCGGGTGTCAAACTGGAGACCAGTAACAGCGTGATCGAAGTGAATCGTCTCGTATATTCCACCCGTACGGAGATCCCAGATCTGTTAAATTTTAGCTTTAGCTTCTTGAGGCAGCAATGACGAGTACCTTCACAGTTTTATCTAAGCTTCCACTAGCGATATGTATCTCATCAAACTGAAGGCAGCTGACGGGACCAGTGTGGCCCAGAAGCGTCCGATGTGCCTGTCCAGTACGCACTGCAGGAAGCGTATGAGCATTTATCGCAATGTCTTAACGAAAACACATACTGTCCCACATCCTGACAGCCCCGTCTCCGCTGCCGCTAACGAGACCATGACCCCAGAACTGAACACCGCCAACGAAGTCCTCGTAGGTCTCCCAGGTTCCATCGGCATACGGAGGAGTGGGCACGGCAAAATTGCCGACCGAAGCCTGGGCATATATATCAGGAACGGAGGCCATCCGGGAGCTTGTCTTCGGCGGATGGGAAATAGCCCAGAGGATATCCATTGACATGACACACTGCCCAGTTGTGAGATCCCATTGGCGAAGAGTTTTGTCAGAAGCCCCAGTCACCTAATGGAAAATTGCGCAATGAGGAAGGATAGTGAGATTTCACTGATGGCAACTCACCAAACATTGGTCCTCAAAATACAAAGCAGTGACGGCCTTGGTATGACCTTCCAGGACTCTTGCACAAGGACCCTCTCTTTCGTTAAAATCTCCAACGCTGGCTGAATCATGGATGCCATTTAGTCGTTCGGCCGCCTCAGGATCTCTTTCCAACAAAGTCTCGTCCTCTTCGGCGACATCGTTCAAGCTGAACGTATCTCCTTCTTCCCAGCCATCTTCGTCTTCGACCCTCCTGAGATCCCAAAGCCTTACGCTCCCATCTTCGCCACCAGTCAAGCAAACGTGATCCTCGACTTGCAGGGATTTAACAGCACCGCGGTGGCCACGCAACCGTCCTATCTCAGATCCAGTAAAGAGGTCCCATACCCGAGGTTGTGCATCTTCTTGAGAGGCAGTGACTAGAGTTCCATATGGCTCAGAGAAATCCAAAGCAGTGATTGGTGTAGTATGGCTCTCCAGCGTCTACAAAATCGGTGTTAGAACCACACTGACGAGACGAAAGAGTCAATTCACCATAAATGCGACACCGGGAGGGAGCTCGTCATGTTCTGAGGGCAAAAATGCGGGACCTTTACGTCTTCGTGTGCTTGGAGGGATATGTAGAGGTTCAACCGCTGAAATACCAGCGGCAGACCTCCTCCTTGACGCTTCCTCGAATTCAAGGCGCTCCTGAACACCAGCGACTGCAGGATCTATGAGCAACAGACCAGTAATTCTCGTGCAACAACTTACGTTCATCGTCCAGCTCCAGCTCATCTTCCTGTAGCTTCAGCAGGTCCTGCTCAAGCCTAGCGCGTATGTTATCAAGGGCATGGATTTTATTCGTTATTTCCGCGATCTCGCTGTTGATTAAGCTCTGCAAAGAGCATCAGCGACCAAAGTGTAAAGGTATGGTTAGATACACGTACCCTCCGAACATATAAATTTTCTTTGTCCTTCTGAATTTCCTTCGTTTGCCGGGTGAGTTCCTCCTTCCCAAAAGTCTTCAATGCGCTCAGGCTTTCCCTCGGCCGCTTCTTAGGCTTTTTACCAGGTTCGGTCCTAGCCACGACAACCATATCCTCCTCACTAACCACACTCTGGCTCTCATGGTCATCTTCATCCGTAAGCAAGCCCCTCGCACTCATTCCCAGCTTCTTCAAACCCAACCTCGGCGTATCCACATTCCTCATCTGCCTTCTCCTCGTCCGGCTTTGCTCCGAGCTGGGAATGGTCGCGTTGAAGCCACGTAGCAAGCTGACATTCGCTTCAGCGCTTTCGGGATCTGGTATTTCTGTTTCCAAGAGCTCATCTGTAGCCTCTACTATTTGCAGGTCCCGCGAAGTAATCCGCCGCGAGCCGAGTCCCAAACGCATAGGAGCACGTCCAAGAGTCGCGAAGTCCATCTTTGACTTGGTAATAGTCGAGTTACTAATCGATGCTCGCGGTTTTGAGGACGTAGTTGCCGAGTTAATCATTCGAGGGGTCATAATGACTGGCGCCACTAGAAAGGGTTCAGAAAATGTCAGTCCACGGTTTCCAAGAGATGCTAGGTTTATGATGTACGTACGATCGGAGAGAATACGAGTAGAGTCTCGTTTCTTATGTTGAAAAGGAGCCAGAAAGGCTTTCTGCATTACATCCATCTTGCTTGGACCGGACGAGGACGAGTCTCTGGAACGAGAGTCCATGGTGGCTCCAATAGGCTAGTTCGCAGTATTTGCCTAATGGCGGTACACTTGGCCGTCCAGCCACGAAAGAGACGCGTCTTCAAACAAGTCGCCTGCTATTTAACTAGCTGTAGCCCAGTCCTTATAGAGAAAATTGGGTTGGTTTATGAAGGCGTTATGACCGACTCCTGCCGACTGGCCAACGTCCCTGCACAGCATTCCCACGACCGGCCAAGCGTTGCAGGCGTCAAACCGTAACTTCAGCGAAGGAATGTGGAATTACAGTATACAGTTGCTACGAGTACAGTAATGACAACTATCATGTTTTGCGTTCTCGTGGTATTAACGATTCAAACTAAAGTCAAATATTATTCCGAGTCCATATTGTCGCAAATCATACTTCTCTCTAAGGAGAGGTAGGTCAGCTTGAGAGGCCACTTCGGGCAAAGCTTGTGGGGGTGGAGTCCCACTAGGAGATGGTGGGTTATTGGAGGAAGTCCTCGACAGAGACGATCGTTCGGGGATGAGTTCCAGAACGAGGTTGCGGACAGACTTCCTATACGAGATGAGCGCCCTTCTCCAGGAGAAAAGCTGAGGTGTCAACGGCGTTCCAGAAGTCGTCGCGTCGCTGCCTCCGATGGTTGTGGATTCCGTTCCATTCCCAGTTGATAACGCAGCTTTGGTGGGATCTTGCTCCAAATCGGCTTTTAAGCGCAACACGCTGAGGTACTCCCAATGGGTGACGTTGAAGGGTTCAAACATGATATTGTATGAGAGGTCGCACCAGCAGCGATCCATTGTGCGAATAACATCTGGTATAGGCTTTTTTGGACGATCGGTGAGTGTTGAATTCAATGCTTCTGCAAAGGTGGTGATATTGTCCGCCCATGGATGCGAAAGAGAGCTATCGAGCGGTAGTGGTTGCCAGTAGCACGATGAAACAAAGATAGTCGTCAATAGAACAATGCAATAGAAGCTGTTTGAAGAGTCAGTACTTCCGGTGGATCCTCGAGGAAGCAGGACACTTACCAGGGCTTGGCATTAATCGTCAGAGAAAGTAAGAATATTAGCAGAAAAACGGAGAGGCCGTTGGCAGAGGCAATAGCAATAGTGGCAAGAACCACCTTGTACACCTTCCTCCATCGTTAGCCACGTATTCTCGAGTTCAAAAGGACCACTCACCACATCGCGTTTTGCTACCCAGTCCTCGTTGTTGACTGCCTTGTCGTCGACGCCTGGCTGGCTTACAGATCACGAATAACGTAAGCGTTTGATCCATCTTACCACTTTCCCCATTTGGCGCAACTCGCATCCCCGAGAGTGAACTTTCTGGATCTTTCCATCGCCATTCGCGTCGTTCTTTTCTTCAACAACATTTCACGTTCCTACATCCACCATCGACCATGTCCACACACCCTGAAGTTCTCTGGGCCCAGCGTAGCTCTGAGTCTGACGAGGCTAAAGTACGGATCCTTCTACATCCATTCCATAATCTTCAAAATGCTCATTTTCGTGTTTTATTCAAACAGAATATCGTCTACTTGACCATCAACCTCCCTGACATTCAGGAAAATACTCTCAAGTATGAACTTACTCCCACGTCCATCAGCTTCAGTGCCACGGCTGGAAAGTATGTCGTGCAGTTCTGATGCGATTACTACGAGCTCATCGCAAAACTCCACTAGCGCTGCAAAGGGTCTCGAGGAAAGGAACTATGCTTTCAAGCTCGACCTCTTCGCAGAGATTGACCCAGAGGTATGGATATGGATTCAAACATATCTTAGAGACTAATCTCGCGACTATATGGCAGAGCTCTGCACGAAAACTGACATCGCGATCATTCGCCGTCATCCTCCGCAAGAAGGAAAAACAGCTAGATTACTGGCCCCGATTAACCAAGGAGAAGCTGAAGACTCCTTTCATCAAGACCGATTTCAGCAAATGGGTTGACGAGGATGAACAGGAAGGTGTTGCTGCAGAGCCAGAGGATGACTTCGATGTGGGTCCAGGAATGGGAGGTATGCCTGGAATGGGAGGCATGGGCCCGGGAGGTATGGGAGGTATGGGTGGTATGCCCCCTGGCATGGACTTGGAAGCTGTAAGCCCAACTCTTCTTTGGCGAAGCCGACGTACTGATGCCATACCTCTAGATGATGAGGAGCATGGGTGCCTCAGGTGCTGGTGGAGGAGGACCTCCTGCCGGTGATGATGAGGAAGACTCTGACGATGATGGCCCCCCACCTTTGGAGGATGCTGAGCCCTCTAAATAGACGTCTAATAATAGCTTCACCAGTGTATGATCGCCATTTCCAACACGATAACCCTGTGTTGGGCCCAAATTGACCCAGATGCGCATACATCGTTAATGCATTAAATTCATAATAACCAGTTCTACGAGATCAAGAGACTTTGTTCAGCTCTATGCATCTATGGTGACTTCGAGTTTGCCGTCGACCTGTCGTACGGAAACTCTAGAGTGATTGTCAGCACGATGACATGCCTTATTCAATAGATACATACTTCGTGAGATCTTCTACAATATAGTCTGGGTTTGCATCTGACGCATCAATGAGCTCTCGCGTAGTAGAAGTGAGCACGGCGAGGGTCTTCGATCCAGCAGCGCGGCCAGACTTAAGCCCTGAGATGGCATCCTCCACAACGAGGCCTACAGGGTCGCCTGGGTAAACCTCAACCTTTGCACCAGAGAACAAAATCACGTACTAGTCTTTGGATCCACCTGGCATTTCTCGGCGCCTGCGAGATAAGGTGCCGGATGTGGTTTCCCATGCGATACATCATCAGATGCTATCAGTGTCACTGGAGGCAAGGGTAGACCTGCCTTCTCCAGAGCCGCCGATGCGTATTTATTTGACGCTAAATATCCAAACATGAGCATTATTACAATGAAATGGGGCAGGGTTACAGAACATGCCTGAAGTAACGATTGTCCACGACTCAGGGGCTATTTCATTCAGCTGCACAACCGTGAGGTCAATCTACGTGAGCGTGTTTATATTCGCCTACCCGCTTAACCAGCTCAATTGCACCAGGCAATGGCAATGGTCCGCCAGCGATAACGTCGTCTTCGAATCGGTCGATCTCTTTCTGGCATGGCGGTCAGGCAGAAATTCCTGTTACCAATGTGATCAAAAAAGAATCCATACTAGCAGCGTAGCTTCATCCTCGATCTTACAGTACTCTTTGAGCGTGTCATTGAGCCGTCGTCCATGGCTAGCATGAGTGATGGCGATGTGGTCACCGAGAAAATAATCGTCCGCGAAAGTCTTCCATGCTTTGTAGGCTCCCGGTGTTGAGTCAATCAAAGTTCTAGAGGCATTTAAAGGCAAGGACATTTAACAAGAACTTTTGACCCTACCCATCCATGTCGAAAAGGATCTGGGAAAGGTTTACCAATTAATGACAATCAGCTTTGATCCATGGACAAATGGCCTACAGCATCGACTGTGATAGTAGTTGGTGCCATGTTTTATCCAAGATGGCCCACGAAGAAAAATCCGATAATACCAAGAGAACCAAGGAAGCAAGAACTGTGAGGGCTACGTAGCAAAGCTTAGCGAAGTGACTCGAGTTGAAGGCACAACGAAGGTGCAAGTGGGAATACGAGTTTGGAGGGCAGGCCGTTCGGAATGTCGGACCGTGGATATTGATGTTCAGGGATATCGATGTTGTCTGATCTGATGACTCTTCAAAGCCACCTTCGAAGCTTCAGCTTTTACGACCTCCATGATTTTTTTCCCGGCTTAAATGCAAGTAACAAGGCCTCCAAATATTCGCTGACTTTCTGTTACTGCCGCTCGTTTACATTTCCAACACGATAATCCTGTATTGGCACCTTATCGACCCAAATGCGCGTACATTAATGTATCAAATTAATACTAGCCACTTCTGTGGAATCAAGAGTCTTCGTATCACTTATGCATCTATAGTGACTTCGAGTTTGCCGCCAACCTGGCGTACGGAAACCCTAGAGTGATTGTCAGCACGATGACATACCTTATCAAGAGAAACGTACTTGGTGAGATCTTCCACAATATAATCCGGGTTTGCATCTGATGCTTCAATGAGCTCTCGCGCAGTAGAAGTCAGTACAGCGAGAGTCTTCGATCCGGCAGCATGGCCAGACTTAAGTCCCGAGATGGCATCCTCGACAACGAGGCCTGCCGGATCACCTGAGTAAACCTCGACCTTTGTACGAGAGAACTGGAACGCATACAAGTCTTTGGATCCACTTTACACTTCTCGGCACCTGCGAGATATGGTGCCGGATGCGGTTTCCCATGCAATACATCATTGGATGTTACCAGAGTCACTGGAGGCAATGGCACCCCTGCCTTCTCCAGAGCTGCGGGTGCATATTTGTTGGACGCTAAACATTCTACCATGAGCACCATATATGAAGGCAAAGCAAAGTTACGAGACATGCCTGAAGTAACAATTGTCCACGATTCTGGGGCTATTTCATTCAGCTGCACAACGGTGAGGTTTTCAAGACGGGTGAGCGTGTTTGTCTTTGCCTACCCGCTTGACCAACTCAATTGCACCAGGCAATGGCATCGGCCCGCCAGCGATAACTTCGTCCTCGAAACGGTTGATCTCTTCCTGGCATGGACGTCAGGTAGCAATTTGCGGTGTAATTGAAAAGTAATCGTACTATCAGCGTCGCTTCATTCTCTATCTTACAATACTCCTTGAGCGTGTCGTATAGCCGCCTTCCGTGAGTAGCATGGGTAATGGCGATGTAGTCACCGAGAGAGTAGTCGTCTGCGAAGGTCTTCCATGCTTTGAAGACACCGGGAGTTGAGTCGATCAAGGTTCTAGAGAAATTTGAAGTCAAGGATATTATTAGCGGAACTCTCTAGCCTACCCATCCATGTCAAACAAGATCTGAAAAAGATTTCCGATTAATGACAATCAGCTCTGATCCATAAGCAAATGGCATACAGCATCGACTGTGATAGTGGTTGGTGCCATGTTTTCTGGTATTATCCAAAGGGGCCCACGAAGATATCAGCACCAGAAGGCAAGGATTGTGAAGGTTACACAGCAAAATTCAGCGCTGGGTCTCAAGTCAAGAGGTCGAAGATGCAAGGTGATACAAATTTGGTGGTCGGGCCGTTCGGATTATCGGACCGTAGTCAAACGGACGAAGTTGAGCAAATGCTGTCCGTTCACTCTGCAGCAGCTATCTATCACGAAGTTTAACAAGTGTATCCTTCCAAATCACGCCTTATCACTTCCTGCCAACTATTGGGCACACGGAATCGAATGCATAATCTCAATTGGCCAAAGGCTACCCCCGAGCTCAACCAAAGTCAAAAGATCAAGATCCACCTCGCTCGTCAGCTAGGTACAACGTCCTATCGGTGTGACCGCGTCTCGTACGCCAGCATACCTGCCCGAAACCCCACTCAGGACATTGCGTCCGGGCCTGGGAGGAGAGACAAATGCTTGACTTCGCCATCCTGTTTCATTCGGCCTTGATCGCCTGCTCAGCTGAGCAGACGCAGATCGGGCATATCGTTGAAGTGGGTACACACGAGGGACACCCCCTCTTTTTTGCTGTGCGGCTTCGTCTGGGATGGTGTACGGTGGAGTTCCACCCAACCTGCTTCTCGAGGTCTCTGGAAGCCTGGTGGCATAAACATCAACCTCGGGGGCAAGGAAAGTGCTGAGTCATGGAGAGACCAGTCTCGTCCATTCATTGAAGTGTATTGTTGAAGTTGTTGAACGTCCCTGTCCAGTTGTTCCTTGATTTTATCACATACCTGGGCATCTTCCCTATGATATGCGAAGGTCAAATGGTTTCTTGCCCGACGTCAGCCTCAGGAATCAACGTTGGCCAAAATATGGCCGTGGACTCGACCAAAGTAAAAATGGCAACAACAGAGTATTTTCTAAGCTGCAAGCATCGTCCTATCGGTGTGAATGCGTCTTGCACGCCAGCATACATGCCCTGAACCCCTATTGCCGGGGCGAGGAGGGACCAATGCTTGATTTCGCCCTCCCACTTCATACAGCCCCTTGATCGCCTGCTCAGCTGAGCAAACGCAGATCGGGTATACCCTTGAAATGGGCACACACGAGGGATGCCTTCATTTTGGTTCAACGGAATATTTGCCGCAGCATGGGTTGTCCATCGCCAGTTCCTGCTACGTGTTAACGCCTTTCTTTCCTAGGTGACTTATAATACTGCTGGATCTCGAATGACTTCATGAGCTCATATATAGCCCATACCTGACGCGCCGTGTAACGTGAGATTAGCCGTTTTTATGAATTTCTGGGAGCAAATAGGGTTCGTTGGGCGGGTACTTTGTCTGCCTTTACAACCACTCGAGAAAAACACGGTACAGGGTGTTGCTAATAACGATTAGAATATCATGTAAGGGGAGAGGAATTACGAAGCACATAAATTGATATCGTAGTATTGCGCTCAACGTGAACGCTCGGCCTCCCACCGAGCCCTCATCAACCTGAACCCTTCCGCTTTTGTGTGGATGTTCATTGCAAGTCCAGCTGCGAGTTGCATCTGGGCTGCTTGTATGTGGGGAGGTAGCAGGGCATCATTTCGGATGACCTAGGGTGCAATAAGACTTTGACGACAGAAGGGTAAAGTCGACACGTACTGAACCGATGGACAAGAAGAAACCAAATGTAGCAGCACTGCTCAGCATGTATTGGGAGAGTGTAGCCATGGCGCCTCGAGGGCCAGCTCCTCCTCTGGTTCAAAGGCGTATAAGCAAATCTGCCAGAGGTTCATATGGCATGACGGGTTCTTACCTGATGATGCTCCAGCCTCCAAAGATGAAGCCAATGGTAAGACCGACACCAGTGCCCATAAGAGCTCCCATCCTGTGAGTAATATGAGCTTTGAGGTCGATAGCTACCGAGAAACCTGAATCTTTACTTCACTGTGAAGGAGTTTAAGGATTAGCTGGCAACATAAAAGCTTGCTAACACCTACTTTTTTGGAAAACAGATGGCTCTCCGCCTCCGGGATGTTGTGGCATTGGTGCTGCTGGCATTTTGTCTGGTCTTTTGACGGTTTTGAGCTTCCGGAATGAGCTGTAGTGAGTGTAAAGAATCAAGGCCGAAACTTTCGGTGGCGCGTCTGGGTGGTAAACCTGACGTTAGCCGACGGGCATGACCTTTACCGGAGTATGTCATTGCCCTCATTCCCTCACGCTCAGCAGGCTCAGATACGTGAGTATTGTACAGCTTTGACGGAGAAGATCACTCATTCTCGGCAGTAAGAGCAAACCAACGAGATGTGTACCATGTTGCTACTCTCCGAGACCAGACCGAGGCCTTCCTGAGATCATGGTTGGGTAAGTCAGAATACACTCAAGCCTTCCTCATCCTTTCAATTTTGTAATAGGGACTAGATGGCTCCATCGATGGAACAATGAAATGGAGTTGTTCACGCAACTTCTCTATTACGGAATAACCACCGGGAAAGGTATTCTGCTCACTACCTTCCCATTCTCCCCCTCTGATCCCTACTTGTAGGTTTCCAGACATTGGGGGAAGAATACACGGATATCTGGCAATATTCCAATGCTACTGAGCGAGTTCCCCCTCAGCCAGGAGAAGAACATGTTTTGTTCTGCTTCCTACTCTGAGTGCTTACTGTGTGGCACGGCTGAGAGACTCTGCTCTACTCAGACGTCGAGCACCTGGAATGGTGAAGTCATTAGGCTCATTGCCCGCCTTACTAGAGGTGCTTGCAGAACTCAATCTCGCAATATTCTACTTTAAAGGCGCCTACCACGACCTCGTTCAAAGGATCTTCCGAATTCGACATGTGAGTGTGCCGGTTAATCTGGCTGTCGACTACGCTAAATCATATGTTTAGATAACCCCAGTACCCGAAAATCCTCACAGCAGGCCGCCCTCGTATTCATTCCTTGGTATACTCATTGTCGTTCGGCTGCTGCATCGGCTTTACAAGGTCGCACAATCACAGCTCTCAGTTCAAAACGAGCAGAAAGGCAAACAGCCGGCGTCATCAAGTGCAAGAACGACAGAAACATATCTCGACTATACGCCAATTTCAACTCTTCTAGAGAAAAGCGATCCTGAAGGGGAACCTGCCAAACCTGCAGAAGAGGATC
This sequence comes from Clitopilus passeckerianus, assembly GCA_944990035.1. Lineage (NCBI taxonomy): Eukaryota > Fungi > Basidiomycota > Agaricomycetes > Agaricales > Entolomataceae > Clitopilus > Clitopilus passeckerianus. The sequence goes on along the minus strand of CALYLX010000112.1, from coordinate 1,545,563 downwards.
AGAGGACCATGCTGCAAGTTTCTGCTATCCCGGATGCGCTGCGAGTAGCAAGAAATTGCACATTATGCCTTGAAGAGAGGACGGATAGTTGTTCGACGGAATGTGGGCATCTGTTCTGCTGGAGCTGCATAGTCGGTTGGGGCCGAGAAAAGGTTAGTTTGCCATGTCACGTCCACACGAGTTTTCAATGACGGAAATATATCTCAGGCTGAGTGTCCTCTATGCCGTCAAGCTCTAAATATGAGTCGTTTGCTACCCATTTACAACTTATGATTGGTGCTTTCTGGCAGCGATGGAGGTTTCAAAATAGAGCTTGACATGTAATGTGATATAAGGACAGTAGGTAGATTGGAATCACTGCACTTGTTGTATTAGTGTAATGTTATCGCCTTTCAGCAGTATGCGACCTGTAGAAAACGGTTAGTGACCCCAACATAACAGCCTCATGGGGTGACATACCCAGTCCCCGTCTAGGTTTGGCATCCTTGACATAGACCTCAGCAGCATCATCTATGACCACGTTCATGAATTCGTCGAAACCCTGGTCGATGTTAGCGTTTAGGCTGCAAACGATGAAATGAAGCATATACAATGATCGTTCCCTCGATGCGCATCTCAATGTTGTCGTACAACCAGATAGACACTTTCGTTCTCTACAAAAACTTTAGTCAAGAAGTTGCTGTGACCATGAGCAGAAATTCGAACCTGTTGCAGGTTTTTGAATATTACATTCTGCAAATTGATCAGTCAATCGCTCTCATTCACTCAAACGAGAGTCTGGACATACGATGGGCTGTACCATCACACGTTGCTGACGCCCAGACATCTTGAGTTATTGTACAGAAGAATCGTCGAGCAATAAGAGATGAGAGTTTGACCACTATGGTTGAAGAAACCAAGCCGATGGCAGACGCGAAAGCTCCTGGGGTTAGGGTTCGGCCAGCACGTGTAACTCAGGCTTTGAGCCGCAACACGAAAAGGTTACCGGCACCTTGACGCGTCGTCAACCTCAAGGCCCAGCATGGAGGTGTGCATATTCATGTTTTCGCAAGTTGTAATGCTAATTAGTACCCAGGCCTTCTCATCAGGAAATTCCTCAACCGCAGCTGCGGTTACATTCATCACATTCGTACAAGACTTGAAGAAGAAAACGAAAGCATGGGGTCCCATGATAGACTTATGTGCCAACGGAGAGAAGACTCTAGAACGTTTTAGATACCAGTTCCCAGATGACTGGCTATACAGCGACCAACTTCGAGGAGAATGGAGCGCATACAACGAGATTCTCAAGAGGAAGAACGATTCCATCCAGGAGCAATTAGGTAGGTATTTAAAACGCGTGTTTTGGCAGACTCTAAATATTTCTCTTACTGGAATATAGCGGGTTTGCAACTCAAAATTGTTGCGGAGGACAAAATCGTCGAGAACAAGATTGCAGATATCATTACGGAGTGGGAGCAGACTCGTCCGGTGCAGGGAAATATACGGGCGGATACAGCAATGAACACCATCAACGTCTTTGAAGGGAAACTCACTCGTGTTCAGGAAGAATACGACCTTGTCTGTCGTGCAAAGGAAGCTCTCGATCTTGAGCTTACCCGCCATACCCGCCTTGAACCTGTGTTCGAGGAATTGCGCGACCTCAAGACAGTCTGGACCGCCCTGTCCGGTATATGGAACCAGATCGGAGAGCTCAGGGAACTGTCTTGGGCAACCGTACAACCTCGCAAGCTACGACAGCAAATTGATGGCCTCCTTAGTTCAACCAAGGAGATGCCTACACGAATGAGGCAATATGCCGCTTTCGAATACGTTCAGGACATTCTTCGTGGCCTCCTCAAATCCAATGCGTTGGTCTCCGAACTCAAGTCGGAAGCCTTGAAGGACAGACATTGGAAACAGCTCTTCAAAGTGCTGCGACTACCTGCACAGATCAGTCTGTCACTGTGAGTTTTATATCTTCACCGTGCCTTGCTAGCACGCTAACAGCGGAGTAGCATGACTTTAGGACACGTCTACGACTTAGACCTAAAGAGGAACGAAAGTGTCATCAAGGATGTGATCATCCAAGCGCAAGGAGAGGTGAGTTTCGTCACATATTAATCAAATGTATCGCCTAACGTCTTCAAGATGGCTCTTGAAGAATACATCAAACAGGTCAAGGAAATTTGGACCAGCTATACTCTCGACCTCGTAAATTACCAGAACAAATGCCGCCTCATCCGAGGCTGGGATGATCTGTTCAACAAGTGCGGTGAAAATCTGAATTCACTGACCGCCATGAAGCTATCGCCGTACTACAAAGGTTGGCGACCACCTTAAGGAATGTCGTTCTCTGACTAATTTTCCACAGTGTTTGAGGAAGAGGCGGGCTCCTGGGAGGAGAAACTCAACAGGATTCATGTGCTCTTTGGTAAGTTCTAACATATCAACACATGTCATGGTGATCGCTTGCTCATGATCTTTAGATGTCTGGATTGACGTTCAAAGACAATGGGTTTACCTTGAAGGCATTTTCTCTGGGAGTGCAGATATCAAGCATCTACTTCCTGTCGAGAGCTCCCGTTTCCAGAACATCAACGTGGAGTTTTTGACCGTCATGAAGCGGGTTTACAAGTCGCCTTTCGTCCTTGACGTCCTCAACATTCCAAACATCCAGAAGAGTCTTGAGCGCCTCGCCGACATGCTCCACAAGATTCAAAAAGCGCTGGGAGAATACTTAGAAAGGGAACGTTCATCCTTCCCCCGGTTCTACTTCGTCGGAGACGAGGACCTCTTGGAGATTATCGGCAACAGCAAAGACATTCTTCGTATCATGAAACATTTGAAGAAGATGTTTGCTGGTATTTCGACCATCAAACTTGACGAGGACCTCACGGAAATTCAAGGAATGGCTTCAAGGGAGGGAGAAGAAGTACAATTTTCCTCGCCCATTTTGCTGAAGGATTACCCGAAGATCAACGACTGGCTCGCGAAGATCGAGTCTATGATGCAGATATCATTGGCTGACCTGCTTTGTGAAGCGGTCGGAGAGTTGCAGACCTTCTATGGTTCTGATCTCTCCAAGCTTACAGTTGATGAGCTTATGCCATGGATGGAGAAGTTCCCCGCTCAGCTGGTGACCCTTGCTATCCAGGTGGCATGGACATCTCTAGTGGAAGGCTGCTTGGACGCAGGCGAAACTCCCAACGGTCCCCTCAACATCGTTCGTCATGCACTGGATCTGCTCGCAAACATCGTTTTGCAGGAGCTCAACCCCGTCACCCGCCGCAAGTGCGAGCACCTCATTACGGAGCTCGTCCATCAACGAGATGTTATCAGGGAATTGATTCAGAACGGCGTTTTCCATTCAAAAGACTTCAAATGGTTGTACCAGATGCGGTTTTACCTCGATACCAACGCCGAAAATCCTCTCGAGCGACTATCGATCAAAGCTGCCGACGCAGACTTCCCATACGGTTGGGAGTACCTTGGAGTACCCGACCGCCTTGTCCAGACACCCCTCACAGATAGGGTCTATCTCACTTTGACCCAAGCCCTCAACACTCAGCTCGGAGGGGCACCGTTTGGACCCGCCGGAACCGGCAAAACGGAATCCGTCAAGGCGCTCGGCGTTCAACTGGGCCGTTTCGTCCTCGTCTTCTGCTGTGACGAGACATTCGATTTCCAAGCCATGGGCCGAATTTTCGTTGGACTCTGTCAAGTTGGAGCATGGGGTTGTTTCGACGAATTCAATCGACTCGAAGAGCGAATTCTGTCGGCAGTTTCTCAACAAGTCCAGACGATTCAGCAGGGGTTGGCCAAGGTGGCTAAAAATCCTAACACTGAAATCGAATTGGTTGGCAAAAATCTCAAGCTTAACAAGAACATGGGTATGTGCACATGACTCTTCTACTTGCACAAAGCCAATACGCGTCAGGCATCTTCATCACGACTAATCCTAACTATGCTGGACGATCTCAATTACCACCAAATCTGACCAAGCTTTTCAGGCCGTACGTACGCGGACCTACCTCCTTGAAGCAGAGGACTGACTTTAGACCGTAGTATGGCTATGACTCGGCCTGACAGAGAGCTCATTGCCCAGGTCATGTTGTTCTCTCAAGGTTTCCGCACGGCCGAAACATTGGCCTCGAAGATTGTTCCATTCTTCAATCTATGCGACGAGCAATTGTCTAGGCAACCTCACTATGACTTCGGTCTTCGAGCGCTCAAGGCGGTTCTTGCAAGTGCAGGTATTCTGAAACGTGAAAGGCTGCAAAATGCTCGAGAAAACGACGAAGGGGAACAAGACGTTGGCCTTTCCGACGAGATCTCTGAGCAGATTATCCTGATTCAGAGTGTCACCGAAACCATTGTCCCCAAGCTCGTTGCAGATGATGTTCCGCTCTTAACAAGGTGATATGAATGCGTCTTCGAATGTTCTATGGCTAATTTTCTTGCATAGCCTCCTTGCAGATGTTTTCCCTGGTGTGGACTATGAACCAGTGGATCTCGAGGCTTTGAGGGAACAAATACTCAAGGTGTGCTCAGAGCGCCGGTTGGTCGACGGGGAACGATGGATCGCAAAGATTCTTCAGCTATACCAGATCCAGAAGATCCAACATGGCTTGATGATGGTTGGGCCTTCAGGAACCGGGAAGACGAATGCATGGCAGGTTCTTCTGGCTGCTTTAGAGAGGTTGGACGGCGTTGAAGGCGTGTCATATGTCATTGACCCGAAGGCAATCCACAAAGATGCGCTGTATGGCACATTGGATCCTACCACTCGAGAATGGAACGACGGACTTTTCACCCACATTCTCCGCAAGATTGTCGACGATGTACGAGGCGAGAGCGGGAAACGCCACTGGATCATCTTTGACGGCGACGTAGATCCCGAATGGGTCGAAAATCTGAACAGGTGAGTTGAATCCAGCATCACAACCGGCGTTTGATACTCACAATGTTCCAGTGTTCTGGATGACAACAAGCTGTTAACGTTGCCTAACGGCGAACGCCTCAATCTGCCCCCGAACGTCCGAATCATGTTTGAAGTCGAACATCTCAAGTATGCCACCTTGGCCACAGTCAGTCGTTGTGGTATGATCTGGTTTAGCGAGGACGTTGTCGAACCTTCCATGGTTTATCGAAACTACTTGACGACTTTGGCATCAGTCCCTCTTGATGCTGACGATGAAGACTTCGATGCCCTCAACAGACGCTCCGACAACTCAGATGCAGTTGCGTCCGCCAACCTCATCACGCAGCAACAAATTGCCTCCATTTTAGAACGATTCTTCGCCGAGGATGAACTTGTCAGCGAAGCATTGAAGTTCGCCGAATCAATCGAGCACATCATGGATTTCACTTCTACCCGAGCCCTCAACACACTCTTCTCCCTCCTCAATAAAACGGCACAAAACGTGATAGAGTATAACCTACAGCATTCCGATTTCCCTCTTCCCCCCGAGCGTGTGGAGCAGTATGTCACCAAGCGCCTGCTCGTCAGCATTATTTGGGCATTCTCAGGCGACGCCAAGTTGGACCTCCGAGCGGAACTTGGAGAATTCCTGCGAAACCACACTGCTATCGACCTTCCCCCTCTCGTACCAGGTAGCTCTCTCATCGACTTTGACGTCCAAGTTTCCAACGGCGAGTGGGTTGCCTGGCAATCCAAGGTCCCCTCTATCGAGATTGAAGCACATTCAGTGACTGCATCAGATGTGGTTGTTCCTACCATGGACACTGTCCGTCACGAGGAGGTGCTTTACTCCTGGTTGTCTGAGCATAAACCATTGATGCTCTGCGGTCCTCCGGGATCTGGCAAAACCATGACGCTGTTTAGCGCTCTTCGCAAACTTCCTGACATGGAGGTTGTTGGCCTGAACTTCTCGAGCGCTACCACACCTGAGCTCATCCTCAAGACTTTCGAGCAACATTGCGAATATCGAAAGACGCCCAATGGAGTCGTCTTAGCGCCCCTCCAAATCGGCCGTTGGCTCGTAGTATTCTGCGACGAGATCAACCTCCCAGCCACTGACAAGTACGGGACACAAAGAGTCATTTCCTTTATCCGACAACTAGTAGAGTCGGGAGGCTTCTGGCGGTCCAGCGACATGGCCTGGGTCAAATTAGAACGGATCCAATTCGTTGGCGCCTGCAATCCCCCTACGGATCCAGGTCGAGTCCCTCTGAGCCACCGATTCCTGCGCCATGCTCCATTAGTCATGGTTGATTACCCCGGCGAGGTCTCTTTGAAGCAGATTTATGGAACCTACAACAGAGCTGTTCTCAAGGTTGTCCCCAATCTTCGTGCATACGCAGAACCTCTCACAGACGCCATGGTCTCGTTCTATCTCGCCTCCCAAAAGCGCTTCACGACGGACGTCCAAGCTCACTATGTTTACAGTCCTCGTGAGCTCACCCGCTGGATTCGCGGCATATTCGAGGCGATACGACCCTCGAAACCTTATCGGTGGAAGGGCTCGTCCGTGTATGGGCACACGAAGCACTTCGTCTATTCCAAGACCGTCTTGTGTCCGAGGAAGAAAGAGCGTGGACCGACGAGAATATTGACAATTACGCCATGGAACATTTCCCAACCATCAACCGCGACGAAGCTCTCAACCGTCCTATTCTATTCTCGAATTGGACCTCCAAGCACTACATCCCAGTCGATCGGGAGGTCTTACGCGAGTATACCAAAGCAAGATTGCGGGTATTCTATGAAGAGGAGTTGGATGTACCCCTAGTGCTTTTCAACGATGTTCTCGACCACGTTTTGAGAATCGACCGTGTCTTCCGCCAGATTCAAGGGCATCTGCTACTCATTGGTGTTAGCGGAAGTGGAAAGGTACGTGGTCTATTCTGCCGAGTTGACAATTTCTGATATTTTGGCAGACTACGCTGTCCCGATTCGTCGCCTGGATGAATGGATTGAGTATCTTCCAGATCAAAGTCTCCAACAAATATACCGGCGACGACTTTGATGAAGATCTTCGCACCGTCTTACGTCGGTCTGGCTGCAAAGGGGAGAAGATTTGCTTCATCATGGACGAATCCAACGTCCTCGATTCTGGATTCCTGGAACGCATGAACACATTGCTCGCGAACGCCGAAGTTCCGGGACTTTTCGAGGGCGATGATCATGCGGCATTGATGACGGCATGCAAGGAAGGCTCGCAGAGGGATGGTCTTATGTTGGACTCTCCAGAGGAACTATACCGTTGGTTTACCCAACAAGTCGCAAAGAACTTACACGTCGTCTTCACAATGAATCCACCCGAGAATGGACTCGCTTCTCGCGCTGCCACATCTCCAGCCTTATTCAATCGATGTGTCTTGGACTGGTTTGGCGACTGGTCTGACCAGGCCTTCTATCAAGTTGGCATGGAGTTCACCCAGACTCTGGACCTGGATCTCCCCTCGTACAATGCCCCCGCACCTTTCCCAATGATCTACCGCGGACTTCCCCTTCCACCCATTCATAGAACTGCCGTGGTCAACGCGTTGGTCTATGTCCACTCGTCTCTGCACCAGATCAATCAGCGCCTGAGTCGCCGTCAAGGGCGCTACAATTATGTCACCCCAAGACACTATCTCGATTTGTGCGTGTTCCCGTCATCCTGTCTTTCGTTCTTAGCTGACCTTCTTAATTAGCATTAATCACTACGTGCGACTCTACACAGAGAAGAGAGATGAGCTAGAGGAGCAACAACGCCATCTTCACGTCGGACTTGATAAGCTACGGGATACCGTCACCCAAGTCGAGGAGTTGCGAAAGAGTCTCGCCACAAAACGGTCGCAGCTGGAGGCAAAGGACGCCGAAGCCAACGAAAAGCTAAAGCGTATGGTAGCTGATCAACAAGAAGCAGAACAAAAGAAGGTGGCTTCAATAGAAATTCAGGCTGCCCTCGTTGAACAAGAGCGTAACATCGAGCAGCGCCGAGCTGTCGTCATGGCCGATCTCGCAGATGCAGAGCCTGCTGTCCTGGATGCCCAGGCTGCTGTCAGCAATATCAAGAAACAGCATCTGCAAGAAGTTCGTGTCATGGCCAATCCCCCAGAGGCCGTCAAAATCGCTATGGAGTCTGTCTGTACGATCCTTGGCCACAAGATTGACAGCTGGCGCACAATCCAAGGTATCATCCGCCGAGACGACTTCATCCTACGAATCGTCAATTTCGACACGACAACTCAGATGACAAAGCATTTGCGAGAAACCATGAAGAAGGAGTTCCTCAGCCGCCCCTCCTATAATTTCGAGAACGTCAATCGTGCCAGTAGAGCCTGTGGACCTCTGGTCAAATGGGCTTTGGCTCAAGTACGGTTCTCCGAAATATTGGATAAGGTGGAGCCTTTGCGAAACGAGGTTCAATCCCTTGAGAACCAGGCAGAAACGACAAAGAAACAAGCATCCGCAATCATAACGATGATTTCCGAACTGGAAGCCAAGATCGCACAATACAAGGAGGAGTATGCGCTCCTCATCAGCCAGGTTCAGGCCATCAAATACGAGATGGAACGCGTCCAAAGCAAGGTCGACCGTAGCATGAAGCTTCTCGAAAGCTTGTCATCCGAGAGAGGTCGCTGGGAGTCTGGAAGCCGCACATTTGACATCGAAATGAGCACCATTGTTGGCGATGTTCTCCTTTCTGCCGCCTTCTTGGCGTATGGTGGTTTCTTCGACCAACACTACCGTGAAGTCATGTGGCAGGATTGGTCAAACCATCTGGGAGAAGCCAATATCAAGTTCAAAGCCGAGCTTGCTTTCACGGAATACCTCTCCACCGCCGATGATCGTCTGAACTGGCAGTCAAAGTCCTTGCCTGCAGATAACTTGACGACGGAGAATGCCATCATGTTGAAGCGCTTCAACCGATACCCCCTCATCATCGATCCCACCGGCCAAGCAACGACATTCTTGCTCAATGAATACAAGGATAGGAAGATCACAGTAACGAGTTTCCTGGACGAAGCATTCCTCAAAGTCCTGGAGAGCGCACTTCGTTTCGGTAATCCTCTCCTGATTCAGGATGTCGAGCACCTTGACCCCATTCTGAATGCTGTCCTTAACAAAGAGATTCGACGCACAGGAGGTCGCGTTCTCATTAGGCTAGGTAGCCAAGATATCGATTTTTCGCCTGCCTTCACGATGTTCCTCTCAACCAGAGATCCCTCTGTCGAGTTCTCGCCCGACATCTGCAGCCGAGTAACCTTCGTCAACTTCACGATGACTCGCAGTAGTTTGCAAAGCCAATCACTTGATCAAGTCCTCAAAGTCGAGCGGCCGGACACGGAGCGGAAGAGGACTGACCTCATGAAGGTTCAGGGGGAGTTCCGGTTGCGATTGCGTACATTGGAAAAGCTTCTCCTGCAAGCTTTGAACGAATCTACAGGCAACATATTAGACGACGACAAAGTCATCGACACATTAGAGACCTTGAAGAAAGAAGCTGCGGATATCACCAAGAAGGTAGAGGAGACGGACCTGGTCATGAAGGAGGTTGAGCAGGTGACTGCCGAATATCTACCATTGGCCCAGGCATGCAGTCAAGTCTTCTTCATCCTGGAGCAGCTCAGCACCGTCAATCACTTCTACCAATTCTCCCTCCGGTTCTTCTTGGACATTTTCGACTACGTTCTCCACCATAACCCCAACTTAAAGAACGTTAGCGACCACGCTCAACGCCGAGAGATTCTCCTCAATGACTTGTTCCTCATCATCTACAAGCGCACATCTCGCGCTCTTCTGCATCGTGACCATGTCATGCTTGCTGTACTTCTCTCACAAGTGAAGCTACGCAACCTGGAGGACATCAGCGACGAGCTTGAGTTCTTATTGGAAAGCGGGGAAGCGATCCTCGCTCCTGGCAGTTCCGTCTCCCCTGAATCCCAGCTTCCCTTCCTCACCCAAGACCAGACCCTTCGCCTCGACGTGTTTGCCAAACAAAGCATCTTCAAGCCAGTGGTATCCCACATGCATGCAAACGATACTTTGTGGATAGATTTCTTGTCCTCCGTTTCCCCAGAGCAGCAAGTTCCTCAGCCATGGGAAGCTGGTACACGTACGTTATAATCAGCGCTGCACCTACCTTGGCATCTCACCTTTCCTTCCAGCTGTCGTTGAAGCAATCAGGTCCCTCCTAATCATCAAATGCTTGCGGCCTGACCGCCTCCTTCAAGCCACCGCCATTTTCGTGAGAACGGCCTTCGAAACTGATCTATCAGTGCAATCCGCTTTCGACCTTGGGGCAATGGTATCTGAAGAGATAGCTGCTGTTACTCCTGTAGCATTGGTCTCGGTACCCGGGTACGATGCCAGTTATCGTGTCGAGAATCTGGTCCAGAACACGAACGCAAGATCGACCTCCGTTGCCATGGGCTCTCAAGAAGGCTTTACCCTAGCAGACCAGGCTATCGCGAACGCGGCAAGGCAAGGCACCTGGGTGTTGCTCAAGAACGTTCATCTGGCTCCTTCATGGCTCGGCCAGTTGGAGAAAAAACTTCAGACGTTGAACCCCAACCGCAATTTCCGCCTCTTCCTAACTATGGAATCCAACCCCTCAATCCCAGTGAACATTCTTCGACAGTCACGACTCATCATGAATGAACCTCCTCCAGGCATCAAAGCAAACCTCCTTGATTCCTTGAAGAGCATTACCCCAACCCGTCTTTCGAAGGGCCCTAGCGAGAAGATTCGTCTTTACTTCTTGCTGGCCTGGTTCCATGCAGTTGTACAAGAGCGGTTGAGATACGTGCCCCTCGGGTGGAGCAAAGTATACGATTTCAACGATTCCGACATGAATTCCGCGTTCGGCACTATCGATACCTGGCTCAATGCGGTCGCGAAAGGCCGCGCCAACGTGGATCCTGCCAATATTCCCTGGGATGCCGTAAGGACGCTGATCAAACAGTCAGTTTACGGAGGAAGGGTTGACAGTGATTTTGATCAACGAATCCTCGATGCCTTCGTGGATGGCCTCTTCACACCAGCTGCCTACAACGTCGACTTCAGCCTGGTCCCTAATACACCGAATAGCAAGGCGTTGGATGCTCCAGATGGCACGAAACTTGACCAATTCCTGTCTTGGGCCCAAAACCTACCCGATCGCGAGCCGCCGTCCTGGTTAAGCTTGCCACCAACAGCTGAACGGCTGATTGCTATTGCTCAAGGTATGACTACCGTGCTTCTTTTGGGATGTCATTTCTAAATTAAACACTTTCAACCAGGCAATGAACTCCTGAGTAAACTCCGGAAGATGAGAACTTTAGCAGACGATGACGACGAACCTACGACCAACTCAGCGGCTCAGACACAAACTGCACAACCTGCTTGGATGCGAACCCTTCTAGATCGTTGTCGAGAGTGGCTAGAACAACTTCCTTCCGTGAGTGGCTTTGGGCGACCCGTTGGATTCTTCTCACATTTCCCTTGTTAGAAATTCGCCGCATTGCCTAAACAGTCGGGAGATGCAGACCCATTGTACCGTCTGTTCGCTCGTGAAGGAGATATCGGCCGCAGATTGCTGGATCAAGTTCGAAAAGACCTCGCAGACGTGGCGAAGGTGTGCCAAGGGGAGCTCAAGCAAACAAACCATCTACGCACCCTGATGAGCTGCCTCACCAAAGGGACGATACCTGACCATTGGCGTCGTTACAAAGTAGCTAAAGCTCTTGCTGTCTCTGGATGGATTGCAGACCTTGCGCGCCGCCTTGCTCAGCTTGACAGCATCGCAACCATGGATAACCTGAGCAACGTCGAGGTCTGGCTAGGAGGTCTGTTCCACCCTGAAGCATATATTACCGCAACACGCCAGGCGGTCGCTCATCGAAGGAAGTGGAGTCTTGAAACGTTGCGGCTGAGGCTAGATATTGAGAGAGTGAATGATCCCAGTGCATTCATCGTCGACGGTAAACGCTCCCTCCCCAGTTGATGAGAAACACAATTTAACTCATCCGTCTCCTTCACAGGTCTTGTTCTCGAAGGAGCCTCTTGGGAAACCAACAAACTTGTCCTCAATGACGGTGAAGCCGTACGCCTGAACCCCTCCCAAATTCGCTGGGTTCAAGCCAGCGAGGAAACTACCAGTGGCCTAGTCAATCTTCCAGTTTACTTGAACAACGACCGCAGCGATGTCCTGTTCACTGTTGATTTACCTTTTGATGTCTCTGCCGGGGCCTTGGTGGCTACTAGAGCTGTCTGTTTGACGGCTGGAGGCTAATCCTTTCTTGGCGGATATCATGCTCCCCATATTCATATTTTGATACCCTTGCATGCCTCTTACCATCCTTATACTGTTTCTTTCGTATTTACTATACATGACTTCACGACCTTAGACCACGTATTACTCATAATCACGATACAATAATGATCAGTTCACAAGTTTTTTCAAGTTCTGCTGAGGAGACATTGTACCACAGGTAATATAGAGTCAGGTGCCGTATGCCTCCTATTTCTTCTAGGTGCACTGTTGTCCTCAGTGCGTGTAAATTAATTTCTCGACTCAACGACACTTCCACCAGCGACCTCCAACAGCTTCCAATCGATGTCAACTCCCTTCTCCTTGAATATCTTTCTCGCATCCTCTGCAATGGCTTCAAAGCCGCCTGTGGCCAATGCAAGGATCGTCGGACCTGCTCCCGACAAGCAGATACCCAGTAAACCAGGGTGAGTTTGAGGTGTGATATTCGAGGTGACCTCTGGCAATCCAGGGATCTGTAATTACGGTGAGTCTTTCGAAAGCGCCAAGGGATGTGGAGAAAACGTACCAAACCCCGCCGATATGGCTGATGAACGCGATCCTTCATTGCTTCATAGATGAGTTCTGGGTCAGGCGGATTGCGAGCCAGTGCAGTCGTCAGAACAGCTAAACGCTGAAGATTGAATACCTAACGGGATGTCAAAATCCAACACGGATAGAAAATCCTGAGTGATACATACCAGATCTTTTCTTGAGTACTCAGTTGGCAGCACCTCCCTGGCTTTGGCCGTGCTCAACTCGAACCTCGGTATGATAGCGACGGCTTTGATACTCTCCGACCAGCCAAACCTCACATAGTGACCGATACCGTATGGTGGAATGGGTGGATTCATCCCCCATTCTGGGCTTGCATCAGGTGGGTATTCTGGTAGTACCTCCGACAACGGTACGCTGGCTGCCTCAGTTGCCTGTTCATCCAGTTCTTTGAGATATGAACCCACGAAACCTCCAACGAGGGCAGCGGTAACGTTATCAGGATGTCTCTCAACCATCAAGGCGAAATCGAGAAGCCGTTCAGTGGGGAGGTTGAGCTGACCCAACTCGTTGCCTAGCAGAACGCCAGCAATAACAGCAGCGCCTGAAGATCCCAGGCCACGGCCGAAAGGAATCTCGTTATCGACATGTATAGTGAGACCGGTTGGGAAGTGCGCTATTTTGTTGCATCGTAGCAAATAGAGTGCGACACGTGTGGTGAGGTTTTTGTAGGCATCAAGAGGAACTTCATCTGCACCCTCGCCAGTATATGTTATCTTTGGAAACTGGTAGGACCCGTCCTGAGGTGACTTTGCCTGATCTTGTGCAGGAACGGTGACAGTGAGGGTGAGGTTGAGAGTCAATGATAGTCCTACAACGTCGAAACCAGGACCGATGTTGGCTGATGTCGCTGGGACGCGAATGGTGAATGATCTTGCAGACATGCTGAATGCTTGAGAGTTTACATTTTTCCGTCCAATCGAGGCGTCGAGTCAGTAAAAGATTAATGGCAGGCACTTTGTTTGATCCGCAGGCCAGTGCCTAACAACTTGATCGGCTTTTCGGACTCAGGATCTCCGAGGTACGCACGAGGTTGCGCCACAAACCTGAACTCAACCTCAGGCAGACTATATGCTGACGTCGAGACGAAACTCCTATCCTCAGTACACGAATGTGAATACTGAAGCTAGGCTATCAGGGGGGTCAAGCGATAATGTCAATACTGGATTCGTTATTTACCCATACTGTACCTTATCTACTAGAATATGCCATGAAGTCTAAGAGAACCGAGTACTATGTACCATGGATGTATCCCGTCCCCATCACAATCGATTAGCTTCGAATATAAGAGTTCGACATTAGAAGAGAGGGAAGGTAAAAAAAGCTGATTGATGGACACGAAGAATGACGTAGAATACAACGGAAGAAAACCTAGAAAGAATCGAAACCGAACTCAAAATTCATACCATGGGCGTCAACATTCCCTGGCACCCTTACGTCTGTCCAGCCGGAGGAGACATAGCAGCAGCAGCCTGGGGTTGATAAGCGCCATAATAGCCAGGCTGAACCTGACCAACACCGCTCCTCAAATGAGTAGGCAGTGTCACATTCCCTCCAGTACTGTAGCCCGCACTACCAGCGACAGCTGTATTCGCCACTGCCGGTGTCCTCGCAGTTGCACCACCACCAGCAATCCCATTCGGCTGACCAAGCGCCGCAGTGCCAAAGTAGCTCCCGTATGGACTAGGTGCCACCCCACCTGAGGTCGTAACAGGTGCTGTGGCGCTCTGGGGAAGCTGTCCCGCGGGCTGAGCCTGTGCCGCTGGGACAGGTGTTCCTCGACCAGAGCTACCTGCTTGTGCCGGTTGTGGGACATATGCGCTATATCCTGAAGTGCTGGCACCGCCACTTTGCTGAGGATGATAAGGGTGCCACCCAGCGTAGGCATGAGCCGCCGCTGCTGCATAACCTTGCTGTTGCTGCCCATAATAGCTTTGATGATGCATTTGTTGCGAGGCGTAGTATGGGTAATACTGGGAACCGTATCCCGTATATGGCGTTGTGGTGGCCCCTGCAGCAGCAGCAGCACCGTTTGTCTGCGGTCGATATGGTGTTGCTGACGTCTGAGGTTGGCCTGCTGCTTGCGCCTGGGCATAGGAATAGTAAGGATAAGGCGTGGTCATCGTTTGAGACATTGTCACTGGTGCTGTAGCTCCGGTGGCAACAGGTGCAGGAACTGGTGCCGGGGTTGACGTAGCAGGGACGGGTGTTGGAACCGATCTTGACTTCTTGACAGTGGTGTCATCTACCAGTGCCGTCGTGCGTGCTGGAGGAAGAGTGCCATACCAACCATGGGATGGTTGAAGGGCCAAGGTCCGGTGCAGTTTGTGCAGGACCGAAGGTGACGGAAGGATGGAGGTTTCACCCGAGGACGAAGATGTAGAGGCACGAGGCCGTAAAGAGGCAAGGATGGATAGGGTTTCCGTAATTCCTTGAGCTGGACAGATATGTCAATAATCTCGGTCAAGGCTGAGAGATGGCCACAAACCTGTATCCCACTCTGGAGAGCCTTCCTTCGCTATGCTAGCCTCCCCTTCATTGGCCAATCTTGTTATTTGCATCAGCTCCAGTTCTACCAAAGCTCTTCGACTGCGTTCCAACAACTCATGAACAGCCCTTTCAAGTTCGTATGTTTGCAACGCAGATTTAATCGATGCAGCTTCATCTGCGGGGAACAGTTCTGCCAGCGCAGCGTCGACATCGTCATCCTTCACCTGTCCATTCTGCGATGTTGCGGTGGCAGAGATCTCCTCAATCTCGGGGTCTATTTCTGGTTCTAGAGCTGAGGCCTTCTCCCGGGTCGTCCGTTTTTGGGTGTATAGGACTTCACCGAGTTCCTCGCGTCCGACCACTTGACCATTATGATCGAATGAGGGGGCGAAACTGGAGTAAGGGCCGTAATCCAGAAATGAGGCAGTGGTTACGGTCCGGTGAGTTGGCAAGGGTTTGATGGTGAGAGGGTGTTTCGAGGAGTAGGTGGAGAGGGTAGGTGCAGGCTTGTTGGAGGACTGTGGTGGGGTAGGAAGAATGGCAACGAGTTCCGCTTGGCCGGTGGGACATTGTGCGAGGATGTTAGACAACGATGCCTCGGAATTGAGAGACGTCCAGTAGTCTCCGGACGGCAAGTGCTGGACAAGGGCATACTTGAGCCGCTGAGGGGTGGTCGAAATCTCCTCCGGAGTTGTTGGGAGGATTGAGGAAAGAGACAGGGGCAACGGAACAGCTTTAGCTGCGGCTTGGTCCAGCAACGAAAGTGCCAAGTCACAGAAACGTCGTTGCTGGGCGGCAGTTGTCGAAGGTATTGACCTAGGTGCTGATGATATAGGAATGAGATGTTCGACTGCAGCCCGGAGAACTGATAGCTGTCGAGGTTCCATGAGGAGTGCTCGCAATGACAGTGACAGGCCTGGATGGTCTAAAACGGGAAAGACACGGTCCAGTAAGCCTTGACTGTCTATCATCTCGAGAACGTCGAGGATGGCAGGGTGATGAACGAGCTCGTCGCGTCCTGTTGCGGCATCGTTGGCAGCAATACTTGATTCGGATGCATGTCGTTTTGAAGGGGTAGTGTTGTCAGCGTCACCGTTATCGTTGTCGTCGTCGTTGTCCTCTCCTTGGTCAACTTTTGTACGTTTCCGTTTTTTGTTCAGGTTGTTGTTTTGACCGTCAACGATGAGATTAGTTGTTGAGCGAGTTGCTCTTGCCATTTCGTTCGACGCGCCTAGCCTGACCGCTACGCCGAAAATTAGTTCACCAACAAAGTTGCTTTCAAACTCCGATCACACCAATGTCTGCATCTGCTCTACTCAGAGGCCAGCTCAGGTCAATCCCTGCAAATGGCCATGCTGCCTATCTTCCTCAAATTCGCAAAGTAGTATTCGAATGCTGCGATAGATGGCCCTCATCCGAGCAGGCAAGGACTTTCCTGTTCACCCAGCTTCAAACGCTGGCAAGAAATAACCCACACGTCGAATTTGTCGTGAAACAAAGGGTGCACAAGCAACCTATTGTACGCGGGTTTTACGGTGCGTCAAGCCATTTTTCATTATCCACGGCCCCCGTATTCATTCTCTTGTGGAACAGTCAACAACAGAGACAAGGTCATACCATTAGAAGGTCTCGAAGTCAACGGTATCCAGAAAAAGGTCGACCTACTCCTCGACTCTTCGGGGGCCAAAATCAAGTCCCTCAAACGACGCAATGTAGAGAGTACGACAGAAGCAGCTAGAGGCATCTGGAGTGGTCTGCACGCACACCGGCCAGAACTATAGCCTCCCCCACTATACTATTTCTCCACGTGATGGATATAATTGAACCTAATTTGTTGCGCCTCCTTCCGTTCAGTGACTCGTGAGATCGCTCCCCGCGCCCGCGGGAGAACAAGGTGCGAAAGCTCTTTTTAATTTTAAACTGTCTGGGATTCTAGCAAATCAATATAAAACCCACGCTGGGAACCCCGTTCACCCAAATCCATCACGCCCTACACGTGGGTGACGTGAGGCCAATAATCTTCCCCCGAGGCTTGCCCACGCCTGATTTTCTGGACTGCCAATTTATTTCTTGCCCAGGAGGATAATCTCTTCTTGATTTCTATCCCCATCTTCTGTCCCCCTGCCAGCTTCTGAGGAGCTTCCTCCATCAAATATATAGCTCAGGTCAGCGCACTACACCATTCCTAGTTTATCCCACCTGCATCAAGGGGTTTTCATTCCCTGCGCTGGACTCCCACATACGGGCCTCTTTGCCTTCGCCTCCCAACATGGATATGGAGACGATGTCGTCAATACCGACCACGAACGATGATCGCCAATCTATTCCCACTGCATTGACAGAAGTTGAAATGGGCTGGTTACAAGCCAGCAAGATCCTCTTGGACTCTGAGCCTGTACGTCCGACAACCTTCATGCTTAATAGTTCGCTACTGACACCGGGGAATGTCTTACAGTCGCCACACACTCAAACCCCACCGCTTCCAGAGTATGGGTTTGAAATTAATGAGTCGAGCGCGACACCGGCGCGTGTACCGGATAGCTCGAAGGCCACGGCTATCGACATGACGCAGGTATGTTGTTCATTTATCTTTGCATTCAATGCCGTCCTCTGTCGCCAATTTATTCCCTCGCCATTCACACCTTTCTATCAACTGTTCCTGATTTCTTTTCTCTGAATTCCGTCATTCAAACTCTAAACTGAATGGTTCATAGGAGTCATACACGCCGACTACGTCCCGGAATCACCACCCTCAAACGTTCCCGGTCTTGCTCACTCCATCGGCCTCTCAGCACCGAAACGTACTACTCTCAAGCGAGGATGCTGGCTCTTATTTTGAGAAAGCCACTGGGGCCATCGGAGCTGTCGCAGGTCTCCTGACCCCATCCGCAGATCCCCACCTCCGTTCTTCATATAAAGCCTTGCCAACGTCGATTCCCAGCCTCTCACATAGACCGAGTCGGCCCAAACTTCACGCTCTGCGGGTACAGAGCGCCACACTTCACTCAAGTCACATTCCGACTCCACGTAGAAGACTACAGAATACTAGTCCCAAGACTTGGCACAAGAACAGGCACTATCATCTTGACGGTGACGAACAAGAAATTACGGAGACCGGCCGAGATAAAGAGAACAAGGAACTCCCTGACGTCTTCTCTGCCTCTTCACCTTCCTGGCTTGCCGAACTTCCCTCTCTGAACGAACGAGAGACGACCTCTGACGCCTTAGCGTCTACTCCAGGAATGCTGACTATCATTCCTTGCACCAGCGCTACATCGACAATGTCCCTGAACCTTCCCGTTCCAGGCGTAACGCCTACCACTCCTACTAGATCCGCCGGCGGAAGACCTCATTTGACTAGGACACCACCTAGCCTTAGCTTGGGAGAGCGCAAAGAATGGATATACAGGCAACCCAAACCGCGAACACCACAATCAAGTCCACCTCTCAAGGTCGGCACTACAGCAGCTTCCCACCAAACACGCCCGTTCTCCATCTCGGGCCAGTCCTTCCATCCGGCCCAGGACCTCATCCACCTCCCCTTCCGCTTCCCGGATACCGGTCCGACAACGCAGGATCTCCGGCCTTCCCAAGCAGCCACAGCATACCTTGGGCAGCCGTACGGGCAGTTCACGAGTGCTGCGTGCCAATAGCATTGAACGGAAGGCGCATGTTTTACGCGTGTCTTCCCAGACTACCACATCACCTATAGCGTCAGCTGCTGGACCAGAGGCAGGTTCCAGCTCACAATCGAATGGAGGCGTTACCCCTGTGGCGAGGCCGATTCACAGCATGATCCCAGCCCGGCCTAGTGCCAAACGTAAGGTTGGGGGTCATGGTTCCGATGAGAGGAAGGATATAGGGAAGGAGAAAGAGAAGCAGGAGGGTGGGGTGATGGGGTTCTGGTCCAGCTTAAAGCTGCGACCGAGAGGTGGAAGCTTGAGTTATCTCAGCTCCAAGAAGAGTTCATCAGCACCATCCGGCGCAGTGGAGGAGAATATCAATGTCACGAAGGAGCCCTCGCCGCAGCGAAGCTTATTGCCAGTCCCATTGCCTTTCAGTGTACGCGCAATTTCTTCATCATCTATCATGTCACAAAAGACTGTGAAGGGCGATGAGGGGACTCAAGACGTCACTGGTGTAATCACATCAGCGCTCGAACCCATCGCCATTCCATCCACTACCCCAGAACCCAGTGGAACTAGCGGTACACGTCCCGAATCGCCTCGCATCCGTTCCTCATCCGAATCCTCCGGTTCATCGGCTCATTCACATTTGACGAACAATACCCAGCACTCTGTCGCCAGCGACGCACCGTCTACAGCACCCACTAGTCCACTGTGCTCCCAACCCTCCCTCATCAAACCAATGGAACCAAGCTCTGCCCCGATGCCAGCGCGACCTATCCTCTCACGTACCCCCTCCACGTCTTCAAGAACGTATACATCATCTCTTTCTGGTAAACGCGGTCTTTCCACCTCCACGAAGTCCGTTACATTTGTGGATGCTCCAACTGTGCATTATGCCTCGGGTGACGAGAGCGAGGATGAGCAAGAGAAGACTCCAGAACCATCTACGAGTAACATACAGGACGACGTGTTTGTACGCAAAGTACAGCATAAGCATCCAAGCGAGTGGCCGCCTATGATTGAAGGTCGACGAGGACTTAGATACGGCAGGAGTCGATGGCACGAACTCCCTGTTGATCACAGCGGCATGGACTTTGCAAATACGAGCATACAGGAGGAGGATGAAGAGGAAGACGACACCCTCGAAGTTCCGGTAACCAAGGAATTGACGGATATGCGAGGTGGACTGAAGAGACTCGTGAGCCTTACTCGCAAGGCCCCAGAGATTTCTGTGAAACCGACACTTATGCGCAACTTAAGCTCGTCGAGTACGAAATCTCGACTCAGCTCTCGGGGTGCTCGCCCCTCGATTTCAGGTCCCTTTGCACTTGGAACCTTCCCTCTTCCCGCCAATAACTCACCCTATGCATCGACACCTGCATCATTCATATCTACACCAACGTCCGCCCCATCATCCATGCTACGATACCAGCAGAATTCACAGTCAGCTAACAGGTCCACCACCTCCCTTCGTTCAACCCTTAGCATTCGTTCACATACCCAGTCACTACGGGGCGGCACCAGTACAAACCCCAGACGACCACATTACAAATCACATTCATACAGCCACCCTCCGAGGGCAAATGGCATACTCCCTTTCCTGAATGATGACTCCCCAGCGTCTTCGACTATATCCTCGGCATCCTCCTCACCTTCTCCGTCCCCTGCCCCGATCAAGGGTTCTCGGACGCAGAAATCACCATATACCATGTCTTTACGCGCAGTTCCTTCAGCTGAGAGTCTGAAAAGCACCGCTGGGCGGAGCGTAAGGAGTCTCAGCAGCGTCAAGAGCACAACAAGCACGCGTGGCTTCCGGGCTTGGCTTACCAAAGTCGGGGAAGGAATTGGAGTCAGCAACTCCCAGGCCTCTACGATTGACGAAGAAGACTAAATGGAATCCCATGAATCCAGCTTAGCATTTCTCTTCAGGTCGAGATTAACTTGGCCTCGAACAATTTCTTGGGACCCTTTCGACGATATCCTTTCTTGAATACACTTCCGCGAGCCCTATGGCACGACGCGATGCGTTGAAATTGACTATTGGAGGAATATGATTACTAGGAGGACATTTATGACTATCCATTACATACATTCTTGGAAATGCACCTTTTCGTTTTCTATGGAAGGATACCGGATACCTTGCTCTTGATGAACCCCAAATTGTTGCATTCTATACTATGGAAGTAATACTATTTTATTCGGGCAGAAAAAAAAATCCTACAGGACCGATGTACACCAAATGAAAAGTATTACACTATCTACATGTAATGGCGTTAATCTGTTTCGTACAAGAATCAAATAATTTACAAATGAGTCGACGATCCGCCATGTATAAGTTATGTAACCAAAAGGAATTGCAGAAGTTTCGACAAAGAGAGAAGACAGTAGAAATCATTCAAGGCATGTATTATCCTTGGGAGAAGAGGGAAGAGTAGGATAGTCTAGGTGCAGGGTTTAACGGCAGGCAAAACTGGCGTGCTTTGGAAGCTTCACCACGCGCATTTGCTTAGCCTTGTGTCCAGGCCAGGCCATGGATTCTATAGGCATAGGTAGAGGATTCGCATAGGATGGTTTATTGAAGGCAGGGTGTTGAGAGCAACTTTCGGTGAGGCATCGGCATCAGGTCGTACAGTCGAATTGGAATCGGACTGTGTTATGCCAGGTGGTCGTGGAACGCGAGTGCTCGGTATATCCGTGCGTCGCTCATAACCTGAGAGGAGGGGCATGGCTTCTTGGCTGTCTAGAAAACTGGCTGGTATAGGTGCATATGGACGAGGATGTATTCGGATGTGGTAGTTTGGGGATGGGTGGTCTGGCTCAGGCCCTTCTCCAATAATTTCATCACCATCCGCATCCAGTCGTACTAATAACGAAGCATATAGTCAGCATTGAAATACGAGAAATAGAGGAGGACTCACCCCAAGTCCTTCGACGGCCTGCAATGGCTTGGTGGTTGGCTTGGCGTCGCCGTGCTCTTGGTCCATTCATTCGTCCTTCTACGACTTCAAGCCCAAGTTCTTCCTCCGCTTCCCGAGAAAGCATCCAAGCCATTGGGTCATCGTCGTCATCGTCTGCCCATTCCATGTTTATGGAATGTACATATTCTTCCCCATCAGCGTTATATCTCCTGCGAACAACATAGCTCCTCTCATCTTGACTCTCCCTAACGGAATTGTTCCGGGTATTTGACGTCGGCTCAATGAAGTTCGCAGCTGGTATATAGCTTGTAGGTTCCTCGAATATCAGCGCTCTGGGGGAGGTGCCTGATATGGGCGTGGGGAGGTTCTGTACGGAGAAATTTGAGAGTAATGAAAGTCTTGCATCAGTCTCCGTGGACATCGGAGACTGGGATAACGTTGACGAAGTGGTCCCGTACGCCCTCCTCCGCCGAGCTGCTTCAGCATTTGGGGAATTAGAGGTATCTGAACGAGTGCTGGACCTTGATACGTAGAGACTTCGCCGATTGTGTTCATTGGTACTTCTTGACCACTGACAAGACCACCCGGGGTGTCCAAACGCCGTTGGTGTACAAGCGTCCGAAGGAGATCATTGGCTCGTTCGGTAGAAGCAGCAACAGCTCCTAACACATCCTGTTCCTGCCTGAATGATGATGCTGAGGTCGTCGAGGAAGGGCTTGTGACTGATCCCGCCAATTCCCTGAGCGCAACCCGCCGCCCCAAAGAGGTCGACCCTTCGACACCGTCCAAGTTCGTAGTGCGCAACGAACCAAGCCTAGGCCGTCGAGAGCCAATAGGTTCTAATTGAGAAGCAGAGGATGGAGATTGGCGGGGAGGGCTAGCACCGGCCATGGGTGAGAAAAGTTCCCCATACCGACTTGAGGTCCGTCGGATCTCTGCCTCTATCCTGGTCTCAATTTGCCTGAGCTGCTCCTGCATGGCATGAAGAGTTGTCCTGGCAGATTCCACGGTAGTAGGCTGGGTCGTTCGGTTTATATCAGTGGTTTCTGAACCACTGGTGAGGGTTATGGCTTCATGCCCTGGACCAATACTCCCGGACGTTGGCCATCCTGAGTCCGCGTTAGCGGCGGAATCCGCCATTTCCACTATGTTTCTTCGTGCTTGACGCATTCGGCGATATGCGGTTTCCAGTTGGACTGACGCTGCTTGGAGGCTTACGAGAGCTTCAGTTGAGTCCCTCGGCCCAATCGTTGTACGGCGTCGGTTAGATTCTGTGGTAGAAAGTAGAACGTTGGTCGCGGACGAGGGGGTAATGTTATTTTGGGCTTCGCTCATGTTAATAAATAATCTGTTGAACAGAGGAAAATGGCACAAAGGGAGTGAGAACGGCGCTTCAGTGGCATGAACCCTTTATATAACTCACATTCTTTGTGTATCCTACCAAACAAGAACCTGAACTTCATGCGCCTTGAGCCTTCTCCAGTCCTACAGTTCTGTCGAGCGATAAGACAGCGTGCAAACTATGCCACGGCCTGAGATGGTCGTCGGTGAAAGGGACGGCTTTGGCAGTTTGTTGTGAGGGTGACCCCCTTGAGTTGATGATGTTTGTTTTGCGAAGATCCGCCGGTGTCCAATGTGGTGGCTGTGCATATCTTATCGAAAGAATCGTAGCGGAAGCTTCGTGAGCAGGGTTGTTTTTGGAAACTCTAATACTATAACAATGACTCATTCTATGATGTATCTGCGGTCTGTATTCTAGGGGGTGGATGGCGGTCACCTCGTTTCGTTAGAACCAATCGTAGGCGCTTAGCCAGTGGATTAGAGCCTAATGCGAAGAAAGACAAAAATAGTGAAAGGAACAGAGATCCAGTGCAGAGCAGGCATATCACCAGCCAGCCCCTCTTGACATGGTCAAATATCTGTTCCCGAATCATCAAGATATGGACAGCACGCATCGATGATCCTTGCTTACCGGTCCACCAATGACAGGCCCAATGGCTGAGCCCAGTCCAAACGCAAGATTGAATGCTCCATACACATGGGCGTCTAGGTCAAATCATGAGCGTTACGCCCAAATCTTGATAGGATTGACTTACAGCCTACACCATTGATACTTCGCGATACAGCGGCCAACTCAGCCGTGACCGGTGATATCAGGCCGAATGTGAAGAAGGCTGGGGACATCAGTTGACGGTCAGAAAAGAGTACACGAAACCCAACTCACTAGCCAAAGCGTAAGATATAATGAACAATGCCAAATGCCCCTCGATTAGCATGATGGTCCACCAAGGGAGCGACAGAATCATGCTGACGAAGGCGACCCATTCACTACCAATTCGGTCGGTCAAGTGTCCAGTTGCCACAGACGCTACACATTCCGGTCAAGAATTGATAGCGGAAATAGACAGGCATCTGCACGCACAGATTATGGTAGGTACAACCGCAGCCAAAAATACCAGACCAACTTTGGCAGAGTCGAGGCCCCAAACCTTCTCAAGCTGCAAAGGTATGGTAGGCTCTTGTGTGCCAAGGACGATCCTATTGGGTGTGAATCAGAACGGCATCCTAAGAATCAGGAAAAACCTAAGAAGCCTACCCGTATACTAGAGAAAGAATGAAAGCCACCATCGCCCGAGGGGATTTCAGGAGTTTCATGAGTACCGAGAGTAACGGCAAAGGCTTGACATGTGGCCCCGTTTGCTCCGGAGTACTCTCCGAGGCTTGATTTTGAGATTCTTGGACCTCGAACTGCTGCACAGGGGCCGTCTTGGTGTCTTCTTCGCCAACTTGTTCTACGGTGGCTGCGGATTCAGGACCATTCGAACTGTTGCCGTTACTATTGGCTTCCACAGTGCTGCTGCCGTTACCCTTAGTGTGATCTGACTTCTCTCCATCACTGGGAGTTGTGTCCTTCTCGGATTCCGGTAGGTTAGCAGGGTCGACGCCCCATTTCAGGGCTTCATGCCGTTCGATAACCAGTAGCCGTCCGACGAGGTCCACCAAGGTAACGATCAGTCCAAAATACACTGGACCGCGGAAGCCAAAGCGGGAGTAAAGGGCACCACCAGTTGGTGGTCCGACGACTTGCCTGTGAAAATTCAGCACCTCAAATTATCTGAAAAAAAAAAGAGGGCTCACCCAACAGTCAACCCAGTCATAGCAATGCCAAGTTGCCCTGTTTACACGGGTCAGATGCGAAACAGAAAGTGGCCTGAGGATTCTCACTTCCGATTATTTGCTCAGGGCAGGAATCACATCTGCTCATAGTCAGTCAGGAATAATGAAGCATGTGAAAAGAAGGTTTTCTCTTACAGGAGTGCCAGGCCGACAACCCAAACCATAGCGGACCCCACCCCTTGAAGAACCCGGGCGAGGCAGAGTAAGGGGTAGATTCTACCTTCAGAGAGCATGATTTGGCTCCCAATCAGAACAATCAAGCCTATGACCAGAGGCAATCTTCTAGCATTGTATTTTTCGGAAAACACGGCGACCGGGATGGTTGCTTGTGATTGACATCAGAGGGGCTGTTCTGAGATGAAGAAGTTTAGCGGCGTACTGAAGACCAATCCAGCTGACTATTAAAGAGGTGAGTCAAGTCGTGATTGATATATTTGGAAAGACCTACGAATGCGAAGAGAAGCCAGCCAGAAAGGGAGGAAACGTTGGCATATCCCAGGGTTTGCAGCCGGAAAGGCATAACAGGGATAATAACAGAATACACCAGAAGATCAACGGCTATGCCTGTGACGGTTCACACATGAGCATCCAATATTTCAATTTTTCTTTTCCCAATTCAGGACATACCTAAGCCCACAACGAATGTGACGAACCAATACGACGATCGCCAGACCAGACCCATAGGTCGTTTGTCAGAACCTGCGCGATGTTCGCGGAGAACATTCTTCAAGGACAACATCGCCAGCCCAGAATTAGGTATTAGAAAAGCCTTTCAAAGCGTGAAGCTGGTATTGTCATGAACCAGGGAGTCAGGACGATGACGGGTCCGCATGGCCAAGAACTTTGGAGAGTCTTCAAGACCAATGGGGCTACTTTGGCGGAATGGATTTAGAAATACGACGAATGATCAGAAAGCTTCCGGTTCCTCACACAGCCACAATGTCGCACTTTCTTGCAGGTGACCGCGATGAACACCAAGACATCCAGGAAGAGTGGCACCTCAATTCTTTCTTAAGACCATGAAAATTCTCATTCAGCCTTGACATCGACTTGAAAGTCACCATGGTGGCAGAATTCCCTGTTGAACTCCAGGACCATGTCGTACAAGATCTAGCCCCCGACAGCAAAGCTCTCGCCAATGTTGCGTTGGTTTGCAGAAGATGGAGAGATATCTCGCGCCACATCCTCCATTCATACAAACCAGTTAGGGTCACAGTTGGTAATGCTCGGGGTATGGAGCTTTATACGGAGTGCGGCTTCACATTCGGGCCTCACGCTCGCATCCTAAACTTGCATGGGTGGAACGACATGCACTTCTGGCCATACGATATTGAAGGAGTTCAGGAGCTGATAGCAGATCACATTCACGACCTGACGGAAGCGCTCCTACGGTTGCATACACTTAATTTGCGCTGCTTTTACTGGTACTCCCTGGCACCATATTTACTGTCCGAACTCGCAGCCGCCACAAAAATCACGCACCTGTCTCGGGACATGGTCGGGACTTCACACCTTACTTTGATTTCGACCAACCAGAGTGGCAAGCACTCGAAGCACTTCTCATCGACCTCTCAATTCGGGACGAGCGGCGATTCTTACCTTCACTTCATCTGACTTTGAGTGTCCCTTTCTTGAAGAACTGAAGATGAAAAACGTTGACATCCATGGCTTCTCGTTAGACAGATCCTTGCTCCCTCATCTCAATCCTTTCAAATTCCATCATTTGATATCATTCGCAAGTTTCCTGGGCGTGTATTCAGCCGATTGAATCCTTGAATACCAATACGGACGCAAGGGAGTAGTCTTTGAGTGGCAAAGAATTTCAAAGCGCTTCGGGTGATTCGGCGAGCTGAACCAAGACACAGATTGCATAGCCACATGTTAGTCTCCAAACAGAACCTGGCCACATGTCCCATTCTTGTCTGTAAACTATATAGGAGGTAGGGGTACTCAACGACTTATAAGCATCGTAACTATCAAGAGAATGCCCCCAACCAGCCGTAGCGGCTTTAGCCATCCACGATGGCAGAAACACTCCCCTCTGAGTTTCACGAGCACATCATAAGTCACCTAGCTCCCGACACCAAAGCCCTCCTCGAAGCCGCGTTCGTCTGCCGAAGATGGAGGCACCTCTCCCGACAAAGCCTCCTATCATATTACTCAGTCCAGATTATCGTCGCTGACACCTGGGACATGGACATGATCACCAGCCCCAGCTTCACTTTGGGGCCATATGGTCGGATCCTAGACTTGCATGCGTGGAAGCGATTCGAGGACGCGCGAGGGCGCATGCCTGAGGTTGAAGGTATCCGTCCGCTTCACAGATTATTAGCGCACAAGTTGGGCAAGGTGTTTCGAAGCCTACATACCCTCACACTCCGCTGCTTCACCTGGTACGACCTAGCCCCGTCTATGCTCTCCTCGATCATGGCTGTCAACAATATCAAGCACCTGAATCTGATCAGGACGCGCTTTTAGAGCTAAATGGGTTCGTTGAGTTCTTATCCGAGTTCCCCTTCCTTCAGGAACTCGCGTTAGAAAACTTGCTCGTCAAGAGAGGCCTTCTAAGTGAATCGGCACTCGCAGAGTTCAAGCCTCCCAATCTCCGTCGGCTTGTTCTCAAAAACAATTCAGGAACCCATGAACGATACTTGGACATATTCCAACAACCTTCTTTCCAGCTTACCACCTTGCATCTTCGAGCCGTGCGCCTTGAATGGTTAACTCATTTTGATGGGTTGATAAACACGTTGGCCCAACCCTATCGGAGCTTACTCTGGAAGCTGGATTCGCATTGCGGAGGAACCCTCATTGTGAGTCTTTATTCTGATACCTCAACGAAAAGGAGCATTAAACAGAACCTATATACTGTAGCCCAACAGCCACAGATATCGTTAGCAAAAAACACCCACCTTCGCTCACTCAACGTCGGCTGCCACCTGGAAAATCTCAAATGGCTCCTCGCCTTGTGCGAAACGATCAACTCTGACTCTTTCCAAGAACTTCAATTCGAAATGAACGGTCGGGATCTATCACCGTACTTTACCTTCGACGAATCAGAGTGGTCAACACTGGAACGTCGTCTGGTCGACCTCTCAGGTGGTGAGGATGAAGATGGACACCGCCGACAGCAATCTTTACCTTCCGTTCATCTCACCCTGGAGGTCTTTTGCGTTACGCAGAATCATGGGGAGCTAGAACCGGGCGTAAAGAAGGACATCTTACAGCTCATGGAGGGATTTTTTACCACGTTCAAGGAGTCAGGGAAGTTTTCCACGAAGGTAGTTCAGGTACCCATAAACGAGATAGATGCTGCAGAGGTTCAAAGGCAGCCCGCTTGCTGTAGGCCACCGGATTATCAGGAGGAAACATTGAGCGTTATCATAGCTTGATTTTATGTATTATCTCATCGTAGACGCAATTATTCTTGCTCGATACCGTGATTGAAGTCAGTTTAACGCCCTATCACCACGAGTGGCAGCATATGCGCCACTCATCATTAAAACATCTCCCGATCGCCTTTGAGCACAGGATCAAACTACCGCACAAACTCTATGCAAAATGTGGCTGTAGGTACACACCAAATAGCTCACACCTGGTATTGAGCGCCTAAACCGAGAACAAGGACTCTGCCTGCACACGAACCCGGAGATAACGCCTGGCACAGCACTCACTCTCTTAATATGGTATTTAACCAGCCTTATATCCGAGTTTTACTTCCAGAAAGCCCCGACGTCCTTTCCTGTCTTCAACCCTCCGATAGAAAGACAAATAACAAACATGCCTCATCGTGAACAAGCATCGACCACCGGAATAACAACCGGAAACCTCCCGCTTCAACTCACGGCGGCGCTAAAAGCGTCGAGAACTCAGAAGCGTAAACCAGTGGCTACTACAACACCACCTCCGACGCCGCCCAATACTCCAGTACTTCGATGACGATGTGGACTTGGAAATTCCTCACTGTCTGATTCTGGACTCCCGAATATTATTTATGGGGGAGTGTAATTTGACCTCCCTCTCACAGTCCTTGGCTCAGGATCCGACAATTGTTCATACATTCGATTTCATTGTACATTGTATTGACACAATTCCGAATTCATCGTTATTATAACCCGGGAGAATTAGACGTTCCTGTTGATATCCTGTTGAGCCTCGCCTTTGTCACGGCGGAGATTACCTATAAGCACGTTCAATTTCAGTGATTCCCTCGTAGTACGAGAGATAACCCACCCTGAGTCTCTTGGGAGCGATCACCAGTGACGGCACCGACGACCTTGTCCTTCTTGCCGCCAATGCGGTCCTTGGTACCCTCGGCATAGCCCTGTGCTTGGGCAGCCTTGTACTCGCCCTCTCCTTGAGCATGCTCTTGCTTGCCAGATTGCTGCCAGGAGGTGGCACCAGTAACGTTGCCAAGGCCCTCGACGACGTTACCCTTGGTGGAGTGGAATTGGCCGGAAGTTTTGCTGAGGTGGGGTGAGTTTGGAAAAAAATTACGGAAGAAAGGAGAGAGGTGCGAACCTTGGATCAGAAGACATGTTGTATGAGATTAGATGTGCTGTTTAGTGAAGATTTTGAGGATTAATTAGCTGGTATATATAGTGGACGCGTATTGACGCGACGCGTTTATTGACGAAAAGATGACATCAGCGCGTGCAACGTCACTTGTTCCATGCCAGAACTACCAGGTGAGCCATATATCCACATCATGACGAATCAAACAATTTGACAGCTTGGCATAGAGGTAGAGAAGGCTACTGGCATAGTCAATGACGCAGCAAAAGGCAAAAAGATCGAATCAGTGGAAACGAAAGAAGATACCATTGTCTTTGACGGAATTTCAAATCAAGAATTCGTAAGTTTGACGACTTTTACTGGAAAACTTGTTCTAATAGTCTCAAAGGCAGATGAATTGAAGGGAAGAACTGTTCTAGGCGCACATAGATATGGAAAATGCTTCTACATCGATCTAGACGGAAATGGTCGTAAGCCAGTGCTTCACTTTGGAATGACTGGCATGGTCCAAGTGAAAGGACAAGTCGAATATTACTACAAGTCTGCCCCAAAGAACGCCTCGCCAACAGAATGGCCTCCTCGTTTCTGGAAGTTCATCATACACCTCTCAGATCCAAAGAATCCAACTGCTGAGCACGCCCAACTCGCTTTCTGTGATGCTCGTCGTCTAGGTCGCGTCCGTCTTCGTGATACTCCACTCACCTCCCCACCCATCTCCGAGCTCGGCTTTGACCCAATCCTGTGCATGCCCACTCTAGCCTCATTCACCACCCAAGTCCTCAAACGCTCCTGCCCCATCAAAGCTCTCCTCCTCGATCAATCCTTCTCCGCAGGCGTAGGCAACTGGGTAGCCGACGAGATTCTCTACAACGCTCGTATACATCCCGAGCAGAAAGCAAATTCACTCTCCGAGGACCAGTTGCAGGCTTTACACCACCAAACACAAGATGTCTGTAAAATCGCTGTCAAGGTGAATGCCGATAGCAGCAAGTTTCCGGAACACTGGTTGTTCAAGCATAGATGGGGAAAGGGGAAGAAGGGAGAGAAGAAGGATTCACTCAAGTTGCCCTCAGGAGAACAGGCCACGATCAAGTGGATCACCGTCGGTGGACGGACGTCAGCTTATGTTACCGAGTTGCAGCATCTTACAGGAAGCAGCAAGGTCAAGGTCGAGAAGGAAAAGGATGGAGATGAAGAGAGTGACTTGACAAATCTGAGCGATGTAGAGGCGGAGATGGCGGGCAAGAAGCGAAAGGCAAAGGTGCAAAAGACGGTAAAGCGAAAGAGAGGAAAGAAGATTGAGTAATAGATCTAGAGCATGTAATAAATTGTAATAACAGGCTACGCATTTCTCTATTCATCGCTCTCGTCGTCTTCGTCCTCGCTGTACTCTTCCGCTTCGTCGTCAATGAACCCATTCATCGTGACGCCTTCCTCATCGTCTTCATCCTCATCACTAAATGCATCCTCATCTTCCTCGTCTTCATCTTCATCTTCGTCCATCTCAGGCAACGAACTATCCGACACGCCACCCAACTCAACATCCTCCACGCTGCCCTCCTCATCTTCGTCCCTCTCTACCTCTACCTCCATCCCATCCTCGTCCTCACTACTCTCACTCTCGCCCTCAACATACCTAACAACCTTCTTCGCCGCCTTATTCCTCTGCCCCCGCACCCTCTTCCCACCTTCCCTCCCCACATTCACAGCAGGCCCACCCGCCATATCCCCCCTCAACTCAATCTGCGCAAGCACCATATCCAACCGTCCCGCCAGACCCAGCAACGACTCCTGCAACTCCATCCTTCTCGTCAACGTTCCATGCAACGCCGCCAGCCTCGCTACCAGATCCGGTATCGTCATCAAGAACCCGCTGTGCACGACCAGTACACACCGGACCCAGCGGACTAGGCCCATACCGCGTTGGGCGGAAGCACCGGCCCCGCCGCGGCCTTTGGTTTGTGCACCGCGTTTGCCCCTGCCGAGACGCTC
Source organism: Clitopilus passeckerianus (assembly GCA_944990035.1). NCBI lineage: Eukaryota > Fungi > Basidiomycota > Agaricomycetes > Agaricales > Entolomataceae > Clitopilus > Clitopilus passeckerianus. The sequence continues at coordinate 1,514,063 of CALYLX010000112.1, read as the reverse complement.
GACGCAGGCTTGGATGAGGGGGATGCTGAGTTGGGAGGGCAGACGTCGGACGGTGGTGAGGATGAGGTTCGGATCTGTATGTGCCAGACAGGTTTCGAGCAGGCGCGTGTCGGAGGAGTGGAGAGCTTGGATTAGAGTTCGTGTTAGTGAGTTCGCTGGGACAGGAGTTACACCGCCTGTTGTTTTCTTAGTGCGTTTTGGGTGGTCTGAATCTGACTCGTCGGAGGAGGCAGGGAGGGCTGCTTCACCGGATAAGGCGGTCAATCGCTGTCCGAGGCTGAGTTCGGCCAGGTCGACGTCTAGAGCGCCGTTTAGATCTTGCTCTGCGGCGTCGTCCATCTCTGCGTCGTGCGCGAGCGTCGCACCGGAAGAGATAGCTACGTTGTTGGCTTCAGTGTATCTCTGCACCGGAAGTGTCTAGACAAGAATCAGCATATGGTTCTTCACTTTAAAGCTCAATACTTACTGAACCACCTTCAACGCCCACGACAGCTCCAGCATCCTCGACTACTACCTCCTTCACCCACTCCCCACTTGCGGCATCGAGGTAGCCGACCAAATCAAACGCGGGCCTTATCCCACCTACGATCCTCGCAATCCTCACCTTGCCCTCACTCCCCTCCACGAAAGCCGCATTGACGATCTTACCCGCCGCAGCCGCCGCTTTCGCAGAAGTGACAATAATCGACCTCGAAAGTAACGTAGGCAGTTTTGTAGGGGATGATTTCGCGGATGATTTGGACGGGGAAATGTCAGCCGGTACGGGGAATATTGAGAGTTTCCCAGAGGCAGAGAGAGTGAGGAGGGTTTGTTTTTGGTTACTGCCTGAGCTGTTGGACGCTGCGAATGCGAGGCTGCGAGCGTCGGAATCGAGTGGGATGCTTGCAATGATTCTGCCTTCGCTTGAAGAGGACGCAGAGTCGGGTGTCTCCCAGATGTAACAGAACCTGTCGGTTTCGGCGAGTGAGACGAACCGCGTTGGGTGCGGTTTTGAGGTGTCCCATGCTAGTTGACGGATGGGGGAAGCGTGTCCGGTGAACGTTGCGCTTGTTGTTGGTTTTGTTGACGACGGATCTTCTTCGGCGGGGCTAGATAGAAGACGGATGGAGTGGTGTGCCGCTAGGACGTCTATTCTGTCGTCTTCATTCGAGGGCCATTGGGTGAGGAATGTATATGGGATCCTGTCCTCGGTTTTCGAGCTGCCTAGGAGTTCGTTTTTGAGTGTGTCCCAAAATCGGAGGGTTCCGTCTGCGCTGGATGTCCAGAGCAAGGATGTACCGTCGGGTTTGGAGACGGTGGCGAGGGAGAGGATGGGGGATGAACTTGACGAGTGGGTGAGGGTACGGAGGATTCGGCCATGTGAGGGTGAAAAGATGAGGACTGTGCCATCTGATAGACCTAGAAGAACGACCTCGATTGTTGGAGACTTCTCTTGGGGTTCTCCCCCTTCAGACGCAGCAGCAGCGTCCTTCTTTCTCCTCCTCTTCTTGCTGGGTGAGCTAGACGTATCGTTGTCTCCTGGTGCACCTGGAGATGAATGGAACCGACTCCAAGAAATCGCGGATACCCTCGCATTCTCAACTGTGTGCTCCGCCACAGATTGTCCAGAAGACGTGCTGTACACCCTCAGCCGATGCTTGTCCACCGCCAACGAGAGAAACGCAAAGTGGTTCCCATCCGGGGAGAATGAGCTCAGGCTCGTCAATTGCGATGTATCCTCCACACTAGGCTGTGAGATTGCTGATGTAGACACAGGCCTCCCCGTCGGCGCTTTTGTCTTTTTCTTTTGTTTTTGTGAAGACATCCTTTGGCCTTTACCTTGTTTTTCTTCAAAAGTTGAAAGATTCCAATTTTTTGTAAAGGGAAGTCACGTGGGTCTGCAGACCAGAGTTCTTCCGAATTTGGAAATCGATCTAATCGAGCGAGTGTGGCTGTGTACGCTTGGTACTCACAGTCGTCTGTAACAAATCCACACCATTGTTCCGTGGTTCATATATATAACCCAACGCGCCCTTCGATACCGTTATTCTCTCTCTTCCTTCCTTTCTGTAGCTGAAGGCTCAGGAATCTCAGAAATCCTGGGTAAAGAACACGCGGATACCACTTAGAAAGCATGAATTATGTTCAGGTCAGTGAAGATTTGCCACTCTCTCCAGACTGGAACTCATCGTTCTCGACATATAGCTAGAAAAGCTTGGTACGGACTATTTAAGCTTGTAAAATACACGGCACTGACCTGACTTGAAAAGGCGAGGGTACCTATGCAACAGTGTACAAGGTGCGCAATGAGCGATATCGAGTCATGAAGTTGTTGCTCACAGCATTTTCCAGGGCCGTTCTCGAACGACCAACGAGATTGTCGCTCTCAAAGAAATCCATCTCGATGCAGAAGAAGGAACCCCATCTACCGCCATCCGTGAAATCTCCCTCATGAAGGAGCTCCGGCACATCAACATCGTCCGGCTGCACGACGTTATCCACACCGAAACCAAGCTCGTCCTCATTTTCGAGTATTGCGATCAAGATTTGAAGAAATATATGGACCAAAATGGCGAGCGAGGCGCATTAGAACCACTTGTTGTTCGCAGTTTCATGTATCAGCTGTTGAAGGGCACGGCGTTCTGTCACGAGAACCAGGTCCTCCATCGGGACCTGAAGCCCCAGAATTTGCTCATCAACAGGAAAGGCGAGTTGAAGATCGGAGATTTTGGTCTGGCTAGGGCGTTCGGCGTTCCGGTAAATACGTTTTCGAACGAGGTGCGTACGGATTTGCCTTTTTGCTCTGGTCTGGCTACCTCGTATATGCTGATCCCGGGCACCTAATAACAGGTCGTCACCCTCTGGTACAGGGCACCGGATGTCCTACTCGGATCAAGAACTTATAGCACTTCAATTGACATCTGGTCTTGTGGATGTATCTTCGCGGAGATGATCATGGGGACACCGATTTTCAGGGGAAGGGATAACCAAGATCAACTCCAGCACATCATTAGGATCCTCGGCACTCCTTCTGATGCTACTCTGGCCAAAATGGCGAAGGAATCGGTGCGTTTGTTGCCTCTGGTAGTCCTCTCTTTGAACTCGGCTGATGCAGGATGCAGCCTGAAATTCAAATCAAGCCCTTCAACAAGTATGACCCTGTACCTTTGCAACAGGTATTGCCCAAGGCTTCCCGAGAAGGTCAGCCATAGTCCTGCTAGTTAACTTCTGCATGATAAACTGACATCACTTCTCCACCTTCAGCCATCGACCTCCTCGAAAAACTTCTCCGCTTCGACCCTTCTGAACGTATCAGCGCAACCGATGCCCTCTCCCACCCATACTTCACCAGCTCCGCCAACAGCAACGCCTACAGCGGTATCCCCGCCGCTCCAGGTTCCATGCCCCCTCCATCATTCAACTACCCCCACCCTCACGGTGCCCACGCCCAGCACCAGCAACAACAAGCCCATGCTCAGCAGAGATACAACCAGCATTCCCAGCTTCAAGCGCAAGCGGCGGCGGCGGCACTTGCTCAGGCGCAGGCGTACCACGCACAAACTCAGCAGCATGGGCATGGACATATGCAGGTCGACCCCAGGATGCAGGGACAGGTGCCCATTCAGGGCCAAAATTATGCAGGGCAGTACGGTGTACCGTACAATCCAGGCGGACGATAAGCGCAATTAGTGCATTCGAATTGTTCCTTCTGTTTCTTGTTATGATATGATGATATTCTCAGACTTTGTACCCGTCCCTCTGGCGCTCCTTCAATGTTGTAGGAATTGTAGTAATATATGTATTCGTCCCAACCGTGTATGAGTGAGTCTGATCCATGAGATATGCAAGTGAATGGTAGATAGTGGATGATACATGATAATTTACATAGAATAAAGAGATGGTGATGAATTTTAAGACTCGTGTATGAATAAGTTATGATGATATACTTTAAAGCGGGCTAGGATTCCATCATCGGTGTGGGTGAACCAAACATACTCAAGAGAGCAGCGAGATCAGCTAGGAAGTGAATGAGAAGATGCAGCTGTGTAACCCTTCATGAAACTCACGTTTTCGCAGAGGTTTGCTAAAAAGGTGTTCATTCCGGCGCTGAGGCATAACTGCTTTGTAGAAATTTGACAGTCTGCACTCAAGGCAACGACTAGAGTAATGATCAAAATGTCAGCCCGGAGATTTAGACAGCTCAATACTTACTGGGCAGTAGGACAGGAACATTGCGTTCATTCTCCAAAGCACGCAACCGTTTCGTAGCTTCGACGCCATCACATATAGGCATGTCTAATAACAATCAGGAGACGCAGAGACATGCACAGGGAAATCCATCATACGGTGATCAAACAAGGCAACACTGAAATAACCAGGTTCGTGTCGTTTCCATTCTAACGAGGATGAGTCTAGAGTATTCTCGACATTTCAACGAAGGCTCACCTGCAACAGCTTCTTCGCCGTTATTGGCACTAACAACCGTCAGATCGTATCGCTGCAGTTGTTTCACAAGGAGCTGCGGGCCACAGGATTGTCTGTGCGATGGTACTTCAGAAAAATTCAGTCACGGACCGAGATAATTTACCTTCAGCAATGAGAACATTTCCAAAGAGTGTTCTCGGGGCTGGGTCTGACCCTTCTATCTTCAAGTGCTCCGGAGAGTGTCGTGGAGCTGCTGCTGCAGGGTTTGATGGATCTTTGAGCTCTGCTAGCTTTTGTAGTATCCGTAGGGTCCTGGGTGGCTTCAGAATCTTGGTCACACCCAACGTAGTGCTGTCAAAGGCGGCCTGCCCAGTCACGGCTGCAGTGGGCGTGAATAATTGGACAAACTTGGAGTTGCTCAAAGTCGGCCGTCCCAACGTCTTCAATAGTTGGGCAAGTTTCCCGACATCTTGATCAGATTGGGTGTCAATGATGATGAAGTCTAGAGAATGTCGTTCAGGGTAGCCTTCTAGGAAGGCTTGCACTTCCTCCAGTGAGGTAGTGAGTGTAAGGGAAAATCCTTTCAACATCGTGTTCAAGAATGAGAGCGTCGTTGTTGACGGCGATGAGACGAGAACCTGTGGCGGGGCTGGTGAGAGAAGTATTGACCGATATGACTCCAGTTCTGCCATAGCCTACTGAACGTTAAGATAATCAATCAGGTCCATAAACCGATTCACTCACTTTGCGTGATGCTTCGTCCCCTTCGAATTGGCTACAACAGACCGTGAACCAGAAAGTCGAGCCATGATGTAGGTTGGTGTGTACACCGATGGCGCCACCAAAAAGTGACACTAGCTGTCGTGAGATTGAAAGTCCCAAGCCGGTGCCACCAAATTTGCGCGTGGAGGAATTCTATCAAATCGGAGTTCAGGATTTGTGTATGCATCTTTTTTATAATACTCACATCTCCTTGATGGAAAGGTGTAAACAGATGCTCCATATCACCTTTGGATAGGCCAATGCCAGTATCTCTAATGGATATTTCAAGCTCTTGCCCCGTCTTTGCTTTTTAAGAGAAGAGGAACTCACTCAATTTCGAATTTGAGATAGATGTTTTCGTTGTCGTCTGTACCAGTCGGTGGAATATTGTCCTTTGGATTTGGGCCGTATAACCTCGAACAGTTTACCCGCACATAGCCCTGAGCTGTGAACTTGACGGCATTGCCGATGAGGTTCATTAAGACTATAAGAAACGAGTCAGTAGTAGAAGAAGGGCATGCGAACTATCAAGGACTTACCTTGACGTATTCGTTCGTGATCCGCGTAGAGCCCTGAAAAATTATCAATGATATTTAAAACTAGAGGGAGGGGTTGGACATCACATGTAGCAACGTTGGGGTCAATATCAAAGGAAAGATCCAGCTTCTTTGAAGCCATGGGAAGTAGCAACTCCATGCAGTCCTACAAACTATGAATGCTAGTCGTTGGCCACTTTTGTTTGTCGGCTTACCGCTATTAGGCTCTGGCAAAAGTCAAATTTAGTTTGAATGCATATTCAAGGCAAGTTCTGCACCTCAACAAGGAAACCACTAGGCTCCAATTTCAAGGCTGAGAAAAGAAGATCAGCAAAAATCACGGTGCATTCAAAGTTGCATACCCGAGGCTTCAAGCTTGCTATAGTCCAAGATAGATGTAATGATCTATTATGTTGAATTATTTCGTGAAGGAGTTTTACGGAGAAATATATGTTTCACCTTCAACAACAATTCACAAGATTGCTTGGCGGTATGAACTGGAGAAACAATTTAATCCTACTGGATTGCTCTCAAGAGCGTTGAACCCACCAATTTCACTCTGTCCCGGGTTGAGGTCGGTACCAGTTAACAAATCCAGAAGGCCATAAAACGAGCTAACCAGATATCAGTGAGGATACTTTTCCGAGATAGGAGTAGCCCCTGCAACCGTACCTGAATGGTGTTCGGAGCTCGTGACTCATTGAGGCAAGAAAGTTGCTCTTGATCTTTCGAAAAGTCAGTCAGAGCTATCCTGTAGGATTAGATGGTATTGATACCTTCGTAGCCTTCAAAGCATCTTCCCTGCTCCTCCGAGCCTCTTCTAGAGCCTCTTTCTGTGTGGCAATCATCTTCAGATTCTCTTTTGTACCATTCTGAACCGATCGGAAGAGGAGAGCATTTGCAATACTGATGCTGGCTTGCTGGCATAGTAGGTCAAGCTTGACATGCGTAGTTCTTGTGAATGGTTGACTTGACGCTACATAAACTGCGCCGAAAGTCTGCCCGCGATTACTGAATATAGGCAGGCAAATGACGGAACGGTGGCTGGTCTGTCCTGCTTCCGACGAGAACCGTGCATCCGTGATGCCATCCTCGAGAAAGATGCCCTCCTTCGAATTTAGTGCTGAATAGACATTTAGCAGAGCCAATAGGCGATTTTATCGTACTCACTGTATTGTATGACTGCCCTCTGTAAAGGATCGCCAATGGTACGTATTGACTTGGAGTTCCTACGGAATTCAGCAACGCCATCGGATGACCAAGGTCGAGTGCTTACTCATGTACTTGACACGGCCCTTCAGAGAACATACTTGTTGCTAAAGTATAATCTCCTGCTTCCCGAGCGACGACCGCTATAGATACATCAGAACTGTTGCACCGAGAACAAGGATAGAGACATACTGCAGGTGATCTCGGCACGCGTTATCTCTGAGGGAAAAGGTATGAAGAAAATCGATAGACTGATGAACACGGTGACGTACCAGCAGTTATTTCCGTTAGACGCTGCAAGGCTAAGGATACGTCAGGATGATACCGATAGGACCCCAGATCACTCGCCTGAGGAAAGCTGCATATCCCTCGAGATATCTTTGCTCCATTTGAGGATGGCGGAAAGGTCTGAAGCATTCAAGCTGGATTCTTGCTCCTCGTCTCGCTTGTCGAGGTCGTCGAGCAGGGATTCAGTGCTTCCATAAGACATCGGCTCCGTTTGCACTGCTGCTTCAGTATATAGGGAGGACTTTTGTGTTGGGTAGTCCGCTTGCACTCCTGCCGACCGTTGCATATGTGATCTAAGTTCGAGGTCAGGGATGAACGATACAAAACGTTCAGATACGCCTACACGATCCCTTGCGCGCCTAGTTGAGAGTACCTGAGGATGCCACGTATTTGAGTCTCTTGACCTAGCTTCTCTACGCCATTCTGTCTAAAATGTGTGCCTTGCTTTGGGAATCGTCTATATCAGTTCCCTCTTGACGACTCATCAATATGCTTACAAGGTAGAAAGCTAAGCCCTTCGAATACCCAGTCGTTTTGTGCCGCGATGCTAAGCCAACTTGTTGATAGGGGCGACAGGCAGAAAAGAGAAAATCGAGCTCACCTAACTGCGACGTCGTACAACCTGTAGGCATAGGGACTATCAGAGAGCCCAGCAATTTCGGCATCCTGCGTAGTAAGAGCAGTGATGTAAGGAGGTGTCGGTCGGATTCGAACGCTTCAGGATCAACTTACCACCAAGGCCAGCCAGGTGCTGACATTTACGGGACTAGATGATAGCCATCTGAACAAAATAGAGTGAGGCCTGATTCATTTGGATCTTAGAACAAGTACATACTTTCTGATGAAAACTTGGTTTGCATGGACTTGCTCGATATATTGGGCTTTGACGCTCTCGAGTACCGATCCCTTGCGCATACACGCAATCATCGCGAGACTGTGGAAGAACAAAGCATATCGCACATGTCTATGGCTGGAGACCGCTGAATAAATCCCAAAGCCTTCAAGTAACGAATTACGAGACATACTTGGGATGGTGAAGTCGGGATTCGTAAATTGAAAAGCCGAGTTGCGCAGCGAGTTCTTCTTGGCCAGTGAAATAGCAACAGATTAACTGAAGAGATGTTATCGCTTGGTTGTCAGTTATAATATCGGTAGCCTTACCCGAAGACATGTGTACCTGCCAGTCATATATGAGCATTATTCAAACTCACTATCAATTGTGATGTCTCACCAGCCCATTGCGAGAGAGGAGACATTTCCCGAAAGTAGCGATGGCACTAGTATTTCCAAAGTCGCTTTTGGAGCCAGCAAAGACTTGAATACAATCACTTAAACCTGTGAAAGCGTCAGCAGGCATTTGCCGTCCAAACCAAGACTCATACTTGTTGCAAAGATGATTAGGTCATTGCCGTGGCCCCATCGATGGACGTCCCTGCAGCACTGTTATACGAGATTAGGTGGGGTCAGTGTTGGAAGGGGACGGAGTTTTGTCATGTTCGCTGACCTCTTCTGCACTGGCAAGCAGGTCGCTAACTGAGGTAGGATTTATACATGCGACAGTAAATGAAAACATTTCAACTCACAGTGATCGCCCACACAAAACCTCGTAAAAAGAGCGTAGATGCTGGATAAGCTCCTGTAGAATCTAGACGAACAAGAAATATGATTAATAACGTGAAGGAAAGAACAATTGTATATGCACCTATCCCCTGAGCTCTCGCCATACTTCACGGCTTCCTCTAAGCGAGGGATGTTACTGTTAATGTGAACACAATCGTAGCCGGAGACCATAGCGCAATATAAGACTTGAGCTCGACTGAGGGGATTCTTAAGCGTTGCCCAACGTTCGATTTGACTGTCAACAACCTACCATTTTTCGCTGTTTGTACCAAATTTTTCGGCGGTGGCCAGGCCTAGTTTGCCTAGATCGACGGCAAAACGATAGAGCTCTTTACGTTCCGCAGCTACAGATATGCTGAAAACCTGTACTCCGAATTCATGAAGTCCTGGCTTACCTCCCAAAGCCCAGAAGAAGCCGAGAGCAGTCCCCGACGCTATTCCAAACCTGAATGAAAAGTCGTTAGCATTGAAGCGGCCGCGCTAGGGTTCGGTGCCTACCGTAATGCCAGCTGTATAACCTAGACATAACCACGAATCAGAATACAGCCTATAGCACAGGCTGCCACATACTGTGAGACCAAGGATATCGAGGAATGGTGACGACCGCTGAGTCCAATATGCATTCACACCTAGAAGAAGAAGTATGCTCGAGCTGAGGTAAATCAGAAGGTAGAAACGACCTACCAGCGTCGTTGAGTAGTGTCACCGCTAGCTCGACCCGTCGATCTGTACTTTTCGGGATCGCAAGAATGTCGTCGTAGCCAATAGCCATAATTTGATTCCTTATTGACTCGAAAAATGTGTTCACTTCTCGGCGGGTAGGTGATGGATTCACAACAATTCCTAGGACTTTAAGGGCGAGCAATGTGTCGTTCAATGCCTCGGAAAAGTTGCTCCGCAGCCAGTGGCTCTGAACCCTCAGTTGCAACACTTCTGCCTTTTCCTGGGGGCCATCGGCACGATCATAGCATTCTCTGATTAGTGCATCGGAGCCATCGTAGTCGCCTATAAGACCATTACCTACTAGGATTGTTGTGGGTTGTTTGAGAGCTTACCTTGCCAAGTAAGGAGTCTGGTTGGCGGAGGTTAGACGCCTGCATGATTGGGTATAAACAAGATAGTAGACTCACGCTGCAAGTCTCCGAAACAAACGGAACGTCCTGAATCTGTTTTCTTTCCACGAATCCCCACGTAGAAGGGTGCGAGCGCTTTGGAAAGAGCTAATTGCCCGCTAATTTCGACCATGAGACCAAGGAAATACAGTTTTGGAAGCCTCTTACTTCATGAGCACCTGTTTGCCAGGCGGCCTCCCCAGCATCGATCAGAACGTCTAGAAGCTGGTCTCGCTTTGGATGATCCACGAGAAGTGGAATACACCTATGATTCAGGTGAGCGAAGGGATAAGGTGACCCAATTTCTGAGCTGTACCTTTTTGCGTAGTCAGCAATTCGATAGACATCCGACGGGCTTTCGTGTAGCATCATCAACACAATCTGGGCAACGCAAAGATGAGAAAACGACACGGGAAGAAGACGATGCCTAGTACCTTGAAAGACATCTTCTCTACGGTCCCTGGCTGTAAAGAGGCGACTTCAGCCTCTGCAGCCTGACGATATCGGTCGTGCGCGAAACTACACATGTCACGAGCTCTCTGTATCAGCCAACCCTCTTGCAAGGCAAACTGAAGCCCCCTCATAGAGGCACGCGAGACCGAGGCAGTCGAATCTCGGAGGCCAGAAACGGCTTTCCGGAGATGGAATAGATCGTCGGCGTCTGGATCCTCGTTGTCACTGTAATCTTGCCAGTCGATCATGACAGCCACCTCTGTCACCTTGAATCTGGAGAATATTGAGATTGGGTCTAGACACGGATATTGTCAAACGCATACGTTTCCCCGAAGAAGGCAGCCCAGGTCAAATACTTCCGCGCTTCATCAGGAAGCTCTCGCATATGGGAGGTCAGGAAGCTCAGATCGGAAGGATCAGAGATATTCTGATGCGCTAGCGATTTTTCCACAGCCAACAGGTCGTATCTATGAATGAAGCGTGAATTCAGCTTCAGAGGATACCTGGGAGCAGGCTTACTTCCAATTGTTACTATGCCAGTCGAATTTGATCTATCATTTTGGGTAAGCAGAGAACCAACGTGTCTAGGATGGTCCTTACGAGGGTTTGGCGATGGAGCGTGGCAAGGACATTGCGAGCTGAGAATGCATTTCCCGACGATATTGAAAACACGAAGCGCGAAAGGGAAGAACAATCATCTCTTGGGCGATGAAGAGTCTTAGAAACGAGGGAGGAGATAGCCGAATACGGTAGCGGTTCCAGATTAATGATATTGGGGTCGGGTCGATTCGAAAACATTGTAAGAACTCGTTCGACGACGCTCCTGGCCAATGGTGAGTGATAAACCAATAGATATTAGGTATGGGCTATACGTTTTATCAGAGCGTAGAGTGGCAAAAATAAGCTGGTACAAATGGATTAGAGAAAAAAGCATTACAAGATGATCGACCCACCATGCGGCTACGTGAGTTCAGCAAAGCAGAGACAAGATCGAGAGTTCTTCGTAAATGGAGGGTCAGTACGGCGAACTTGACAAGAGTGATGGAGTCGTACGATTCGTCAGCCTCGTGCAAGTCATCGAGAAAGAGGGCAAAAAGTCTAGTTTCCGCAATCACAGAAAAAACATTCTCCACCAGAGTCTGAAACCTTGCACGAAGTTCTCTAGTGGTTAGATGTTCTCTTGGTGCACTCGTGTCGATCTTTACGCCAGCCAGAACGTCCTTGAGCTCTGGAGTGCCTTGGTAGAGAAGAGGAACGTTCTGGATTTGTGGACCAAGACGTTCTTGAAGAGCCTCGACAAAGCGATGAAGGTCAGTGTGGAAAACCATGAGCTGCCTCAGCACCGATGAGAGACATCCTAACTAGAGAGGAAACCAAATTCAATATCATTCACGAAGCTTGAATATCCAACAAAGCTCACCAGAGCTGCAAAAGGCGCAGAGTCCTGGTTCTGGAATTTCGCTTGGCCCCATAGACCATGAGCTACAACATATAAGCCGGAGGTATTTCATACTATTACCACCTAACTTGCCTCTCCATTTGGCCTGATTCACAAGAATCATAGAGCTCTTCCCGATTCTGATGGGAGTCAGCTTCAAAAATGCGCATATACTAATGAATTCTCACCCAGGAGGGCCAATGACCAAGATGGCCTCCGTGTGTGACGTCCGAGCAGATGTTTTGAGAGCCTTTCTTCGGTATTTGTCACCGGTAGAGGCTACAGAACTGAGGCTGGGCGACCATGTTGACATAGTCTCCCCCCAGGGCCCGACTGTGCTAGGCGAATCCATCATCCCCAAAGGAGACCAACTACCGACAGACATCGAATCTTCATCTACTGCCATACCGGTACCAGAGTCATTGTGATCTTTTGTACTCCATGAAAAGTTGGCCGAAACATTGCGAACTACAATAAGTTAGGGAGAAGTCGTGACAAATGGAAGATTGGCCACATACTAACGCTCCGTATCCTCTCGAGCTCCTTATCTCGTCCAAACTGATTGCAGCCATATGAGCAACGTTATTTCGTCTGCGTTTATCAACATTACCAGAGAAATCGGCATTGTAAATTCAACATATCGGTCTTGCTTTCCAATCTCAAAGTAGGGGATTAGCTATTATGATAATTAGAAGCAAGTACGTTGATGACCGCCAAGCAGGCGCACCTCAAAGGTATCCTCAGCAACAGATGAAACGGTAGCTAGGAGTAGCCGTTGGCATTCCATGAGGTCGTGCGATAAACCGTAGGCACTTTGGTAGCGATTGTCGGGGTTCTTATTTAGGAGCTGGATGGCGTGTTATAGGGAGTTGCTTCAGAGGTAGTGATACTCATACCTTTTCGACAATCTCTGCAAGAACCTGCGGTACATCTCTGCGTACCTCATGCACAGGCATAGGTCGTTTCTGGACAATCGAATGCAACAGTTCCATCGAAGATCCATCAAATGGCATCTGGCCTCGACCAACAAGTAACGTCCAAAACAGAATGCCAATTGAATACAAGTCCGTCCTATGATCTTGAGTCATTGTCTCTATGCCTCCCGTTTGCTCCGGTGCCAGGTAGCACAGCGCTTCTTTGACCTTGACCTTATCATGTTCCTCGTTTGTGCGGATAACCAAGGAGGATGGTGAGCCATAGTTTTCCAATGAGATAGACCGATTGCCATAATGTACGATCTTGACGATTCCGGAATGTGAATTGAGATGGAATGCATTGGCTCGAACTTTGAGGGACATTAATAAGTGCCCTTAGAGCGAAGACCGCGGCTTTACCTTCTCTGTGTATAAACCCAGACCTTGAATCAAGTTATGATACTGTACTTCCAATAAATAATCGAGAAACGCCCACTTGTGAAGTGTTTCCAGACACCGCGTAGCCTGTATGGCAAACCTGCGCCCGGTGGAGTTAGCGAGCGTCGCCGACTTGTAGATATTTCTGCTCACTCTAAAAAGGAGGCGAGATCCATGATATCAACTCTATCAGAGCTTTCTATCGCTTCAACTTCATCTAGCCCCTTCATGTAGACATCCTCCGTTGGTACCGTTGCTTGAGGCTTAAGAGCGTCGGCCAAAAGGAGGTCGTTTATTCTGCTAGGGGGTAGGTATCGGCCCAACAGGTTAGGGCCTGGGTGCAGCATGATGAGGACGACGCAATCTCCCTGTTCTTTCGGTATCTTGAGGTACTCAATCATTTGAAGAGTTACGGTTGTTCCACGCCCATCCTTTCCAGATAATTTATCGAGGCTGAACGCATCCGCTTAGTGGTTGGACATCCTCCTCAGACATGGGTTGGACTCACATATGGGCTTCCCTATCCAGACACATAGACCCATTTGATTGTGCAGGTGCAATCTTGGCCAAGATATTGGAGCCATCCTTGAGCGAACTTCCATGGGCCAGGTATGTTACGCTACCTGTGTCCGCCCAGGGGAAAGCCTGTTTTGGTTAAGCCACGACCCAATTCTGGGAATAGAAGTCACATACCCTTTCAAAGGTGTATCCTGGAATAGAAAGGACACAGTCCCTGAATGTTACAGCAGGGTACACCGGTCGTTCGTTTTTTCGACGCATGGCTAAGCCTTCGCCCCGTTTAGCGGAAGCAACACTAAAACCGTCCCAGAACTCTTCTGTTGATCCCTGTTTGATGCAGATAACCTCAGTGGCTGTGACAGCGAGGCATGGTGCGTCATTGCTGTCACTTTGGCTTTACTCTGGTTAGTTGCCCTTATGCTTACTTTCCAAAAATATGCACCCAAAAGTTACACAAAACATTATGATTCACGAGTTCAAGTAACAAATAGACATGCAAAAGATTACACTATCAAACGAGGCGGTTTAAGAGGTCACTAAAAGTTCAGCCGTAATTAGATACCACCTTTGACTGTCAACATGAAATAGCGACTCACTGTAGCTGGCGGGATCAATGGAATCAGGGAGCTCAGAGACGGCGACCTCAAAGCGGGATTGAATAGATGTCATGACCTGCTGGTCAACCTCTGAGGAGACGAAGGTGATAGCGAGACCCTTAGTTCCAAAACGACCAGCACGACTGCAGAAACTTAATTAACAATCGAAACTACCATGGATCTTCGGAGAAATTACGAACCCAACACGATGAAGGTAGCTGTCGGCATCGGCAGGGCAATCATAGTTGATGACGATATTTACACGTTCAACATCGATACCACGACCAAAGATATCAGTTGCGACAAGGATGCGCTTTTCAAAGGCCTTGAAGGCGGAGTACCGTTGGATACTAGCATTTGCGTTCAGGTAAATTGAAAGCAATATTTTTCATGGCGACGTACCGCTCCTCTTGCGACAATCCAGAATGGATGCTAATAGACGGGAAGTTGCATTTCACGAGAAGCTTGTCCAATTCAATTGCACGAGCGACAGACTTGACGAAAATAACGACCTAAGAACTCAAAGTCAGCAGGAGGTCTGGTACATATAGCAAAGAAACAACATACCTGGTTGAACTCGAGCTGGTCAAGGAGCTCATTCAACTTCCTGTTCTTGCCGACTTCCTCAAGTTTGACGAAATGTTGCTGAAGACCATGAAGGGTCAACTTGGTCTCATCGTCAACGAAGATTTCAAGGGGCTGTAATAAAGTGCAATCAGAAACGTGTGAAAAGGAGGACAGAAATAGTCGAACATTAGCCATGAACTTCTTGCATGTACTACGGATTTCCTTGGCCAACGTAGCGCTGAACATCATGACTTGCTTGTGATGGGGAGTGGCGCGGAAGATCTCCTGAACGTCGCGGCGCATGTCTGGGATAGGAAGTGTTGATGATTAGAACCTTGCGAAAATTCGGAATAAAATGGTTCAGAAGAAAAATGGCCAAGTCCGGTCGGCATTCTGGTCTTGTTCTTCACGTCTGCGACTTGATCCAAGCGCTGATACCCTCAAACTACTGCACCCATCACTGCAACTCCCAATTCTCCAGATATCCCACCACACCGAAGACGGATTGTGAAGACGCAAAGCAGCAGCGTTGACAAAGCAGGTCATGGTGCATGCCCATTTGGTGAACTCGACGCCATTTTTTACGGATTGGAGGAGTATGATCCCGGAAATTTGCAGAAACTAACCGAGCTGTTCGAGCATCTTGTCACATTCGTCCAAGACGAAGTGTTTAACGTGTTTGGCGTCCAAGGTTTTGTCGCGGGCGAGGGCATTAAGGCGACCGGGCGTGGCAACGACGATATGAGGGCATTTGGTCTTGTCCTTGAGGAGCTCTGCATCCTTCGTGACAGGCGTTCCACCGTAGAATGTAGCGACGCGAACGTCGGGCATATACTTGGCAAAGCGAGTATATTCATTCTTAATTTGGAAGGCCAATTCACGGGTGTGGCAAAGCACAATAACAGAGACCTCTCCACCCACAGGCTCGAGTTGTTGGAGAGTGGCCAGAACGAATACAGCCGTCTTTCCATGACCCGATTTCGCCTGGCAGAGAACGTCCATTCCAAGTACGGCTTGGGGGATACATTCCTGCTGGACTAAGCGCATTTACGTGTCAATAACTTATTTTCGGTGATTTTGAGGGAGAGAAATACCTTCTGAGGGATGTTCAAAACCCAGGTCACTAATTGCACGACGAAGCTCAGGTTTCAACAAGAAATCCCTGGAAAGTATTGCGTAAGTTACAGCACGGAAACGCGTCACGGAAAAGATGTCCTACATACCTGAAGCCTGTAGAATGAATTCCAGAGAAGTTTTTCTTGTCCTTGTCCTCGTCTGCTGCTCCTGCACCGCCAGCCGGGACAGAGGGAACAATGTCGTGCTCATCCTCGTAGTCAATGAGATCCTCGTTGTCGTTGCCGCTCATGTTGATTTTGAAGAGTGGAAAAGGATAAAAAGAGGCCGGCGAGTCGTAACAAAAAAGAGAAAGGAAATGGGTCGTGGAGGTTGAAGGCAAAAAGCTGTCTAGTCAGCGCGAGGCAAACATACTCAATTGGGTAATTACCACGGCCAAACAAACGTCGCACAGACCAGCCAAACTCCATGGCTTTCGGACCTGACATTCTCAGGTCTGTTCAGTGTTATTCCTCAATATTGCTACAAATACACGTATCCTACTGTACAAACATGCTGGCTTTCGAAAGTAATTCATCGACATCCACACCAGCCCTCCAAGAACTCGATCGCCTTGCTCAGCAAGTCACTCAACAACTCGTTCCCGCCATCCATTCGTTTCCTGATGAATGCAATTGAGAGCGCAGTAGCCCATACCGCATCATCCACCTGTAAATTATTTGCCTCCTCACAGCATTATCTCCAACAATCTTCCCAAGAGCCTGATCGAGGCGGAAAGATCCATCATATCCCTGGAGGCTGATTAGCTGGATTACTTCAGCAGGTGCAGAAGCTGGTGGTTGTCGTTGACTTTGCTGAGAAGCCTTGGGAGGCGGAAGTGTTCGGCGAACCGAATCTGGTGCAAAGTCAGCGGGTTCCAGCTTCGGGGAAGGGGGCGCATTATCGTTATCGTCGGCTGGTGGGTTTGGTGATCCTGGAGTTGGTGGGTCACTCCAGTCACTCCAAGCCCGCGATTCCAATGAGCTGAGAGTCGTGAAAGTTCGATCACTTTCGTATCCGTCTTCTTCGTCATCATCTGTTCCGCCTGCCTGGCTACCGTCTTGATTTCTGTTGGTATCGGCTCTGCTTGTCGCTCCGGATGAAAACGAGGTGTCAGGCCATCCTCCAGGAGCAGTCTGTTGATTCCTGCTGGAGGCTGGCTGGGGTCGACTGCCACCAAGTAAGCCCCATAACATATTGGAAAGTGTCGAGAACACTGATGTCAATGTAGACTCTTCATCCACATCGCCCTGGCCCTCATCGTCCCCTTGTTGGTCATCCCAGGGAGCACCACTGGTGTTCCTGCTAACTGGAGTTGGGCGAGGAGGCTCCGGTATATTGTCGTCCCACGATTCCACAGCGATGAAGGATGTGTGCTTTGTGACCAGCTGATACTTCTCGCCCAAGTGTACGAGGACTGCTTTACGAATCTCGTCCGGGGTCGACGTTTGGGATAGTGGGGGTGGGAGAGGCATCCTTCCCTCCGTGTACTCTTGGGCGAGTCGCCATCCCGCGAGAGGGTGTATGAGTAGCTTTCCGTGATGCAATTCTGCAAGTTGTACACCTTTGATGGAAACGGTCCTCTCGAATGACGATCCATCACTCTTCAACTCACCTCGAAGAGTGACTTGTTGAGGTGAAAACGGCTTCTTCAAGGCGATGATGGCATAGATGTTCATCCGAGTGCCAGCGTGTATTTCATGCACTGTATGGGGCGCTTGCTGTACATTGGGAAGCGGCCGGATGCCAACAGTCCTAGATGTCGTCGGTCCATGGTGACGGAATATCACAGTAGTTGCGGATGCGAGGTATTCGTCAGGAATTCCCCAATCAACCGACACATTGCGAACAAAAGGTGTCCTTCCGGCTCGCAAAATCTTAGCACGCTTATCGCCAATCTGTTCTGTGCTGGTAGCGTAGAGATGGGTGCCATTCCCCGCTCTGGCAATTCCCTCGCAAGTTTGTGTGGATATCCCATCCCCTATCCCGAGCGTGAAAACGCGAAGTGGTGCGCGTTCTGGAGACTGCTTAACAAAAGCCTCCACAACCCTCATAGCCGATTCCGCTTCGTTAACCTAGCTCAAAGTTTAGCTATGAGCTGAACCAAGTGAACAGAAAATAAGATACTTCTCCATCCGTCAGAACAAAGACCGCAGTGGGAATATCCGTTCGCCGAGTCCCGAGCACATATTGGAGGGCAGGTGCAATCTCTGTACCCCCATCCGGTTCAACAACTTTGATCCACGAAGACTTGAATTGAGTATTAATTTAACGAAACCACACGGACTCGTGAGTTGTGTGATCACTCACTGCCATCATCAGCGAACCTGCTTCCCGAGGCCGGCTTCTTGTCCAGACGCTTTCGACATTATTGTCAAAAGCAAATATGTTGAAACTTGTCCCTTGATTCGGCAGAATCTTGAGAAGCATCTCTAGGGTTTCCTTCGCCTTTTCGATTCTTCCATCAATCGACATACTCCCACTGCGATCCATCAGGAAAAGATATTCCTGCGATGGAATCTGTGGTAAGAGAGTCTTTGGTACGAGCGTGAACTGCAAGGCAAGACTATAATGTCGCTTGCGTTCGTAATCTTCCTGTAGTTCCGCGAAGCACCTTGGCTTATCCAAGTCCTCAGACCGTATTATGAGCACAAAATCCCGGTCCAAGAAGGTATTAGACCGGAATCTAATGATCGAACGTCGCCGAGATTGCTGGCCATTGTGGATGTATTTGGACTCGGTTACTTCGGCGGCGTGGCTTGGGCTGCTGACGGAACGAATGAGGCCGCTCATTTGGATCTGGGCTGTGAGCTTGACCCTCGTTGAAGAGCTGGGCGCAAGAGCATTTTCGAGTTCGGTTGGGGGCGTTCCGTAACGTTCCCCGACGCCTCTCGAGAGTTGGAATCGAATATCGTCGAAGTTATCGTCGTTTTGGAGGCTCATCACATACTGTTACATGCGTTTGAGTGAGTGGGAAGAGCAATCAGAGGATAGATGTGACGCACAGTTATATTGGTGGTCACGGAAGAACGAGAGGGTATGCAGCCAATGGATATCGTGAAGACTGGTATAACGAACGAATCAGCCGACGTATCGTTGGAGATACGATATGCTTACTGTCGTCGGTCACATAGTCCACCAGGGCTGCATTCGTTCCAGCCCGCAAGGCTTCCTCAAACTCTTCTCGTGCAGCGTCTTTCTCTTTCACGATGCCCTTGATGACCCGTCCATTTGACGCCTGCATGTCGAATGCGCATATAGCTGCACTGGCTGGAACTGGGAATACATACTTGCATCGCGGTGTTGCAATATCTTGAGCATTAATGTACCTGGCGGATAGAGTGACCCGTGCAGACGCTAGTGGAGATCGAATCAATGCCGCTGGTGTCAGTGATGAAGCACGTACTATCGACGATTACCACCTGCACCCTAACATCGCTCAGAGGTAGTTGTTGGAGGCCTGTCTGGCCTTGAGATTGGTAAAATACGCCTGGATGATTCATGATAATTGGGAGATAACCATTCAAGGAGCCATTGCATATTTAAGGCCAAACCTGGCTGTTGGGCGTTTACGTCCTTGGCCACGAGGCCTCTGGGTATTGTTCGTGAACGGCCCCGATTTACACGTTGGCAAACCCTACACCCACACAAGCTGGTTTCAGGGGCCATCTGAGAGTATAAGGAAACTGGTGTACAAGGCTGTTGATTCATCGCACTGCGCGATGTGGGTCCTACAGCAAGTTCAACAGTCAAATTTTGCGCAATGGGGGTATGAAGGCATCTTTGAGCGCTTGAAGAAGGAGGGCAGCATGTGTGCATGGTCACGCTGGGCTGCCGAAGGCACTACGCTGTGAGAGACCATCACCAATTGTTGTCCCTTCATCGTGCTTGACGGCGTCAAAGTCGTCAACAAAGCACCGGCGAGTACGCGCCGATAATGCCGACATTACATCATCCAATTTTTTGAGCGGCTTCCTTTCCTAGCCGGGCATCCGACGTTCAGTGGACTGCTGTTCTAGGCCGTAAGTAGCAAGAGAAGGTGTGTTCGACTCCCATTGGGATCCGACCTTTTAGAACTGCCCATATATTGGCAGCAGCCTGGCGCTCCTTTCTTCATCGAGCTTAGAGTGGTCACTTGCTGAAGAACAGCCAACGCCATGCCTCGTAACAGTTCATATCCGTTCTGGTGAGTTTGCCAGGTGTTTTCGTGATAACAATGTAACTCAAGCGAGATGACAGGTTGGGAGGTTAGTTTCAAGTTGATTGTAACAGAAAACGCGTGTTCTAACGGCTATGTTATCTTGTCTCCAGGTGTAGGGGCATCGAGTAAGTGGCTTTGGCTAAATTGACTCAATACGACAAAACTGACAGTCAACTCGCCCACAGTGGCGGCATGCTGTACTCATCCCCTCGATTTGGCCAAAGTGTATGCTTATACAGATGAAAGTACGAATTCAGAGCTGACCAGCCTCATCTAGCCGAATGCAAACGATACAATCTTCCTCAAAACGGCCCTCCACTCTCGCCATCCTACACGCGTCGGTAAAGCAGTCAGGCTTCCGAAGCCTCTATGCCGGCCTCACTGCCTCACTCATGAGGCAAATGTCCTACTCGCTTGTTCGTCTAGGCGCCTACGAAGAGATGAAAGCACGTCTATCTCAGAATAGCAAACCTTCATCGTTCAGCCTTATCGTTGCAGCGAGCATCGCAGGAGGCCTAGGCGGCATAGCGGGTAATCCAGCTGGTATGTGCCCCTGACTATCGCCGAGTCGACTACGCTAACCTAAAGTGGAATTCAGATATCTTGCTGGTCAGGATGACCAGTGACTTGAATCGACCACCAGAGAAGCGGTATGGATACAAGAATGCTGTGAGTGGGCTGGTTACCCTCATTAAGGAGGAAGGTGTCCGCGGCCTCGCAAGAGGATTGGCTCCAAATACGGTATGGCCAGATTTCTGAAGAATCCTTCTTATTCACGGTGCTTATCCGCATTTTCTAGGCAAGGGCTGTTCTTATGAACGTACGTGCTTCACGCTTCTCGAAAGGCCTCATCTCATGCTTGCTTCATTGCTCAGGCTTCTCAAGTTGGCTCGTATGTAAACTATAATTCACGCTGTCTCTCTTCTGACCGTCTTCTTCAGCTATGATTTCTTCAAATCTCAACTCTTAGGCAAACCGATACCCTCGATAAATTATACGCTCAAGGATAACCTGGTTCTCCATGTAATCTCAAGTCTGCTAGCAGGCACCTTTGCTACCACAGTTTGCTCTCCTGTTGACGTCGTCCGGTCAAGAGTCATGGCTGGGGTGAGCCGCTTCTGACGCCCTTCAGTGACCTCGTGCTGACTCGGACATTTTCAGGCCGGAAAGGACAGCGCGATACATATCCTCACTAGATCGTTGCGAGAAGAAGGGCCAGCGTTCCTTTTCAAAGGGTGGACACCCGCGTTTATTCGCCTTGGCCCAAACACGGTCCTTCTCTTTGTTTTCTTCGAGGTATGTTTCCTCCACTTTGCTTCGTTGATGTTGCTAAATTCTCCCAAAAGCAACTGAAAAAGGGATGGAGTACATTGACCGCATAGATTTCCACTGACACGGACATTACCGGACGGTTCAACTAGAATCTAGATTTCACTGATAGATTTAGACCAGAACTTTTCGCGAGCGTTGATATCCTACATCTTGATTTTACTCAGTCATCTCTTCCTTGGATTCATATTTGGAATTCAGTACATATAACACCTAATTTATATCCTTTCTTTGATGTTTCCCCTGTATCACAACATAAAAATAATATGGATTTCTTAGATAACTATTGGAAAGCAATTGATCGATGCTAGGGACTACCAGGCAGTTTAAGTGGCCGTATATACGACAATCTTGTCGAGGTCTGCGGCATAGCCTATAGGTGGTTGCTCAGCGCTATGCTACCAGATAGAAGAAGAAGACATACTGCTTTGCCCTGCTGAGAATGTGATACTATTCGCGCCGCTGCGCAAATTGAGTTTGACAGGAACGGACAAGATAACATGTCCTCCTCCGGTGTTGGGCTGGTCAACGGAAACAGCTGCCCCGCCGTTTACACTGAAAAAGTCTTACTGTTTGAAGGCACCTATCATGTAAGGCAGGACATACCTGACTGTTGTATTGCGCCAGCTCGAGTCACCGTTGGCATAGTAAAGCGCGACCCATTGAGCATTCCCGTTCCCTTGGACATTATTGATGGTCAATGATCCCCCGTTTCCTGAGCATCGCGGCATGGTTATCATACGGGTACAAAAAGTGATGTATCTGCTCACCGAGATAACCAATTGCCTTTCCACCACTGAACGAACCATCCGACAACGTCGTCGCGCTTCCACTGATCGTTCCACTCTCAGCCTCGTAGGTGGTTCCACTAGCAGCGGAGTATGTCCCTGCACTCAGATTCACACTCCAGACATCTGCGGCGACAATCTGGGGCTTGCCACTAGACCATGAGAGCGGGAACCACATGTAACGACTGCTTCCAAGGAGGGACGGACGCCAGCGGTCACCCATGTAGACGGCCCAGTCGCTGATCGGGAGGTCGAAGGCATTCTGGGAGAAGTAAGTCCGGGTAGCGGATGGGGCAATATCGGCTTGAGATGACCAAGGGCCAGACAAAGACTACTCGTGGTTGGAGAGTGAGTATAGGACACTCAGGCTTCGGGAATTAACATACACTGGCGGAGAAGAACTTGTTCGGGTTTGGGTCCCAGCCAGTCGTGTGCGATGCGAACAAATAGTAGGTCTGGTATGAAGTTTCGTGAGTTGTGACTTTGAGATCGCGAAATGTCTGGACTGACACCGCTCCTCTTAACAATGCCAGGCGACTCCAACGTCGAGCCAGACAGGACGGAGACCTGGTTCAGTACGTTGTAATAATCGGCGTCGAGCTTTGAGATCTTGAAGTTTTGGTTGTTGTCGGAGGCATACAGTAGGTACGCTGTCTGTGCAGAGTCATCTATCCAGGATCTATCAATCAACGGATACAGAAACAAGAATTCAACCAGAGGTACAGACCGTCAACATAGACACCCATATCACGGGATTCAGCACCGAGAGGCCTGAAGCTGCCTCGATAAGAAAAGGGACCGCAAGGGCTTTTCGCTGTGGCTACACCGACTTGGGCAGCGCCATAACTGCAGAAAATACCGTAAGTTCAGAGGAGGTCGGAGACTCTCATAAGGCTTACTTGGAGCTGTCCGAATGGAACCACATAACATACTCCGAGTTCTGGACGTATTGTAATAAGAGGCCAAGCGATCCGTGGAACCTGTTTGCAACATACCTTCTTGTTGAAGAGAACTGGAATAAACTTCCTCAGCAGTGTTTGGCAATTAGTTAAATATCCCAATACCTTTCGGGCGTTCGACGATATTCGATGTTGATATATTCGTTCCGCTAATCGGAGTGAGGGCATCATTCTGTCGTGACCACGTTGTTAGGTCGGTGGACTATAGGATATCAGAGGTCATCCAGACGATGTAGCGGAGGAGGATGTACGCTGTAACAAGAAACCGCCCTGAAACTGCCGCTGTTGTGGGCCTTGTCCTCTCCGTGCCAGTAATAGGTGGATCCGACCTTCCAACATGCCATTAGTAACCAGTACATTGGGAAAGCCGAAAACCTACTTTGAGGATGCCCCCTCCATGTGCTTGGATGACATTGCCGCTGGTATCAGCCCATGTTGCGCCAGGGACGATGACAGCGGAATAAGCCGCCGACACCACAAGAGAGAGAACTGATAATAACCTGTGCGCCATGACGGGGGAATACTTGGGTCAGAGAGTAACTAGTATTTAACCGGCCTGCTTCCGTCACCGGACGAATCGCGGAAGACGAAAGACTGGATGTATCATGTCGTCAGAACCATATGAACCCAAGAGCTTCCGAGGTTGCGTAGTCAAGCAGATCATCACGGGGGAATGCATGGGGTCTGCTTTCTTCTGGGCGGACCGACGGGATCTCACCGATGGCAAGACGTAGAAAACGCGGCGCCGTCTGGATGAGCAAATTTGCCATGCAACATGCAGCTCTGCGCCAACAGTACTGTAACTGAAGGTGTCGAAATCCCTTCAAAGCCATCTTTCGTCAAGTCCACTGACATTGGGCGACAGGCGAGTGGAAGTGCCTCCCCTCAATGATGCTCGGATTCATTGACGGACGTAACGGACCGTCACAGAAGTCAATGATTTTCCTTCCATACATAAGAACGCACGAGTCCATCACTTGAGTAGGGGACCTTTATCACGTTCAAGGAGGAGAATCAAGCATGATGTTGTGCATGTGACAAGGTTGTTGGAATGAGCGCGTTGAGGGAGTCCCAATGACATTCGCGTAATTCGTTGCGAGGAGTAGGTGAGGAGAGATCCGAGGTTTGACAGTAGCCGTAACGGATTGGCACCCATTGAATTTCTCTGGCACTGATACTCTTCCTCCTTCAAGGCCTCATGACTGATGAAGGAGGAAGTTCGGATAAGCCAGATTTGTTTTTACGGCTTTAAGAAATCATGCCAGAGATGGTGCAAGAAATCGTGAAAATAAGTAAGAAGTGAGTTCAATTTTCGGTAATGCACCGACCCTCCAGGCAAACTTTTGACCGCTTGAGGCAGGCTTGAGCCTGAGGCCAAGATGACTGTCGAGGGCAAATTCGATCGCGTCGTGATTGGCGCGAAGAGTTGACCAAGTTGGATCACGTAAGCCGATTGCAAGAAAAAGTCCTTCGCGGACAAGTACCTACAAGAGGAGGATCATGGAGGCATTCCAATTACTTTCTCGTGGAGGTGCTAGATTCGACAAGTCGAGGTTTAACAACGATGTCAAGCTATTTAATGTGAGCATATCAAATTCACTGGATTTCCGGAGTTCAGCGGCCTCATGTGCAAAGTAGAAGGGTAAAAGCACAAAGCCCGGGAAGGACGCGGCAAAGGAGAAGCAAACCGATGGAGAACTACCCGCAGATTTAGACTTTTTCAAATACGCACAGAGTGGAAATGCTGGGAAGAGGAAGGCTTTATCAAACGAAGTCAAGATGGCTGAGAAAAGGAGAAAGCTCAGCGATGATGAGAGCGATGATGAGGAGGACGAGGAGGGCGAATTCAAAGACGGGAATTCGACGAACGAAAGTACAACAGATGAACCCAGGCCACCGAGACACCGTGTTACGACCAAGGGAACGAATGTGCCGGACAATGTTGATGCCTTCTCCGCGCTAGCAGAGAAATATACTGTCTCCTCGCACATATTGTCGAATTTGGCGCAATATGGGTTTACCGCTCCTACTGGCATTCAGTCATACGGGATACCTATACTCTTGGAGGTATGTTCATACCTATAATTGGTTTAGCACTCTCTTGACATTTCCTAGAACCGTGATCTCGCAGCAATATCACCTACTGGAACTGGAAAGACACTGTCGTATCTCATACCAATATTCTGTCAGTTGGGCGCTCCAGCCTCCTCGAAAACTGATACAGGCTCAGGTGTCAGAGCTATTGTCGTAGCACCAACCCGAGAACTGGCACATCAGATCCA
Source organism: Clitopilus passeckerianus (assembly GCA_944990035.1). Taxonomy (NCBI): domain Eukaryota; kingdom Fungi; phylum Basidiomycota; class Agaricomycetes; order Agaricales; family Entolomataceae; genus Clitopilus; species Clitopilus passeckerianus. The sequence goes on along the minus strand of CALYLX010000112.1, from coordinate 1,488,535 downwards.
CAATGAATGCCTAAAGCTTGCTCAAGGCAGGAAATGGCGGATAATCTTGTTTAGTAAAGCTACAGCAAACTCCATGAATGACAAAAATGTAAAGGATAAAGTTGGTGCGTAGTTCATTTGAGCATATTCTCTTTATTTCCTAATCCAATGGCAGATATTATCATCAGTACACCTCTACGGCTCGTTGCTTCACTACAGTCTGGAGCATTAGATCTAGCAAAGTTCGTAAATCCTTCCCCAGTCCGGGCTGCCAGCTAACTCCTCTAAAGTGTCCGACATCTTGTGCTCGACGAAGCAGATCGAATGCTGGATACCGAGTTCTACCCTCAGATTGAAGAAATTCTCGCTTCATGTACCTATCCACAACTCCAGAAAGCCGTATTCAGTGCTACTCTTCCAGCAAATGCCGAGAGGTTAGCGATGGAAATACTGAATGACCCTGTCAGGGTAGTAGTGGGTTTAAAGTTCGTCCTCCTTCACTCGTTTGTTTTGCGGTTCACTGAATATTCAACTTATAGAGACACGCCACTACCATTGATATCACAATCTTTGACATACGTTCGGGATGACGCTTCCAAACTCCCAAGCCTCCTGGGATATTTTTCCCAGCCCTACAACCCTCCTGTCCTTGTTTTCACCTCGACTCAGCCTCGTGCAACTTCCCTTGCTGAAGAACTCGTATTAAACGGCATTTCGAACGTGGATTGTCTGCATGCAGGGATGACGCAGAAAGAACGAGAAGATTCAATAATGCGAATGAGGCAGGGCGAGAGCTGGATCATGATAAGTACGGAGGTCATGGCTCGAGGAATGGACTTCAAAGGCGTGCGGGAAGTCATCAACTACGATTTCCCGACAAGTGTGCAGAGCTATATCCATCGCATAGGTATACAGAGTCTCTGACGCGGTTAACTCAAGACCATATTAAGCCTCCAACAGGTCGTACCGGTCGTGCAGGTCGAGAAGGCAAAGCTGTCACATTTTTTACCGACGACGATGCCCCATATCTTAAATCGTATGTTCTTCTACTCCTCGCACCCCCGTAGGAATCTGACGGTGCAAACTCAGCATTGCCAATGTCCTACTTCAATCTGGCTCTCAAGTGCCCGAATGGATACTGAAGTTGCCAAAACCATCCAAAATGAAGCGGCGGACGATGGGCAAGGTTGATCGGCCTGATTTTGTCAATCCTGGGCGTAGAGTTGGCCGTGCGGATGCTATTAAGAAAAGGTAACGATAATGGGTACTCTTTCTTTCTGAATTTCTAATCGTTTGTTATGTAGGGACATGGTTGCTGCGTCGAAACGCCGGAAGGATAAACCGAAGGACCATCAAAAGGATCCAGAAAGCTGAAGCTGACATTTGTTCCCAGTGTGTTCTTCGCCCTGGTGTGTCGTTTACTCCAGTGGCGCTCGACACCTTCGAGCCTTGAGGTTTGGATCAAGTATAGTAATCTGTACCTCGTATAAGTGCTACCCAGTGTATTTCTTCACTTGTAATACCAGATGCTGATCTAGACCAGTCTTTGCCATATGTGGTGTTTCTCGTGAAATCCGCATTTGGGCCACCTTGCTCTGCATCAAAGCCAACGCCTCGATGTGTTCCATCGCCCATTCAACAGCTTTGACAATTGCCATCTATCTATATGAGTCCACACCAGCCTTTAAAAGTGGTCTACAGAAGCAAGCTTTTCCTACAATACCTGTTTCCCCCTCTACTCCTATTGCAAAGGTTATCTTATAGAGCCTGCGCCACACCTGACCCCCTTTTGGCCATCACACTTCTGATAACTGCTACCCGCCGAACTCGCAATGAAGGAAGAGGGTGAGCTCTATCTATCTCACCAACCACATCGCTAGTTTATACCTTCTAGATTTTCTCGAAAACTCGCAATTTAGGTATCCTTACCCCGCTATGGGTCCTGGGGTGACTGTACCTCCCGATACTTCTCTCTTTTGGGCTCCAGCCCAGCTTTGTCCCACAGTAAAACACCCGTGGGGGTGGGATGATTCTCGAAAACAAGCCCGCATGCGTGTTCCCACCACCACACAACATCCTCGATTCGTACCTCCTCCCCAAGCTTTGCCCCAGTCTCATGTCACCCAGCTTACGGCGGACGGTACAGCTCATTCACACGTAACTGGGCATGTTCCTTCTGTGCAACATATTCCCAGAAATAATCCGGGGCAAATAACGACTCTCAAAAGTTTCCCAATAACTTTCCACCTGTACTGATGTTAGATTGGTGAGGGTACCCTTCCAATGCCAAATTGAGACTGCCAGAAATGATTGAATCTTGGTATCCACGAATACAATCTATGAGCTCCATGTAATGACAAATACAATTCTCAAGATATCTTATTTTACTCTTAGTCTTTTCTCTGGTGGCGCTGAGATTGACCCCAATGCACCCGCTTCGTGTTGTTGTTGTAACCAGGACTTTGCGTCATCTTTTGAGGCTCCGGGATGATCAAGCTGCCACTCAAGCAGCATTGCCATAACCTTGCCAGTCCATGGACCAGGCTTGGTGACACCTAGTGACTCCATAACTTTTTGCCCTAAGGTAAAAAAACTGTTCAGTATCTCAAGATCTTTCGGAGGACGAGATGGCTCTTACATCTAGAGGTGGCTTGGCCTCGACCGTCTGCCCAAGATGTAACTCTTCTATCCTATTCACAAAGGTGTTATATGTTTCAACAAGCTTAGAGGCGCCCGGGACTATGATCCATGTGAGCTTCGGTTATAAATCTGTGGTGACTGTGAGCCACTTACCATCAAGATCATCCTTGGAAACATCGTACAGCGGCACCAAATCCTGAATGAGAGAGAATAGCAGAGAAGTCGTCCAGTGACTCCCGGTGTGGGGATTGTGAACAACCTTGTCCCTAAGGAGCAAGCCTGGAATTTGTAAGTAAAAGTATGCGCCTCAATGTAGGAGATTTACCAATCGCAACACGCTCCGAAGGTTGCTGGAAGCGAGCCTCATTCAGCACAGGATTCTTCAACAGTTGTGCAGCAGAGAACAAAGCAGGGATCCCATCCAAGAAGTGGTTCTGAGTACCCAGTTTCACCGATTCTCGGAGAGCAAGGTCAACCCCTGAACTGGTCTTCTTCTTTTTGTCCTGATAGCTCACACTCTTGTACGGTGTGAGGGCAGCTGCAAGGTAAAGCCGTGAACAGGCACTCTTGTCCTCATCTAGACGAGACAACAGTACTGGATGCAACGCTGGCAGAGGAAAACCTGAAGGCCTATTGAGTAGCATAGAGAGTATAGAGGCAGCCGCAAGTGCTGTGTTGCGTGGTGCCAGTGGTTGAGAGAATGAGGCGATGAGTTCAGGAGGAAGAGCTGCGAATATGGCGTCGTAGAGACAGTAATCGTCGATTAGTTCAATGGCCCGAAGTGGATCACGCCCTTGAGAGGATGCTTTAGATTCCTTATTCTCGAATTCCATGGATGGGAAGGCTATTTACCTTTCATCATCTTTGAAATTTCTTCTCCTGCACGCTCTCTGGCGACCTTTTGAACTAAAGCCTCCTGTTTTTACTGGTATTAGAACCAAAAAAGGGGGAGCATGATGATGGTGCTTGCCTGGATGATTGGGTCTTTGACAGCTTCAGCAATTTCCGGGACAATGTCAAATCCCAGCCTACTGGCGAATCTGATGCACCGAAGGACGCGAAGAGGATCATCTAAGAATGTTTCTCGAGGTGATAGTGGTGTACGGATGATCTTGTTTTTGAGATCGTCTAACCCCTGCCTGTGGATCAGATAGCCAGACGTAGGTATAACAAAAACAATCTCACCTTGCCGGTATGGTCTTCAACGCTTCGGGTGTGAAGGTTGTAGAAGAGTGAATTGATGGTGGTGTCGCGCCTGAGCGCATCCTCCAAGGGTGTTCCAAATTTCTGGCCTTAACCTTGAGATAAGAGTATGGATCCACTGGCCGAGAACTTACCACACCTGTCGGTATTCTGCTAGTCTCGGCGTATTCCTCGCTCCTTAGGTTCACTAGGTCAACGTCCAGGCCCAAGAACTTGAACGTAGCAGTTTCCAGATGTTTCGACTGTTCGGGATTTTGTGCAATCTTGCTTATTGTCCCTGTTTGAACGCCTTTACTCTGAGCGAAGGCGGAAAAGTGCTCAGCAAATGTAGTGCCCATCATGTCCGTCAATGCGATGTCAATATCATTACACTCCGAGCCAAGGAGCTGCTTCAATTCAGTTCGTCTGCTTACTTCGCTTTTCGAGTTTCTTACCTTATCCCGGACCCATCCACCCGCAATCCTGCATTGCGTATCAATGCCCTTGTCCGACTTCAAATGTTTTGTGCAGTCATCGAAGAGGGTGCAAATCTGATCCTCCGCTGGCGTTAATTGAACCGCCAGTTCCGAGGGAAGTTCAATCGGCGGCAGACGTTGTCTTGAAAGTGGAGGCATGGTTGGGATATTTCGAAGCCGATAGGCACTCCTCACGATAAACATACAATGAGTATGAGTTGGTAGGAGTCAGGCTGCATGACTCCAAATGCTAAAAGCGGCAAACCGCGAAACGACGCGCCCAGAATAGATCAATCACGTCAATCACTTGAGCAGGCAGCTACTGTACATTATGGTATTCGAAGTGGCGTGGTATCTACGGGGGATGGTTGTGAGTCTATCTACAAGAATCTAGAGATACAATCGTCTCTATGTGAGTACAATACATTGTGAAGTTCTGGCAATAGATAGCAATTAAATAAGCAGAAATGGGGTCAACGAATGGCCTTCAGTTCATGAATATCCTAGAACGCGAGAAAGCCAGCAAACTACATCCTCCAGCTCCGAATCTTCGACAGCATGTCCCATATTATGGTATATACGCACCAAGAGCTTACGGGATGAATAGCCCACAGAATGTTGAAGGAAAGTAACCATGTCCTGACCAAGAGCAAGAGGAATTTCATGATCCCTTCCTCCATGACACCACAGAATTGGTGGGTGAGAAGAAGAGTATAAGATACTCTGGGAATAGATATCAGAACAACGTTCGGGTCAGGTTTAAAGGTGTAATATAACCTACCTGTCGGATTGGCGTTGGAAGCCAGCCAGACAGGGAGGCCGCTCCTCCCAGGTAATGAAGGGACGTTAAAGCCACCATCATAGACTAACGCGGCACCCTGGCCATGTCCAATCAAGATAACACGCCGTGAGTCGATACCAGCATGAACTTGGGATAGTATGAGGTCCTCGATCATACTGGTAGATTCAGAGATCGACTGTTCATCAAATTCATCAGCACGTGGAGGAAGGCGGGAAACATTGAACCAGCTAGGTTGGCGCCGACTTGGCTGAGATATAACACGTCGCATGGGTCTATATCGACGTCAGTTCCTACGTCGATATTTTGAAAGAAAAAAGACTTACGCTTGTGGGAGAAGCCATTTTACATGGGGTAGTCTAGGGGCCAAGGCCTCGAGAATCAGCATTCTCCATGTAAGGTTGGACTGACCAATTCCCTGTTCAACAAGGCGGAATGTCAGTGGCGCAAATATTCATGAATGACGTATGACTTGCATGAAGGAAAATCACCGTAGCAGTATGCGCCTGCGTTGCAGGTACTGTGACAACATCTTGTTGCGCCGCAGGGTATCTTTCCATGTAAATTTCTTGATTGAGTCGAGTCAATCTACCACGCGAGAGTCCTATATAGGAAAGGCAACTTCCGTCGGCGCCCAGAGGCACTGGCTAGCGCAGCTAACACGTACAGCCGGCAAGGACTCAGAGCTGCGGAACTGCGGGATTTTAAGGGCAAGGTCGTTAGGAATACACCTTTCAAGCATTTGAAGCGATGCTAGGCAGAATTATGACTCGTCAATGACTCAAACGTCGGCTCCTAGGAAGGAAGCATATGTGCAAAGGGTCCCATATGTAGCGTTTCAGCCTTGAGCAAACTCGCGACCAGAGTTTCGGTGCGGCGCAAAGGCGAACTAACACAAGAGGAGCACGTGACTATGAATCACTGCAACACGTTCCCACGGGTTATTCCAGGCCACTCGCCCCAGTTGCGGCCTTTGGCTTGAATTTTAATCAGGTTACCGCTAACTGTCCTCCCCGCCCTCGCCGTACGAGGAAGCCCCTCATCGTCTCTTCATCGTCTATTGTACTGCTTGAGTAATGGGGAACGTTAGCAGCTGTTGCCAGTCATGCTGTAGGCTTTCAATTCCGGCTTGTGGCTATCTGACGCAACTAACAACCAACTTTCACTTCTGACAGTCCAAGGGCGGAGGTCGCAGTCCTATGAACCTTTACTGCTGGAGAACGAGCGAGAAGCCGTTGCAGACCTCCTTCAATTCCTTGAGAGTATGGAAGCCATGTTGAAAGTACTAAAAACCAGTCTAGTTGACGTCTGTTATTTAGATCGAACTTCCACCAACTTCTTCACGGGGACCCTCTTTCTGCGTTGACAACACTCTCATTTTCCGACAACGTTGATCTGCAACGAAGTGCTGCTCTTGCCTTTGCTGAAATAACGGAGAAGGAAGTTCGACCCGTTGGTCGGGATACCCTTGATCCCATACTCTTTCTCCTGAGCAGCCATGACACTGAAGTGCAGCGGGCTGCTAGTGCTGCTCTCGGGAATTTGGCGGTCAACAGTGAGCACGACTTCAACTTCCAGCTCTTCGTCAAAGCATGACAATTTTCCGCAGCCGATAACAAACTCCTCATTGTCAAACTAGGCGGGCTTGAGCCTTTGATCCGGCAGATGCTCAGCCCAAATGTCGAAGTTCAATGTAACGCTGTGGGATGCGTAACCAACCTTGCCACCCATGGTACGAACCATTTGTTCACCTTTCCTCGGTGTCCACGCGGTCTAACTGAGCGCTCAGACGACAACAAGACGAAGATCGCCAAGTCAGGTGCACTGGTACCTCTGACACGGTTAGCCCGCTCAAAGGATATGCGCGTGCAGAGAAATGCCACTGGCGCATTGCTCAACATGACACATTCTGGTAAGCACAATTAAGCACATTTCCATTTGCATGCCTAACTTATCTTTTATGAAGACGAAAACAGGCAACAGCTTGTCAACGCTGGTGCTATTCCTGTTTTGGTCAGTTTGCTCAACTCGCCGGATACAGACGTCCAATATTACTGTACCACGGCATTGAGCAATATCGCCGTTGATGGTGCGTTATCGCTTCCCTTGCGTTCGAAACTGTTAATTTATGATCGATGTAGGTGCCAACAGAAAGAAGCTCGCGCAAACAGAGCCGAAACTGGTGTCCAGCCTCGTGATGCTCATGGACAGTCCCAGTCTAAAGGTTCAATGCCAGGCTGCTTTGGCGCTTCGAAATCTTGCTAGCGACGGTGCGTGCTTCTATATTATTCTCGAACCCCAGTACTCAAATTTAATTCTCAGAGAAATACCAGCTCGAGATTGTCAGGGCAGACGGACTTGTTCCCCTCCTCCGCCTTCTCCAGTCCACATACCTTCCCCTTATTCTCTCCTCCGCGGCCTGTGTACGCAATGTCTCCATTCATCCTCAGAACGAGTCTCCCATCATCGAGTCTGGATTCCTCCAACCCCTCATCAACCTTCTTTCCTTCAAAGACAATGAAGAAGTTCAATGCCACGCCATTTCCACTCTCAGGAATCTGGCTGCAAGCTCAGAGAAGAACAAGACCGCTATCGTGCAAGCTGGAGCTGTGCAATCAATCAAGGAACTTGTACTTGAGGTGCCAATGAATGTACAGAGCGAGATGACGGCCTGTGTTGCTGTCCTGGCCCTCAGCGGTAAGTTGCTTGCTCAGTGAAGAATGACCTGATTCTCATTGGTCTATACAGACGAGCTGAAGGGCCAATTGCTGGAGATGGGCATTTGTGAAGTCCTAATCCCCTTAACCAACTCACCAAGTTCAGAGGTGCAAGGAAATAGTGCCGCGGCTCTTGGCAACCTGTCTTCTAAGGGTAAGCGATATCTTCGGCGTTCTTGACATATCCCTGACGTTGTCTCGACAGATGGAAGGACCGCAAATGATGACTACTCTGCGTTTAACGATGTATGGGAGAACCCAGATGGTGGCATGCACCGATACCTCCACCGCTTCCTAACCAGCTCCGATGCTACCTTCCAACATATCGCGGTCTGGACAATTGTTCAACTCCTGGAGTCTGGAGGCAAGTTGACTTTCCTCTTCTCTTGAACCACTTCTGAAGCCAAAATCATCTTCTAGATCCTCAGTTGATTAGCAATATCCGCTCCTCAAATATCTTGATACCCAACATCCGCGCTCTCGCTTCTTCTCGTCCATCTACACCTTCATCCTCGGACGGAACACCTCGGTCACACCATTCACACCTCCACTCTGAACACGATACAGAAACTGGTGATGGACAGGGTGAAATCCAACTTCTATCCCACCGAATCCTTGAATTTGTCGAGAATGAGGCGGAGAACTTTGTTCCATCTAGCGTAGGCATGCACCATGGTTCATCGGTTGCCAGTTCAGCAGGCCGGGAACACGAAGAGCTTAGAAGGAGCGTCCGTGAAGCCTTCGCCCCAGGATCACATCGTTGAGCAATCAGACTTCGTCGTGGTTTCCTAACGCCACAACCGCCGAGGACTGGTTTTCATCTTAGCGACGGGAAGTCGTGGTTGTATGGACTGCTTGCTCTGTTTTCTCATATATCTATCTACACGTCTATATCCACCATTCATCCAACCTTATAACGCGTAGCCCGCCGCGTTGTTTGTTTTTAATCTTCTGGGATTCTTGTACATTCGTTTATATCTTCATCTTTCTTTATTTCTTTCTACTTTCTATTGTTGCATTGGTATATTGACTGGTTTGCGGCCGATACATTTCTCTTGTGTTTCTTGGAGTTCGAAGACATGCTTCCCCATTTCCCATGCAATACCAAGGATACACTCGTCCTACGCATGTTCGATCACTTCCTTGGTAGCGTCTCGATGTATGCTGGTTCAATATATGATTCGTATGACAAGACCAAGATTAGGTGATTTGACTGAGAGCATCGAGGATCCTGAAACAAGATTTCGAATGTTGCTTTGCGTCCTCCCGTGTTTCGGTCCCCATCGACATGTTGTGGGCGTGCTCTTACCCTACAAAGAAGCCCCGTGATAGTCTTCACATCCATACTTGGTACTCTCTGGTCGTTCACTTGTTTGCGAGCTGTGCTCGATTGATAACAAAAACATGAGTTTTTGGACGCATTGTTGCCTCATGGTGGCCAAGTTCTCTCGGACCAAGTCCCAAGAGCCCGAGTTTCTTCAGCACCCTGAAAAAGGCTTTGACGACCCTGAGCTTGATGAACCATCAGCCTCACCTTGTTCGTCCCACCTGGTCCGAAAGTCTTTTCTTGGAATCTGCCTATAAAAAGGACAATCACCGCATGCGGACCGGTTCAACCACACCTGCCCCTTTGATTCAAGTTCTTGTACGACAGCTCAGGTAGCATTGCTTGCTTGTTCCTCTCAACACCTGTTGGGAACCTTGCTCCCAGGCCTACTTATTGGAAGCCTTGAAGGTTGTCCGTACTCTGCCCACTGGCTGTGCCTGGAATCTTCTTCTTTTTCTTAATCCTTCTTTTTTCTTGTGTTCTGCCAATTTTCCATCTCCACGGTGATTTACTCCGACATATCAGAGCTCGAGGCTTCTTTCTTCTCATAGCCATTCTCTGCCCGGCGACCACGACATCATTGACGACGTAGAGGAACGACGAGCTACTCGTTCATAGACGTTCTCTGCACATCACACGGACGACCCTCACTTCAAAACCTATAATATCTCCAATTCTATCTATTATACGAAGACACGCTACCACGATGTTGCTCCGCCCAACTCTACCTCTGAGCCTCCTTCTCCTCATCGCTTCAGGCCCAGTATCGACTTCAGCGGAGTCCACATCCACGAGATCCAGCCTCATACCACGCGCCGTCCACAACCTGCATGGTGCAGCCGTCAAACACACGAAGTCCTTCGCGCGCGATCTGCGAGTAGTGTTCGGTGCATTGCTAGTGGCTTCACCCGATGATCAATCATCGCAGCACGTTATTTACTGCAAGCCCCAACGAAAGTCTGGTGGATCAGTACCGACTACCGGGGCCACCAGTAGCGGGAACGGGACGAGTTCGGCAAGTGCGGGAAGCTCGACGAAGGGTGGCTCGGCCTCAAAGCCTACAAACACGGGCTCAACTTCGAAGGGTCCGAGTGCTACGGGTGTCCCGGCGTCGCCGTGGAAGTTGACGCAGTCCAGCGTGAGTCATGCCCTTGTTTTCCTGCTCCGTCGTGAAGGGCCTGACCTCACCATTGTTCTTCCATTGCACAGCAAGGGGAAAGCTTTTTCGATGGCTGGTCTTGGTTCACCGACCCGGATCCGACTCACGGGATCGTGCAGTATGTGGACCAGAAGACTGCAGTAAGTTTTCCTTCATCTTAAGCTCCATTCTATCTGACGAGTAACCTGACTCAGTATGGAAATAACCTCGCATCGATCAATAACGCAGGAAATGCGATAATGCGGGTGGAGACTACACCCAAAGTATCTGGGAACCGAATGAGTGTGCGGATCACAACAGATTACCAATTCAACGGTGGGCTCATTGTTATGGATGCGGTACACATGCCTACCGGCTGTGGAGTCTGGCCGTGAGTTCATCCAGCTATGGCATCCATATTGTTTCGCTCAACCCTATACCAGTGCATGGTGGACTAATGGCCCTAACTGGCCGACTGGTGGCGAAATTGACATCATCGAAGGCGTCGGTGATTACACCAACAATCAAGCAACCATTCACACCGATCCGGGGTGCACGCTCAGCTCTGGGAATGCCAATACGCTCAAGATATCTGGCAGTGTCATCGGCGGGACTGACTGTGCTGCGCTGACCACGGGCAATCAAGGCTGTGGTATTCGGGCTGGTTCAAGCGACTCTTTCGGTGCAGCGTTCAACAAGATTGGTGGTGGAACCTATGCTAGTGAGTAGTTCTCGAGTTCCTGGGCGGCGAGGGGCTCATGGTGCGCAGTGAAATGGGACGATTCAGGCATCGCGGTGTATTTCTTCCCCCGTGGATCTGAGCCCGCTGACCTCGAAGCGAACGCACCCAACCCAGATAGCTGGGGTAATCCTCAAGCAAGGTGGCCAGCAAGTGGATGTGACCCTTTCAAGTACTTTAACAATCACCATGGTATCTTTGATACGACCCTTTGGTAAATTATGACTTTGAGAAGCGACTTGTGCTGGTATTCATCAATCTTTCCAACAGCGGTGATTGGGCTGGAGGCGTTTGGAATAGCGCCGGAATTCCCGGACAGGAGCAAAGTTGTGCACAGAGGACGGGATTCTCGATGTGCGAAGACTTTGTAAGGAATAACGGTGGCAGCATGGAGGAAGCATGTAAGTTATTCCGATGGGATTCAATCCAGCATTCGCTTACTCTGTCGCAGATTGGGAAGTCAAGAGTGTCAAATTGTTCCAGACAAACTAGATTGCATAGATTATTTTCGTTGTATCTATAGGATAGTATAAGTAGTCAATACAGGAAGGGCCATACTGTAGAGGCAAAAGGTGTTAAGGTGTTGAGTCACATGACTACAGCGGTGAGTCACGCTTCATTGTGCTGAATCAGCCCGACGCGCGCCTTCTGGTGACGGCTCTCGAATGTTCTTTCGCAATCTGCGCAAATCAGGAAACAACGCGCGTCTTCGCTGAATTACAAAGAACGCGTACACCGACGCGTCAGCTCAGAGGGCCATTGACTCATCTTGTTCCGACTGCTATAAAGGCTGTTCAATTCTCAGAATGGGGGCTATCAACATTTCATCCTTTTCCCCACACCAGCATGTTCTCTTACTACCCTCAGCAGCGTCTTCCCTCGTACCCCTCCATGGCAAGCCTGGGTGCACCTGGTCTCAGCTATCGCGACAGGTACATGGCTGCTCTAGCTGAGGCAAAGGCTGCCGAAGCGGAATATCTCCGCGAACAGGCCCTCCAACAGGAGGAGCTCGCTCTCCGAAGGCGCTTACAGGCCATCGAACTTCAGAAACAACAGACTATGCATCGTACCTTCCCAGAGCCATCTAGCTTCGTCGAACTCGGCTTTCACAACCCCCAGTTCGAGACCTATGACCGAGGTTTCGATTACTCCTTTGTTTCTCATCGCCAACAACTTGAAGGAGAGGCACGCCTGCGTGTTCTAGTCGTTGCTCAGGCAGAAGCTCGTGCTAGAGCTCAAATGCAACAGCAACAGCTTGCATGCCTCGCTCGTTCTCGAGCCCAACCTCTACCCTCAGGGAATGTGAGTTATCAATGTCATCACCAGTTCGCCTGTATTCCTAAAGACGATGAACAGTACTTTACTTCCTCGGAGTTCGTACGTCGCCCTTCCTGCAGGCGGGCACAGATCCCACGAGAGTCTGAGGTTCTCTACAATCGCCTTGCTGGTCAGTCAGCACCCCGCAAGCCAACAGCTCTGGCGACGCGCCCTTGCGGACCGGCTCATATACCGGTGCCGCAACCGTACAAGGCTCCTTCTTCATCCATCTCTACCTCAGAGCCTGTTGCAATCCAACAAGTAATCGACTTCTTCCTTGGATCGTCCGGTGCATCCAAGTCTGCTGAGCCTGTCCCCATCCCGGCCCCCGTTTCTCAGCAATCCAAGCCTCAGCTTCGTAAAGAAGGGCCCGCTTTCGACCTAGATGAGGTGGGTCGACTAGAAGCGCGTCTCTGGGATCATATCTCGCAACGTTTCAACCACGAGAAGCCGGCGGAGGCTGCGCCTGCCCAGCCCACTCTCCCCAAAGAGCTTGAAGTTGGCCTCAACAAAGCCTTTGTAGACTTCATGAACGCCCTCACTGGTGATGTGTCGCAACCGCAACAACCTCAGGCCCAGGTATCTGCCTCCTCTTCGGGCTCCTCCGCTAAGGTGGCTGATAAGGTACGCTCATCTTGTTGCCGTCGTAAATGTCCTTCTAATAACATTGTAAAGGCTGCTGCAAAGGCTCCTGCCTCTGCCGAGTCCAGCCTTAAGAAGGAACTTGAAGCTCGCCTCAACAATGAATACGAGGCCGAAGTCCGTGACACGATCCAGGCTCTCATTGCATCACTCCATGACACCAGTGCCCCCGTCGAGACTGCTTCAGCTTCAACGATTAGCGACAAAGGAAAAGCTAAAGCTACTGAGGAAGAGACCTCTGCAGCCACCTCCAAGGACGTCGTCAACTCTTTGAATGAAGTCAGCAGCATTGAAACTGCCTTCGTCGCCCTCGAATCCGACTTTACATTCCCTGCTCAGCTCGACTTCGACTTCTCCAGCGCATCCTCTGACACATCTTCAGTCCACTCTTCCGATTCCGAAGGTTCTGCTAGCTCCCATCTCGCATTCACCGCCCGCAATCATCCCGTGAGATTCTACGAACAGGCACTGGGATCCCTGTTAACTCAGCTCGATGCCGTTTCCAGCTACGGAAATGAAGAGCTCAGGAGGCGCAGGAAGGAGGTCGTCAGTAGGGTGGAGAAGGCACTGGATGACCTTGAGTGGGAGGTCCAGGGAAGGTGGAAGAGCAGAGTCGCCAAAGAGTCCAAGGCTCCCAGTGTTTCTGCTCCTGAAGGACCTACGCCCGCAACTGCACCATCTCAAGAGACCCCAACTGTCGCTGACGACGCCAGGAAGTCGATGTCGTCCAGGACCAGACTCCGGAGGAACAAGTCCCGGCTGCTACCACCCCTTCCCCCGATTCATCTTCATCGGCATCTCAGGAGGCCAGCACTGTCCTCTCGGACCCGGTGGATGTTGTCCCCGAGGTGGGCGACACCGCACATTCCTCTCAGGAGGTACCTGAACCGGTCATTGACGCAGAGGAGGTACTTGTCTCGGCGGCATTGGAATCTCAAGATATCCCCAACACGGTCATCGAAGTTGAGATCTCCTTTGCATCCCCCTTGGCTTCGGAATCGGTCCCGGAGCCATCCACTGCCCAAGCTGATTTCAAAGAGGCTATCACTCTACAAACCTCTTCCTCCATTGAGACTCCTGAAGTCGATGAAGTCGCATATCCTCCTCGCCAGACATCTGAAGTTGAACCCGACTCCATCTCATCATCCCTTGCCACCTCCGTTGCTACTATCACGCCCCAACCTTACAGGGTTGAAGAGGAAGATCTTGATGTAGAGGCTGAAGTCGAGTCGGTCGTTAACGAGGACGTCGATACGTTCCTTTTGCCATCTGCCAAGCAGCCTGAGGCACCTCTCAAGCCTAGGCACGACGACGACTCGGCGAGCGACTGGTCAGAAGTTGAAGCATGAACACTTTATTCGGACAACACCATTTCCTCGGCTCATTAGTGTATTTGTATCATTATATCTTAAAGTACACTTACTTTAACTGTAGAGCACGTTAATGTAACATCATCATAAAATCGAATACATGCATTCCATTCATCGTGCAATTAAACTTGACATTTTGAACTTGCCTATTCAATGCAACTACTTTCAAATCTGCCAATGTCAACGTCTTCATCGTTGTTCACAAACTCACACCCACTATCCAACTAGCAATCCAAATTAAGAGGGAGGTGAATTTAAATGAGTGTACAGGCATATCGATTACGTTCGTCGAAGGTAAGCATTAAGGTCGTATTGTAGGATTTCAAATTAAATATAACCACCAGCTACCGTTCAACGGTACATCAGCCCAGGGCTCATGCCCGGCTTCCTTTCTTCTTCTTGTTGACGACCTTGAAACCCCACTCAGGCTGAGCTGGCTTAGGAGTCGCTTTGACTACCTCCGCAATGGAAACCGATTTCGCGGCTGCCTTACCCGCTGCAGACGCGCCCTTGGGTCGGGTAGCGGCATCAGCTTTGCGTTTACTGATGAACTCGGAAGCGAAACGACGGCCATCGAGGGTGGTGCTATTAGCGTAGATGAGTTCAGAGATGATTTCAACCGTAGAGGCGTCGGGATCCAATGGGAAAGAGAGAAGCATGGACATGATCTCCTCCACTGTAGAATCAGTTAGCCTTGAGGTAACAGAAAAAACACGGATCACACAGACCATTGACGGAGCTATTCAACCCTTTCAAGGCAGTGGAGAGCCACTTCAAGAAATCGACGGAAGGTGAAACTGGTTCGTCAGACTTGACTGGAACAGGTGCCGCCTTCACGGCTGCGGGGGTCGAAACAACAGGACGAGGGGTGACGCTGACTCCGTTCATCTTCACAACCGAAGCAACCGAAGCGCTGGAGGCAGTCGTAGCGGGAGTCGGGCGAACAGCGGAAGTGGGCACAGCTATCTTCCCATTAGAACCGATGGTAGTCCAAGCACCACCTCCTTGAACAGCAGTTGGTACGGTAGCCTGGACATAACATCGTCAATGTCTGAAGTTGAATAATAGAACTTTCGATATAGCTACCTTCTGTGTTGTGTCTGCATAACCCCTGCGAGCGGTGGCGGTAGCAACTGACTCCTTCGTTGCATTTTTCTTGCGTTTTTCTTCTTCTTCTTGGATCTCCTTCATGGTTTTCTTGGTGGCATTGCTGGAAGCGGTGGTCCATGCAGCAGTAGGGGCAGCATTAGCAACGGGAGTAGGTGGTCCATTGCTGCCGGTCTCCTTGGGCGCGACAGATGACTTGCCACCTGCTTGAGAGGTGGGAAGGCCCCAAGAGGTTGTGAAGGGCTGAACGGGTTCCTTGCTTTCCTTGGTCTGGGTAGCAGCACGGGCAGCACGTTCTTTCTCTCGCTCTGCAGCCTTTCTTGCCTCAGCCTTTTTCGCCTCAGCCTCTTGGATTTCACGGAGAGACATAGCACTGCCGGAAGACTTGACCTTGGCATCGTCGTCAATGTTCCAGGGTGCCTTGGGAGTAGAGACAGCGGCGGGGGTAGTGGATGGTGCAAGCTCAATCTCGGGTTGGATGGGTGCAGGCGGGGTTTGTTTTTGTCAACTTGTTGAGAGCCCTTGCTCTTGGATTTTGCCACCTTGGGGGCGGCGGGGGCAACTGGCTGTGCGGCCGCGGCCTCCACAGGAGCGGGTTTCGCAACAGGTACGGGTTCAGAAAGCTTTTCTGTAGGTTCCACAGGAGATGCCTGCTTCTCTGGGACGACGTCTTCGACAACTATAGGTGCAGGCTTATCACTCTCTGTCGGGGCTGAATGAACGGCTTCAGGGACAGTAGGCCACGAGGCATTATCCGTCGGCTGAGAACCTGGTCGAGATATTTCCACTGGTGGACCCCAGGGAGAGGAGTTGGATTGGATGGGGACGGTGTTTGCTGCAGTGGGGTGTGCAGCATCAAATGGTCCCGGTCTGCGTGTTGGTGGTAAGTCATTAGACCAAGGAGATTGTTGGAATGGTCCTGGTGCCGGGCTGCTTCCTGCCGTGCTAGTTGGCTGGCTGCTCTGGGAGTCTTGAAGTGTTGGTCCTGCTACCTGCTGCTGAATTTGCTGGGCGATCGCATGTTGAGATGCGGGCGAATAAGTTGCCCCATTAGACAAGACGGTGTAGCCTAGGTTCTGCTGGAAAGCAGATCCATCGGTAAATGTCGGGTCTTGGCCGAGACCAAACTGGTTCATGACGCTGCTGGACGCGTAGTTTGCCGGGAATGCACCGTTGATATCATCGAAAGGAGCGCCGATGTTGCTGACTGGCGCGTTCCAAGCACCTGAACCGGGACTATACGTGCGATTGTAACCAAAGCCATCAAGAGAACCCACTCTATTCGCCATGTTGCTCGCAAAAGCAGAAGACCTGATGCCGAGAGTATCGAAGGAAGGTTCATTTCTTCTACTGAAGGGGGATGAAGGGTCCACGCCAGCCATGTATGGTTGAGCCCGGCCATCGGCCATGTTGAAGTAGCCTGCTCTGCCACCGAAGGCCTGAGGGTCCGGAGAGCCATTGCTGAACCTGCCCCCATACGAGGAGGAAGGTGAATTGGATGCAGTAGATCCGAATCCATCGAGTGTAGAGCTACGTAGGTTCCGCAACGGAGCCGGTTGGAAAGGCGAATTGAAGACGTCTTGGTGCATGCCACCTTGTTGAGGGGAGTCGGTTCTTGGCCCCAGCCCGGGTGGCAAAGAGGGAACAGGTGGCGTAATAAAGACCTTCGTGCCTCCATGCCGTTTGATGATTTCGTTGACGGTAATCCACTCCGTGTCCAGGTGGGTACGTTTCATCGGAAGATCGCCAGTGAAGTACCCATCGTCAAACCACTTCTGCATAAGCTCTGCCCTGAAAGGCCCTAGAAGACTTTTGAGCACCTACATAGCATATAAAGGCCAATAGAGGGTTACCTTGGACTTGACCCGTAGGATCTCGATAGGACCATTCAATACTAGCATAATCGATGGGAGGTGGCGGGGTCGCAGTAGCAGATGTGGGCTGTGGGCCCTGACCATCGGAGCCTATCGCCAAAGTGGCCATTTCGGTGGTGAGCGTAGATTGCTGATCTGTGGGCGAGTCCTTCCCTCCAGTACTACCAACGGCGGTTTGAGATGTGCCTGCAGACTGATTGTCCTGCTTTGAACCCGGATTTCCTTCTTCATCCACCTCCTCCAAAATGTCCGACGCCTTGTTCTCGGGCTGATCCCCATCGCGTGCCGCACTCGCCTTGACGGATGCCTCTGAGGCCCGACGTCGCGACATCCACGATTCCCCTGCACCAAGTATACCATCAAATCCGTGCTGGAATCCCGCACCACGTCGTGGAGATGGAAGCGCTGGGTCACGAGGGGATTGCAAAGGCGGTTGTAAGCCAGTGAAAGATTGTTTTCGTGGCAACATTCCTGTAGTTTGGTCTTGGAATAGGATGTGAATGAGAGATGAAGGTCATAAACGTGTTTGGAAGTAATGACACTCACCGGCACCACTGTCCCTGCGCCGAAGTCCTCCGAATCGGTTAGTCAATGGGCTGCCACCAGTGGCACCAGGACTATTCAGACCTCCAATGCGAGTATTGCTATTGAGAGACTGCGTAGCAAGTGGCGAAAGATAATCCGTAGACTGACGCCGACGCAAGTCTGAATTCAAGGGTCCTTGGAAGAGCTACATATGCAGAAAATCTAAGTATACTTGTTAACTCAATCTTAACACAGAAGTTCCTCACCTTCTTCTCATTTTCACTGTACTCACGCAATCCTATAGGGTCATTCCCAACTTCTCGCACTACACCCTCCCACCTTTCCACCTCTAGGCCCAATCCCGCTTTGCCACCTCCCTCCCGATATATTCTCAACAACTCCTCCTTTGAATACCGGAACGGGTGGGCTTCGTCATGCTGTTCAGTCTGGGGTGCAGGCGGAGCCGACACCAGAGCTGAGTATGTGGACGCGCCAGAAGGAGGTGCGCCAGAAGGTGGAGGTGATGGAGGTGGTTGTGTCCTGGTCGGTGTCTGGTGCTTTGTGCGCATCCATTCTGGGCCAAAGTGCATGGTAGTAGACGACATTGTAATGGTGGTGGTCAATCGCAGAGTTGTGATCGAAGTTTTTTCGCTGAGTTCTCTCGAAGGTTTGTGCAAAAAAGCGGTAGAGTTCACACGTGGAAAATATTCGACTGTCATTCCTCCGCGCTCCTATTTAGGGCAGGTTTGCGCTCTCTCATTTTCTCTCTTTCATGGACTCAAAGAATACTAATAATTATGCTCTAGTACATCGAAAGGAACCGTAGATTATGCTCAATTGAATTTTACTCGCCATGCCGAGAGAGGAAGCGCTAAATGGCAAATGTCAGCATGCGGATGTCGTCAGCTGGGACAAATAAACATACCTTGAAGTTTGCGCGCTTGTGGGATAATGAAAACAATGACGATGAGCAGCCCAAGACCCATGCAAATGCCCGATACAGGATAATAACCATCGACTTGTGTTATACATTCACCGCCAATGTCCTTGCACCTCGATTTCCCGTGATCTGAAACACATTCCAATGCTGTGAAATTAATGAGCAAGCGGCACGGAAATCATGACGAAGACGCGTGCCTACCTTTGACAGCAATATCACCTCCAATATCTGCAACTTTGCAGGTGGCCTCACTCATGAGATCGACACCTTTCAGAACAAACCATTTTGGCCAGGTGCCTCCCATGTTGGTAAAAGTGTTAAGGAGCTGGTTAGTCGAGTTAGCGATGGGCACAAGAGGTAATGAAGCATAAAACGTACTGTCATGTAAGTTCCACCAATCAGAGGATCAGAAACTCGAGTATGGAATGCGGAGATTCCGACGAATTGCACAACCCTATGAACACGTCAACGAGAATGAACCATAGTAGAAGAGTTAAAAGCACGCACGAGGCGAAGGAAGACAGTATCGTGTGGAAAATAAGGAAGAGGAAGAATCCGGTCGAAATGGGTGGCTTTGGGAACCATAGAACAATGAAGGTCGCCATCAAACCTAGGAGAATACGCGGGAAGAACGCGTATATCCATGGTCTCAGAGGTTTATCACCCCTTGACCATTTGGCTGCAAGCCAACCACCTATGATTTGGAATGGGAAATCGATGAGGACAACGAGGGCCAGATCTTCACGTTTGAAGCCTTTCTCAACCAATTTCAAGGAGGTCACGGCGTCATTGGCAGCGAAGCCGATCTTGGCAACCAAGTGGACGACAATGAGATATTGAACATCTAGGATGATCCATTAGCTGAGACTAAACGTCGTGGAGAAGAACCACTAACGTCGCAATTTGCAGATAGTCCAGATCGTTTTGTAAACAGCCTTGATACTCATTTCAGAAGCGTCATGTGTCTCCTTGTCCTGCAAGATAATTTTAGCAAATCTAATCTCTAAACAGACACTCCCTCGTACCTCTTTCTTAAAGAAGGTCAACCAGACGGTGACACAATAGCAGACAACACTCCAGAACCTAAGATATCCCGCAAGTGTAATGTGAGGGACATGCCATTTCGCACTGCGAGGAGTTGAGGCGTGCCCATGTTAAAGACACAAAGGAACATGCTTACGCAAATGCTTCACTGTTGAAGGCAAGGAACACGGTGAAAGATGCGAAGAATCCAGTGTTCAGACCAATTGTCTGACACGTCGATGCGTAGGACAAACAGTCCTGGGATAAAAGAGTGAGAGCCCATCCTAATAGAAGCATTAGCATCGATTAGAAGCAATCCCAACCATCGGATAGACCAACCATCAACAGCAATGTCTATACGCCAGATGAGGTGAGGCAGTGAATCGACAAGACAAAATTGAGCACATACCCTGAGTTGCCGAGAAAAACACAAGCCCAGTAAAGACAATGGATAGTTCTGTTATGTTTTCTGCGGGCTGATTCGTCTATCAGCACCAAGGTGTATACTATAAGGCGAGTCTCTTACATTTACGAGCAGTTTCTCCACATTCAAGGAGATGTATAGCATCAGACTGCCAACAATCAATTGCATTGGTATGATCCATGATTTTCGTCGCCCAAGAGATGGCAGGTATACGGAATCAACGACAGGCGACCAGAGTAGCTTGAGGGAATAAGGATAGCTTGCTAAAGAGAATGTCGCGATTTGGGAATATGATAAATGTTCTTTCAAAAGGAATGGAATGGAGCCTATTATTCTTCGTTAGCGGCTGAGTATGTGAATGGCGTTGGGACGTACCCAAAGCTAAACCCAGCTATGGGCGAGGAGATGTCATTGAGCGTGCATGTTTGACTAGGGAGGGTGCTAATACGTACAGGAACTCCTTGTATGAGGTCTAATGAACGTGTTAGATAGTGTTTTCATTTGACATAGGTCGAGACTCACATAGAATACACAGCAGGACCATACTTCTCTTGTCCTTTGCACTTATGACATGCTGCTTGGCAGATTTAATTGGCTCCGGAGCAGCATCAAGGTCCAAGTCGCGTCCATTCTGACGCCTTTCTTCTTCTCCCAACAAACTTAATTCGACACCTTCTTCGGAGTCATCTTCGCTGAGGCGGGGGGACCTTGGTGTCTTCGGCGTCCTGGGTTGTATTTGAATGCTATTCAGGGATGACGATACGGCCATTGGTTTGCGTTTGTCGGAGGCAGATCTCATGTCCACTTCGCGTCTTTCTCAGTCCAAAACTCGGTCCTTTTGAGAGTTAGTGGAACTATTGCATCCACAATGGCTGGAGGTCCGTTTATTTCTGGCGAAAGTCGAACTTGGTCCAGAAGTTGATGGGATGGGTGTGACACGTGTCTATTGATGGCAATTGTGACTGACACGCGAGCCAAGTCTTTGGCTTGTTTCAATAACTTTCAAAACCGCTGCGTTCTGCGATGCGCACCGTTCGCGATTCAGGGCAACCCGACCGTCGTCCTTTTTGTCCGTGAGAGCTTGATAATTGCCTTGGTGCATCTCGTTCTCGTATGCTCTCATCCTCGTGCGATCATTGGCTCAATCTTGTCGGTCCCTCAACCGCGACTGGCATGACCTTTCCATTGTCAAATGGCTATGAGCGGGCGTCGTCGGCTTCTAAAACTATAATGTATCACTGGCGGGTGCTAATCCTCCGACAGGATCCACCACTGTATGTACCTTGGAACAATATGGGTAAGAGCTGAGAATAAAGTCTTTAAATTGACTTTTTCGTCTGCTCTGGCCTTTCATCACCATCATCATTTTGTCTATGGGCGGCAACTGGTGAGACCGGATTTTCAGAATCCCGACTCTATCCCAGGATCCTCGTCGCAGAACTAAGGTACGATGTCGAACTGTCGTCGTGGGTTTAGCCCGCGGAACTCCCTGTGGAAGCCCAATGCGAGCAGCAGTCGGTGTGACTCTACATTGAATGGCAGCCAATGTAAACATTCAACTATGGACCTAGCGAGGGTCGAGGTTATGTCAAGGTGGTCGTCTCAGTTCATCCGACGTCAGCGCGGCACCCAGAGCGGCGGCATTCCACATTATTGAAGCTTCTTGCCGCCCGCCCTGGTTCGTCGAGTGTGTTCTGCCGCAGGGAACCCAGATTTAGAGATCGCCTGCCTTACTCTCTAGGATCCCCCGTTTGGAATGTTCAGACTATTTCCTATTACAATGCACGAGCATGCCGCTTCACTGTCACCCCGTCCGCCATTCCAAGTCACCGTCGCAGACCGGCCTTTTAATTGTTTATGCCTGTCCCTGCTTCACGTGCCTTGTATCCCAGTGAGGCTTGAAGCTTACCAGAGGAGCACATAACTTGCTTGACTGGGTAGTGCAGAGATGATTATGTTGTTTGGCAAGCCTTGAAGGCGATGCAATCTCCGTCTGATTCTGATGCAAATGCCTCGACAAAGATCGTCATTGTTTTTTGTCGCTCGGAGGAACTTTCCTATCAAGGATTTCACTGCCACCCCTGATAGTAGCCATTTTCGAAATAGTTTCCGGAGTTTTTACATACGAGTTGTGGATCATCACAATTTCTGTTTTGATCGAAGGAGTAGTCGAAAACGCTATAAGAGAGGATGTCTTCCGTTCTCCCACTAATCCCTCAGAGAAAGAGTTCCTACCATGTTAACCACCCTCTTATTCTCCTTACCGACAATCTGCTTGGCCGGCGTGGTCTTACACATCCTCAAGCTCGTCGTACAGTTCTGCCGTACCCGCCTTTCTTTGCACCACGTTCCTGGGCCGCCCCCGACGTCTCTCATTTGGGGAGAAGAATGGAACCTCTACAATAGCTCTCCAGGTATTCCATACGCTGACTGGCATACTCAATATGGGAAAATTCTCAAGTTCAACGGTGCCTTTGGTGTCAGTCGCACTTTACCCTCCTTTTCCACCGTGATCGTTGTGGCTGACAGGTTCTGATGCTGGTAGCACCAAGTCATCTCAATTGCAGACGCCCGCGCAATTTCGTTCATTCTCGGTGAAGGAACATACAGCTTCCCCAAACATCACGGTGTTCGTGCCTGGTTCGCCGCCACATTGGGCCAAGGCATACTCTGGGTGGAGGGTATGCCCCTTACTCACTATCGCTGCGTCTTTCTTGCTCAACACATGTCCGTTAGGCAAAGAAGCTCATGAGAGGCAGCGAAGGCTACTTGCACCTGCTCTCAGGTCAGTGGCTGAAACCCTACATCTGATGTCATCATGGAACTAATTTGCGCCACAGCCCTCAATCTGTTCGAAGGCTGACACACATATTCCACGAAACGTCTTGCAAGCTTGTGCAACAATGGCTAAAAATTCTTGAGAACGCTCACACGGAGCAGGCTGAGATAGAAATTACCGGTTGGGCTGCTCGTTTTGCGTAAGTCGTCCGTAATTTCACCGAAGATAGAATGATTAATCCAGGTCATCATTAGACTTGATACCGTTGCGCGCGCTGCATTTAATCATGACTTTGACTGCCTGTCAGGCAGCTCACATAGCTTGGCCGAGACCTTGGATGGGCTGACCAACAGCGAGCATAATGCGACATCCTTCTATATGCGAGCTTTATTCTGGATATTCCCATCAATCTTGTCTATCGGCAAGAAGGGGAGATGATAAGGCAGTCAAAGAAAGTACTTGGCGAGGCTGCCTCTAAGATGTGGAATGAAGCCAAAGACGTCGGTGACGTGGAAGATCGAAGCCTGATGGGTTTGATGCGTAAGTCGAGCCAAGTTTACCCAGCTGATACTCGTTAATAACCTTCAGCATTTGTAGTACAAGCGGAGAAGGTCACTGGGGAGCAGCCCAGTGAGGAAGAAGTGATTGCTCAAATGAGGACGGTAATATCTGCTGGCTACGAGACTGTTTCGGCCATCGTTTCAGTAGGTTGTTTACTTTCTCGTCGCGTGTTCACGACTAATCGAGTTGGGAATAGTGGGTTCTGTACGAGCTAGCAAACGATTCGAAGCTTCAAAGTGAGTTAAGAGAAGAGTTATCAACAGCCACCGAGTCTTCCCTCGACGAAATGAACAAGTTCCCGATCCTCGACGCAGTGATCAAAGAGGCTTTGCGCCTTCACCCCCCAATTCTCGAAAATCATCATGAGGTAAATAACCCCCTTTCTGTTCTTCGCTTGGTCCGCTCAATTCACCAACTTACAGGCGGGTGAAACCATTGCCATCCCTCTCTCAGAGCCCATGGTCGGTACCTCCTCAAACCAGCTCGTTGTTCCCAAAGGGACCCTCATCGCAATCCCGCTCAATGTCGTCCAAACCGACCCGCAAATTTGGGGTCCAGATGCTCATCTATTCCGGCCATATCGTTGGATCGAACGTAAAACCTCTGGCATCTTCAACCCCCGTGAATTATTGGCTTTCGGTGAAGGGTGCGTGCTAATCGTCTCTCGGTGGCCATTACGGGCTCAAATTGACCAAATCTTAATAGGCCACGATCGTGTATTGGAAAGACGTTCGCCTTGGCGGAGATTAAAGTACGTTTCTTCATTTCGGTTCTTTCCGACTCATCGTAATTTATCTGTCCCTAGGCTCTCGTGTCTGCTTTGATACGCCATTTTGCCTTTTCAAGCCCCTACGAAATTGAGCCCTTCCAAAGTTTCGTCATTAGGCCCCGTGTGAAGGGCCAGTCGCGGAGCTCACTTCCCCTGCTCGTTCGTAGATTATGAACTTGCGAATAATCAAGCTGGGTTTCGCTATACATGCGCTCAGTGACGCTGTTTTGATAGCATTGGCTATGTAGGAAGAATGTACATTCAAAATTGAAAATTGGAGGTATACTATTAATGCAATAATAAGAATAGGCAGCAATACTTCATCTGTAAATCTACTTTGTTGGCCCCATGTTGTACAGACGAAGACGAATGTGCCCGTAAGTACGTTGTTCATTGTTCCGTGAGATAACCGAAGCTAGATTTTAGTGGATCAAAAAGCATGGAGGCTCTTCACTGTTGTTGGCGCGGCTTGAACTTGAGCCTGCAACCGTCCTTGGGGAACAAGGTAGCAATGATACTAAACACGATGATGAGTGTCAAATAAGGTGGAGGAATAAACGTAAAACACTCACGCAACCTCTTCACTTTCGGGGGTAAGCTCATGCTCGAAGTCCATCATCACAGCAGCCGTTGCAAGAACGAGGCAAATGTTCATGATAGCATATTCGACACCGATGCACCTATGAGGGCCGCTGCCGAACAGGATCCAGTTCTTGGGGTTTTGGTTGGCACCGCTGTTGGGATCGAGCCAGCGCTCAGGAACGAGGGTCTCCGGCTCAGGATAGATGTTGGCATCATGTAAAGAGTTGTAGAACGAGGGGATAACCATGCTGCCTTTGGGGACGGTATAATCATCAGAGATGGGGAAGTCCTTGAGTGCCTTATAAGGAATCTGGAAATAGTCAAGTGATTAATATATTGCAAAAAATACGACTAAACCCCAAATCACGAACCATAGTGACGGGAGGCTTCAACCTCATGCTCTCCTTGACGAATGCAGTGAGGTAAACCATCTGATCGACCATCTCGAGGGTAAGGGGTTTTTCGTAATCGCCACCGCGAATACGTTCCTGCTCTTCGCGGACCTTGGCCAACATATCAGGGTTATCCGATAAATGTTGGAATGCGTAGATGAGACCACTGCTCATAGCATCCTGAGAGGCGAACAAGAACGAAAAGAGAACCATGGCCATCTCGCGATCGCTGAAGTCACGTTTACCCTTGTAGGCGGGATCATTGAGGGTCTTCACCCACTCGTCCAACATACATTCGGGTTCGCCACCGGCTGCCATAGACTGCTTGCTTCTATAGGCAGCAAGCTCAAGCCAGTGGTTAGCACGCTTACGAGCCTGAATGGCCTTGTAGACCTTGGTGCCGGGTAGGGGGAAGGGGAAGTTAACGAGTTCAAGGGACTTCGTGATGTCCCAGTAACTGTCATTGATCTCGAGTGCTGCTTCATCAGTGATATGAGGACCACAGAAAACGCGAAGAGATGTGTCCATGTTGAGATGACGAGCAGTCATCATAATGGGAGAACCCTCCTGCTTGCCAGCAGCAGCAGAGAGCCATTTGGCAAAGTGCTTGCGGGTAATGTTCTCTTGAATGCTGACATAGATACTAAAGAGAGAATGGTGTTAAAAATTACGCGTTTGACGCGTCGAAAAATGATGGGGGCGTACCCGAGAGCGCGACGAGTGAAAAGACTGTTGAGGCCACGACGATAGTCAACGTGAGCCTTGCCGTTAAGGAATACCCTTTAGAACAACCATTAGACCAACCACTAAGCGTATTTGAACCGTACATACCAGTTATCAGCCATGAGAATATGCTTGGCCGCATGGACAATGCAAGGTTCGGCATAACTGGGGGAGTTGAGAATCTTGCGAGCATATTCATTGGAAGAAGCCATAACAATGAATCTAGAATTACAAATGAGGAAACCATGAGCGAAGTGTCTTTACGTGGACCAGGCTATGACTAACATGTTAAAAACGCTGACAGCACTCAAAGCACCGGAATCCCACTGCTTCTTGTAGTTTTCCATAGTAGGAGATAGGGAATCTGCGAACTTCCCAATGAGGGGGATTGTCCATTTTGCACCAGGGAGGTGGCGTTTCTTGTAACGGTAAACGGTCTGCTCAAGAATGAGAAGACTAAACAAGATAGCTCCAGTGGTGTAGAGCCATGTTGACGACGCCGAGGTGTTGGGACGTGCTAGGAAAGACGGCACCGGTATGTTGGCCAGTGAGCTGAAAGCCGTTGAGGAAGGGAACGAGGCTACTTGGGACGACATACTCGCTTTCTCTAACAAACGAAAGTCAAGTCGGTTGGGTATAATAACTAGTCCACATGAACTGATTTTTTTTGTTCAACCAATCAGCGTGCGAGAAATTAGGCGCTCTTGGCTTACTCAACGTGGTAATTTCGGACTCGGCCATCGTCTAGATCGGGCCGAGAACATCCATCACCCATGGCATCAAACAAATCACAAATCAAGGGCAAACCCAATTCATTGCCTGATGGTGCTCGCTTGGTGTTGCAGACTCAGGTTGCTATACTAACGAACTGCTGTAGTCAATCTTTGCTTTCTTTCATATCACTGTCTGGTCTTCTGAGGGCAGGTCCAGCCGGGGCCAGCATGTTTCTGCCATCGTCGCTAATCTTGCTGATTCTCTGCTGGAGTTGTCATGCAGCCCAGAGAAATGTCACCATTGATGACTCTTCCCCAGACCCTGAAACTGGAAAATCTATCATCTACGAACCGGCTGGGGGCTGGAACGACGGCAAGAACTGCAATGGCTGCACTGCACATCCTGAAGAAAGCGGCCTCTACGACAGCAGCTGGCATGATAGTACCGTGAGTTTTCAGCCTTCCTCGCATCCGTAAAAGTACCTTTTGACAATCCGTAGTTCAATGCACAACCAGGAAGCAATGACGTTCCGAACCAAACTCTGTCTGCTTCAGCAACGTTTACAGGTATTATTCACGAACCCATCATACTTCCGTCGTTCTAAGAGTGAATTGCAGGGACCGCTGTTTATGTCAAATGTGTGCTCGCACGTACCACGTCAAGTCCTTCTGGGTACAGCGACATGACCTTCTTCATTGACGGCAATCTCGTCGGAACCTTCGTCAAACCAGCTCCAGGCTCGACGGGCTACGACTACGATGTTACCGTCTATTACAACACGACCCTTTCGCCAGGAGACCATACCATTCGGATTCAAAACGGTCATGTAGACGGAATCAAATCATTGATTATTCTTGACCGAATCATCTATACGTAAGCCCTCGTGCGATAGCGTGGAATTTAAATCTAACGCCTTCATATCGCAGAACAGGAACGCCTGACTCAACGTCGAGTTCGAGCCCATCGGCCACCAACACCTCAGGAAGCTCTTCCGTAGCACCTGGCACTATTGCGGGTGCCGTAGTTGGAGGTGTAGTCGGTCTGCTTGCCATCCTCCTCGCCATATTCTTCATACTCCGCCGAAAACGTCAATGGCAGGCGGCATCCGAGAATCCAACATATGACGGCGGTCAGACCCCTCATATCGACGCCAGCGCCTCTCAGCTACACTCGTTTGCACCCGCAACTCACCCCAGCTCAGACGGGTCCAGCCAGCCCTTCATGAGCGTCGCACATAGGGATGGCACCCTATACCACAGCAGCAGTGCAGTCAACCTATACGCCAATCCTGCGGCTTCTAGCTCATTTGCTGCTACAGGCGCGGCAGTAGCTGCGGGCAGTACATCTGCCTACGGGCAGAACTCTGCTCCTAACCGGCCAGAACCTTCTAGCCCAGGTGCCTCCAACTATGATCCATATGGTGGATATCAGCCCAGTCAATCCGGCCAAAGCCAAACTCAGCCCAGCCAAGGACCGCCTTCGTCTGTGGGGGCTGGATACGGTGCTGGCGCTGGTTATGTCACGGCTGGGGGCGTCAAAGCGGATTATCACCCTCAGATGGTTGCTCACAATCGAGCCGAGTCGTCGAGTGGTGCTGGTACCAGCGTAGCTGGGGATGTCCCTCCGCCGGCTTATGAAGGCCATGCTCTGCCAGAGCCCACCAGGCCGGTTGGAAAGAGATAGGGGAAAGATTGTACCGTCGTTATACATACTCGGATATAGTCTACCACCATTGATTGATACGCACCAAACCATACCTTACTGTTTATTCTAGCATACCAGAACGATTACGGATTTCCTCTTTGCTATATTACTATCCCGGCATCCCCTCTGAGCGCCAGGGCCAAGGGCCCGTACTTCTGCGTGCGCTATTCAGCCTGGCCATACTATAGAGGTTTGTCATGAACGATTTCGCGGGGCCTCGTGTTGTACTGATACTTGTCCAAGCCAACTGCTCTCATGAACCAAGCACACGTACTTCGCGGGGAAATTCTGTTCACCGACCGCCTTAGAAATACGGCAAATTCAATATTCTTGTCCTTCCAAAGTAAATAGTAAAGACAACGGGGGTACTAATATGTACAGAGTTGAGCGGATGATTGTCGACAGACCAAGCAGATAAGCACCGGTATGAATCCACAAATTAAGAACGAAACATGGGAACCTTCTATTGCTGTCAAGCGCATGTATATAGCGATGAGGCGAATTTGGGGTCTTATTGGGCCATTGGAATTTTCCTGATTACTGAAGCCTTGAGGGTGATCCTGCTCGGCGCCAGGACGAAAAGTACCCCTGGGACAATGCGTCAGTTTCATAAAGATGACTTCGGAGGAAATTAATTTACCGAGGGTGCTCTCGCCAGTTTCGACAGGCACGCGTGCCCGGCTTGTACTTGCCCAGTCAGGAAGTCACAGACTTTATGAGATCGATGAGGGTGGAGGACAGTGGTCATGACCGTTGATGAAGGCTAGACAGGGCATATTGAGGTTAATGAGACCAAAAACAGTGTGAAGACAGCTTCAATGTATGAAGAAATTGTGCCCAACTAACACGCGGTTTGATCATTTCAATGTGCCGTTCAACATACTTCGGGTCCTTCATAAAACAGTGACGTTAGAGATCGCTTATTGCATAAAGGTATAGGGAAAATGGCTCACAATGTAGGTGAGGTCCATTTGGTGAACCGCTCGTGGAGGCGTTGCAGAACTGAGGTATCGACTTGATTGACGTCGGCGCGCGCGGAATCGTTGCTCACGCATTGCAGCAAATTCAGCCAGTGCCGCTTCTATATCGTCCGAGAGGTCAAACAATGGTTCTCCATGTTCGAGAGCAGTAGAACGTGATGAAACGGTATATTGTGACATATTAGGTGTATAAAAGGTGGAAATGAGCGTAGAGATGGTTGAAATTTAGGCGTAGTTGAAGGTAGTATGATGGTAGAAAGAAAATAGGAATGAGCGGCTGGATTTTCTTCGGTGGGTCGGCCGTACTGTAAACAAGTCAGAACGACCACCAAAGAAGCTCGCCAACTTTGGTGCGACTCGGTGATTGAATATGAGGCCCGCCAAAGTTTGCATATGTTGTGGTTGTGGCTCACCATTCGGGGCTCCTCTTGATCCCATTTAGTAAACTGCGGCTTCCATTGATTCCAACAACTTGCTCGACGTGAAAGACGATACCTGCGCACCAGATCATGTCAATAATTCAAGCACTAGAGGGTCAAATGTGAACGTCAGAAACCAGCAAAACTTCAAGATGACATACCCGTGATCAAGAACAATGCTACACCGAATACGCCCATCAGCTGGTACCTACTATGCAGCCGATAGTCTCCAAATGCTCTCAGAGAATTCCGAGCCAACTTCTATTTGGATAACTCTGAAAGATAACGCTTCCATAACATCAACGTAACTCAAGACTATATTGTGCTTGTATGCTTCCAACTGTGATCCAGGGCCTAGATCTCTCTAAGAAGATACAAAGACAGAATTGAACCTCTGCTGAATGCGCATCAAGTCAGCTTGAGCTTCCGAAGAGCCACAGACGTATGACCGCAAATTTGACTTACCCTGGCCAAACCCAGTACAATTGGGTAGGGTATGCTTCTGTCAGTTACCACTGCCGTCGAGGCTTCAACACGCCTGACGTGGCCGCCTCCCGCCCTTTTTGCCTCATATGGATATTCGTGACAACGCATCGGGTCACATCACATTGTCCTTGAACCCCTTTCAACCACCAGGGAGAGAAGCACAAGACGAACCTCTACGAGAGGACATGGTCAGAAAGCATTGTCCGGATTATTGTAAATTGTCCAGGCCTTCTTCACCTGCTGTCTGATTGACAAGAATCCTGCAAAACTTGCCAATGCCTTGCTTCAAGCCTCGAAGTCTGCCGGAATTCTAACCCATAAACTGCCTTGTCGAAGGAGCCAAATAAGTTGTAATCGTTGTTGGGCAGCAGATAGGCCCCAAGCTCCGGCAAAGCCTATGTGAAGACCCTCGAAACACACCGAGCCCCTGCGTTGAATGTCAACACAAGCCTCAAGGACGAGAAAAGAAAGAAGAAGCTTGCCATGCCCTGGGACCATACACCACATTTGACTCCGCCTACTACTTTGTACGCTCTAAGAACATGACAAGATGGCGTTCGGGATGGTCGTGTGATTTCGAAACTTCAGAAACTCCGAGCCCACCACGGAAGCATCGATCTGACGACGGCCAACGAATAAAGCATGAACAATGTATCTTCAACCGCCGACTTGAATGCCTGAAAGGCGAGCTAGTAGTCCGAAATTTATTTGCCTAAGCACCGTCTGATGAAAAGTAGAGGGTTAAGTGCAATTCAGCAAACCAAACTTATCCAACGAACTACTCACCAATGTATTCATTCGCCAAAGCTTCCGTCCCAATTCAAGTCTTTATATCCCAGCGTAGGATGCGCCAGGATTTCTGGAAGATAGTGGCCCAGTATCAAGGTTAACATCGCTTGTCAAGGAGAGGTCTGAGACAAGAGAACCAAGCAAGTTCCCCGCGTCAGGTGGTCATTCACATCTACCACATCCTCAAACCTGGCTATAGCCGTCAAAAATAACTCGCCACATAGAACCACAAGTATTGCGTTACAATGCTGGTTGGTCTAAGATCCTCGATGAATTGATATTTACCAGGTAAAGTCGTCATTGCAATTTCTGCACTTTCCGGCCGTTGAAAAAAAATCGTTGATCACCACAGGAAGACCTTTGACCGAATGTCCAAGCATCTGTATTGTTACGACCATCTAACGGGCACCTCTACTGCTGCTGTTCAAGCCTTCGTAGAGAAAACCACTCTGTACCCCCTCAATACGTGTTGAGATGACCATACGTTAGCCGACGACATTATGGCACTTCTCTTCGCACTCAAATTTAGTTCCAATACAGAATATGTCTTCAATAGCCCTCCATAACTATAAGCAACCCACCAGACCCTTCCGCCTTTCCTCGGGCAGGCATTCCTGCCGCCCCATCTTCCACCCGAGGGCATCCAGCGACACCTGCCCAGGCGATCTTTCCAATCGTGCCTATTTGCTCGTCCAACAAATAGTCGACTTATTCTAGCAAGAAAGCCCATTCGACGCATTCTTAAGCCTTTCAGCCAATCGACTACTCAAGTTACCGTCACCATAGGCTGCACGCGCCTGGAGGTTTGGGACCTCAAACAGTATTCCAACGCCTATTCCGGATGGCATATTCCCCATATCATGTATATCTGCACTCTTGATCCAGGCTCAGCTCATACTGGGCCCCATTGCAAACAAAAGGCCTCTGTGCTTGCGCCTCTCAGCTTAGTCCCTCTTCCCACCGCCCGGTTTTCTATCTGGAATAACCAGATGCTTCTCTCCGCAACTTCTCATGAATTATTCACATCCTCTCTCTATAGGCTTTTATGACCAGAAACCGAGACGCCACAGGTCGTTCATCTGTACGGCATCGAGCGTCATGCGACCCAACTTTGCTGAATGAGACCATAGTTCTCGTAGCCAGAGTCACACAAGATCGTGTCAATGCTTGCTATTTCTGCCCACAGGCTGAGGTATCTTTACCCCGATGATAGACAAAGTCTTCCCGATCAGTTGAAGGAATATCTGTTTGGTCATTCTCCAGTGGGGTTTCCGGAGGACGAGGTGGGCATCTAACCAGCTTTTTAGACGTCGTGGGGCGACTGGTACTGGCAGGATTCTTCACGAAGCTCGTTCTGAGACTATACCAAGTTAGGATATCCAATTTTGCATCGCTGTAACATAAATATGATACCTCTCGAGCCGATGTAGTGAATTAATAACTCACTTTCAAGGCAAGAGCCACTGCATATCATGGATTCCGTTGAGCCTGCACTCACGTGTTAGCGAGAAGGTCGACGAGGAGAGGGGAGGTCATGACGCACCCTTTACGTCATAGCACAGAAAGTTGGAATATATGAATCCAAAGTCGAATTCAGATTATTTCACAATTCTTCTCAGCTACGATCCAATAATCTACAATGTTCAGCACCGTCGTTTCATCCGCCAGGACCTCAGCAATCCGCTCGTCGGCAACGAGAGCACATCTCTTCCACACTTCGCCAGTAGCGGCGAAGACGGTTACTGAGAAGGTGTCAGAGGTTGCAGACAAGGTGAGCTCAGGCAATTAAAGCGTAGAGCTCCAACTGAGAATTTCTATTTCAGGTGAACAGGAAAGTTGGCAAGGGTTTGGCCTCAGCGATTGATGTCGGCGAGAACGCCGTCGAATCAACGAAGGAGAGCCTAGGTCAGTGAATTGCACCCATACGTTGCATTGAAATCCATTCCGACATGTTGAAAAATAGGCACAGCTAGCGAGAAGACCAAAGAGAAGGCGAACGAGGCCTCGCAAAAAGCAGGCGAGGCAGCCAACACTGCTGGCCAAAAGGCGAACCAGGTAAACAGGTTTCTTTCTTTGATGTCGTCCGTCAATCTGATAGAAGTATGCTTCAGGCTGCCACAGGGGCTCGTCAAGCAAAAGAGGACTTTAAGCAAGAAGTAAAGTAAATCCAATGCGTAGTTTGCATGTCAATCATTGTATTAATCTTGTATCATTCGACGTCATCATTCCAAGCCCTCGTAATATTGTCGCATCATATCCGTAATAAACGGACATTGTCTCCATATATCTTGGGCGCACGAATAAGCCATACTTGGTTGGCTCAATGGAATTGGTTGTCAGTCAAAAAGGCGACCATCTTTGATATCTTTCAAGCCGGAACCGCTGCCAATGAATCACGCCGACGCCTTATGTATCAGAATTTCAAGCGGAGTTTGAAGATATGATCGAGTAAATTTCTCGAGAACAGCATGCGTCTTTCCTGAAGGTAGACCCTTTACCACAACATTACCCACTCAAACAAATTTCAGAAGGCAGTTTACTCCCCTTCTAACTAAAATCATTGTATGTCAGCGTAAGTGCAGTCGATGGTCTTTTTTTCAGCCTGGCAGACGACGTCTAACCATGTATTCCTCACAGTGAAGCCGGTGGATTGCAAGATGCTGCCCTGAAGAGATCGAGTCTAACTGGGACCAGATTATCGACAGGTACGATACAGCCTGCAGCGTAGGAGATATCGGAGTTCTGACTTGCATGGATACAGCTTCGATAACATGGGCCTGAAGGCTGACCTTCTCCGAGGAATCTACGCTTATGGGTAAGCTATTACTCTTGTTATTCTAAGCTCTTCTCTAATCAAGGACCACATAGTTTTGAGCGACCCTCTGCCATTCAACAGCGTGCAATCATTCCCGTTATCAAGGGACACGATGTGATTGCGCAAGCCCAGTCTGGTACTGGCAAGACCGCCACGTTCTCTGTCTCCATCCTTGA
Source organism: Clitopilus passeckerianus (assembly GCA_944990035.1). Classification (NCBI taxonomy): domain Eukaryota; kingdom Fungi; phylum Basidiomycota; class Agaricomycetes; order Agaricales; family Entolomataceae; genus Clitopilus; species Clitopilus passeckerianus. The sequence continues at coordinate 1,454,427 of CALYLX010000112.1, read as the reverse complement.
GAAGCTTGACCCTAACATCAAGGGTACTCAAGCTCTCATTCTCGCCAACACCCGTGAGCTGGCTCTTCAAATCCACAAGGTTGTCGTCGCTCTTGGCGACTACCTGAACGTTAGCTCCTTGCCTTGTGTTGGAGGTACCAACGTCCGAGAGGACATGGCGAAGCTTCGCGAAGGCGTTCAGATTGTTGTCGGCACTCCCGGTCGTATCTTCGACATGATTAACCGTAGTGCCCTCCGCACAGACACCATCAAAATTATGTGTCTCGATGAGGCTGATGAGATGTTGTCTCAAGGTTTCAAGGATCAAATCTACGAGATCTTCCAGCGCCTCCCCCACGATACTCAAGTTGCCCTCTTCTCAGCCACCATGCCCGCTGAAGTGCTTGAGGTCACCAAGAAGTTCATGCGTGACCCCGTCCGCATCCTCGTTAAGAGGGATGAACTTACTTTGGAAGGTATCAAGCAATTCTACATTGCCGTTGAGAAGGAGGAGTGGAAACTTGACACTCTTTGTGATCTCTACGAGACCATCACCATCACTCAGGCCGTCATCTTCTGCAACACCCGAAGGAAGGTCGATTTCTTGACTGAGCAGATGCATGCGCGTGAATTCACTGTCTCTGCTATGGTTAGTTCCACTCTCGTTTGTCCTAGCCATATAAGTTACTGAACCCGGTTTTCAGCACGGTGATATGGACCAGAAGCAACGTGAAGTCCTCATGAAAGAGTTCCGCACAGGCTCCACTCGTGTCCTCATCACGACTGATTTACTCGCTCGTGGTATCGATGTCCAGCAAGTCTCCCTTGTCATCAACTACGATCTGCCCACCAACAGGGAGAACTACATTCACCGTATCGGTCGTGGTGGCCGTTTCGGTCGCAAGGGTGTTGCTATCAACTTTGTCACGACTAACGATGTTAACATGCTTCGGGATATTGAACAATTCTACAATACCCAAATTGACGAAATGCCTCTTAACGTTGCGTAAGTGTCGCTTGGACTCTCATGCTAGAATGTCACTGACTCTTTGTGCATTACAGCGACCTCATCTAGAGATCAGTTCTCTGTTTCTTAGTGTCCTTTTAATACTTGTACCATTGTATATTCGCTCATCATGCAATATACTTGATGTTTTCGCTCTCTCTCCTTATTGAGTGTCTAAGATGGTCGCGTTCGAGACTTTGTTTGACAGCGAGTTGAAGCCACGAAATTTTTGAAGTCCCTGTGACGTCGATCACGCCTTCGTTATGTACCGACGTCTGCTGCAACGTTCCACCCAGTCCCTTCGGCCTATCCGCTATACAGCTCTATCTCATGCTAAGCATGGCTTCGTAAGGCTAAATTCAACTAGAATAGACTTTGAGTCTAAATACGCGGAGAAACTAGAACAAAAGGCCAAATTGTGAGTGCACCAGGTCACAACATTCAACGCGTTTTATTTATCGGCTTTGTGCTCTGCATAGGGCTGGCCTTCAGGTAAATGAATTAAAAGCAAACATCAAGCAAGCTGAGCAAGAAGAGGCGCGTCGGAAACGTGAGGAGGCTGAAGCCGCTGCTGCTGCAACTTCGACTACCTCTGGGGAGGCGGTCATTATACCCACTTCTGCGACGAATGGCCGACCAAAAGCTGGAACGAGCCCAAGTGCAGACCTCTCTAGGAAAGATAGTTCTCCTATAAAGGCACGTTAGAACTTCTGTTCGGCCTCCAGCAATATGCTCACCGCTATTACAGCCTCTTTCCGACATCTTCAACCTCCAGAAAATCATGGCCACACCGCACACTCGCGAACAAGTTGGCTCCCTGTGGACGGCATATCACCTCTCCCGCTCTGGTGGTACCGGACGAGGATTCGTATGTGCCAGCGCACCTCTAGATGCCTACAACAAGATGATGGAGGTCGCCGAGCGGTACCCGGCCTTCATCGTCCCCGTGCCGCGAATCCAGGATATACTTCCAGAAGAAGGAGGTGCTGTCACGGAGGGTGAGAAGGAGACTGCATATGAGTTCTATTTCCTCCAATGGAGCTTCCATGACAGCCCTCCGGTTCCTCAAGCAAGTGAAGACATCTTCGCGAAACCCACCTCGGAGCCTAGCCCGAATGCACGGACGTCGACTGTTCTATTTACACCCCTAGGTGAATATAAATCACGCGGGGAATTTGCAACACCGTACCTCGTTCTTACCCACTACACCGACCTGGCCCACTCGCATGGAACCGTTCTTTTACGCGGAGAAATCACACCGGCTACAGGGAGTGGAGGCTTAGCTGCCGACGGACGGTACATGCTTAACCAGGAGGATGCTCAACTGCTCGCCATGACGTTGCAGAAGTTCTATTTGTGGGACGGGGAGCAGAAAGAGGGACAGCGGCTACTCAAGTGCTTCCATGAAACACCAGAAGAGTTCAAGTGGGAGGATCTATTAAAGTATGCAAAGTGGCCGATGTAGAGAAGAATCATAACGTATCGATAATATACTAGAGCTACGGTATTTAGCGAACCACAGTAATTAGATCATGCAGAGCATAGCAAAGGCGCCTTCTTCACCCATTCCCTTTGCTCAACCTCGTCAGCAATGAATGCGCCGAATCCTGCCCTTGAAAGGAAGGTATTCGTCTTTCCATCACCGATATATCCAGCAATCACATTCGTGTTCTCCTTGCTTGTGAGGACGGGGACGCGAACGATGGTCCAGTCGAGGTCAGCCCCTTGCTTCCGGACCGTGTCTCCTATAGCCACAACGTCTTTGTATGCGGTTCTCGCCAGAGTTGATATCGCTGTCACGATAGCGGCGAAAGCAGCGTTAAATTTATCGTTTGGGTCTGTGATTGATGCCGTTCCAAGGCAGATGAGGCGTTTGACGCCCTGCTTATGCATGAGGTCGATGAGGGATTCGTAAGCTTTCGCAAGAGGGGTGCCCGAAGGATGGAAAGGTCCCTTCGTTACGGATGGACCTAGGGCGGAGAAGACAATGTCGACACCATTGAGAGCGTCCAGGAGCTTGTCATGATCACCAAGCTGGCCTTCGACAATTGTTACGGCTTTGGCATTCTTGAGATCGTCCGGAACCTTTTGCGGCGATCTCGCGTATATTGCAATGGTACTATCTGGGTATTTCTTGACCAGTTGACGGGCGAGCTCGATGCCAGTTGGGCCAGTACCTCCTAGGATAAGGAAATGCATGATTTATGATTATGGTCAGACTCTGAACAAATTAGCACCTGTTATATATTAGTACCATTATAGGAGGCGGTCCAGTGACTAATGAGTGACTCTATGACTCCATTGCTTAGTGCTTAGTAGGGAAAGGGGCTTTCGGCCATGATCCTGCCAAGGTAGACGCTTCCTCCACGGCTGCGATGAGCTCTCCGATCTCACCCTCGTGAGCAGTGTCAAGCTCAGCCATGTCCCTCTCATACAACTCTCCAAACTTCCGTACCAGCCCTGGAATTTCACTTTCGAAATTCACAGGCTTTTTCAAGGCACTCTCTATTGAGGCAGCCTTCACTCCCACCAACCCGCAAGCTACAACCTGGTCGAACCACGCCTGCGGCTCTTTTGTGATGTTCATGGCGAATCCATGTGACGTCAGCCGATGTCGGATTTGTACGCCTATGCTGGCTATTTTGGACGTCGGATCGAGGAAGACACCGGTATGCTCTGAATGGCTGGATTCAATGCCATGTCCATCCTTCAAGTGACGCTTGAGGAACTTTTCCATCCGACAGACATAGTCTCGGGCACCCATGGTGGGTGTGTAGCGTGAAAGGTCGAGGAGGGGGTATCCGACAATTTGACCTGGTCCATGGTATGTTAGCTCGCCTCCCCGTGTCGCGGTAATGAAGTCAGCGCCCATGTTCTCGAGCCTTATGCGTTCATCGCGTGTCGACTCTTCATTTTGACGGCGGCCAGCTGTATACACAGGTCGATGTTGAAGTAGAAGAAGGATGTCTTTGTTCCTGCCCTCCCGCTTTGTTGCAAGCTGAATTTTGTGAAGTGCTTCCTGAAGAGCTAGTCCTCTAGCGTAAGGCACTGGGGTCCGAAAGTAATGATAGAGGATTGGTGGTAGCGACATGCTCAAGAACACCTTTGACCGTGGACGGAACGGTAGCCCGATGTCTTGTTTCCCACGCACCTGCTCTGCTGCGCCCACTTCCGGTTCCCGAATCCAGTACTTGATCATTCTCATTCTCCGTCGCCAAGCCCAATATCCATTGACTAATTGTCACGTTCACCACAAGAAATCAACATTCCTTTCTATTGCCTCGGAATCCGGGCCAGACTGCCTGCGTAACATTCGTACCGATATTGGAATGGGTACTCTATGGAGACTCTAACTCTGAGGCAACCCGAGGACTCGACATCCGGTCTATATGGACCTTAATCTATTGAACGCACTGAAACAGGCTTGTGAAAGCCACAGGGCCAGGAGTCCTCTCTTATCTCAACGCCACCCCACGCAGTGGGCATGCAGCCTTGTTGTCGACCTAGGCTGTGATGTCGAACTCATCTCAGCTTGCAGTGACCTAAAAAAAAACTTACATTCATGTGATGTGATCGTCATTCTGGTCTAGAACAAGGGCAGGTTTATGGGCCTTCCGCCTCGACAACGGCAGAATCATGAAGATCTTCGCACCAGCACCACCATCTGGAATCCAGAGTAAAGGATACATCGGCCGTTGGACCCGTGTGACCCAGAAATGCTCTTGGTGGGATTCTTCGGAATTCGGATTGCGTCGGTCACTAGGTATTTGGAATTTTTGAATGTCTCCAAGGGACACTTGAAGCTACCTCATGCTGTTCCTCTCTGTGAACCCTAGATAAGCAGATCGTTGTCAAAAGCAGACACGATCGATACGCCTGTTGAGTGGATTGACTCGAGAATTGAATTTATCAATGGCCCTGATCCCTCGTCGAAAAAGTTTAAACTATATTCAGTGATATCATGTAATGAAGTTGGCTCGTCGAGGGACATATCGCCTGCCGTCATTGACCACTGCGATAGCCATCCACAATTTTTGCAGTGATAACGATTCTTAGCTCGAGAATTATGACGTGAATCTAGTTGGAGGCGGTTGGGGTGCCTTAGGGTTGCTAGGTATTGCAAAGTAATGGATAATTATACAGATTTTTACGAGAACCATGTGAGTGAGAATCAGGTGCGTTTCGTCACAGGAACCTTGCCACTACCATTGCTCTCCCTTACAGGGAGTGCTATGGGACAACCGCATAGCATTCTCGTATATGCGCTCGTGCCATAGCACCCCTTTCCTCAAGTGAGAGGTTCTGTATGCATTTATCGGGCCTTCTTTGGAAGTAAAGTAACGGAAGTGCGCCCACGGGGAATAAATTCGTCGTAGACTTTCACGCAGTTCCGTACATAAAGAAATATCTCTCTCTTTCATCTACCCGGAGGTAAAGCTTTTAGGGAAATTTTTCTTACCGTCAGTGAACGCCGGATGTGGGGAAAATGTTCTGCGATCGAGGTCATGTTATGGGTCACTTGTGTGGCCAAACGGCTAGGCTCCCCATTAGATACCTTTCTTCAACAAACAAATCCTGGGGGTTTCCTAGAAGCTCGCACAGTATGGGTCAGACGACCGGCTTGATAACGGCGAACAGAAGCCTGTCAATAGACCATGAAGGTGGGTCAATTTCGTTTGGAGCAATCCTCACCTGTCCCCCTGGCGGGTGATGTCGGCCGAACATCTATGGAATCCCGTTTCACAGTTCTAACATGTTAGAATTTTGCACAAAGGCAAAATAACTGTATTTTCTGCCTACTGTTCACACTGGAGGTCTTTTGGTGCTTCGATCGTCCCCTCATGTCCGATTTCGAACATTTCGATTGTGGCGGTGCGGGAGTTCCTTGCAAGATTTCCTTTCGCGAAAAGGTTCCGATCCCGCTTGGAGCCGTAACGAACCGGACTTTACCCCATGGACCAGCTTATCTGCAGCCTCATTGCTGGTGGCGCTAGCGAGGATTGCTATGCAGGGTCGGATTGATGGTACTAGATAAGGGGAACAGCTTATCTCTGTGTTTTCACCGAAAGAGGCCACACGTGATCTGGAATACCGACTCCGTGAGGTAAATGTATTGACCTGAGCCCGTCAGAAAAAAACATCCTTATCTCGGAGAGTCGCTTTAGAGGATGTCGCCTGATACCCTGCCTTTTTAAACCCACTGGGCGATCATTTTTCGAGCCCCACACTACTAGTCTTTCTCAAACCAACAAGTCTACTAGTCGACGACTTGACTTCAAGTTTATATTTGAAGAAAGTCATAGGGGTCACTGGCACATACCATTTCACCGTCCAAATTTACAGAAGGAATGGCTAATATTATACCTCAACGTCGTAAGTGTCTGCTTACTCTCTTCCCAAGTTCCTTGCATTAATTTGTCGACGGCAGGTGATGCAGCTTCGTAAGTAAACTCAAGACGTGCCAAGGCCTCCTATCTCATGCCATGCAATAAGCAGATTCGACCGTGGCGATATTGCATTCATCCTAGTAGCCATGGCCATGGTCTTCATCATGGTCCCAGGCCTTGGTGAGTCGACTCAGTTACTCGGCAGCGAACATCCGATTAATCCCGTTGCAGCCTTCCTCTATTCCGGTCTCTCGAGACGAAAGAGCGCTCGTACGTACCTTCGTATTCACTACATCCAACCTGCGTAACTGACAATCTCTAATAGTGTCCTTGATCTGGGCCGTCTTTGCGTGTAACGCCGTCGTAATCTTCCAGTGGTATTTCTGGGGCTACTCACTGGGCTTCTCCGCATCGGCGACCAATGGTTATATCGGCAACCTTGATCACTTTGGATTCATTAACGTCTTCGACGCACCTTCTCCAGGCTCACCTCTACTTCCTGAAATCCTTTACAGTGCATTCCAGATGGAATTCGCCTGTGTGACCGCAGCCATTCTCATGGGTGGCATCGCCGAACGTGGTCGTGTGCTCCCTGCAATGGTCTTCATCTTCTGCTGGATGACCATCGTCTACTGTCCACTCGCTTACTGGGTATGGGGAGCGCAAGGTTGGGCCCTCAAATGGGGCGTTCTTGACTTCGCGGGTACGTCATCGGTTCCTTCTCTTCATGCTTCTAAATTTGACGCTTCTTCAGGTGGTGGACCTGTCGAAATTGGTAGTGGAGTTGCCGGCCTTGCTTACTCCTGGGTTCTCGGGCGCCGTCAAGAAAGGGAACTCTTGAACTTCCGGCCTCACAATGTGTCTATGGTCGCCCTTGGCAGTGAGTTGTAGGAAATGCGCCACCCCGACAGTCTACTCACCCAGTTAATTCCAGCATCTCTCCTCTGGTTCGGATGGCTCGGTTTCAACGGCGGTAGTGCCTTTGGTGCCAACATTCGAGCCGTCATCGCTATCTGGAATTCCATGATCGCAGGTGGCCTCGGAGGTGCTGTGTGGTGCTTGCTCGATTTCAGGATTGAGAAACGATGGACCATGGTTGGTTTCTGCTCTGGCACCATCGCCGGGCTTGTCGCAGCCACTCCGTCATCGGGATACGTTCAATTGTGGTCTTCTGTCATCATCGGCATTGCTGCTGGAGCCATATGTAACTTCGCTACGAAGGGTAAGTCGTCCGTCTCGGAGCAAGTAACGACGAAGTTCCTGACCTTGTCGTTCTCCAGTGAAATTCCTTGTCCGAATCGACGATGCCCTCGATTTGTTCGCTGAGCACGCTGTCGGTGGAATTGTGGGACTTCTCGGCAACGCTTTGTTCGCTCGCGAGCAGATTATTGCCTCCGACGGCATAAGCGTAGGAATCAAAGGCGGTTGGGTCGACCACAACTGGAAGCAACTATATAAGCAGTTTGCTTACGTCTGTGCAACATGCGCCTACGCTTTCGTTATGACTGCGCTCCTCGCAAAGGCCGTTGACCTTATTCCCGGCCTTAAACTTCGCAACACTCCCGAAGCTGAGCGCCTAGGTATGGATGAGGTTGAGGTAAGTCATGGCCACTTCATACTCAAGGTTTGTCACTCACCGTGTCTTTCACCCTCCTAGATCGGTGAATTCGCCAGCGACTACATCGAAATTCGCCGTGACTACACAGACGGTGCTGCACCCTTCGACTCCCATTCTGGCAAGTTCCATCCCGTGCCCATTGGCGCTGGCAACAGACACGGTCAGGCTGAAGTTGGATACGACACCTACGAACCTCAACATAGCCAACCCGAGGGCTCCATCACCCCCGAAAATACGGCCTCTATAGCTGAAAACGAGAAGGCCCCTGGACCTGTGACAACAGTAGCCGCTTCTTAAGCGGGAGTATCTTTCATTATATACCAGACACTTATCTTGCTATCTTTGCTTATCTGTAGAACATATCCCGGGCTGGTTCGCACAGGCTTCACGCGTGTGCGATAAGAGTAGACGCTTTTGATGGAAGACTGTACCCCCTATTGATGCATCATTCATTTTTTCCTTGTATATCTAGTTTCGCGCACATACTATATTATAATGTTACATACGGATTCCAAAATAAACATCATTCATCGTAAAGATGCCCACAGGTAGATAAGCAATTTGATATAGGCTGTCCTTGTTTAAATCTGGTATGTTTTCAACAGTCCCAACCGTAGACGAAGTTTGCACCTGTTTCGAGAGATCTGTCTTGTCCCAAGGGACCACATATAGTACCATTGAACTGCTCCTGGAGGAGCAAGTCAACGACATTACGAGCAGCGAGTGTCTCCGTTTCCATAGTCGAGATGAACCTGTATCATAGTGAGCAGCTGATGTCGGAAACCACACGGAGTACCCACGGTTCAAAGGCGTTCACGTAGTATAAGCCCTGTCCCAACTTGATGGGCGCAAAGTCCGTCATTGGTGGATTTTCCGGATAGGCATCCCACTGAAGAGTAGATAAGGAATGAACTAGACCCAGGAAAAGCTGAATTGAAGAAGGTACCAACCTCCTTGCGGTAAACCCATGTAACTTTGTCCAAGAACATCATGTTCAGCCATTCGTCGCTGATACGCTCCTTGGAAAATATCTTGACCGCCCATTCACCTTCTCTCACCTGGCCATGGTAAGAAATCGAGTTGAACTCTGGTTCTTTGCCGCCTTTTCTAGTCTGATCATTGGTGGTGAGCATCATCGAAGGCACCTCCGTCCCATTTGTCTGCCCGAAGTAGTTCGGATTGAAGGTGGGTGATGTCGTCGTCAAGAGTGTAACGTGAAGGTGGACATATGGGGCCTGGGGAATCTGAGTCGATATCGCGCTGGGAAGGTTGATGCCAGTGAAGTGATAAGGAGCAGCGAGGATGACTGCCTGATACTTGGAATTGCCAAGCACAGTGCTTATAGACCACTTATTGGCGCTCGTCTCTGATATTTTGGTGACCTTGATGGTTTATGAGCGTCAATTACGTGCAAGTCAAAGAGCGCTGCCTTACGGGAGTTTTGAGCTGGAGGTTAGCTTTGGATCGTTTGAGGAAATTCTCGAACATTTGGAAGTTGCCGCCCTTAATTCCCACCGCTCCCGAGGCAGCCATCGAGCAAGAGCCTTCCAGTGCATGGATTTTGTTTACATCCTGTGATTTTGATATCAGGCTTCACAAGTTGTCGGGCATTTTGTGCCGAGTTGCATACCTGGCCATAATTGACGCGTGTTGCTGCTTCTATGACTTCGTGAACATAGCGTTCGGAGACTCCAGCATTGAGATAGTAGTTTTCGGTCGTATTATGGATGAGGGCTTCCCATCCTAGATGACTCGCCAAGCCGGGAATCGAATCCCATGTAATGGTCTCCGTGGAATAGAGGGCTAGGAGCTGCTCGATCATCCCCTTTACGCTGTATACGGTGACATTTGGGTCAAACTTTTTTTAGAGTTTACAGCTAGGAGGAAAACTCACATGGAATCCGTTCTTTTGGGACTTAGAACACCATATCTCCAGATGGCTTTCACAGTATCCCACCAACCGTCTGTAAACTAAATTCATAGATTGAGAATCTGTAAAGCCAAAGTGAAAGTAGTATATAGCCACCGAAAACACGAGGTCTTGGCCATCCCAAATGCCAGTGGAACCAGCAAGTTCGGCCTGGAAATCCAGTCGTGTAAGGTTGAATTCATCTGACGCTCTCCAGAGGTTCTTGTTGGCTCCCACGAAGATGGATGCACCGAGCTCGAGTGGAGGCAGGCTGGTGTTTCCGTGAGGATATACGACAGTACTGCCTGTGAACAGGGGTGATGCGTGTAATTAGCAGGTAATGTTCCAGAGTAGCGAAAACAGGAACCAGCACGCACGACCTCCGATGTAGGACTCTCGTTCGTAGACATCTATTTCATATTCCAACCCGAGCCGCTCCTTTGCTTTAGACAGCCAGAAGGCTGCCGAGCTGCCGGCGGGTCCAGCACCAATAATTGCAATTCGAGGAGAGCTCGAGACCAGCCCTTTCTCGACAGCATTTGTGAGATTTGGATCTTGGGCAAAGAAAGGTAACTTGAATGGAAGTGAGAAAGCTTGCACGGCGGGCAACAGGGCCACGAGCAAGCTACAAGACGCAGACGAGCGCATCGTTGGTGTTGATACTTTCGTAGGAGTACTATTACCATATTCGGTTGTGTGGTGAGGTAACTCCAAACAAGTGTCAATAATAGCGGACCCTTTTTGCAAATGTTCATAAAATCAGAGCTCATGGCCGTGTCAAATGTACTCACACCTCGTTTTCTTCCATTAGAGCCTGTGAAGGTGAACATTTAAAAATCCTGCGAATTCTCCACAGTATGCACCCGTTTTCTCACCGAATTTCTAGGTGGCTCGTTGTAGCCATTCACTTTCCTTTCACGAATATTGACCCCGGGCCGCAGACGGGAAGTGCCACTAACAGTCGCTGGTAGACAGGTGAAAATCTCAGCTCTGTGCCCTTGACCAGGAGATCGAGCAATAATCGATATCATATGATCAGTCCAAGGATTCTTCTATTCAAGAGACTGTAAACTTGTTTCTCGCTTCCACGAGATGAACAGCTTCCCCATCCCCAACGAGCTCGTTGAACGCATCCTGACATTCTGCCGACCATGCGACATTGCCTCGTTCTCGGCCTCCTGCCGTGTGGCGTATAGCATGGTATACGAAGACCCATACCAACATATATGGCGCCAATTATTTCTTGCACGTCCTTTCGATGATCCTCGCAAGTCTTTCCTCGATGAGCGATCGACTATCAATTGGCGTTCAGAACTGATCCGAAGACTCAAGGCAGAACAAACAGCCTTGAATCCAACCCGATCTCGAGAGGTTCAAGTTCACGCTCTTCAAGCCTTCCAGTCTGCTATCTTGAACGCTCCTGCAAGGGGTCATGCTTCATGCCCTTCGTCGAATGATCTTCACTGGGTCGAAAGTATTTTACGCCACTCAACCCTTCTGAATCCCAGTTCCTATGAATCAAGTGTTGGTCGCTCATTATTTTCTCGACTAAGGTCCCATCTCGCCCTGTTTTCAGAACTCCAGGTCAATACTTGTTGCTCGAGACACATTTCTCGACAACGTCGCAATTACAGCCGCCTTTTTGTCTACAGCATGCACAACTACATTGGCAAGCGTTACTGGGGCCCTTTTACAGATGACGGACTGGTGGACTGGGAACATGTCGAGCACCTCGTCAATGTTTCGGTCTATAATCTACTCGATCTTCCGGGGCCGTGGAGGGATATAGTGCCGCCTCCAGGACTTGAAGCGACGCGGAAATGGTCTGCGCCTGATGTTTCGATACCTGGGTACGACTGGGCGGGTGTGGAAGGTAAGCACACGACCAAGGCGAAGAGCCGTGTTCTAATCCAGTATCTTAGGGACATGGAGGCGATATGTATTTTACATGGATTATCGGTATGCTTGTTGAGTCTCAGCCTTTATCAAAATCGGCTCACTGACGATTCTTTATTTTAGGGATTTATTTGGTTCGTCCTTGTTTTTCCATCCGTAGACTTTCCGTCTGAATGAATGTATTTAAACAGCGTTTAATGTACGTGCCTTTGCTACCTTACGAACTTCAGAAACCTAATGCGTTACTATCAGTACTCTGTCTTGACTGGTGGCCAACCAGACCCCTCCTTCTTCGATTGCCCTCGTTTTCGTGAGGCTACCAGACTTCTCGAAATTGGCCTTCGTCTCGTCGAGAAACAACAGCTGAGTGAAGGATCACTACGAGCAATCGCGCGCCAACAGATGCAGCCCATAGCTGACTCTCGTTGGCCAACCTTGTACTACTCTGGCTCTGTCAAAGGGTTGGATGGGATCAACGCTACTATCGAAGGGCTCGTGCAGATGGGTGTAGACGGAGTTGTTCGTTGGCAATTTGTAAGTGGACAATCTAAGCTTCACTCTACCTCAAGATTAAACGACCCCCGATAGATAAACGACTACTCAGATAATGGAGAATGGGGGTTAGTCCTACTTGTTCAAATTCTCATAGAAAGCGAGATTAATTCACTGCAGTGCTGAAGGCGTCCAGATTGGCAACATTGCTAGCGCCATGGGTATTGTCGGTGTTTGGACAACGCCATATCATGATGACGGTGTGTCCGATATCACTGACTCTCGCACACTCTATTGACGCCGCCCAGCAGGTGACCCAATCGGTATGTCCCTCAATTAATTCGCACACCTTAAGATCTTCTATATGCACCATTTAGGCCCTTTCTGGATGTGGAAGGTAGAAAATGGAAGGGAGACCATTCTGATGGATTATGCTGCCTAAACCCATCTGAGGACCTGACAAACGTAGACTACCTTAACTTGATATTAATATTTGGGGACTCTTTCTTTCGGACTCATGAGGTTCTATAATACGGATTGATATGAATGTTATAAATTCCAGTTATTTTACACGGTAATAGAGTCGGGTTCAGTTCTGATTTCTCAGGCAAAGACACCGTTGAAGAAATTTACGAGGCGGTTATAGACGTCTTCGAACCTGAGTAGCGTTATTCATTTCTGCTTTTTGTAGTAACACGACTGCTTACTCTTTCTTGTTTTCGGTATCATCGAGGTTCGCCCGTGCGGCGGCCCAACCATGGAACCTGTAGAGGAATAAGCGGTGCCCATGGCACCAGGTAATCTACTACTCACATATTCTCGTAATACTTGGAATCATTCTTTGAGGCGAACGGCTTCGCCCCAACGGTGCCCAATATTTTCTGATATTCATCTTTGGGCTCATCTTTAGAAGGGTATATGCCCAACGGGACTGTTAATTTATGTGCATCATCGTCCGAAAGCATCCTAAAAGCGCCACTATTAGATCGTTTCTTTGTGTTTTGAGCTTTACTCACGCAGGATGAACAATGGCAACTCCATCGAAAGGAGTTCCTTGTCCACCAGCATTCAGAGAGACTTTTCCTCCCCAGCAGAAGCCATATGCTCCAACATTCTTTGCCCCGTCCTCACGAAGTTTCTTCCCAAACTTGGTCAAGTTCTCGATCGCCTTCCCTGGGTTGGCTGTGCCACCAAAGAATTCCTGGAGCTTCTTCTTCTCCTCGTCAGTTTTAGGAGGGAAGTTGTCGGAAGGAAATGGTGGATTGGGTTCAAAGAAGTCAGGCATGTATACCGTAGCCTTGAGAGTAGATGCGATCAAATCCGCGCCCTGTTGAGTTTGCGGGAAGAAACTGTACTACCTGGTGAATTAGGTGCATTGCAAGGGAGGACAACGGCACTGTACCCGAAGATATCATAGATGCATACGACCTTCTTCTCACTGTTCTCTGGCCCAGTAATGTACACATTCTTGAAACTTCCGAATTCCTTGAACGTTCCTTTCGGCTGATAATCCGACTGGACGGGTGGGATTGTGCAGCAGGCCTTGTTTGCGTTGTGTACGGTGCTCGACATTCTCGACGCTGTTGTCAAAGTTGTTCCTCGTAAGTGATTCGAGATAGCTCTTAAGCGTGAAAGCATCTGGGTCACTACCGGCCACGGCGAGCTGTTTATATCAACTCCCCAACTCCCTCCAAAGCGTTCTCACGCGTCATTTCAGCGTCAGTATCTTCATCACGTGCTGGGAAACCTCGAACTTCAATATCCGAAGCGCGAATGCTTCCGATTCTTTTCTTTCAACAAAATATCATCCTCATCGCGGCTTTGATTCTTTTAGAGCAAAGTAACTCTCTGTCGCGTCTTTTCTGGCAATGGCATAGGGTATGATTGATGTGGGTAGACGGATATCTAGGAGCTCAATTAAGCCGGAGCGTTTTTCAGCTTTTGCGGTCATCGCATTGCGATGGGGTGAAGAATGCTTGACTATGAAGCTCGTACATATATAACTGCTATTCGAGAAGTGGTAGTATGGTGCAATGAAATGGTGTTTTTATTAGAAGCCATCCGAGATGTACTGTAGTCAAGTGCGTTTTCGTCGGTGGTACGAGAAGGCAAGGTTTTTTCTGTCTAATGCTACCTACATGCTGGAAAGAGTACTGTTTGTGTCATCCTACAAAAACGTGAAGGTCGAAGTCATAAATAAACGTGAGGGCGCGTAAGTAACCTCATGAAATATACGTCAGTAGATCGGTATAAATAGTCGATGGCAATGGGAAATCAGTGGCCGTGTCGACGTGCAAGCAATGTGCTGAAGAGCAATTCGGTGACAACAGCACAATATTCCATTATGAGGGACATGACAAGGTATGGGACCCAGTCTCCTCGCACTGGGTTGAATTTGGCGAGAGTGGGATTCGCAGAGAGTCGGGCACCGAAGATGTCGGTCGAGGAGAAGACTGCCAAAATGGCATAGGCAATGCGAACGCCAATGAACAGGAGGGCAATCGAGACACCAAGTAAGATCTGCGCGGGTGGCATTTAGACGTCTACTCAGGACGATGAGAAAAAGAACGCACCCTTCGACGATAGCTTCTCATTTGGAAGTGGTACGACCAACCAAGGAAATGCACCGCGACAATCAACACATACATGACAGCATATATGATTGCGCCTGCCTTCCTCAGTGTTAGACCAGTACTTGCTTTGGGACCATCAACATTTCCACCCAGAACACCTCCAGCGATGGATAGTGCAAGGCCGACGAGAACGATAACACCACATATCCGTAGGATGGCGGAAACACGAGAAACTTCGCTGTACGAGCTTTGCCCACTGAAGACCGGTTAGCATCGGCCATGCACGGTGTTCATGAAAGACCTACGCTTGTCCTATAAATCCTATTGTTGCGAGTAATAGGAAGCCGACAGCAGAGAAGGAGATGATATATGACGCAATGAAAAGGTTCCTTTGGATGGGCTCAGAGAGCTCTCCAGCGACAAGTAGGGCGCCCTCCGCTATGCGAGCTGTTTCGGGAGGTCAGACTATACCGAGGGACTTATGTGAAGAGAACAAACCGGCAGAGAAGAAGAACAGCCAGAACCAACCACCATCTCGCCGAAAAGCATAACGGAAGATGAGCAGAATCGAGAATATTGCGACTGGGACATAGAAAGCTATTTCTGCAGCCGCGATTTGTCCTCGCACATCCAATTTCGGCATTGTATTTTCAAGAGTTTATTCGTTGGGTATTTCGTGAAATGATACGCAGCACGTGTTGGAAATATGGATGCACTGGGAGTATCAGACTGTGCCGAGTGTGAACAGAGTCGGGAGTCGGATGACTTTGACGCGAGGCACGACAGAAAACGAACATCGATCAAAAGTTCGATCAAACTTGGCAAGCCACGTGGAGATAAGATTAGATCTCCTACTCAAATTTTACTTCCATGAAGCTTCCTCGTCGCGTTCCCTGGGCGTCTCTGGCTGAGTTGGATGAGGTCTGCGCATGGATTTATACAGATTCCAACGATATTCAAGCCAAGATATATGCAATAAATAGGGTAAGTGCCGAAGAGTACCAAGCCAGAAGGAATTTATGGACATGTTCGGCAGTTGTCGGCTTGGAAAGCAGTAACTCAATTACCACATGCACTGGAGGCCACTCTCTCAATTTTGGTGGCAATACACCAAGACAATACAGCACCGACCTCTACGTCCCGTCTTTCACTTCGTCAAAGCTATTCAGCAGCTATAATTCGCCTTGTCAATGGCTTGGTTGACCCTCTTCAACTCGGCGCATATGCTAGGTCAATTGCGTCCATCGCAAGTCAGCTGGGACTTCCACTCTGGCTGGTAGAACTTCGACATGCTGCAACTCATGAACATCTGCCTAGTCTTGAAGTACTGCGTGAGGCAGCGCAAGAGGTACGTCTACGACGGTTATGGCACGATTCATATTCTCAATTTTGGTATAGTCGATGACCTGGCTACTCCATAACTACTTTCTTCCTACCCTCAACCCCTCCATTACGCAATTATCCCAGGAGAAACCTTTGAGGCCACTATCCCCTGTCTTGAAACAGTACAAGAATGTCATGAAGATCACTACTAGAGACGCGTCGCTTAAAGGTCAATACAAGCCTGTTTTGGCCACGCTGTTGAGGGATCTGGAAAGATGGATAGCGGAGGCCAAAGTGGCTTTCTTTGAGGATGCCGGGGGTGCGGAATGGGAGGTGGGAGGTGAGGCGGTGAAAGAAATAGATCCGAAGGAGAGGCGGGCCTTGGAAAGATTTTGTGACGGTCTCTTGGAGAAAGGTGCTCTCGTGCCTCTGTCAAAGAAGTAGCCCATTTTTTCGGCTTTCGCCGGCAGCCTTCATCTCACCAAACTGTTGACAGAAAACGAACTGGAACGTCAGAAGCCTTTCTACCACCTTCTATCTCTGTCTCACTCTGGACACCTCTCCTGGAGCATGTACAAACACTTCATGCTCAATTTTTACCACTCCTTGCGAACCGGATTGTAACCAATCTTCTTTCACCACAACAAGGTGAAGACACTACGCAAGATCGATCGTATTACCTGTGCATCTCCCAGTGGGCCTGCTGGATCTTGCGGCGGCTCGACGAGCAGGACGCAGAGACAGGGGAGTCAGTCAAGGTGGACCTGGTGGTTATTTTAATGCAAGCACTGGGGCACGCAGACCAGCAAAGGGGCCGAGAAGTGTCAGTTATCTTCCATCTGTGCAATCTGCTGTATCGAAATGGTTGCTCATGCCCCATCTAGTGCCTTCAACCTTCTTCACGAACTGTGTCGGGATATTTCACACCTAGAAGAAATACTCGGTGCACTCAAAACCCTATCTTTGGCCAACTCTGGTAGTCAGGTATGGTATCCTTGATTTCAGCATACAGCCCGACTAATAGATCACTCTCAAGGGATGGAAGTCTGATGATATGACCGAGATGAATCGGCGACTAGAGGTTTTACAGACGGCCATTGTGAACACTACTCCAACGACATCTGACTCGACCGTGGAAGATGTCGTTGGCGAAGAAGCCATGCTGACTGATGAGGAAGAGCTACCGCCAGGGTGGCGGCTGTTGGTTGCACATACGTGCTGGAAAGCGTGCCCCATTGGTGTATATCACTGAGTTAGTTCGGTTCTGATGAGCGCGCCGTTTCTTGAAGCCGTATAGTTTACATACGCTCGTGTCCCGCCATGTTATTCTGATTCTGTATTGTCATTTGAACCCGCCTTGCAGCGGAGCATCCACCACAACCCTGTCTCCCCATACGTTCCCCCCTTCTGGAAGGAAGCGGCACCACAGGATTCTGCGGAGTATCCTGTTAGGACTCATAGGATAAACTCAAATAGTCGGATGGTTCCAGCTCTGATCGAGAAGTCTTTACAGGTTTTGGGCTCTGCTCTTTGTAGCTACCTAACAATCAAGCGAACCAGCGAACATTGGACCTGGGTGACACGGTTTCTCCTGATTCTTCTCACCAACTTGATGGTCACCTTGCGGATGCAATTCAATGGAATGTTGAAGAAATCATTAAAGTACAGTAAGGATTCCCGATGAGAAGATTTACGAATTGGTCAATGTGTTCCATTTGATGGGTTCTCTTACTGTATTAGCCTCGGTATGTACACTTTACAATGTGAAGGAATGAATAGGTCAAGTGATTGTAGATGGATGACGAATTAGTGAGAAAAAAAGGCGAAGAGGAAGATCCAAACGAATATAGTTGAAGGAGACAACATGTGGGACCCATTACCTCCCGAAGATATTACAATGTAATCACCGTCCTAAAAGAAAATCCGTTAGATATTCCGACCCTCCGGGATAGTTTGATTCGTCGTAGAACGAGTTGTAGATCGACTTGGCTTGCTAACTGCAGAAGGCCGCCTCACCGGACTGAGGACGACTGGCACATCTGATGGCTCCGAAGTAGTAGTCGTCGCAGCTGCGCTGGTGGTACTGTATCTGGCCGTCCTGGAAGTGGTGTCTTCCAAAGACCTTGATGCAAGGGCAGGGGTCGGCGCCTCGGTATTGTTGGCATATCGGGGAGGCAACTCGACGACTGATGTTCCATCTGCGTGATATACGGTAACGGGAGCGCGCCCACCATCATGGTGAACAACATAGATCTGGTTGTTGCGTGACGATCCAGCTCCATCTGACGTCGCTGTAGGCGAAGTTTGCATCTCTATTGCATCGTCGCGACCACCTTGCAACTTCTGTATGGGTTGTGGCTGACTGCGCTCTGTGAACGGTTGGATAGCTGGTTGTGTGCCACCACGTAGGCGGCCAAAGATGCCACTTGAGCTCCCAGTCGCCGGTACGAAGGTGTCATCTCCCGAAGGTTCGCCGACAATGAGGTTATTTCGCGATGAAACAGACCTCAGCGGAGATGTGGGGTCTGCTGATTCGAAGTCCCGTTTCTCCCCGTAAACAGGCGTTTTCCTGCATTTGAAGAACACGAACGCTGCGGCCAGGCCAGCCAATACTCCAGCCACCAGGCCGCCAAAAGCTGCACCGATTGCAGCACCCGCTTTGATGCCTGAATGTGAGGAACTTGATGCACT
Source organism: Clitopilus passeckerianus (assembly GCA_944990035.1). Classification (NCBI taxonomy): domain Eukaryota; kingdom Fungi; phylum Basidiomycota; class Agaricomycetes; order Agaricales; family Entolomataceae; genus Clitopilus; species Clitopilus passeckerianus. Next base: position 1,435,553 of record CALYLX010000112.1, on the reverse strand, counting down.
GTCAGACGCAAAGGGTGAACATCTCTTAATTCAAAGTTCAGAACTGTGATCGGCCCACCTCGGTAGTACGGCAAGATTTGACAAGCAAGCTGTGCTTCCTCCGCCACCGCTATGTAAGGGGCCATTAGCCCAGAAGTTTCCGGCTGAGTCAACCATGCTGATAAAGAACGGGGACGCCCAGGAGAGTGTTACTGTCCAGTTACGAGGCTTACTATCCTTTAGAGTGAAGTTGAGAGGAGGGTGCAGTGATGGAGCAATCTAGAGGCCTGTGTGAGAATAGCCCCAAATTATCTAGGGTGTGCAATTACCGTCATGACATATGGTGGCGTTCCGTTCTTGGGAGTGAGCTGAATATCGGTACACTGTTGGAATAAGAGCCGTCAGTAAGCTTGTAACAATATAAAATTCCTCCACGACTTGCTTGGTCAATCCAGCCATATTGAGACAAGGGTCCGTTGTTGACTTTAGCCTCGACATCCAAAGGCCCCAGAGGGAAAGTAGCATTCTTGCAATTTGACGACCCAGGTATCATAGTGTGAATTTCCCGACAACCGCCTGTATTCCCGAATGCATCAAACTAGGTCGATCCCGTTGAGTTTCTAGGAGCGAAGGGCTCGATGAAAGTCGTGTTCCTCACCATACAGCCTTGCCACTGTCAAGAGGAAGGTTCAGTGAGATGGTCGGTGACAACGTTGACAGCGACAAACCAATGTTCCAGGTCCAAATGGCACTTGCCAATCCTAGCATGTATAAGCCTTATTCGACGTAGTAGATGTGATAAAGCAACTCACAAAGGTGAGACTACTGCCAGCATCCACCACAAATGGGAATACGAAAGCGCTTTGGAATAGCATGAGAGTAGGTCGTTTCGTCGATGGTCGTAGACTCACGATGTATAGATTTGGATGGTATATGGTGCAGTTGAATCGGGTCTGAAACAAGGACCATTGAGCGAACAGTCCAAGATGCATAGTTGAGGAATAAGTACCCAGTAGCGCCATTACGATTCCAGGCAAAGTGAACAGTCTCGCATTGTTCTACGGCAATTATTAGGAGTCGACTCTTGTAGGTAATCGAAGAGTATGTGCGCACGGGTAACGGGGACGGGAACAGCTTGCGAAGTCGGATGTTGATCCCAGAACCACGACTTATTTCACGGAAGGTCAAGATCTTTGAGCCGTAGCGACGGTAAGGCGCCTTACCTGAACCATCCAATCGCTTGAATTGGTTGCATTGTAGGTATTCGCTGGAAGAATAGCATTCACTGGCAAGAGGAGGAAAGACAAGAATTTTAAGGATAATGAGTGACCTGGACGTTGGCTGGGCGCCATGGTGGTCAAAAAGGAACCTACGGCAACCGTCGGGGATGCCACTTGAAGCTTTTAGGATAGCTGCTTCTATGAAATTCAAGCATGGTCATCAATTTGGATTCAACCCTTATTCGGTTACTCGTGGTTAAGAAGATCCCTCCTGGCAATGATCAGTGGCTATTCAGTAGAACATGTGCCAGTGAGAATGAGGAGAGTTTTATGATTGATAGAAAGTGCAGTAACATCAGACTATGATACGAGTCCATGATACGACATAGAAACGAATTCTGAGGCAGAAAGCTGGAGAAATACAAATTGTTGGAATCAATGATCGTGTGACGTCTGTGACAGCTAAAATGGCTATCACGGTAAATGTATTACGTACCCGCCTGTACGTCACTCAGACGAAGGGTCCTCAGAGTCAAGTCACCGCAGTATGAAGCTCAATACGCCGATACCACAACCTCTGCCCAAAGAATGCGAAAAAGCAGCCAAAATATGTATGTAAAGCCTCCGTTGCAACGTGTACAGAAACCTTAAGCCGTGGCCTAGTTCGGACATTTGTGGACAGCGGAAACAATGGCTTGGACGGCGTCATTCCTAGATCGGTGCTAGAAAATGCCAAAGGCTTTGCGATCTTTACCATTTTCAAGGCTGGATTCGTTTTCTCTGCAAGAGCAGGCAGTGGGATTGTCATAGCTAAATTGGAGGATGGTTGTAAGTCTCCGATTCTTCGCAGCGCCTAATATCGCCTTATTCTCGTTCAAGCATGGTCTGCTCCAAGTGCTATTGGAACTGCGGGGTTGGGCTTGGGCACTCAATTAGGCGCAGAGATGACAGATTTTCTGGTTATACTCAACACACGTTCAGTTCGTCCATCTTTTGATTCATATTCAGAATTTCCTAACATTAACTCAGGCGATCGTGAGTCTGTTCAGTCAAATATACTCTTGAAAGGCACCTTAATCGTGCTCCAAAGCAATCATTCATGTCCGCGGGGTCACTGTCTCTTGGAGGAAATATGAGCATTGCTCTCGGCCCTCTCGGAAGAAACGGAGAAGCGTATGGTTCAGTCAATACGAAGGGGAAGGTAGCCGCCATGTCAGTGAACCCTATATCTCATAGATCGTCTTATTCATTTGAATGGTTCTTACAGGTATAGCTACTCAAAAACTCGGGGACTCTTTGGAGGAGTCTCCATAGAGGGATCCGTCATCGTGGAACGTCAAGATGCCAATGCCCTTGCGTATAATTCACCTGTGACTGTTCGAATGCTACTAGGGGGCACTGTTGACCCTCCACCTTGGGCTTCTAATCTGATAACTACTCTCGAAACATGTACGGGGCTCCCCGGAAATCGGAAGTGGGTATCGGGCGGCATAGGCGCTGCAGATGGCCACTATGCTTTCGGAGGCTTAGCCAGCCCGGGGTCCGAATCACCCTCGCTGTTCCGCAAGACAAAGAAAGACTCAAAACCTGCGTTTCCACCTGCATCCTGGGGTGCCGCCAAAGACTCCGGATCCTACTTCGATCATCAAGAGACTACGACTCCTCCTGCGTCCAGTACTAGTCGTCCCAGTTGGGAGTGGAACCCAGATTCTTCCCGCCCCACTCCTTCCAGGGCATACACTGATATCCCTCGAGATGCACTCGTCAAACAGCATCGGTTTAGTCAGTCACTCAGCAATGCTCCCTTATTTGGTCGCTCGAACTCCTTGTTCGACTCAAATATGGGAGAACGCTCCCATCGACAGTCGAGGAGCCTGGCACAAATGCCACTATCGTCAAATCCGTTCTCAGAAGAGCCGTCCTCTCCCAAACCAAACGATGATTATGACCCGTATGCTCGGCACGACATTTCGGTCCTTTTTATCAAGTCAAAGCCAGAGTTAGCGCAACCCCTGCAACCTCACGAAGGTGTCGCACGTGCAATAGCCATGTTTGATTTCAAGGCTGTAGAGGTCAGTCAACATGTTTTGATTTCTGTTATCGCGTTCCTGAGGCTTTGGCGTAGTCTGGAGATCTGTCGTTCTCGAAGGGAGATATCATCACCATAACCCGGAAGAGTGGAAGCACAGATGATTGGTAGGTCCTTGAATATCTCTTGCCGGGCGTAACTGATAACTTTTTAAATAGGTGGACAGGAAAAGTTGCTGACCGTAAAGGAATATTCCCCGCAAACTTCATTGAAGTTGTATGAAGAAGTGTATCTTAACCTGCATCTCATTTTTATCTCGACAATATGTATCAATACGCATTAACATGATGTAACAATTTGACAGGCATTACTGAAGTAATAGCGTAGATTATTGAAGTATCTATATATACGTCCTTGGTAGAACCGTCCACAATGCTATCGTCGCTGTTCCTTTGCTCACCTGAGGAAAGCCACGCTAGGATGTGGCATATCCTCTTCATCACTTTCTATCTCAATCACATCACGGTCTTGAAGAGTAGGAGGAGCGTGCCTCATATGCCAAGCGCTAACTCGAGGATGTGCTTGCACTCTGGAAGTCGCCCGTTAGTTCTGTTCCAGTAGAGAATCACATTAGCATACTTAGTCGCATCAAAGTTGAGAACTTCTAGTTGTTCTATTCGCGTGGCACGCGAGAGAGCGACGTATGCTGCAAGGACATTAGAAACTTGGTAAAACATGCGTTCAAAACACCCTTACCTTGTCCTTTCTCGAAGGTTTTGCGAAGGTCAACTTTGACCCGCTCAAGTGTTTGTCCTTGCGACTTGTGTACGCTGAGCGCCCAGGCAAGGATCAAAGGCACCTGAACGCGGATGCCTTCCATACCCCCGTCCGCATTCTGGACAGAGAAGTCTTGTGGGATACAGAGAATCTCTTTGCCGCCGATGAACCGAACGACAGGCCATAATCTGCTGTCGTCGGGTAGGTTCTTGTTCTCATTAATAGTCGGGATCTCTATGTGTTCCTTTCGTGCTTCGGATACTTTGGAGAACCTGGCAACTTGTCCCACAGAGCCATTCACCAAGGAACCTTGTATCAAGTTCTGAAGTTGGGAAGACTTAGATTTGGCGAAACGCTGGATTTAGTTTACGTACCTTGACCAACATGACCTGGGCCCCGACCTGAAGAAATCTTCAGCTAATTGATGCCATAGAATGATCAATCAACGAACTTTTAGCTGAATATATTTGGGAACCACCAGGCGCTCAAGGATCCTCTCGAGCTGTTCGTCGGACACCATTTGCCCATTAGCGTCAACACCTCCCCGGTCGTAGGCAGGGTAGGATTGTTGTTGTCCCCCCAGTTGCTTAAGCCTGAGGGAATTGGAGTTATTGACTTCAAGCCGGGTGGGATACCTGAAAACGAAATTTGTTTTGAGTCCTGACTATCGAGAAGGGAACACTTACAACTCAGTTGGCTCGATACCATCTGTATAACTGACCGTCGAGCCAGATCCTTGAAGCTTTGAATCATATTAGCATCAAGCCTGCCGAACCGCATTGCGTTCAACATGTTGATCAAGGCTAAAGTCGCGGATGAGCAGGGGGACAGAATAAAGCCATAGGGAGTAGCTACTTTGATTCTTTTGGCGATAAACTCTACTTAGGAATACTGGCGGTCCAATGCACGCATTCCATTGGTCTGCTTCGAAGGCAAATTTGGTGTCTGAGGCCCTAGATACCGGCGGCAGCTGGAAAAAGTCGCCAGAAAGGACTAGCTGAGATGGCAGGAGTAGTCACTGTAATTCACTTCTCAAGGGACGGCAAGTACCTGTATTCCACCGAACGGATCTCTACTGTCCCTCATTCCTCGCGCAATTAGCTCCTAGAAAGTATGAATATGAGTGGCACGTTCTGGTGGCTGGTGCCAGTATGTACGAGCTTATCAAACAGGTCGCCGTCAACCATGGAGACTGACAATGGGTTAACCAACATTTATGGGCACATCGAGCTCGACTCACTCTCGTCAATGATCAGGATCTTCACATTTTGCCAACGACGCTTGATGGGCTCAAAGCGCTTTACTGCAAAAAACTTGCCAACATAATTGGACGGTTTCTGGTCGCCTAGACCGATTCCAGCCCATGAATGTAGTGTGCTCCCGCCAATGTTGACCGCAGCAATTCCAGTAGACGCAGTGATCCCAAGCGATTGGCCTGACGCTCCAACCCAGGCGATAATTTCGCGGAGCAGAACCGATTTACCTGTACCTGTACCATGTCAGATGAACTGGGCTCTTCTTACACCATTTCAAAAGAAAATATCACCTGCGGAGCCCGTAAAGAAAACACTTCTACCCGTCTTCACCATGTTGAGAACTTGCTCTTGTTCTGGAGAAAGCGTGAAGTCTTTTGCAATGGGCAAAACCTCATCTATCGGGGCAGTCGAATGGCCCGGGTGGGAAGATGGTCCGGCATCTTGAGATACGTTTGAAGGTATTGGCCTTGAGGGTTCCGCCGTTGGAGGCGGCCCCTAGGTATTGTGCCTCCACGAACTTTCAATTCATCTAGGATGCATGGGGTTATTGGGTAGGTATGTCAATATTAGACCAACGAATGGGCGCTCACTATCTAGCCAGTCTTGCGCATCCTTTCTCGAAAGGAAACTCCTATGGATTGCGCCCGGATATCGAGATACCTGGAGATGTTGAAATTCAGGGCTTCCTTTCACACTCGCGAATTCTGCTGAACTATGAATCACCTGAGATTTGCACTGTGGGTGAACTTCAGCATTCAAGAGCCCCTCGTCAATTTAGGTGGGCCATACCTCATCCCACGTGTCGACTATCTGTGGACCTTTCCTGCCTATGCAGATAGCATAGTGTTTCCTCGCCGCTTTTGGCATGTCTAGCGTATTTGGTAGCCTCTGGTCAACAGTGCGGTGACGCGACGCGACGCGTGACAGATCGGATCAGGCTCTCTTATTTACCACCACGGTGTCGACAAGGGCCTCTGGCTTAATTGTGATCAGACTCTACAGGGTTATTAAAGACTCAATGCGAACCGAATGAGCAGAATAACAAAGTACTATGCCGTTCTTAGCGGACGAGACGGTCCTCGAATCTACGACAACACCAGTGATGTGAGTTGCGCCACATGCTCTGCTTAATGCCATGTCAAATACCTGAGAGCTGACGGGAACCCAAACACAAAGTTTAAACAAGCAGTTAGTCTGTCCATATTAGCCGATATAGATCAAGCTCAGTTTCTTCCAGACTCATCATTTTGGCTCTTCCTGCTCTAAATCCTTCTTCACGTACGACGATGCCGCCGCATGGCTTGCAGAAAAGGGCGTCCAGATTGATCGTTTTAGAGGATGGAGAACACATATCCTAGCCAATCGCTCCGCAGTTCTCTCCCGAAGCCCATCATTCATCTCTTTAACCGACTCGGCCTCCTCGTCTTCAAGTTGCAGTGGAAGTTACGCCATTTCCGAGTCGGTTACAGCAAATGTTGAGCATTCACAAACATCCATTTCGATCAAAACAGAAGCCTCATCCTCAAGTGTATCTGAAACTGGCCCGGCGGCGGCTTCTCAAGCTCCTCCCATCGAGCTCTCAGACGAGCAGCGTGCTGTTCTGAACCTAATCAAGTCAGGACAAAGTGTGTTCTTCACGGGTGCTGCAGGTGAGGACCAATGGTTTTGGAAACATAAGGCCTAGTATCTGCAGACCTGACACCTCTGCAGGAACCGGTAAATCAGTACTCCTTCGAGAAACCATTCGCTCTCTCAGAGAGCATGGTGTCTGCGTCGCAGTCACCGCCACCACTGGCATTGCTAGTGTCAACATTGGTGGATGTACCATTCATTCATTTGCCGGGATAGGGCTTGGCAAAGAGGAAGCCGAACAGCTAGCAGAGACGATATCACGCTCGTCCAAAAAAAGGGACCGATGGAGGGCTACGAGGGTCCTTATCGTAGATGAAAGTACGTAGCTCAGATCTTTGAAAAGATCCCCAGTTAGGAACTCATATTGGTGGCAAGTTTCCATGATGGATGGTCGTCTGTTCGACAAGCTGGTACGTTCCCATCTCCTGACGGACAAGAGCAAGTATAATTGACCATGGCCCTCAGGAACTCATAGCCAGAGTAGTGCGAGATTGTGAACTACCGTTTGGCGGCATGCAGGTCAGAGCACCGAGTTGAATTGTGAATCATGTAGCTGAATCACCCCTCAGCTTGTGTTATCTGGTGACTTCTTGCAGCTCCCTCCTGTGCCTGATGAGAGCCACGAGCATCGCATGCCCTCTACCTTTGCTTTTGATGCGATGACGTGGAGAAAATGTATTCATCGCACCATCATTCTCAAGCAGGTTTTCAGGCAAAAGGACAATCGTATGTGCCTCCTTGATATCCCACCCCAGCGCTGTCTACTCACCGTCAACATCAGGCTTTGTTCGAATCTTAACTGCAATGCGGAGAGGTTATCTCACTGCAGAACATATCACGCAGCTTCGATCCTTAAGAAGACCTCTTGTGTACCCTGACGGCATTGAGCCAACATATCTGTGCGCCGTTAAACCAAGCTTTCCATTAATGAGGCGTGACAAATTCACATGTTTCCATGCTTCAGCTTCCCAACCCGGAAAGAGGTAGAAGCTTGCAACAATAATCGACTTGCAGCTCTAGTGGGCAGCCCTCAAGAGTTCCGTTCGATGGATAGTGTAGGGTACGATTATAAATGCAACCCCATTCCAAGGAGCGCTGCTGATAGGCTTTTCGAACAATTCAACACACCGAGGAAGATATATCTTAAGGTATGAATTGAAGTCTTCATCTCACTACAGACAGGGCCATCCTTATCTAATGATTTGCAGGCTGGTGCCCAGGTTATGCTGCTTCAGGTACGCTAGTCTCACATCGCCATACAATTAATTCCTGAGCTAAAGTTCTGGAACCAGAACGTCGTCCAAGGCTCTCTAGTCAATGGTTCCACAGGAAAAATCATCGACTTCCTGACCACCCACGAGGCAATGGACCGCAAAATCCAGATCGCTCAGCCTCAGCCATCACAGATCCCTGAACGGTATGCTGGCGTGCCCACCACGAGCATCACAGACGACAGGTTTTCGAAACTGGAAAGATTCCCATTGGTCCTTTTCACTAATGGGCTCGAACTCTTATGTGCTCCCCTCGAGTTTACTGTACAGGGTTTTATGGGAAACGTTGAAGTTCGGCGTTTCCAGGTCCCCCTGATGCTTGCCTGGGCAATGACCATTCATAAGTCTCAGGGACAAACCCTTCCACGAGTGAAGATAGACCTGGGTCATGTGTTTGAAAGGGGACAAGGCATGTGGCTCTCTCCTCGGTCCCGCCTATGCATACCTGACTGGGCTTTCAGCTTATGTGGCCATCTCTCGAGCAGTAAAAATGGAGGATCTTGAGATCGTCAATTTCCATCCGGGAAAGTGAGTCTCTAAAATCTTGTTGTATGAATTGTACAGGCTTCTGAGTGTGCCGTATGTCAGGGTCATGGCGCATCCTCGAGTCATACAGTGGCAAGAGGAATCAAACAAGACATGTGCTTTTGACGAAGAAATGGATTGCGAGGAGGCTGTCTTATCTTTTTGGGAAAACTTCTGATGATTTGGACGCCACACGCTCTCCTTCATCGTCGAAACCAAGAGCCCCTAAAGTTATCGCTTTTACGTCCAACATGTTATCAATTAGGAGAAGTTCACGAATTACCAGTGTACATATACTATTTTTTGACTATTTTTGGCTTCTTCTATCAAAGGGATGTGTTTTTACTCCCTTGAATAAGAGGAACTCTGTACTTTGGCAGTACTTGGAGAGACTGTTGATGTGAGAAATTGAAGCAACTCTAAGCAAGTCACATGGAATTCATTGACCGTCAACAGCCATCAACGTGTTTCTGACGCGACATCCACGCGCTCGCGCGTGAATTCAAGGCTCATGCTGAATCTATGGGAAAGGACAAACATGCGGATTGGTTTGCTATCTTGAATGGAAGGGACGGCCCTCAAATATACGACAATAAATGCGACGTGAGTCAGTCCACCAGCATTATCACAGACGGGTTACTTAGTAGTCTTTCCCACAAACTCAGTTCGAGAATGCGGTGAGCGGTGTGGCCCTGCACATCTCTGGCTTCACGCAGAAGTCTAACAGGCTTCTAGAAAGCGGGATGCACGGGCATTTGCCACCGTACCTTCCCTAATTACAACAGTGCTATCAATTGGCTAAGACGTGAGGCAGGTCCAGCAGCCCTTGTCAAATTGGCCAAAGGACATCCACCTCCGATAAAATACACACCCACAGCTCCGCTAACGCCTCAAGTCTCGATATCAAGTTTGGATGATAATGCCCCTCCATCGGAAGATCCACCAGAAGACCCTCTCGAGATCGAGGACATACCTACTTCCAACACCTCTCCTCCTCCAGTGGTGGCTCAATTATCCTCAGAGCAGAAAAAATGCTCAGCCTGGCAATGTCAAGGAGAAATGTCTTTTTTACTGGGCCTGCTGGTGCGTTCGGGTTCTCAAAGTTTCTATCTCTCCCTCTAAAAGTTATCGTGACAGGTACAGGGAAATCTTTCTTACTTCGCGAAATTGTCCGGAGCCTGAAGTCAATGGGGAAAATTGTTGCAGTTACCGCTACAACAGGGATTGCGGCGCTGAACATTCAAGGAAGGACTGTACATTCGTTTGCAGGTGTACGCCTCTCCAATCCTAGTATCAAGAAATTGGTGGACAAGATCCTTAACGATACAACAAAGTCGGAGGGCAATTTGAAGGACAGGTGGACACTTACTGACGTCCTGATTATTGATGAGAGTGCGTTCATGCCACAGTGCGAGTTTTTAGCTGCTAATGTTGCTTAGTATCCATGATGGATGGTCGATTATTCGACAAGCTGGTATTTGAATCTATTGTCCAGGCGGTATCGTTATCTGACTGCGGAATATCGACAGCAAAGTATAGCTCGGTTTGTAAGAAAAAAGCCAAGCCATTTGGTGGCATGCAAGTTAGGCACCATGTTCAGCCATTCAGCTGCAAGGAACTCATTCAAATTCTCAGTTGATCCTATCTGGGGACTTTTACCAGCTTCCTCCTGTGGAGGACAAAAGCTACAAATTCACAATGCCGTCAACGCTTGCCTTCGAAGCCCGATTTTGGGATAGCTGTGTCGACGACGTCATATTCTTGAATCGAGTGTTTAGGCAGAACGACAATGGTAACCATTCCCCCGACCTCCCAAGACGTAAGGCTAATACAGACCATAGCGTTCCTCTCGGTCCTTGGAGCCATGCGCAGAGGGCAGCTCACCTTTGAGCACATCCAACGCCTTCGGTCTTTGTCCAGGCCGCTTGTGTATGAAGGTGGCATTGAGCCAGTGTATCTGTGAGAATGTCGCCTCTGACTCGTCATTACTATCGGCTACGTCTGCTGATTACATCTCCTAGTTTCCCCAAGCGCGACCGTGCTAATGCCTGCAACTTCGATCGTTTGGCTGCCTTACCAGGATCTGAGGTTGTTTTCACCGCCCATGACCGTATTGGATATGATTATGATGGCAACCCCATACCCGAAAAGGATGCAAAAGAACTGCTGGAAAGACTGACTGCCCCATATCTCACATTAAAAGTAAAAACCTTTATCGTCAACCGTCCCAATTAGAACTGACTAAAGACTACAGATCAATGCCTAGGTTATGTTGCTAAAGGTCTGGCAGTCTTCATGCATCCAAATTACATCTCACCTTTGGGCCTCCTCCAGAATGTGGTACAAGGCTGCCTTGTCAATGGATCTATTGGCAAAGTGGAGGAGTTCGTGACCGTGCACAACGCGATGGCAAGAGCAATACGCATCGCTTGCCCACAGACTGCAGAAGTGGATGAACAATACGCAAACTCAATGCTGAAGGAACTTACAGAGTCAAATATCATATCAACAGGCGAAAAGTACCCACTTGTGCTTTTTGAGAATGGGAGGCAACTACTCTGTGCACCGTTGGAATTTGTTGCAGAAGGCTTCATGGGCAACATTGAGGTCCATCGATATCAAGTGCCCTTGGCACTAGCTTGGGCTATGTCGATCCACAAATCTCAAGGCCAGACCTTGGAACGGGTCAAGATTGATCTAGGAGAAACGTTCGAGAAAGGCCAAGGCACGCCCTCCTTCACACTAAAACACAGCTTACTGACTCATCGCTCTTGTATAGCTTATGTCGCAGTGTCCCGTGCAAGGAGTATGGATACTCTGCAAATTGTGAACTTTGACCCTGGGAAGTGAGTCTGATCATGTCCACCTGCGGAAAGGCTGGCATTAAATATCTCCAGGGTCATGGTTCATCCAAAGGTCCTCAAGTGGGAGAGAGACCTTGAGCGCTCTATGGCAATTGATTTTGAAAACGAGATGGATACCGATGAAGCATCACGTTCCTTTTGGCAGAATAGCCAGTTGTAGAAGCTTAATTTGTACCTTGAATTTCTGATATCTGGGAGTGAAAGAATATGCCAGCGATGTGCTGTTTAAAGGTATGTCAAGTATGTAATACCTGGTCATTTGACATCATTCGTTCAAGTGATCGAATGACATCCGGGACGGATGAGAAAGGTAGCCCAGCTATATTGTCAGGAATAATCGTCACTTGGGACACAAACTCATAACAGTAATCTACATATTTACCATGTCCTCTTACGGTCCCCTTATATGTTTAAAAGTCATTATGATTACAAATTAAAGTGCGTAACAGGATCAGGGAGAAACTACCAGAACCTTCTGCGAGGGCCCGTAGGAAGAGGCGGTAGGTTCAAGGGGCAATAAACATACTACTGTGGAGTATGCGGCTCTGTGTCTTGCGGCTCTTGGGGAGGCGTAGGAGGCAAAGGTGTATTCACGCGATCAATAGTTTGGAACGGATCGACATCAACCCGCCCATCATCCCCTGAGCCAGAACGTCGAGGAAGCGCAAGAGGAGAGAGAGGAGGGCTTTCCGAAGTCGTAAATGGACGCGATGGCAAGGGAGGAGGGGTTTCTGGTCTTCCCCTGCTTGGAGATGTTGCGGCCGCTCGAAGAGATGGATGTATGCTATTAGCTGGACGAGCTGGTAGTGTTGGGGTAAAATCTTGTGGTGAAGCTCTAGTTTGAGGCGTAATCCTCGATGGATCTGGAGTAGCAGGAAGAACTGTTGCTACTTTGGTGTTCCTTGATCCATATGAGTATTGAGCGGCAGCCTCTCCAGCTGGTGTTGGAGGTAAAGGCGGTGACTGATGTGTAGCGGGGTTATGGCGGTCATCGTATAGCGCATGCGCGTTAATGATGAGGTCCTCCATAAGGGAGTCCTTCCAGGTCTGTACGCTGAGCAGATCACCACCTTTAGGCATCTCATCCTCGCCAAAGATGACGCCACCGAAGACAATGGCAAGATTCTTGGGGTCCATCTTATTCTTCTCACTCCTTGCAGCAACCCGTGCTAGGTGCGCCACAATCGCCTTCAAAGTCGCCTGGTGGACCGGGGGTATCCTCCGTATTTTAGACCGAAGGAGCATGAAGTTACTGGCTTTGTGATCAGCTGTGAAGAAATTGAGCATTCATTGCTTGACTTCGAAATACATCTTGATACTAACCGAGATCCTCTGTGTGCTGAATGCGGTCTTGAAGTGGGAACTTGAAGACTGGTTCAGATAGTTCACGAAGATATTGCTGGAGCTCAAGGTCAGTTGAAGGTCCTCACACCTTGTATGGGCGTGAACAGACCTTCATCAAGGATGCGACAGCGTAAACATCGTCTCTCTGGGGATTGAACTGGAAAACATCTTCATTTCTCTCGATTTCATGCTGGAGCTGAAAAACAATGAATATGAGGTATAATCTCATGAGGATAGGCATACTGATTGAACGACTGCATGTCTCCCAGACACCTATAACGAAGATCAGTCTTACACGGAAGAAGAGGTTAGTCGTACGAACCCTGTATATACCCTCACTCTCCAGACCCCTTCTATCAATTTCTTCGATACATATCCTAATAATCTTCGGAATCTCGCCTTCCTGTAGGCCTTTTGAAGTTGCATAGTCAACCAGACTGATTCCAAAGATGAGATCGTTACAGGGACCGACAACGCCATGCTGGTATAGAATGCGCTCAGGGATCGCAGACGCCAGAGAGCGGGGTATATATGCTCTCAGCTTTGCAACGTCCTTCTCAGGTGCTATTCTATCAACGACCGAGCGGGCGTGCTGCGATAGCTGAGACTGTGTTGTACATGTCGCGCTAGGCAAATGGGTGACTGTGAGTGCCAGCTCGAAATTCCGGAGTCCAGGTGATCGTACGTCAAGTTATCAGTGTATCTTTCAAGAGCCTTCTTGACTACTATGGATGCTTCTTCAACGAACATTTCGAGGCTCTGCAGCGACGCGATGAATACTGCTTTACAAATGGATGGACGGGACATACAGTAAATCCAGCCTCAAGAATCTTCGTACGCCTCAGGCGTAGGGTTTCTAGCCAATGAACACCTTTTCGATATTCTTTGTCTAGAGGGAATATTCGAATCGTATCAACTTTCACACAAAAACCTGCATACCTGCATCATCGGCCTCTCTCTTGGTACGGACAGTCTTCAAGGCCTGGTTCTCTCTGTTGCCGCCGAGACTGTCCTTGACGGTTCCGGTTTTATCAAGGAACCCCATCAACTGGTTTAGTTGTTTCTTTCCTGCGTATAGGTTAGCGTAAGGGCATGATAGACATGAAGACCGATAGCCAATTCACCTTGATGAGCCAAATCTGAAAATGCAGTTGATGAGGAGGGCGACCTGTTCCTATGAGGGAGCCCGCTACCTGACGGTCGACGATCGAGAGGCCGTAGAGGCTGCGGCCCAGTAACAGTGGGGCGAGATGGTTGGGATGGATTCGATTTAGTGTTCGTCAGGTGGTGGAAGGGCTCCGAAGGAAGGGTAGTTGGCATGAGTGTCGGGGAGGTGGGCGACATTGTGGCCACAGCTTTCTTTTGCTCCTGTTACGCGTTAAAGCAACCGCCGATCTTCAAAGTACTGCTGTGGTATACCTCTACTTCGCTGAACTTCTTTATGTAACGAGCTTTCAATTTTGGAAGAACAGTCTCCGCATATTCTTGATATGCCAAGCCGGACTCTTTGAGATCTTCCTTGATTCGTTTGCGAGTGCGATCTTGGGTATCCTGTTCTAGTTTTGAGCAACAGCCTTCTGGGGTTGAGAAGGGTGTATACCTTCAACGCAGTTAGAGGATTGAGGATGTCTGACACCAACGTGGTGCAAAAGGCTTCCCTCGCCTGCGCCTCTGTTGTTGATGTCAGGCCGCAATTTGACGATATAATCTGAAATTTCAACGAACCTCGCTCAACATTATCTCTAACTTCATTCCATACACTTCGGGTGGTGCTTAGTTCGCCACGGTCGTCGAGGTAGGTATCAAACGACTTGATTTTCTTGTGTAGTTTGACAAGCGAGTCGACGCTGCCCTAATCTCAGTATCACAGAAATCACGATAAGCCCACGAATGCTTACTAGACTTCCTCAATGCGCTTTCTGGTTGGCCATATGGTTCAATTTCGATTCACGTAATGAGCTAATGGCGAACCCACCGTTCCTGGAAGAAACTGATGTAGGAGTCTGAGAGAATACGCAGATGTGCATCGAATAATGGAATTGGTCCTTGCGGAGGCGGCGGGGAAAGGTCTGAGAGAGACGGCCTCGACGACGAGGGCTGTTGAGTGTCCATGAGGGCAACGTTAGTTATGTCTCTGGCTCAGGCCTGAAGTTGTTGATCTTGTGATATCCGCGTCAATGCGTATACAATTGGTTGCCAACTCGTGTTCAGTCCGCCTTGACTCAAACTTTCACGCTTTCTGCATTCCTCAAGCCAAGATATGGCGACATCATTCTCATTATGCTTTCAAATCGATCGAGTGTGTCCATTATGAGTCACTCAATTGGCTTTATCGACAGAGCCGCTGGAATCAACGGCAGTTGCTCTGTTGCTTATCATTGCACGTGAACACATATTGCGCCCGAAGTTGGTCCTCGATCAAATTTACCGTGTACATCGGTGCCGCCACTCCGTCAAGAGTCTCCAAGGGTCTACGCTTATAAGTACAGAACTTAGGAGGGAGTCATAAGAAGGCTTTCACATCCCACCACCCACTCATCTGAGGGATGTTTGCCTCCATACTGTCTCCACAGACGGGATATTTCTCCGCCTGGAGTTCCCAAGTTGTGATGTATACGTTCGACCTTGACAAGGAATTGCCGTACGTAGCTAGAGCAGTTTACGCAAAGACGCGTCGCTGAACCCATTTTCAGATTGCTTGAGCATTCTCTTGTGATTCCGGTTTATGTTGCAATCCTATCGACAATCTCACTCACCCTGCACACGATTTGGAAAGCCTTGAAAAACCTCAAGGCCCGACGAAGCTCACCTATCGTCTCTGAAGGTCAGGATGGAGATTATGCAAATGTCAACACCAGCCCTCCGTCCGTACGCGAAAGGCTCAGAGAACATGTCAGGAACCACGGCGGGAATGTCATTTTCGCTTTCAAGGTTACGCGCCTTGTAGCTTCTTCCGTCCTGCTGGCTCTTTCGGTCCGGTCTCTCATTCTTCTTCGTCACGAAAACACGTCTATCTACGGGCCTTCTTGGTCTAAGGACGCACAACTGGCCTTGGCAATAGGCATTTCCTATGTGCGTATTCAAAATCTGAGTGGCAGGGCCAAGACTGAAGTATTCCTCTAGGCTTACGCGTTCGTGCTCTCCGTGCTCGCTGTTTCCTTAAAGAGAAAGCAGAGCAGCGTATTGGCCTGGCATGTCAATACAGTATATCTTGTCTTTTTCACGGTATATGCCTACCGCGACTTGCTACCCCTGATGACTTTTGACGAGAAGCCTCTCGATCCACATGACGGTGGCTGGTTATGGGCCCAAATCTCTGCGCTTTCCTTAATGCCGTCGTCATCCCCGTGTTGATTCCTCGCCCATACATTCCCGTTGATCCAAAGGTTTGCCTATGCTTCCCTACTAGATTCGTGTTGACTTGACAATCTTCAGCATCCATCAGAAGTTCCGAACCCAGAGCAGACAGCCTCTCTTTGGTCCCTTGCTATATTTTCATTCTTGGATCCCATCGTTTTTCTTGCTTATCGTCTGCCACATCTATCCCATGATTTATTGCCTCCACTTGCGGATTATGATTATGCTCATCATCTGACGGAGAACGCTCTTCCAGTGAGTCTATTTTGAGAGCTGATGGACTTATTGTATTGACACATTCTCTGCAGCATCTTGATTCCTTCCAGAGGAATGATAAGCGCCATCTATTCTGGGGCCTTATGCGGGTGTTCCGCCGCGAGTACATAATTCTTGGAATAATGATTGCTCTTCAAGTCGTCTTCAGTTTTGCGTCACCGGTCGGTATCAAGCAATTGCTCTAGTATGCGGTTTCTTCTACCTTAAATCAAGGCTATATATTGATGACCTTGATAGTTATCTTGAGACCGGTGGAGAGGACGCCAAATACCGCCCATGGGTCTGGATCGCCTGGCTCTTTATCGGGCCGGTTGCAGGCTCTATTGCATGGCAATGGTATATATTCATCGCAGTATGCATCCCTACATTTTACTTTACGAACACCTTCTAACTCCTGACCCCAAGACGCGTACTTTGGTCAGAGCCGAGTGCATCATCACGCAGCTCGTATTTGAACACTCCCTGCGCATCCGCATGAAAGCTGAGGTTGAGTCGAAGTCCTCACCTGCAGTAACACCTGCAGACTCTGAAGAGGAATCTTCTTCTGACGATGACGGATTCTCTGAAACTCAGGCAGAGAGTACCCACAGCCTTTCAGCTTCAGCTGCTACGGACTCGTCAACATTATACTCGTCGACTGGGGAAGAGACTGTTCGAGCGAGCTCATCAAGTGTTTCCTCCAAAGGTTCACAAGATACCAAGAAGCCCTCCAAGGCTCGAACTCAGAAGGCCCCAGTTACAGAAGAGAAGACCACCTCGTCATCTGCAGACAACCTCGTCGGAAAGATAAACAACCTAATCACCACCGACATGGGGAATATTGTTGAAGCGAGGGACTTTTTGTTGGTTCTGCTATATATTCCTCTGCAAGTTGCACTGTGCACCGTCTTCCTCTATAAGGTGTTGGGTTGGAGGTGAGTCCAAGATATCTTTATATCTCTATACGCCTAAGCTGATTGGAAAATCCAGTGCATTTGCGGGTTTAGCTTCTATTCTTCTTCTGTTCCCTATTCCTGGCTACGTTGCCAAGCGCGTTCAAGGTGTCCAGCAGGAACGCTTGAAGCGTACGGATGGCCGAGTCCAAACTGTCACAGAAAGCAAGTGTATCATCTGAGCGACACCGGACGTTGCTAACCTGGCCAATCAGCCATGAATGTTGTGCGGATGATTAAGCTCTTTGGGTGGGAGAAGAAACTCGATGAACGTATCGCTGAGAAACGAGAGGAAGAACTCGTGTGGCTCTGGAAAAAGCAAATGCTCGAGCTCACCAATGGCAATTTGAAGTTTGTGGATGCGCGTTATCATCATAGTCTTGTCTGATCATACCCTCAGCTTCGTGATTCCGATCATAACGATGATTGTCACCTTCTCTGCATAGTACGTTTTCAATCTACTTTCGTCTGTATGCTTTGACTGAGTCCATTTCAGCGTATGTCACCCATTTTAGTGTGCTTTAACCAAATCCCCTCATACACTTCTAGACTGTACTCCAGAAGGAACAGCTCAGCGCTTCCAAGGTTTTCAGCTCCATGGCGGTCTTTGACCTACTACGAGACCAACTTCATATAGTGTTCTACTGCCTAACACAATGCATGACTGGCAAAGTCTCTCTAGACCGCGTTAACGATTTCCTGCATCAAGTGAGTCTTGGAACAAACTGAATGACCTGTCTAACTAATGCGCCTGAAGACGGAACTTTTGGATCAATTTTCGAGTGACAATGCAACCGAGCTACTGGCCAGCAATGTTCCTGCTGATGACGAAAGGATTGGTTTCCAAGATGCTACCTTTATCTGGTCCAATGATGCCCATGGGTCACTGACCCCATCAAAACGCAACTTCTCCCTAAGGGTTCCAGATCAGTTGACCTTCAAGCAGGGTCGCATCAACCTGATTGTTGGGCCCACTGGTTCTGGGAAGACTTCCCTCTTAATGGCTTTGCTAGGTATGTCTAACCCTCTACCTGCAACTCTTGGCCGGACTGAACTGTGCAAGGCGAAATGCATTTCCAGCCTCCCAGCCCTCAGTCATGGTACAACCTCCCACGTGGTGGTGGTGTGGCATATGCTGCCCAAGAATCATGGGTTCTCAACGAGACTATCAAAGTATGCACCGGAGCAGTTTTGTCCAGAAATTCTTGTTAACTTTGACCAGAACAACATCCTGTTCGGCGCCCCATACGAAGAGAAGCGTTATAAGAAAGTCCTCCATCAATGCTCTCTGGAGAAAGACCTCGAGCTTTTTGAAGCAGGGGACGCTACAGAAGTCGGAGAGAAAGGCTTGACTTTGAGTGGCGGACAGAAAGCGCGAATCACGTTGGCTCGTGCTGTCTACTCTTCTGCTAGAATTCTGCTGCTGGACGACGTACTTGCCGCCTTGGAGTAAGCGATCATTAATTTTCATCTTGCTCTTGATCTAATACGCTGCCAGTGTACATACTTCCAAATCGATAGTTGAAAATTGCTTCAAGGGGATCTACTTCGTGGACGAACTATATTGCTAGTAGTATGTATAGGTCCATATTCTCGGAGTCTGGGCGGAATTGACGGTTTCTTCCTCGAAGACCCATAATGTGGTAATGACCAGGCCAATTGCTTCTTTTTCCGTCTCTGTGGGAATCGATGGCCTCGTCCAGGAGCAGCCGCTGGACAGACTACCCGAAGAGGATCTTATCGATGAACAAGAGAAGGTCGAAGATATACTGGACCCTAATCTCGAGTCGGCAGCTCAACCTGCCGAAGCAGTCAAGAAATCGGACGGGAAATTGATTGCAGCTGAAGAGATTGCTGAGGGACATGTCAGTATGGCAGCTTGTAGGTGCTTCCTCGCTTTTACCTCTCACCTTGTTCTAACGTTCACAGTAATGTTATACTTCCGTGGACTGGGAGGCAACAACCCGCTGGTATTTTTCTCAACAGTCATTTGTGGGCTTTTTGCGACGAGTATTCTCAACACCGTGGAGACTTGGTATCTCGGGTACTGGGCATCACAATACGAAAGTCATCCCACTTCTGAGGTGGACGTCGGCTAGTAAGTTTCCATGTCTTCGTTGTTCGGCCAATGCTCATGGCCACTTCTTCAGTTACCTCACTATCTATGGTAAGAAGATTCTCCGCCTTTCAACAAAACATGGCTAACTCCTTCTAGGGGCAATGTTGTTCTTTGGTGTCTTGTTATACTGTATATCCTACGTGATCTACATGTATGGTGTTCTGAGAGCTTCCCGAAGCATTCATAACAGCCTTGTGGAATCAGTTCTAGGAACAACATTAAGGTCAGCCAATTTAATACTACGTGCTGGCGGGTCCCTTACCCAGTCTTTCAAGATGGCTCGATACCACGCCCATATCTCGTGTGCTCACCCGTTGCACACAAGACATTCGAGCAAGTGAGCACACCGTTGTAGCATTGCTTGTTGAGTCATAGTTACTAACATATATAGTTGACGGCCCTGTCTCTATTGATCTCTGGTGGCTCTCGGAAATGACCACAAGCATGCTCATCAAGTTTGCGGCGGTTGTCTTATTGACACCATCCTTCCTACTTCCTGGCGTCTTGGTTGCTTGCGTGGGAGGTTGGTGCGGTCAAGTGTACATCAAAGCACAACTCTCCGTCAAGAGAGAGATGTCCAATGCCAAAGCCCCTGTTCTCGGCCAGTACGCCAATTTTTTACAAGTCCCCGTATGGTAAGAGCTTAACGTTTCTCTTTAGCTTCGGTGCGGCCATCGCTGGATTGAGTTAGTGACTCTCATTCTAACTTTGATTACATGCTAACAATAATCCAGCATCTCTTCGTGCCTATGGAGCCCAGCAGTCCTTCAAAACCGAGAGCCTTGAACGAATCAATCGTTATACGCGTGCAGCTAGGACTTTCTATAACCTGAATCGATGGATCTGCATCCGTATCGACACCATTGGCGGTTTATTTGCCGCTGGGCTTGCTGCACTCTTGGTTTATTCTAAAAGTAACACTGCGCTGAATACCGGCTTTTCGGTCAATATGGCAGGTAAGTGGTCATGCTGGCCCGAAAGAAACCTTCTAATGAAAATATCTTTCGCAGTCGGGTTTAGCGGCATGATATTATGGTGGGTTAGAGTCTTGAATCAATTTGAGGTAGAAGGTGAGCAAATTTGTGTGCACCATGGTTATTTTGCTGATTCGTTATCCATGCTTTAGGCAACAGGTACGTGAATCTCGCCAGGAAAGTATAGTGATTACTGAAATGACTACAAGCTTGGAGCGAATTCAAGGCTATATTGAGATCGAGCAAGAGCCAAAGTCAACTAAAGAGGGCATCCCTCCTGCTTACTGGCCAGCTAGTGGTGAACTCTATGTGGAGAAGTTATCTGCCAGGTATTCCTCGGATGGACCGAAGGTCTTACACGATCTCTCCTTCCATGTGAAATCTGGAGAGCGCATTGGCGTTGGTGAGTCGTTTGTACGGCGTTTGGAAGCTTAGAGATCCTGATGAAGTTTGAAGTCGGAAGAACAGGGTCGGGCAAGGTAAGGAAGCCTCATTCCCATAGGTCTTGCATATACTGATTGTATGTTGGCAGAGCTCCTTGACGCTTTCTCTTCTAAGGTGTATATTCACCGAAGGTAGTGTTAAGTACGACGGAATAGACACAAAATTAGTCAACCTCGATGTTTTGCGTTCAAACATCACAATCATTCCCCAAATCGTACGTTCTAGGTGTTGGGCTTCAACAGCTCGTAGCTAACGATTGCCTTTAGCCCGAACTCCTGAGCGGGTCATTGAGACAAAACTTGGATCCTTTTGACCAACACGATGATGCTACCTTGAATGATGCTCTTCGTGCCGCAGGACTGTTCTCACTTCAAAGCGAAATGGACGAGGGCCGGCTCACATTGGATAGTGCCATTGCCAGCGGAGGCGGTAACCTCTCAGTTGGGCAGCGACAAATTATTGCTCTAGCTCGTGCAATCGTCCGTGGAAGTAAACTGTTGATTTTGGACG
The DNA here is from genome assembly GCA_944990035.1 of Clitopilus passeckerianus. NCBI lineage: Eukaryota > Fungi > Basidiomycota > Agaricomycetes > Agaricales > Entolomataceae > Clitopilus > Clitopilus passeckerianus. The sequence continues at coordinate 1,414,044 of CALYLX010000112.1, read as the reverse complement.
AAGGTAAGAACGACATACGCCGCAAATGGGACACCAGCTAATCAATTGCCTGCAGCCACTTCTGCGATAGGTACCTAGGCTCTCGCTGTTGTGGCCCATTTGGCGTTACTGACCCCTGAAACTCAGATTTCAAAACCGATTCTATTATCCAATCATCGCTCCGAAATGAGCTTCGTGGAGATGTTACCCTCATTACAATTGCCCATAGGCTACAAACTATCATGGATGCTGACAAAATTGTGAGTTGTCCTTCCACCATCTGCTCTCCCTGAAGTCTCAGAAACAAATTTTAAAGATGGTGTTGGATGCTGGCCACCTAGTGAGTCCTTTGACAATATACCTCGGAAGTGTACTAATTGGTGGTAGGTTGAATTTGGCAAGCCTAGTGAACTCCTTAAAAATCCGGATGGTAGATTGCGTAGCCTCGTGGACGAGTCTGGAGATCGTGATTTGCTCTACGAGATGGCCAAGTAGATATCCAGTTGATTAATGACGACGGCAACAAATGCATATATTCAACTACTTCAGTACCTAACATATCTATAAATTTTGACAGAAAGAGCGAGCGATGCACCTTGAATGGTAGTTTGTAATCGGCGGCAAGGTAGACTTGGACCCAACAAGTCAAAGAAGTAGCGTCCAAGATATTATCTCAACAGAGAAAGAAAACAACTGTTTTGGCAGCTTTTGCAAGATCAGTGCCTCCTGTAAGCAGGACCAGGTTCAACAGGATCGCGACCATTGCGAGGGGGCGGAGGATAGTCTCGAGGAGGAGCACCACGCTGAGGCGGAGTAGGACCACCGTGAGAACCAGGAGGATAATTATTGTATCCCGGAGCAGCAGGGTATGAAGGGTCATACATGCGAGGGGGGCTTTCAGAGCGTCGCCTGTTTGAAACGTCAGAGATTGCTGCCCGTTATTAGTAAGATTCACTTTTACCTAGAACCAGGGTCCATGCCGGGTCGAGGGTAATCATCATAGCGCGCAGGGGGCGGAGAAGGAGGCCTGCCACGATAGTCATAATCCCTAGGACCAATCAGATGTTGTCTTGCAGACGGTGCCAAGGATGCCAACCTTGGAGGAGCCCTGTCAAAGTCCCTTGGTGGAGTACGGGCGCGTCCGCCTGAAGCAGGTGGATAAGCAGCAGGATATCTCTCAGCTGGTCGCCGATCGTATCTGTCATAGTAACCAGCCGGCGCGGGAGGGGGAGGAGCGCCATAGCCACCACGGTAGTCAGCTGGGGGAGGGTACCTGCCCCTGTAATCTGCCGGAGGAGGAGGATAACGTTCTCTGTCAGCAACAGCAGGAGGTCCACGACGGTAATCGTCATAATCTCGACGGCCAGGCGGAGGCGGAGGCGGTGTCCCATAATCGCGATATTCTCTGGGAGACGGAGGGCGACGAATGTCCCGAGGCGGCAGGTAATCATAGCGAGCATCACGCGGAGGCGGTGGGCGTCCATAATCTTCCCTCCCTGGAGGAGGAGGACCTCTGGCGGCCGGAGGATAGTCGCGGATACGATCTGCCAAAGGCGGGTCATAAGGACGACGACCACTGTCGAAAAGTCAGCGGAATGACTTGAGTAACATCCACGACAACATACGTTCCGGCATGGTTGGGGCACTCTCTAGAACAGGAGATTGCAATTAAACCGTGGTCATACAATCAATTGAGAGTTACCTACCTTGCCCAGTGACCCATCTGTCCGCACTTGAAGCAAGCGCCAGGATCGCCGTTGAATTTGGCGGTTCTTCCACCGCCTCTGGACAATTCGACGCGAATCTTGTTCCCCATGAAGTAGCCTTCATGATATTTAGAGACACTTTCTTCGGCTGCCTCACGGGACTCGAATTCCTGTATTAGTGTTTAGTCATATTGCATCCTTCTTGCGGACAATACGCTTACGACGAAGCCGTAGCCAACTCTGTAGCAAAATCAGTATCATTCAAAACCAGACATTGGGAATTGTGATAACTGACTTTAGCTCGATAGCAAGAATTTCGCCAATCTTCCCGAAGCAGTTTTGCAAGTCTTCTTGAGTTGTGTGTTCGGGCAAACCACCAATATAGACTTTATTCGGCTGGGCAGCAAACAGTAAACACCAGTCCAGACATGCACAAGGGTCATATGAGAATTCTGAGCCCCCCAAGTGAGATCAAGCCTCTGAAGAGCAGCCGAGGACTTCATAGCAAGCAGGCTAAGAATCATAAAAATGTAAAGATTGAACTCAAGGGCAGGGTCACAGTTGGTCTGGCTACCACAGAGGGTGCAGAGCAAAAGGGGGAGAATAATGCGGGGCAACAGAACAGACAAGAAGAGACCTAAGCACCTTGACCTGCTTTTCACGGTAACTATCGCCTTTATGATCGCTTCCTGGCGCACCTACTGAGCCGCCTGGATAGTCCTGGTTTTCAGCACTTTGACCAGCAGCGCGGTCTTCTTCAGCAGAAATGTGACCGCCGTTGGCAGACTCATGGGGCCCAGCTGGTGCAATACCATTGGCTTGATCTTCTTGAGGAGCCCAATTCTCCTGAGGAGTGTGAGCTGACTGCTGTTCTGTGGAAGCCATAGAGGTTGAGATGTTGCAAGAGACAGTCGCGGTCTCGTCAAACACTCAAAGATTGGGTGGGAAAGTAGAAAAGGCGTTTGCCGAAGTTGTGACGTTCTACACGTGACATTGCTCTATATTCTTCCCACGCACATAGAAATCAATACAAAGTCTGTTTTTAATTTTTAAAGAGCGTGTGGATTGTGGAATACGTCCATAGGCAATAGATAGAACAAAATAAAGGCTGCAATGAAGTCCTGTGGGTATAGACTACAGTAGTAAAAGAGTCAATGTCGTCTCCTCAATCGTTCACAAAAACATGTACAATTTTCTTCGTCGCTTAAGCAAGCGTCCAGAAAGCACTTGCGACAGAGGCAAGAGCAACCGAGACGAGGCCAGTGAGCAGGCCAGCTTCACCAGAGAGGCTCATCGCGCCATTGTTCCCGTCACTACCATTGTTGCTGCCACCGGAAGGTGAAGAGCCACCCTTGGTTGAGCTGCCTCCACCATTGTTGTTACTCGAGCCAGTGGGTGCCGTGGGCACAAAGGTAGCAGACGGGCTTGGAACACAAGAGGTGGCGGCAGCATTGGCTGCAGAGACGCCGCTGGGTGCGGCAGCGTTGATTGTGCCATTGCCGGCGAAGCTGCATGACTGAGCATTGCGGTCGTTGAGCTCATAGAATTCGGAGAAGACGTAGGATAGCTTGACCCCTAGTGGAGAAAGTCAGCACAGATTCAGAGTCGAGGAACGAGATGAACATACTGGGGTCGCAACCAGAAAGGCGGCCATAGACACCGGTCTGACCATCGCCACCGATGTCATCGCAGGATCCGCCCTTCCCCCAACAAGGCTGCATCCGACGTTCAACAACTCGCCAACAACAGCTGAATAGTTGGCGGTTTGAGGCGTGAATCGACAGCTAAGGTTCTGCTCCAAACAGTTGCAAGCAGCCTCGTTGGGAGTGGGTGGCAGGGTAGTTGAAGCGACGAAAGTGTCGTTGGTAGAGGGGCAGGTAGCGTAAGTCGAAGCAGCAGCATCGCTCTGAGAAGGAGAGTTGGGTCCATTGGCCTGTGTGTAGTGAGTCTTCAGACGGTCGTAGTCGTCGCTTGTCGTGACAGTCTTCTGGTCGTCAGACACGGTGACCATACCGAATTGGCCATCAGCACTGGAAGCTGGGAAGTAGGAGAATGCAACACCTCCAGACCAGACAGGGGACATCTGGCTGCTGAAGATAGCATCGACCTCCGTCCACAAGCGGGGAGGATTCTTGACGCAACCGAATTCGGAAAGGTATGCAACAACGTTATAGCCAGCGAAATCACCAAATGTTCCTGCATACGAATTTTCAAAGCTAGAATCACCACACCATGAACTGAGATCGGGAGAAAGTTGGATGAGAATTCAAGAAAATAGAAATGCCCACGATGCCACGTACTAGTCGTTCAATCCGTAAATGTCGATAGAAGTGGCTTCTGTGTCGCAAGCAAGGTAGTTGGCCAAGGGATCACGGAAAGTTGAGCCACCGTTAATGGAGGCATAGCCGACAAGGACGGAGGAGGACTTGGATTTCCTACGGAGAAATTGATGTTAGGCGTAAACAGCCCGAATCATACCCGAAGAATCAACACGCACAGGTAGGCCTTGGTATCACGGGCAGCAGCCTTGACGTAGGGTGCGACAGCAGTGCTGTCACCAAGTACGACCTCATTTCCGACGTTGAAGGCCAAGACGTTGTCATACTTGGAGAAGGCGTCAATAGTGTTGATGTAACTATCCAAAAGGTTGGTAGTCCACGAGGGTGAAAGACGGTCAATGGAGCCGTTGAGTGGGATAGCCAAGTCGATGCTAGAAACACGTATCAGATACTGAAAATAAGAAAAAGGAGCGATGCTTTCTCACATGGTATAAATTCCAGCACCACTGAGGGCAGACATGCACGCATCGTGATTCAATGAGGAGTTGACGCTGTAGACTCGAATGGCATTGACACCCAGGTCAGTGAGCTTGGGAATGTCGCGATTGCAGGCATCCGGAAGGGCAAGGGGGTCGATGAAGGTCGAAGGCTCTCCGAAGGGGTTGTCATCGCTTGCTACGACCTCACCTAGTTATAGGTTTAGATATCACCTTCCAGGTCTTACAGACTTCAGAGATGTATACCTTGCTCCTGGTAGGCAATACCCTTGATGTAGAAGCGAGTACCGTCATCCTTGTACAGATACCTGCCTTGGCGGGAGATTTTGGAAATTGCATGGACGGTGCCAGTAAGGCTAGTGAGGGCAGCCACAGCAGTGGCTACTCGTGAAAGACGCATGGTTGGTTAAAAATTAGGCGACAATGAAAGTAAAGATGAAAGATGAAAGGAAAGCGTGGTGGTAGTTAAGAAGGAAAATATAAGCTCGGGGGCGCGACAAAAGCTGCGTTAGGAACGGCGAATGTCACCCGTCGACCACCAACAATGGCATCGCGTATGTAAGCCAACAAATGATGGACGCAAATGGTCCATTCTGGATGTCCAGATACTCCGAGTCTGTCGCCCTGTAGCCTTTGAGAAAGCCAGAAGGATGGATGCAGGTTGAAAGGCATTCGTTATTGCTGGTGAGAAACAAGAGATATCTATGTACATTCATGGGGGTAATAAAGTAAAATGATATATAGGTAGAACTGTCCATCGAGTTCATTCCATGCTAAAGTCATTATTTCAGTGAGTTCATGCAGTTCCGTCGGAGCTCGTGAGTTTTGGGTTTCGTGTAGCGATGACCTGCATCATGTGTCTTGATATCATCCTCTGTATGTACAGCAGCTGCGAGTGTGCATAGCCATTAGCAATGAGGCCGGGCAAGGGCAAAATTGGCCAAGCCACGCACCTAATCATATAGGGTATGACCGAAACCACGAGGCAAACAAATGCCGCCCAGGTCAAGTATAAGCCTTCGCCGGTCGAAACAGTAATCCCCAATGGTTGCGAAGACGGGGTGGCAATGATGAGCTTGTTGATATCCTCCGACTTTTTTATGATCACTGTCCAGATGGCGGCTCCAATGAGTAGGAGAAGGCTCCCTGCAACCGAGAAAATCGACGATACGAAGAACGTAAGGTTGTTCTTCAGATTCCGCTATTTCAAAGTGATCAGCCCGCGCAGTAGAAATTGTGGAAAACTGAGGACTGACGTGAGGAGGATAGTGCAGCACAGATTGTTCCGAGCAGCAGCATCCAATACGCTGCTTTGGTATTTGCGCCAAGGTATCCAGAGTCGGCAAATTGTGTCCCATCGAGGAGCGGGTGTGTGATGATGGTATAATTGAAGTACATGTCAGCTAGGATGACATCGTAAGGGTGAAAACTTCGGCCAATGGTCTGATTGGAACAGATTCCAGCTGTTTCGTTGACGTATGCACAGTCCGAATACAATCCGAACTTGTACAGTTGACGCAGGCCAGCTCGGACCCCACGAGGAGCACTAGCGTTGTTGGTATAAATGTAGTTGAACGGATCAGAGAGCGAAGCCTCTAATGCAGCTCTAGGATACCATTGAGTAAAATGGGTTGAAGGTGACAAAGGTATGCCTACCCATAGCCCGAGGTATTGACATTGACCTTGACATGCGGTATGAATGGAGCAGCCAGGTTGACAAATGAGCAGTACTCACGAAGGATATTTTACGTGGAACGGTAGAGGTATTGATTTGGCCCACCTAAAGCGTCGGCTCGGTTAGACAGCAGCCCAGATGTGATAAGGAAAAAAGCAGACATGAGCAAAGATCATCAAGAGCATTGATACTAACCTGGAGGTGTATGTCAGTTCGAACCGCAGGCGGGATCCGATATCCAAGTTGAACTTACGACAAAACCGAAGCTGCCCCGATACAAAGTTCCCCCCTCATTATTTGTTCGTAAAATCAATAAGGGATATCAAAAAAGAAGGATTAGACAATGAGGGGATGACAGGGAGCTAGAGCCTTGAGGTTATAAGCTCGGAAAACGTCAAGTGAATCTCGAACTCGCGACTGGAACGTGTTTGGTCACGTGGCACTCGGTAAACTAGCACCGCATTGTAAACTCAATTTAGGCCAAGTACCCTTGGCTGGAACGCCTCTACAGCTTTGAGGTCTTCAATCATCGAATCCTTGTATTCCAACATCACCGTTTCGCAGGGCGGACGGCGGAACACACGATGTCCAAACCGCACAACATACCGAACCTTCAGCCTTGGACCCACGACCCAACAACTGCTCCAACCGTAGACACTTCTCCCCATGCATTAGACTTGAGCAGCTCCCAATCGCCAGTAGATCTTTCTACATCACCGAGTCGCGTCAAGAGGATGTCTTCGGCCGTTGAGAAACTTAGCAGAAGTATCAGTAGTAAATCGAAAGCAAGCCCCCCATCTTCACCTCCATCCTCCGGACATCGTAGATTGTTTAGCCTAAGTCGGAAGGGCAAAGGAAAGGAGGGTGCTAAGGATGACGATGGTATATCGTAACCAGCTCTATAGCAGCCACTCTAAACTGACAAACTATCTTATCGTCAGGTCCGACCCCAAATGCATCTCGTCCGTCGTCTCCTCGTCGCCTGACCACGTCTATACCTGCAGCCAATCACCTCGATGACCCCACACCTATTGGCCGCTCTAACTCAGAGCCTTTCAAGTTCACCTCGGAAGCAGATGGTCCAACCCCGACCGACGACTCACCCTTTGTTGCGCCGGACTCCCCTCGTCTTAGACCGACCTTAGATGCCTTCCAAGGTCACGGATCTGTCCGTTTCATGTCCTGATAGCGCTTGTTTCCAGGCTAACCTTGCTTACTTAGATGCGGGCTGGCACGCAAACGCTCATTCAAGCTATTCAGGCCCTCCCGTGGGCAGCTGTAGAGAATGATGACGACATGTCAAATCAAGACGGTAGCTCCGGCGACGAGGATGACACACCAGGAGATCGTAAGCAGAGCAATACAATTCATTCGTATGATATCCTAACACAGAATTCTTGGAAACAGTACCTCTGGCCTCGTCTATACACACAATTCACCGGCCCTTGGCGCGTTCGCGGCTTCTCAATTCTCATCACGCCATCCGACATGACCCTACCTCGTTCACCCCGTTGGAGGAAGAACAGGAAATACCTGTGTCAGGATCAGAAAGTGAAGATGAAGCTGCAGACTTTGAGCGTACTCCGCAGCCTCCTTCTGCGAGCCCTATTCAGCTGCGCAGATCGCTCTCAGAAGCGGTCCAACCTGAGAGTATGACAGCTAGCCTCCTGAAACGTGTTACTCCGATCAGAACGGGAAGTATGGCTACTGTGAGGCTGCAGAGAAGAGCAGGGCTTGCAAGGAAGCTGAAAGAAGTCTTTGAGCTCAATGATATCGATGAGGTCTGGGCCGGTATGTTCACGTCTTTGAATTCTCGCAATATTTCATTAATGTATGCACAGAGATGCCTTGCTGGCTGCTAAGATCTATCCTACTGCAAGGATATATGTACCTCACAAACAATTATTTGTGTTTCTTCGCACACATGCCATCAAGAGAAGACCAGGTCCTCAAATCTGGCTCACTCAACAAGAAGACACAGCGTACTAAACGGTGGATAAAGCATTGGTTTGTCTTGAAGAATGATGCTCTGTCATGGTACCAGTCTTCATCCGTGAGTCTATTCTTGTGACTTGCGATGCATTTATGACATGTCCTTATCATAACTAGGACCCTTACTTTCCCCACGGAATTGTGGACTTGAGATACGCCGTATCCTGCGATCATGTCGGCGAGAAAGGATTCCGGATTCGCACAAACCAGAAGACGGTCCAGCTGCTTGCTGATTCCGGACCAAGCCGTGAAGAATGGGTCAAAGCGGTAAGGAAAGTCATCTTCAAGGCCCAGAATATGGGTGATAGTGTGAAGGTCAGTAATTAGTTGATTCACAAGTCCCGACGTTGACATGTTTGCAGATTGCTATACCTTATTCCTTAATTCTCGACGTCGAGAAGTCCGCCGCTATGGACTTCAGCGAAACCCTGGAAGTCAAGGTTTTCGATAAATCGGAGCAATTTTCGGTCGATTCCTACTTCTTCGCCTACTTCCATGACATCAACGGGGCCCTTGAACAAATTCGTGAAGCCGTTCAGTCATGCCGTACTGGTCCCGAGCATGAAGGAAATCAAACAGTACTAGACACAACAGTGGCGAAAGCTGCTACCCTATCCCCCGAACGAGCCTCGACTCTCCCAGCCGACACGTCTACCATCAAATCGAGCTCGAGTTTCCGTCTACTTCCGGGATTCCTACGACCAATCCAAGAGACCCTAACTCGTCAAGTCACTTCAACACACTCAGAGCCCGTACTCGATACCGAAGACTTTATGCATGTCTCACGGCGCTTCAATTCAGCGTCGTTCGTTCCCGTTACCAACTCTCCCCCCGAAACGCCGTCAAGCGCAGGCCAAGATGATCACACCCATCGGCTTACTGCATCTACCAGTAGCTCTGATCACACGTACCCACCCTCCACTCTTTCGTCTAGTCTTGAACCTGACCAAACACTAAGCAGAGAGGGCAGTCTATGGAGCGTACCTAGCTGGCTCAAAGGTCGACGCGTTTTCGGAAGCTCCGCCAGTGAGCCAAATACTGCAATCACTCCTGGCGTCAAAGAAATGTATTCCCCAAGTTCCCCATCATCGTCGCTACCTTCAAGTCGATTTCCAGTTGGCGATATGGCTTTCAGCATCTTAGAAACCCCCGATACCCCATTGGATCCAGAAATTGTGGAGAAGTTTAGAACTGCATTCGCCTATGATGAGAAAGAGAAGCTACTTGGGTGTGCGTATTGAACGAGTACAGCTCAGGATATCGTATTAATTGAACGTCGTTCCAGATTTCCCGGGCTATATCTTCAGGCTTTTACCCATATTTGGGAGACTTTATGTCTCCACTAATCATTTCTGCTTTAAATCTAGTGGCCCTCTCAGTGTCCGTACACGGGTACGTACATCATGATTTTCCATTTCCCCAGGTTCTGACTGCTTTATAGATGGCACTACCCATTCGGGACATTCTTTCTCTCGAAGAGACAAAGGCGACACGATTTGGACATCACGGACTAGTTGTGATCGTGAGAGGCCATGAGGAGCTTTTCTTCGAGTTTGGCGCAGAAGAGAAACGATACGCATTCGCGTTCCTACTACGCCGCCAAATGGAAGACGTCAAACGGCGCCTAGCATTGGGAGAAAGCGAACTCTCTCCCGGAAAACGCGATGCTCTTGTCTTGGAGGAGTTTGACTACAGTCGCTCAGCTACCGAATCTGATCCATCACCTGCGGTTTCTGAAAACATGGCTGAATCTCTGCCAGCCGTAATGTTCACTTCCGCGTCATCCACGTTTTTGACTTTCAAACCCAACAAATCACTTCGATTCACGTTCCTTACTATTGGATCCCGAGGAGACGTTCAACCATATATTTCGCTAGCAAAGGGCCTGATGGCAGATGGTCATCGATGCAAGATTGCGACTCATGGAGAGTTCAAGGATTGGATTGAATCTGTAGGTCGTTAGGCTTGCTTCTACGATCCGAACTCACTGGGAGGTCTGTAGCATGGCATCAAGTTTGGCTATGTTGGTGGCGATCCTGCTGAGCTGATGAGGATCTGCGTTGAGAATGGGACGTTCACCGTATCATTCTTGAAGGAAGGTCTCCTCAAGTTCAGAGGTTGGGTCGAGGATCTCCTCAAGACATCCTGGGATGCATGTCAGGACACTGACGTCCTAGTTGAGAGTCCCAGTGCAATGGGAGGATACCATATAGCAGAGGCTTTGGCCATCCCATATTTCAGGGCTTTCACTATGACATGGTCGAGGACTAGGTTTGCCGGACTTCAATTTCGCACAAGGCCTGGACTAATCACAGTTTGCCTGTAGGGCTTATCCACACGCATTTGCAGTTCCAGAGCGAAAGGTAACGCATATACATACATGCTTCTCAGATCCTACATTTATTAACCCGGAACCTCAGATGGGAGGAAGTTATAACTACATGGTATGGATCGCCGATTCAACAAGTGCCAACACCAATAAACTCATCTTCAACAGACATATGTCATGTTTGACCAGGTCTTCTGGCGAGCGACCGCTGGCCAGATCAACCGCTGGCGAAGAAACCTTCTGCATTTGGAACCAACAAGCTTGGACAGGATGGAACCTCACAAGATTCCTTTCTTGTACAATTTTAGCCCTAGCGTGGTGCCGCCACCTCTGGACTGGCCCGAGTGGATTCGGGTCACTGGCTACTGGTTCCTCGATGATGCGGACGTCAGTGCAAAGAAATGGTCTGCTCCCCTGACCTTCTCGAGTTTATCGACGGAGCTCGCAAGCTCGGGAAGAGGATTGTCTACATTGGCTTTGGAAGTATTGTAGTCTCCGACCCAAGGGCGATGACTCAATGTGTCATTGAAGCAGTTGTGAAGAGTGGTGTACATGCCATTCTTTCCAAAGGGTGGTCCGACCGGCTCCATGTGAAGTCGGACGAAGCTGCTGAACCTGAGGAACCATTGCCGAAGCAAATCTATGCCATCTCGTCTGTGCCTCATGATTGGTTGTTCCAGAGGATTGATGCTGCTTGCCACCATGGCGGTGCAGGGACCACAGGTGCAAGCTTGAGAGGTATGGTTACGAATCTTCTTCCTCAGGCTAGGATTGAACAACATTCCAGCTGGAATACCCACCATCATTCGACCTTTCTTTGGAGACCAGATGTTTTGGGCCGACCGTGTTGAGGCGCTCGGCGTGGGAACGGCGGTCCGGAAATTGACCGTTCCGGCCTTAACTGAGGCATTGGTATCAGCAACAACAGACGTCAAGCAAATCGACCGAGCCAGATTGCTCGGTGAGCAGATTCGCAGGGTGAGCGGTGGCCGCCATACTCTAGATACATGTTTCTGAAAAACTTCCATCGGTAGGAAAACGGCGTGGCAACTGCTATCGAAGCGATCTACCGAGACCTTGAATACGCACGCTCTTTAATTAAACGCACTCCTCCAAGCCCCGACAGCGACACGGACGATTCCGATGCAGAGGCACCTATCAAACGCTCCCACCGACGCAGCCGGTCAAATGCGTCCGGGTATGATTCCGCAGGCTCGGCTCACGGCGCACCGAGCGAGGATTGGAGCGTCATAGACGACCAGGATGCTCGGCGTTCATCCATTGGCTCCCGACGTAGCTTCTCCAGAGATGAAGTAGCCCATCGTACGAGTTTTGCAACTGCCATGTTATCTGTATTGCCTGATAAATTTATGCTAGGGTCGTCACCACCATCGCGCCCTCGCTCAAGTTCTAATGCTTCATGATCTCATTCTTCTACGCTCTTACACATGACTTTCTTTGGTAGCTGTGCACATAGATTTCGTTCTTCTTGCAGGTTCCCTAGATGACATCTCACATAGTATCTGTATAATGTTCATCAAATACCTTCTTGCTGAAAGCCCCAAATGTCTCCGTCTCTGAGAGATACTGTTCGGTATTTGGCTGCATGAAAAGCGCAAAGGTTTCACGGGAGATCTTGGCTGCGTTTTGGCTGGTGCCGACGCGTACGCAGTGAGGAGTCGCGCGGAGTCTCTTCCCTGTAGCAACCTCAAGCGCCTCGCCGGTTTGGAATGCTAGGCAGTCAGCAGGGATGGAAACCTTCGTCAGCTCGCCTCCCCGATTGCGGATGTAAAGTCCTGATTCAGGGGAAGGAGATGAAACCATGCGTGGCTCCCCTCCGGCAGTTTCCTCCAGGAACATTGCCTACATGCAAGAAGTCAGCTGACTGGTGTTATCTACCATTAGAGAACCTCACAGAGCAAAGGCCGGTCAACATGGAATGATCGAGATGGAATCCACACCAGCTATCGACTGGTTCGTCCTTATCTGGTTGGACAGAGCCAGGTGCCGGAGGGAAGTAATGAAGGAGCCGGGCCTTGGTCGTTTGCGAGGTCCTGATGAGATTCGGGAGGGACATGCCCTTATCGGAGAGATGGGATAAAGCGAAAGGTTGACATGCTTCAGCTACGTCCGTTCCAACTTGGAAGACAAATCTATAGCACATTCAATTCACAGTGTCCATATGTTTACGCCTTTCTGCTTACCGGCCGAGATCTTTGAATGCCTGTTCGAAGCCTTCAACCCCTTTCTCGTCTGCCTTTGGCCCTGATCAATGAAACGTCAACGTCCGGGAGCGAGTGAACGACCATGAGATGAGACCTACATATATTCTGTCCATAATACTCTGGATGTGCCTTCTGTTCGCTTTCTGGGACAGTTGCGCTATCTATGGTCGGATTTGCGTAGTATGAACCTTTGAGCAGATCTAAAGCAGGCTTTCAGATCAAATGCCGAGAGCCTCGATGGCGTTCGGGCTTACCAGGCTTCCCATTCATTATTTCCTTTGGAGAATTCTTTAGTGACAAAGGATAGATGACTTCAAGGCTGATTCCATACCTTGCCATGGGACCATCCAAAACTAGTTCTGCATCAGCTGTTGCCCAGTTGCCTCAAGTCTATCACACACACCTATATCGGGTGGCAGGATCCGCATACTTTTCCCTGGTTGCTTCGTCAAGATGTGCGAACTTGTATGCCAATTTCAGGAGTCGTTCACGGAAGGTGGCAAAGGTTGGCGGTAGGTCGCGAACAATTATGATACCGAGAGCTTTTGGATCAGAACCGAATGCCTTTTCTAACATGCAATCAGCTTTTCTTTGGCATTACTTCGAAGCAAATGTTTTACTCACCGATCGATGCTCCGAGGGAATGAGGGTCGGACTTCAAGGTTGAATAAGAGATAGCGACCGCGCCTTCAGGAGTGTACGAGATCGTCTGTGGTGAGCGGGTTAATGTAGCCATGGAACGTAGAAACCTGAGATTCCTCGCCATTATTGACTACTAGTAGGGTTCTTCAGAGTCGAGTCGACGTGGAGTTTCTCCAGGTACTTATAGCAGCTTGATAGCAGAGCTTCGACATATCCGTCGACAAAATGGTGATCGTGTGATGCAGATCATCGACCACATGGACGACAGAGAAAAGAGTAAAATATCACGGATCTTGAATGCTCCATTCACGCGCAAGGGTATAGAATATGGTAGGAAGAATATGGTAAGCGATATCTAACTATGAATGCTCGTCCGCGCTTGTCGACGTCGTTTCGCTGTCGCTAGCGCCAGCGGCATCCTCCGTCGGGAGGTCCACGAGGTTCGTCTTAGCCAAGGCATTCCGAAGTGCCGTGCCACTATCGTCCACTGAATGAAGGAAGCGGAGGAGTTCTCGACATAGTTGCCAATCTTTGCTTTCCATGGCACTTCGTAGAAGCCTCACGCCGTCTTCAACCTCGTCATCCAGCTGTTCTAGGTTGTGCAGGACGAGGAGATAAGACCCAGCTGTTTTGAGTCGTTTTGATGCAAGGCAGGTCTGGAATGTGTTCAATTTAATATAGATGTCCGAACAATCGGAAAGTGGGTCTACCTCAAACAGCGTTTTAGGGTTGCCGACGACATTGAAAAGCCTTCTCCAACGGGTTAGCTCTGTCTTTCGAGCACAACCGACTACCACATCGAGGGAAACGTCAAAGTGGTCGAGGAACTGCACCGTCGTCCTAAGAAGCGTGTCTGGATCCCCAAAACCCCAGAGTCATCCCCACTCCCTTGAGTTGTTTCCGACTCCACAACTGTGTGGAGGAGGATCTCGAGTGCATGTGCAAAGTATATGAGGTTCTTGTAATGCGAGGCGAACATGACAGCTTCACGGGTCTGCTGAGCATCCAAAAGGAATTGCAGAATGTGGTGGAGGAACAGGTGCGACTAGACACAAGAGTTAAGTATTAAGGCCCAATAATAGTTCATAAGGACTTACGCTCGTTGCATGCCTAAACATGACGAAGGACAAGTTCGTCCTGGTAACTGCTTCGTGTTCCGTACCGATTATGATTCCTTTGTCCATAAGAACGGCTGCATCCAAGCTGTGAGCTACGATACGGTTGAAGCCGTCAGGAACTACTCACAAAGGGGATAAAAGTCGAGAGGGATTTTTACGCTCTCTTGAATATCTTGAACCCCTCCGTCTTCAGCATTTTCCGGGGACTCAATGGCAAGGGCGTTGAGCCATAAACGGATGCCCTGCCCGTCGAATGCCCATAACGAGTTCTCAAGAGAAGCTATGCCTCTGAGATGTATCCAGCAAAACTCAATACGTTCAGCAAAGATCTGTAGGTCATATTTAACTTCCTGGGTAGCAGACTGAAAATAATTTACCGTTAGCTGCACGTATCTCAACAGAAGTGGAACGTTGCACCTTTCGAGGTCGTAGAAGAATGAGCTGTCCTCCAACTACCATGAGCACAGTCGCCACCGATAGGTCATCCACGGGGTTTCCAAGTTCTGCAAATTACATTCAATACTCGATTATCTTTTGCTTGAGTTGACTGACGTTTCTGAGTTGGTGGGATCATCCAACTAAGCATCCGTACGGCGCTTGGAGCAGTAATTATCCCATTGAACGTGATGCTGCCGCACAGGTGCAACTTGATCGTTTCGGCGGTTGGCACAATCAAGTAGTGGTACAGCGTGTTATCCGCTGTATACAGCAGCAAGGAGTTGTCCACGATAGAAAGAATGATAACTGGAGAGTGCAGAATTTCTCGATGCAGAACATTTTGATTGCTCAGCTCAAGGTCGCGGGAGTAGAGACGGATCTATGCATACAGAATGAGACCAGGTCGCACAAGAAAGTAAGGCGCCATACCTGATAAGCGCCAGGAACCTCGACGGCCGCGACAAGTACATGGTGGAACCACAACAAACCACCTTTGACCACAAAGCCTGTTCTTGTCGTTCATCTTCGAACATCTTCCACCTGCCGGAGGTAGAACTATAGTGAATCAAACCCCTTCTTCCAGCGATAGCGAGGAGTCTGCCGTCGTTACTGATTGAGGAATATTTAATAGGCCAGTTCATTGCGAGGTAGTTCTGAGGTATCTTGATATGCTGCCAGACGTCGGATTCTGGATTGATCACGCTGAGATCTGGTTGGTCGGCACCCCGGTAGACAAGAGCTCGGTCGTCAAGTTGAAGGAAAGCATAACGCGTATTGTCCTGAAATCACCAACCTTAGCCCATGTCCACGACTTTCTAACTTGGAGCAAGGCACTTACAGGTGAGTGTTGCCCAGTAGTTGCACTCTTGGCAAAGGGTATGACGAAAAGTTGGTCATCGACTCCTGCTCAAGCTTCAGTCTCGGTTAGTCAAGGCATCAATGATAACATACTTTGAGGGGATGGATGTGCCAATACTATGAGCTCGAAGTTTCCAGATGCCCAGAACTAAGAAAGAGTAAGATGACGGTTGCGGAGAACATCTGATCCGTGACCTCACCAAACTCTTGACACCATACATGAAAATATCCTGGAACCTACAAAAAACCCCATTCAACCACCCTCCTGCAAAGGTGTATGCACCTCTTGCACTCACCTTTCCTCGTCAACGGGATCATCGACTCCAAAAACACTGGCTAAGCACCTCCCCCCAACACTAATTATCGCCCACCCACGCCTCCACCCAACCGCAAGTACGTACCCATCCGAGCTCCACTCTAGAACAGAAACCTCACCCGTTTTCCGATTATACGGATTCGGGATGGTAATAGGTTGTGACTTTGGTGTTACTCCTTCCTCAGAAGGGAAGTTTGTGAGCACTAGACTTCCACCAGAGGTGCCAAATGCTACGACGGAAAACTTGGAGTTGATGGCGACCGCCGTTGCACGCCGAGGTTCGTCGTAGACACGGTAGTTTTCCCCAGGCTGCTCGTCGTCTTCAAGGCGACGTTGTTTCTGCACCCATTTCGGTGTCTGGAAGTCGTGTACACAGGTTCCTCTCCAATGATAGCGTGACCGAGCGGCCGTGTTGGGGTTTGGTGTGGTATCAGGGTTTGCGTTATCGGTGTTGGTAGCGTCCTCAGCCAATCGGACAAAGTACGCTCTGCCGTCGGAGGTAATCCATGTTTCGATGGCAGAAGGACGTGCCGAGTAGATTTGCACGACAGAGACTAGGGACAGGTGAATCAGGTCCATTGGAAGGGAACAGAAGCGGCCATTGTATACCATCTGAGTCGACGAGCCACGAAAAGGCCTCCTCATGAATCTCCCATGTACCAATGTCCTCTGCACCGTATGTATCCTCCTTTGAGTGACGTCCTGTATCTATTGGCCAAGGGATTTTCTGAACAGTAGGCGGATGTTTGGTTGAGAAGAGAATGTAGTTGGTCCTTGGGGACACACTTCACAAATATTGACATCAGCCTGAGAGTGTATAAGAGTAGATGAGCTTGTATGCACCTGAGGAGAGTCCCGTCCACTCGAATGACACCCTCGAACACTAGGTTTATGGATTGAAGCGGTATCCCTTCACCAGGGCCTGGGAGAAAGTTGCGTTGTGCATTTGGAGGAAGAGGTGGTACTTCATATGCTGACTCTTCGGGTCTTAGTTCAATGGATACAAGGACTAGGTACGAGGCAGATGTCTGAATATTAAGGATAAGGACCTGGTGGCAGCATATAATCACCGAACATACTGAGATGACGAGTTTGGTACTAGCTGGCGACCAATGGACATCCACATTCTCTCCATGGTCGATGATAGATGTCGGGGTCCTTGAAAGATAGCCAAGCACTGCTGAAGGCTAGTATATATTCAGTGCCAAAGCCAGTGGCCATGACGAGAAGAACAACACACCCTCACACGCCAAACCGCGATACCGTTCCTTGTCAAAGTACAGAACAGTGACTTTTTTGGGCCTGGACATAGGCCGAGAACTGGCTCTGGTGGCAGGTTTGGCAAGGCAGGGACAATTGCAAGCTGCCTCGCTGCTGATGTGGGGAAGTACATGATGCCTCTTCCGAAGCGACCTCACCCTTCAACCTCAGGTCTTGACAGGGCCTACAAGGGTCCTCTGGTGTCGAATTAACTATGACGGAACCCTTTGTCGTCGGCGCGTATAGCGTCCAGGCGTGTTGAGTAGTAAAGCACTCAGGTCCCGAGATGAGAGCGTATCATCAAGTACAGGTCATCATGGCCGGCAACGTCAAGCAGGATGACCAACATTTTTGAATTTTGGAGGGGTGATTGCAATTGCAAAGCTACTACTACACAGTAAACTAGGTGGTTGAGGTACGGACTATGGATTCAATAAATAGAGTATCTGACGGGTACAAAGCCTAAGAGCTTGATAACGAGGACAAGGCGCCTACACCAAACGAGCGGATAGTATGTTGTATTACTTTTCTTGCATGTATTGCCTTTCTTCGTGGTTGAAAAGCTTATGAAGAAGGTGGAACACCGAACCAGGATTTCACCCGAGACCAGGGGCCTGAAGAGGAAGAGCTGCTGGAGCTGTGGTCGGACGCGCTGGCATCCATTGGTGCCATGGTCATATGCTCTCCACCAAGGGTCATGGTCTGAAGCCGGGATTGTCGAATGAGGTTGAGTATAAGAGATACGCCTTCCCGAGACTGTGCGTAACATCGTCAAAACGAGCACGGATGCCGGATACTGACGACTTACCCGTTGTACGTTCTGTTTGAACCGGGCCAGGCCATGGCTCTCAATTCTTTTGGTCAGACCCCAGCCAAACCCGGAAAGAATCCGTGCTTCTGTAGTTTGAAGTGTTTTTCTGCGTAGTCGTGAATTTCAGTCGCCAGCAAGTCGGGGACAACAGGAGACATACCCATCCTCTGTCTGTCGTAGAAACACATGCTCCTCAACCTGCATAACCTTGACATGGTCCAGATTCCTCGTCCTGCATCTCACAGTCTTGCCCACCGGATCCACCTCACTCTCCTCGATTACCCAAGATTCTGCTCTGGAGACGATACCTTTCGGTGCCCATCTAGGTAAGGCTCCGCGCTTCAGTATAAGCCGAGTGGTGACAAGTGAGCCCGACGTTGTTGTAGTTCTTGAAATTACGTCGCAAGAGATGACATGGGATGCGTATGGATTAGGATAGCGTAGAAAATAAGCCAAAGAAACAATGGACCATGGATCGCTAGAAGAGAACGTAAGTCTCGGAAAGACGGATGCCATGTAACCAAAAACATACTCGTAAAGAAAAGACTGAGAGAAAAACTTCATAGGGAGCTCTTTTGTTAAAAATCGGGAGTCGTTGTATATGTGTACTGAGATGCTTTCGACAATCTCGAGTAATATACGGGCTGTTCAGTACATGGGAAGATCAGACAAGTGCAGAGAAACTCAGTCGTGTGGAGAAATGAATTGACGAAGGTGTGCGTGACTACTACTAAATATGGTAATTCTAAATCTAGCCTGTCCATTGATCCCATCAATAAGTCTCGTCCCTGGCTCGCCCATCCTCCTCAACGAATATCCGTAATCCGTCGTGAGCTGGCCTCACCCACATCGGCGGCCCGGATTTTACCAGAGGAAGACCTTTGGTCTCAACCTCAGTCAGGCCAATTGACTTTTGCTTCCCTCCAGCCGCCTCTCCGAATGTCACCCATTCGTCATGGCTGACATCGTGACTAAATCCCGTGAGGTAGGTTCTTGAGGCGCCTATCCGCCGAGCCGTATCAATAGACCCCTCCAGGCCCATGTGCGACGTATGTGGATTTAGTCGTAAGCAGTCCAACACCAGGACAGGGAGGTTGCGATCAGTGTCCGGCTGGATGATCGTCCATTTATCCTCGGGAATGTGCGAGACGTCAGAGATGTACGTCAATTCTTGGCCGAACCTGAAGCCGAAGCATTTGTACGGATGAATGACTTCGGCTTGCTTTTCAAGACGCGCGTGCAAGGCGGCAGGTTTGATGGGCGGCGGATTCGAGGCTCTTATTAAGGGAGTACCAGGCGTCGTGGACAAAGGCGACGGCATGTACATAGGAGTCGGTGGTTGTGAGAAGAACCGGCCGTGGTGAACTGAGGAAGTTATCAGTTAGGATATTAGGTGCAGCGTGAACAGGCGTACCCAAGAATGGCGTTATCATGATGCCTGTATTCTGTATCTCGAATGGAACAGCATCCTCAATGATGTGCCATTTGAATTCAGGAACCTATCGGACGAAGTCAGAAAACGAATTGGCACTTATAGCTGACGCTTGCGTACATCACCACCTCCCGAAGCAAACTCTTTGCTAACAAGGTAGGGGAAAGACCTTTGCACCTCAATAAATGTATCTTGCGAGACATAGAGGTCAATGTGCGCTTGAATGGATTTATTCAGGGTCCAGCCTGGGTTTTTGTCACGTTAGCTTCTCGGCAAATTTTCAGGAGGTGACAGGCAATTAAAGTACCTCGCAGATCATCCAAGCCATTCATTGCTGCAGAATAATTAGTTCAGGGCTGACGGAGGCAAATTTAGTGGAACACACCGTCAGCATGCGGATGAGTGAGCAAGACCGCGTCTATCTGCCTCAGGCCATACTTTGGGAACCATTCCACAGCAGCAGCCTGGAAGTTTTTTCCAGCGTCAACAACGATAGTCCTATTTCCCAGAGAAGCCAGGGAGAGAGAGAAAAGAGAACAGGATGATGAGCAACTCCCTTCAATGACAAACTTCTCCTTGACCAGAAGGCGTCAAGCTTTGCCAGCGCAAAGACAAAGAATAGGAGTAAAACAAGGAGACAGACTCACACTTTCCGCCCATCCTTTGCAGGTACCCTCAGCACGGCACTTGTGTTTCTCCTAATGTTCTTCTTCCCTTCCGGCTCCAGCGTCGAAAGGCAAGTTCTACACGGTTTTGCTTCCGGGGGTGCCGTAAGGCAGTCTACATGGGGAAGACTCGAAGACGTGCCGGTCCCGAGAAATATGCATTCGATGGAGGGATTTCTGTCCAGAGTAGCTGTCGTCACTGTTGTCGACATTTTTTCTAATGAGGGTTTCTATCAAGCGAGTGTAGACTCAGGACACGTCGCAGTCTTCGAACAGGGATGTCGTGGATTAGTGATCATCGTTCAGGAATGAGCTGATGGTTGTAAGTGATCGGTCCCAGTAAACATCCATTTGCAAATAGGCTCTATCTTTACCACATTGTCTACCTATACACACAGTCTCCTCCGAATGCAAATGACAAGCAACATGCTCGAGGTATGGGTATCTGACAAGGAAAGGCGTATTCAGCGCGCGCCACTTATCGTGGCGTCGAGGCATCTATTTGGTGAAAACTATGGCCTGCCGTCAACAGGATGGAGCATGACTTTAATAAACTTGGCTCACTTGATACGACGTCTTCGTCCTGCACCTGATGATTCAGGCCTACTTTCTGCGCATGAGGAGAGAATTTACTGGACTTTCCCTGTTGAGAGTGAACTCAGTGCGAGCCAATATCCACCAAAGTAGCAACATACCCTGGAAATGTATTTGAGTATCAAACTTCATATAGTTAAGGAGAGAAGTGCACTCACCAGACAAGTGCATATTTGAAGTTCGAAACTAACGACCTATGAATGCCAACGCAGACATTCTATTCAAGTTTCTTTGCTGTCAGCTGCATCATTGCAGTTATTGGAGAAGACTAACCTCGATTGTTGCACCGTGCCTCAAACATACGGGGTCATCTAGGTCTGGGTGCGCACCACGCTTCTTGGTGTACACTTTCACGAGGTTCAAGCTATCCCACATCCGGTCTATCAGATAGTCAAGGCTGCGGCATGTTAGTTGGCCAGCCGGGAAGGATAGAGGAGAATCATACTTCAGTCCTAGCTCACAGCTGATTACGACCGAATTTGGCTGCCTGGCAATCTTATCTAGTTGCTCGAGGCTGATTGAATCCACCTTGTTGTAGACATCTTATTTGACCTGGTTAGCGAGATGAATAAGTTGAAGTAAGGACCACTTACAAAGACATGGCATATATTTTCTTGTTCCTACCCAAATATAAGTTGCCCGTGGCACTATTAGAACAGAAAACTCACCGATGAGCACGTCAATGAATTCGTCCGTTGTGATCTAATTCCAGATGTTGAATTCAGTCGTATCACCTTGCAAAGAGACCAGGCCACTTGCATCTTCTCGAATCATCACATCACAGTTGTGAATCTTGTCTGCAGCAAAGTTGAATGATAGCACGATTTAAAGCCCAAGGAACTTACAGCCAGCCAAAATAGTCTTGATCGTCTTCTCATCTGTCTTCGTCAACTTCACCGTGCAGTTCAGTGTAATCTATTGAACGTAGGATGAGCCGCGGGATTTTGGCCAGTATGAAAGGAAGACGGACTCCTCCAGTGGTTTTTCTCTTAAAGACAACGTCAGGTTTAGATTTGTTCAGCCGGATCCCCACTGCGTCGAGTTCATATTCTAATTGTCGCTTGTGTTCGTCTGATTTCGTAGCATCGAGCATAATGAGGATGACATCGGCAGTTTTGGCCGCTGGAAAAGTGGTCAGGACCTAGATATCATTCACGTTGATTGAGCTCACTCGAGACGACTTGGCGACCTCGACCTCGGCCTTGACTGGCGCCCTCCACAATACCAGGCAAGTCAAGTAATTGGATGCGTGCTCCTTTGTATTCGATTACGCCAGGAATAGCCTTGAAAGCCAATGAAAAAAAGGTATTGAACAGGCAACATGGAAGGCGTACAGTTAATGTCGTGAATTCATAAGCAGCGGCTTCAGAAACTGTATTCGTAACTTTGCCGAGAAGGGTAGACTGTTATGTCAGTTTAGTTCAGCAAGAGGGGTGCATTGTCTAGGATATGCCGTACCTTCCCCACTGAAGGAAACCCGATCAGTGCTACTCTGGCATCTCCTGACTTCTGTACATCGAATCCTGTGCCTCCCCCAGAAGATTTGGACGTCGGTTCAAGCAGCTGAGCGCGATATCTTGCGAGTTTAGCCTTCAATAGGCCAAGATGGTATTCTGTGGCCTACGGTCGCTTTAGGTCGCCGTAAATGTAGTGTTGAATGTCATTCAATATACCTTGTTCTTCTGGGCTGTTCGTCACATTACAGGTTATTCTTTCTTTCAGCGGGGTTGCTGGACTTACTACGGGCCATCTCCTCTGACCATTCACGCCCAAAAATCAGCGCTCCACCTCCTTTATGCCAGTTGAAATATTCGTACCCTCGATCTCTTTTATCTGTGTAAATTGTGAGAATTTTTGATTGAAATGCCACAGTTCCAGACAGAACCTTCTCTACAATACCCATCTTTGCTTAAACGATGCAAAAAGTACCAGGTGAGTTGTTAAACGTGATGACCGTGCTTGGCGTTCAAGTCGAGGCCGGGAATGCGATTAGATTAGTGCCATTACATAAGCACACAAAGCCTTCTTTCTAGCAGCGAGCTGCTTGCGCTTGCTCGACATGCGAAAGCACCAACCATCCCTTTACACGTTAACAGAAGGCTCTGGGAACGTCGGTAACGAGGATGACGAGGAGAAACTCGACGACATCGGTGCCCTCGCACACAGCCCCGTTCATTGGGACGTCAACCCTCGTGGCGGGAGCTACCCAATGTCACCTCCTGGCTCTTCAAACCGATCGTTTCGTGGAAACCCTTCCATGAAGAACAATATAGACACTTCAAATAGAGGCTCCGACGCAGAAAAATACACAGATGTCTACTCCCAGTTCGTGAAGCGATATAGATCTGGAGAATTCGTCCAACAGCACGACGACCCTCGAAATGATCCAGATAATCACTATTTCCAGCATGGTTTGGGCCAGTTGATCGACGCAGGAGATGCAAGTGACGATGAAGAACTTGCACATTCCTCCCTAGGTGCTGGAGCAGACCCTTCCGGTCACCTTGAAGGAGAGCACATCCAACCAGCCTCGCAGAAAGAACGCGAACGACTCGAATGGCAAACTTTGCTCGCTTCTGTACTTTCGGGCGACGTTCTAAAATCGGAGAAGACGCGTATTGCCACTGCTCTTCTTTCGTCCGTGGATGAGCAGAATAATATTCACACCAATATCTGGTTAGGTGTTCGAGCCAAGTTACACGGTTGCTCTCTCGAGGAAGAACGCAAGAAGGTTGAGGATAGGCGAATGAGGATGGTGGATACTGTAATAGAGGAGATAAAGACCTTCAAAGTGCAGTGGGACGAGAAAGAAACGACCTTTATGGAGGCTGCGTTGGCACAGGTCACCCACGCCCTACAACAGCTAGACGTGGCTCAATCTCTTTATCCAAATCTCAAAGCTTTCTACATCGACAAACCTGTCGCAGCCGAAGCCATTTTTCAGGCACGTTGCGATTCCCTTAACACCTGGTCGACTATATTGGCGTCCCTGAAACTCCAGATCCACGTCCTCAGCATATGGACGAATAGCGATACATTAGACGTCAGCGAACCCAGCGGAGAAGCCGTGATACCGTTATCTAACACGGTTATCCGAAGCAGATGGTCCAATGGCGCCCCGGATGTTTCTGATGGGACAACTTTCGTCGAACGGTTCCTAAAGGAAGAGAGCATACAACGCACTTTTGAACGAGGTTTCCTCGGGACTGCGCACAACAACTTCATCGGTGCCGCTCGCGATGCCCAGGTCAACCTAGCCTCCCTGTTCAAAGAGATGAACCTCCCTACTTTCGAGAACGAACTCGTACCCTTGATATCCTTCCCCACTAAACTCGCTCAGGCGGCCCTCAGAGTACGGCTTGCCTATGTGCAG
The DNA here is from genome assembly GCA_944990035.1 of Clitopilus passeckerianus. NCBI lineage: Eukaryota > Fungi > Basidiomycota > Agaricomycetes > Agaricales > Entolomataceae > Clitopilus > Clitopilus passeckerianus. The sequence continues at coordinate 1,389,855 of CALYLX010000112.1, read as the reverse complement.
AACCTCAAAGACCCGGATGTTCTCATTATAGATCAAATGACGGATGATCTCAAGCTCGGAATTGGGTTGGCGTGTACTCTCAAAAGGCAGTATGAAGCTTTTCTACGACCAGACCCCAATGGCAACTGGATGCCTCCGCAATGCATTAGCGAAGACTACGATCCTACGGTCTTGGAAGCGCTCTCCACGTTCTTCCGCCTAATACACTGGAAGCTCAAGAGTGGGGCCAAAGGCATCTACTTCAAAGAAACTGATGTCTTGGAGGCACATTGGGCGACCTTCAATGACGTTAGTATGACGGCCCACGGGGGTTCAAGTGTGGTCGCTGAGCAGCTCTGGTAAGCCCAGGCATTACTGTATTTTTTTTTCGCTTAATCTAATGCCTTGTAGTTCCCTTACGAACAAACTCATGGTTCGAGTAACCAATTACTTTGATACCCAAGTTCGAGTCCCAGTCCTCGGTGAGGAGGGAATCGACCATATACAACGCCACAGGATTGTCGAACTTGGACCAACCAACATTAAGAATAATCTCGACCTGGCCCGGGGAAGGAAAATGACGGATGAACAACTCATCGGGTGGTACGGAAAAATTCTGGACAGTGTCCGTCTCCGCCATCGCAAGTTGCAACGTTTTGCAAGGTTCGTCAAGTTCCGTTCAGCCTTAAATAGGGTCTTTTACCACGTTGTCCCTATCATCAGGGTCCTCACGCAGCGATTCAGCAATTCTGCTGAATATAGCCTTGATAGCTACCCCCTGGACCAGTTCATTGGGATCCTGGTCGCAACTGACCACTGTCTTGTCTACACCCATTCTCTGGAAGAGGATGGAATCTACGTCATTGCGGCGCCATCTTTGCAGGACCGACCAGATGCTGTGCGGAGGTTGCTCACAGAAGCTTTCCACGTCGATGAGATTACGAATGACGATGGGACACACCTGGTTGGGAATACGGAATTCCTTGGTGGCGAATATGATGATCCGCAGTACCTCCTCGTCCTCTCTCCCCGGACGCATTTCCTCTGGAATGGGCGCGTCATGATCGTCAACATGGCACCGCTGGATCTGGACGCGAAGGAGAACCATGTTCGCCTAATCGCAGATGGTCCCCAGCGGCGCCTGATACTTGCGAAGCAGGTGTTCATTGACCTGTTTTCGCCCGTGGACGAAAGCGGTGAACCATACGAGGATGGGCCCGTCCTGACTTGCGTTTTGGATGCTCAAGCCCATCTTCCCAGCGTCAACAAGGAACTGCGGAAAATTGCCCGAGCAATCAATAGGTTGGCCGAGTCGATCGTCGATTCCATTCATTATGTTCGGAGCTCTCTGCGGCATACGACCGGGTGCCAAGAATTACTGGAGAATTGGTACCTTTTTGCGTCCGAACATGGTCAGCATGCACAACGCTACATGGAACGACAATCGATCAACAAGTTCAATCGCCTTCTCGTGAAGCTCGCCATCTCCTGGGTATCATTTATCTGCGACGACTGTGATCCCACAGACCACAAAACATTTAGATGGGCGGTAAACGCACTCGAATTTGCCCTTCATCGGACCAAGCGCAATATTTTGCAGATGTCCGATGATCAGTTCGAGATGCTCCGGCACAAAGTTGCTAGCTGCATGACTTTGCTCATCAGCCACTTTGATATTCTGGGTGCTCGTTCTTTGAACGAGGCGAAAGAGAAGAAGAGGCAAGAGGAGCTTCGCAAACAAGGTGGTGATCCCGCGTCACATTATGAATACTACAAGGCCATTTCCGCTGCCGGCTACGATGGCCTATCTTCGGCGGATTGCATGGAATTCTGGGAGAAGGTCAAGAAAGCATTGCAGGACGTTGAGGGAAGGAGGCAGGATCTTGGGAACCAGCTTCATGTCTTGGGGCGCGTCCTTGACGATGAGAAGCCTGAGGATCGGTCACTCGTCTTTTTGGCCTCGTCGAGTTCCAACATTTCCGTACGATGGCAGCAGGGTCGGTTCATTGGTGCGGGTGCATTCGGATCGGTCTACGTCGCAGTCAATTTGGATTCTGGATCTCTAATGGCGGTGAAGGAGATCAAATTCCAAGAGCTTTCTGGCCTACCAAATCTCATCAAACAGATCAAAGACGAACTCAGCGTGATGGAGATGCTTCACCATCCGAACGTCGTTGAATATTATGGTATCGAAGTTCACCGCGACAAAGTCTACATCTTTGAGGAATACTGCCAAGGAGGAAGTCTCGCGGCTCTACTTGAGCATGGTCGTATCGAGGACGAGGGTATTATCCAGGTGTACACCATGCAGATGTTGGAGGGACTTGCCTATTTGCACTCCAAAGGCATTGTGCACAGAGATATTAAACCTGACAGTACGTGGAACTTTCTTCGGAATGTTGTTCCCGAACTAAGCATGCATCTAGATATTCTCCTGGATCACCTTGGTGTGATCAAATTCGTCGACTTTGGAGCTGCGAAGATTCTTGCAAAAAACCAGAGAACTATGCGATCACGGCGTATGCCTGATATTCCAGGTAGCAGCGGGACCCCGACATGGAACGGGTTGGCGTTGAACAACAGTCTGACGGGCACTCCAATGTACATGTCACCCGAAATAATCAGAAACGATAAGAAGGGTAGGCACGGAGCTATGGACATATGGTCTCTTGGATGCGTTGTCCTTGAATTTGCTACTGGGAAAAAGCCGTGGAGCAATCTGGATAATGAATGGTACGTGGCATGGCTTTAGCTCAGGATAAGCCGGATTCTGACGAAAGTTCCGTAGGGCAATTATGTTCCATATTGGAGTTGCAACACAACACCCACCATTACCCGAGCCTGGCCAGCTTAGTGACCTCGGTATCAACTTCATCAAGCAATGCTTGACCATCGACCCAATGCTACGGCCCACTGCAGCAGAGCTGATGGAGCACCCATGGATGGTGGACTTCCGGGAGGCACTCCTAAACTACGAGGCAGTCGAGATGGCGACTAGCCCACCAGCTCATATGCCAGAACCTGCCGAATTTGATGGGGCTTCTGTTGCTCGACAGGCTGCTATCATCCAGGAGAAGGAGGTTGAGGACATACAGCGAGCATCCCCTACGACACCCCCATCCATCTCCGCGTCATCCTCAGACGACGGAAATACAACATTTATGCCAGGTTCATTATTTGATGATTAGCATCCATAGCCACTCAAGTCTCTCACCTGTTTTTATGTTTTCCTTTCATAATCTATGAACTGTAACGTACACCCCCATGTTGTATTTTGTTCGACTAATTGTACGCATTCAAGTAGTGATAAATTTGGATATACAAGGTCCAGAATGTAAAATATACGCTAGATCACCCAAAACAGATGAATACAGTATCTGTGACCCAGCGTTGCCAAAATGATGCAAGGACTAGCCTCCATCATTCAAGAATCCATCTTTGCTTATTGCTATCCTGCCTGGAATGCCCATTTGAACCACCATATGAGTAGAAACTAAACTGGCTACCCTGGCTACCGTTGGAATCTGACCTGGAGAGTGAACTATTTGACGAGTCTACAGACCCCTTCCTCGTTGCAACGTGTGCATTGGCTGGTGCGTTTATTGGAGTAGCATCAAATGCTGAAGCACCAGACTGATTGTAGAATCGAGGGCCTTTGACAAAGTAAGGTGCCTGGGAGTAGGGCGCAGACTGCGAGTTGAAGACCGCAGGGGCGAAGACGGGGAATTCGACCTTCTCCACGTCATAGGGTTTCTCCATGCTTGAATCGTAATCACTCTCCGGCAAGTTCTGGTGTGCGTTGACTACATGGGAGGTCAGATCACCATGAAGCAGATAGAGCGAAAAAGGTTACTCACGATAGCGAGGTAATCCTTTGCCAAAGTTGAGGCGGCAGACGACACCCAAAATGAGTGCAACCACTGCGAGGAATACTGAGGCTGAGGCGTTGATGCCGAAGAAAGGCCAGGTGACAAATGTCCATCGGAAAGTCGTTGAGATGAACAACAAGCACCATCCTGCCAAGTACAGAACACACAGGATGAGGAAGACCAGCATTGGGACTCGGAGTTCTCGACGAACAGCAAACCAGCCGGTCATGAGCCATGGAATCAGGGCCTAGACGAATTACTGAATCAGTATCGGGCGCATACACAAAAGATATACGAAGCTTACGACAAGTGTGATGATAGCCGTGACCTGATACAATGTCCTGAAGTCGGCCTTGTCACCAATTGGGCTGTTCCATAGTTGGTCTATCCAGACGGCGACGGTTGTGAGCATGAAGAAGAGACCTAGTTGAATGACGATGGACAACACAAGGACGAGCTTGTAGATGCGATTGATCGTCAACGAAGCGCCGACGCGTTTGAAAGTTTGCCATCCGAAGGACTGGGCGAAAAAATATCTGTTAGTTCATACTAATCTTCTCAAATTGTCTTGTATACCCTGACCTTGACAAGCTTCCAGCTCAAGAAAGCAGCAATAACAAACGCCAAGATATTCAATGCAGCAACTACAATCTCGGCCGTACCCCGTTTCTCCCAGTAATTTGGAAGTAAGAAAACACCGTTGCAGGCGCCATTGGTGATGACCCGGTTGAAATCAGAGCGGAACTTTTGGGTGGCGAAAATTTGGTTGGCCGCCCATCCAGTAGCCATCAAATGGGTCAACAATGAAGCAGCGACATGAGGGATGGATTCGTTGAGGAGCGCAACGAAGGACATCCCAAGAACCCAAACTTGGAAGCCAATGAAAGCAAGATCCTCGCGCTGAGTGTTGTGGAGCCTAGAACATTTGTAGTCAAATTAGTTGTGTGAAATTTCAGACTTTGGGCTTTCTTACTGTGAAGTAGGCCAGTTCAGAGCCTTCAGGCAGTTGCGATCCAAAGTGGCGGGGGTATGATCAAATCCGAACCCAGTGATATTCACTTTGATTTGGCCATTGTCGTCGAAGGCGGAAATTCCGGGATTTGAACGCCTCTGCATGTTTTCGTTAGTAATTTTATAGGTTAGGACGGAAGGTGTGTTCATACCCTCAGGTCGTCGTCGTCATCATCGATAATCACGGGTACGCCAGTCGGTCGTGGTGAAACGAACACCGTCACGGTATGGACAGAGTCGACACCAGGAGACCCAGTACGACCAATGTCAGTTGCTGTTGGTGATGGTGAGGAAGAGCTAGCAGTATTGCTTGTCGATGAGCCGACGGCTTGAGATGAAATTGAAGAGGCGCTCGTATCATAAGCCACTGAGGTGGGTGTAGCACCGGAAGATGCAGGTGTGGAACTGGTTGTTACTTGAACGCCAACTGAGTTGTTGCCCTTGCCACCGTTCCACACCACAGAACAAGCATCGACGTCGACGTTGAGATCGTTGGGAAGCCAGGAGCACATATGAAGAGTATTCCCTTTCAATAATGGAAGACCGCCATCTGAAGCGCTTCCTTGAGTAACGATATCCTTGAGAAAATAGTGCGCTTCGGCGTTGGTTGTGAAAGCCTCGATTTGAAAGGATAGTTGCAGAATGAAATGAAGGACAGTAAAAGCAAAATAAGCAATGGTCAGGCGAGAAAAGGTGATCCGGTTCCACTGATAGGATGGCCAGGGTCAGAGAACGTGCGTCGAATCCGGACAAACAGTCAACGTACAACAAGGCTAGCTTTCGTCGCGAAAGGGATGCTTATGGGACCAGGCATCTTGACTCGAAACTGGGATATCTTATTAGCATTGGACTCGGAAGATCTACAGTTATCCAGTAACACTTACATGGCACCAGGCACAAAAAAGAAATGAAGGAAAGAAAGAAAGGATAAAGCCTCTAGGGCAAGGTTCTAAGCAAACTCTAGTAGTCGTTTAGAACGAAAGCAATGGCCTGCCAGATGAAAGAATGAAGGTAGAGTCGAGAGCAACGGCGAGCCAATATAGCGGCTACTTTGACTCCACCCACGGTTGGCAGCCATCATTTCTTTCTGTTCTGGACTCTGTGGTGATCGTCAACGTCGTAACCAGGTTCTTGACTATCAATACAAACTACAATGGATGCAATACAGAAAGGCTATGCTACACTTGATACCAGTGCTTGTGATTCCCGACAAACCAGAACACATTTTCTCTTCTTCAGAGTCTAGAGCAGCGATGCTCATAAGCTCTGTTTTCGTTCCAGGTGTTTGACGCCTTATTATGAAGCCATCATCATACAACCATCTTACCAACTCTGCCACTTCTTGCCTGTCGTAGACTGATCTAAGTCTCCAACGAAGGTCGCCCTGATGATAAGCCTGTCAATCTGCATGCTTTTCCGTAAATCTAGCCTGACGCTTACCTGAGAGACGCCCGGTCGGAAAAGGACAACGCCCATCACTGCCTTCAAAGCAGCTTCCCAAAAGTCGACTATCTTGCGACCGGAGACATCCAACCAGCGTCTCGGGAATGATCTTACGATGGGCTTCTCGGAAACACAAATAGTCCATCTCTTCAAATACGCCGAAGAGACCAGTGACAAGGTGCTGTATCCTGCCCAGAACACCAGGGGGACTGAATAGTTCGTCATTCTGCTCACAACCTCAAAAATCTGGTCCCACAGCATTTCAAGTGGCATAGACACCTGATCATTTGAAAAACTCTGCGTCAGTACCTTTGGCATATCAGGCGTTGAAAGAGTCAATGCACCTGGAGCTGGTTCTTCGTAACGCCACGATCACCTCCACTTCGCACGACGGAAAGCACATGCATAGCTGCATTCCGCTGCTCTAGGGTCAAGTTGTCATTGAATCGGGTCCACTCTTCTTCCAGACACTCAGTGCAATCAACCAAAGCGGAGCCTGTTACCAAGCGACAGACTGCAGAGTGGCCATCTACAGATTGACCATGGCCAGAAATAGGTCCGGCGGAAGCAATTTCGAGATTCACGTTTGATGACATGCTAGGACTCGGCGGAATTCGTTCAACACCGATAGTTTGAACAAAAATTGCGGTTTCAATGTGATCATCGTCTGTACTACCTTCAACATCGCATGTAAGACGGGAAAAGGGGAGTTCATACCAGCTTTCTTGCTGTTCCAGTCAAGGGATGGTCGTACACTTTGTGCTTGGCTGGTATTGATATCGAATTGGAGCTAAAAGTGTCGTAAGTGTCTGGACGAACTGATTCAGGTTCAAATGCTCACTTTGCCCTCCGAAGCCAGAGAAATTAGCGCTGCAGTATCGCCATCAGTTGCCAGCAATGGCCATTCGCGCCAAGAATGATCTTGTAAGGATAGATCTTCCAGAGAGATAGCATCCGAAAAGGTATCCTTGGGTATAGCTCCTCCAATGGCATTCTGGTTCCTATTCACATGTCAGGCTATCCGGCTTGCACATAATGTCTAGCACCAACTTACACCTCGGATATCTTCAACTGCCTGCCAGGCCGCTGCTTCGTCGGGTCGCGAACGAGCTTGGATAAAACACCTCGACCGAGTAAGCCCTTCATGGCCTGAGAAACGTAATGTTCTCCAACGCTATGCAGGAGTGATGAACCAGCATCGGGTTCGTAGCGGTCTTGAGGGGTCCCAAGGGTCATCTACCCCTACAATTAATTGTCTGATCAGGTGAATTCTAAGAAACGCCTTACCTTAACGGCTGCCTCTGCAAGTGCGACAGGCTCTGGGAGTTCCTCTACGAAAGGCATGTCTTCGACTCCTTTCAGGAAGGGTTGGCGTAATTGCTTTTGTTCCCGACCTTCCTCGACAACCGCGTTCCACATAAAGTCCCAAGTTGGGACGGCCGGAGTGTTGTCGACGACCTCAAAATTAGCATAGAGTTCTTCAATCGACGATGGAAGGATCGTCGTGTCCTTCTCGGTTGGTTGGGCAAACCCAACTCGTCTATTTCACACATCAGCAGCATTCCAGAGCTTGAGAGATCATGAGTTGTACGTACAGTGCATTCTTGTCGACATGCTGGCGCAGGAACTCAATATGCTTGATCAGATCGAAGTTACTCGCACTCAGGAGTTCATCGTCTGGCAATTCAGCTGTTCCCCTGTGTTGCATCCACAACTCGTACCAGCGGTCTTCCAGCCTGTTCAGGTAGGTTTCTTGCCCCGGCGTCTCCCTAAGATGAACCAACCTCTGTCTCACTGTGTTGCGAGGAACGGCGGGGAATGCTTGCTCGAACCCTGCCCAATCAAGCCGGTGTAGATTCCTGCATCTTGCTTTGATGATGGCGGAGGCATCTCGAGCTAGTTCGTCGAAATCCCGGTTCCACTGAAAGCGATGGCGTCTGACAGGTTTGGGTTTGGGCGTGTCTGCACCTTCTGTATCGTAAACTTCGGTTAGAATTCAGTACCATGAGGTGCAAATTTAGTGCGAGCCTTGCTTATCCTTCTTCCGCTTGCGTTTCGCCTTGACGTCCTGGTGCTCAATCGGAGGCCCTTGCATAGCGATGAGATCTCGGATAGGAACTTCGGGTGGGTTGACAACCGGTGTGAGCTTCTGGGAAGGCCCAGCAATCGGATGCTTCCCAACCGTCTTCCTCGTTTTGGACGCTTTGAAAGGCTTGCTTGAAGTAATATCAGCCTCCCGGATTGCCTCCAGTATCTCTTGCTCCCATTTGACCAGCTCTCCAACTGCACTTGCTTGGATGAAGCGACTCCTCACTCGCTTGACACGGATTGATGCTGCATACTCCATGGGCTCTGGATGTATTCTGGCTATCAGATACTCCCATTCGCGTTCTCGCAGAGCCCGCGCTTCTGCAGCTTTCTGGGCTAGTGAGGCCTTGGCAGCTGCTGTTTTGCGCCTCTTGCTCGAGTCGGTTTCTGAGCGTTGCTGTACCTTCTCGTGATCTCGCATGAGTTTGGATCTGAGCGAGTTGTAATACTCTTCGGTAGATGATCGAGGGGCGCTGATGACCCAAGAGATTCTATCTATCTTGGCATCCCTATCTTCATCGTCTTGTAGAGGGGTGGTTGCAGTCGTAGTATCGCAAAATTGCTTGAGGTAATACATCTGATGCCATGTTAGCATATATTCCATGTTCCATGACGAGCTTCGGCGCAGGGAGCGTGCAATGCTGACAGTGGTTTCGTCTGAAGTGATATCCATGTTGTCCAGCGTAATGATTTCGTGGGGGTGCAGGCTGGCTTGTTCAAGCAGTCGCCAATATTGAGAGGCATTGGCAGAAATGCCTATGGGTACTTCCTTCCAAAACGGTGCTGCAGATTCAGACGTTCCCCATATATAAAGTGGTGCAACATTATTGAAGTACCAATATGTTGGGGCTGCCATGGGGGTGCTAACGGTCCAACCTTCGGGGAGGCTATATCAAACGAAGTGGGTCTATCACCACTGGGCGCACAGGTGATGAAAGGGGTGGGTGACGAGGAGGGCTGAAGTGGCGTCACAATATGAAGAGATCTAAGGCATTCGAGTAGATCGAGTATTCTAGACCTTGCACGAGATCTACCGATCTGAAGGGAGAAGTGAATGCTGGGAGGAAGATCCTTGACAAGGGTTTGTTTTCCTTCGTCAGTGGCAATGAAATCGGTAAGTTCGTCACTATGGGATAAAGCGGAGACGTATGAGCAGTAGAGGTGTAGCGGCACGTCGTGGACGAAGAAGGAGACGTCCAAGATGCGGTTGCCGTGGCTGATGATATTTGAAGACGAATTTCCACGCTCGAAGGCACGGAGGGTAGAGAGATGGAACTCTCGAAGCCTGATAGCCTTCCCGACAATGAACCCATACATCTGAGCAAGCGTTGTGCGTTCTGTCAACAAGACATCACGAATTGTGGCATCATCGTATGAGAACAATTGGGCTGCTCGAGATGTATTCTTGCTCCACCGTTCCTTCCTGTCGCCTCCCGGCTCCTCCATCTGCAGCAGTTGCAAAGGAAGGGCGCCTCTTGATATAGGTTCGATACTTGCACCGTAATCAACCTGTTCATCTAATTTGACTACCTGTCCGGGAGTGGGCGCAATGGGATTACGGGCCAGATCAGCAAGAAATGCACTGATTGCGTCCTGGCTGGTAGTGGGTAAATAGATGATGCATGCAGGTCGAAGGACTCCGGTATGCGTTGTGACTGCAGTTTTTAGCTGCTTGATTTTGCCTCGTTTCTCAAGGTTGGCGAAAGCAGCAACAGCCGTGCGCTTGTCCGTCCGTGTCCCAACGGGAGCACTAGTGGGTTCACTAGCTGCTGCCATGCTGTCGATGAGAGCCATGTGTGCATCGTAGAATTCTTTAGTTTGAATATTGACGATACCACCTAGATTCTCTACGATCTTCAGCATTTCATTCTCTCGACGCAGTTGGGATACGTTGACCCTGGAGTTAGCATTCTTGGCCTTTGATCGTGGTTTGGCTTTTGGAGTAGCTTCGAGAGGAATTTGCACTTCTGCAGGCGCAAGCGAGGAGGAAGGCTGGGGACCGTTAGAGGGGATTAGCTGGGGCTGCTCCGGGGCCAGAGCGGAAGCTGACTGCGCGATCGCGGTATCTTGAAGTTGCTGAACAATAGCTGCCTGATGAGTCGTAATCCGAGCAACAGATTCGGGGACATCCGCACAGTGGATGGCCTGCGAGTCGGATGACGGTAGCGATTCGATATTCGCCTTTTTGGCGGGAGGTTGAATGCTCTCATCCGCTTCATCCGCCCGTTGCCTCACACGGCTGCTCTTTGAACGGGTGCTGCGACGACTTTGTGGCACAGACGTTGATGGCGGATCAACATCAACCGGAACCACCAGCACTTGCGAAGTCGATGCTGTCTCCTTATCTCTTGTTTCTGTTGGAACGAAGAGGTTAGTTCGGCGGCAAGCCCTGGTAAGCTGCACAACTCACCATTGTTATCAGCTATTCTCACCCGCTTCTTCCGAGCTGGCTTCGGAGTGTCACCACCTACAGCCTTCTCGGCTTGGTCCTCGTCCTCTTCCCGGGCTCGCTTCGTCTTCCGGCTTGCTGTGGTTGCTTGAGGCGTCGCGTCAGATTTGCGAGGTCGTCCTTTCTTGACAGTACCATCTGGAAGTATAGGGTTTTTGAGAGGCTTCTTCCTGGGCTTTCCGATATTTCTCGTCGGGTCTTTGAAAGAGTCCTGGTATTCCAGGAGTGCGTCTGCTCCCGGAAAGAAGTGCGATGGGTCGACAGGTAGGAACTCTCCAACATCGGAGAGATCAAGATCAGTATGCTTGGTATATTCCAGGTTTTCCTTCGCCAGCAGCTCTCTGTATGCGGCAACCGTGAAGTAGCGATGTCTTCGCTCTCTTCCACTTGTCTCCATGAGCCCAACGATGCCAAGGTCGCGGATATGACTGGGAGGAGTATATTTCTCGGCTCGAGTAAGGAGAAGTTCAATGGTACGCTTATCGAACTGGCACAACGAGGCTGATAAATCCTAGATAATCGATAGTGTCAGAAGCTACCACTTGACAGGCGGAATTTGTTCTTACATTCAATGTCATTCCAACCATTCCAGACCTCTCAAGAAGGTCAAAAATTTGCTTGTGAATGGTTATGTTGATCTTCACCCCACCTGCCTCCTTGTCAGACAACCATTCTTCACAGACAAATAGAAAACGAACTGGATTCTTGATCGTCGTCTTCCATATCTGGCAACTGTGATATAGAGGAGTTTGGAGAAAACGTGTTGTTCGTTCGATCGCCTTGAACTAATCGGAAGCATTTCACAGAAGCATTCAGTGACTTCTTCCTATTACTCGGCACCACGACTTTCTCGATCACGCCTTGCTGTATCAGTTCTCGCATTCGGCTTTGAAAGAATCGTCTATCGGTTTTAGTTGGGTTTGCGAACCCCTGCCCAACTCTGATCAGCACGACGAAGAACGAGGGCGAGTCTGGCTTACAATCGTGATTAGAAGGTTCTGCGCTGCGTGCATCTGGTTCTTGGAACTCTTGAGCAACTTGACAATGCGGCCTCGCAACAAGGGCAAGCTCGACAAATGTCGGGCATCAATCGTCGTGAAACCAGAGGGTGCCACAGAAGTGGCTCTTTCCTCTTCTTCCATTTGTGGGTCCTCTGCTTCATACTGTTCGATCTGAGGCTGTTTCTCGGCTCGCAATTCCTCATCACGGATAGCTTGCCAGGAAGAGCTACGGTCAAAGAAATACTTGTGGATGACAAAATGAGTGCCGACGCCTCCCCGTCGAACTTTGACACTGAGAAGGATAACACTTTAAGCTTCTGTCCTAGGGAGAAATGGAGGATTGCTTACACCAAATCCAGATCGACCAACTGTCGGACAAGATAAAAACATGTTTTCTGGTCATAGCGTGACTGCTGTCCCAGTCCAACTACTGAAATACCATCGTATCTGCCGCGAGTGATGATTTGGAGCGCCGAATACACCATGGGGCTCAGTTTAGCGAACTGCGGATGAAATTCAGCGAGAACGCATGTAACAGCCAGAAGGACGTACTCTAATATGGGATCCAGTAATGGCGGCATATATGGCGTCTGGCTGAATGGCAATCCTGAGTTCCTCCCCAAATTCCTGTGCAAGTTCTTCAAGTGTTTTGTTCTGAGGATCAGGGATGAGGTCAAGCTCAGGAGCCTTCGTCTCAATATGGTCTTCTCCTTTCAGTTTGGCCTTCCGTTTGGCACTTGTTTGGGGAGCAATCCAAACCTCCGAGGTGGCTCCTGGTGGTATCGTACCTACGCGGACGGTAGGTTGCTGAATTAACAGCGTCCAGACGAAAGCACAGAATTCATCGTCAACCGTTTGCTCGACTCCGGTATGTGAATGAAAATCCCCGATAAAGTCACGTAACCGCCCAATGCTAGAACCTAAGTTGGGTAAGAATTTGCGCATATATGTAGGTTGACCACTGGGGGATTCGAACTCGCGAACTCGAGTCTTCACGATGAATCCCCAATCACATGCCACTCACCAAGATCTCCGTCAAAAGAAAGCTCTCGCAGGCAATGATGCAGCAGCTCGTCCATTAGTGCGCGTCGACGCGTCGATAGGATTTTGCTTCAGGATTCTGAGTGTGGGACGATAGCCTGAGACAACCGCAGAAACAGGCCAAGATTATCCAAGAAACGAGAGAAATGTCGGTGAACCTGGGTTGTGATTCACCAGGTTGACATGGAATCCCCAGCAGGCACGTTCAGTTGACGGCTGGCCGAGCAGCACCTGTAGTTGCACAGAATTGTCCCGAAATCAGCGATAAAGATGACGGAGGGCAAGCGTGACAAAGTGTGACCGATTAGCCAAGCAATTTGTGTTGACTCGCGCTTTGGCTCAGCGGTTATTTACTCTGACGAACTGGCGGTACACGGTGTTGACAAGCGACCCAAGGGAAATATCGGAATTCCAAGTAAATGCGAGCTATCTAGATGTTCTACGGACTGGTAATGGCTGGGAATAATGATAATGCTACACGTGAATGAGGGCCCAACTGCTCTGGACAGCAGTGGAGTTTTGAGTGGGGTGTAAGGCTGTAGCCTGAGCAAAGCCTGGTATGTGGTCTAAGGTAACCAGCGGACAGAAGATATACTGGGGTGTAAAATCGTCAGAAGGTCTAAGGATCTATGCTGTTGCGTGAGCCTGTTGCATTTGTCGTTCTTCCCAAAGATTTCGTAGAACATCCGTGAATCCAACTTTCCCGAGGTGTGCGTTCTGCTCAAATCGCTGTACGAGCCACTTCTCCAGACCATCGGCGGCGGTTCTCCAGAGGGCCATACGAGCTTGGACCTCCGCGGTTTGTACGAACCGTGTCTGGTTTCCGGATGATGGTGTGTACTGTATGCTTTCAAAGCAAGTTGCGAATTGCGAGAGGGATAGGTTGACGGAAGTGATGGTTGCGTTCTGAGTTGCGGGATCCACAAAGGATATTTCCCGAACGAATGCATCTTCTGAACCGCCAAAGAACTGAGGAAGAGAAGGATGAGAATTTGGTGACAAAGAGGTGGCAGACGACCACATACCCTAACTATCCAACCCGGAGCCTTCTGCTTGCACCCCAGTATTCTCTCTGTCCTAATAATTCCCGTCTTGGGGTCTACAGATCGGTCGACCACATCTACGCTGATAACATGCGAGCATTTCGGGTTGGGATATTTCCGCCACATTCCAATAACTACGTGTGACCATGGGTGTCTACAGTCCGCAGTTAGTTGCCAGCTCAGAGATATCATATAATACGAAACTTACTCGTAGTTGAAAGCTTGCGAAAAGAAATGCATTATTAGATGTGGATAAAGGGTATCGTTAAGTCAGAAGAAAGAAGCGATCCAAGCAAGCGATGAAAAACTGGAGAAAGTTGTCAGGGGCTGTGATTTTACACCTCAAACGGACACGGAAGAAGCCGGACCGACATCATTGTAGCATTTTCACAAGATTCTATTGGATGGCCCGTGACACAGCCACTGACGGATTCACCCTTCTTCCGACGGCTAGTTACATATCGACAGAAAAGCTTCCGGGCATTGAAGCAGTGTCAGAGAGATTGGGAAGACTCTTCAATCGTTGTTCGTTTACTACATAGCCAGATGTTAGATTTCAAATGCGCTCCAAACCTCCACCAACCCATCCGTGAGTTTGGTCAACGTTGCCCACTGAGGGAAGAAGCTCAGCACCTCTTCAAAAGCTGGTATCTTGCTCTCTCCAACCGACGGCATTCCAGTCATTCCACTCTCGTATTCTGACCACTCGCACGCAACGCTGCCCCGAACCTTCTCCAAGACTGGTTCGTCCAACTCGATATCGACCACGAATGTCCGATCCCACGTTCGACTCCATAATCGCAGCTCTGTCAAGTTGGTACTCTTAGGGAATTTGTCACCGCCATCAACGAGTGCTCTCTTCACCTTGACATTGTCGAAGTAGATCCGACAGCCGCGAGTGTTCCTCCCTGCTAACGACACTCTGAGCTTGGTTGCCGATATCTTGGTGACGCTGCTGGCCAGCCAGTCGTTCTCGGGAAGTGTAATCGTGTTCGATTGCTTCTTGGCTAATTGAGGTGCGTTAAGGCGGCCTTTGCCAGGGGCAGAGATCATGTCAAAGGATGTGGGCCATCCACACCGATATAACTTCGACCTGTCCTTGTCCATTGCGCACTGGACCTTGCTTGCCCGAGCCGAGGGTAAAGAGGGGATAATGAATTTATCAAGATAGTGCGGAACACCCGTCAAGTATGTCACAGGCCTGACGTTGAGAGTGGGGTTTGCATCCTTAGAACCTGAGTTCCAGATAGTAGCCAGCTCAATCCTCTGCTGGAAGAACACCTTCATAGGTATGGCCCGAGTGAATGGGAAACCCAATCGAGTATCCGTGGGGAGATTGAAAGCAATGATACGGCCGAGTAGTCCGGACGTAAATGCGGTGCTGAGGACGAAAAGGAAGGCAGTGACCACAAATATTGCAGGCGGCTTCCTTCGGTAGGCGATATGAGCGGTCAGGGCAGGCATGAACGGAGCAAGCGGGGCGACCATGAGTACGGATAGGAGGCCAAACGCGGCATACACTATGACGAGATTGTGAGTATCTCGAGAAGACAAAAAGCCTTGCAACCTACCTAGCCACGCCGGTGTGCCATCCACCATACCTTGCGGCATGGCACCGATCAAGAGGACCGTAATGTGCCAAAGAAGTAAGACTGGAGGAAGGACGACAATGAGCAGCTGGATAGCCCACAATCCTTTATTCTCCTTCTTTTCTCCAAGGTCAGTCTTCACCACTTCTCCTTTCACGAAGCCCAGGAGCCATCCTGTAAAGCTACCTCCAGCAAGGAGAGAGAAGGGGTACGCTCCTCCAATGGGTATTTTGAAGTGGAAGATGGCCAGAAAGATATACGATAGGACAGTCAACTGGAGAAGGTATGTCTGTTGCAGGGGAGGGGGATCGATTGGAGGCCCAGACTTTGGCTGCCTTGCAATTGTTATGAAAAATGTTACGAAAGCCAATGCAAGATGGGAGCAGAGGACTTTATATGGGGCGGAGTATACAATCTTAAGACAGGGTAAACAACGGTTCCAAATTCGACAAATGGCTGGGTACGTACATAGCGATTGATCACTTGGTACGCATATACCAACCAAGCCTGACCGGCAACAGTCGCGAGAAGCCCGAACCAGAATTTAGCCCATGCGGCGTCACCTTTCTGCATATGGCTCTTCGACTGCATGGCGAAGAAAAGCACGACAAATGGTGCACCAGAGATGAAAGTCCAATTGAATGACTTCATGAAGCTAGCAGGTACTATGATCATGAACTTTCCCCAGACTGAAAGGTGGAATAGATTAGCACCCTTTCCTTGCTTTACAAAAATAGACTCACGATCGAAATAAACCACCTCCTCGCCCATCCCCTCCTCTTTCCCCTCCCCGTTCAATAGTGCTAAACCCGCACCGTCCAAAGCATCTAACATACTCCACAATGTCCTCGACCCACCCACGATAAATGGAATGGCATCGAAGCGTGTGTGATAGTGACTTCTTCCTTTGTAGAACGCGAGGTCCAGACCGTCCATTCCGCCTTGCTCAACATAAACAGAAAAGTCTGTGCGTGAGCGGAGAACCCGTTTTTCAAACGCATCGGCGGCAAGGATGGTACCATGCGGGTGTGAGACGTGGTTATGGCGAAAGGCGTTGAGGGAAGTCGCGGAGGTTCCTCGGAATAGAATTGGGCGACTTTGCGCAAGTCAATGACGGTGTCGGGAGAGATTAAGTTCGACATACCCTCCAGAAGCAGCACCCTCTAGATTCAGAAACACCTTTGTCAAATTTGACCAAGGATGCTTCAAAACCTGAAGACAGGACAAGTTAGTAAGTGGGGGCAAACCAGAGCACAAGACACAGTCACATACGCAGCTGCCCCATTCAACCCATCCTCCTCTCCATTATTGAAGTTGAACACAACCGTCCTCCTCGTCCTCTCACGAGCCACTTTCTCCAGAAGCTGTAGCATCGCGACAATCCCAATCCCGTCATCCACTGCTCCATACGATGTCGAGACAGAATCATAATGAGCAGAGAACAGCACAGCTCCTTCCTCTTCATCCACATTCTCTCCTCCCAACCCATCAACTTTGACCAATATGTTTTCGCCCTCGAAGTATATCTGATCCCAGCTGACCTTCGACGCCTTATCTTCCTCCACATGCACGTATGCTCCCTCAAAGCCTCCGTATCTCCCCTCCACATCTCTGACCCGGCTTAGAAGCCAGTCCCTAACGACTCCATTCGCCTTTGAGTTATACGGATGAGGTCGGGCAGCGATGACATGTAGGTCTTCCCAAGCCTGTGTAAGGTTTAATCCTCGGCGAATCTGCTCTTCAGGTAGAGGAACTGGTGAGAGCTCATCCGTGATGAGCACAGAGAGGAAGATGAGGGAGTAGATTGTCACAACAAGGACTGTGCTGAATAGGGGAGGTCTTGCCATCCTACCTCGTTGACCAAGCTCGCGGCTGCTGTCCTTCGATACGAATGTTCAATCCAAGGCAAGAATCATGTGCGTTCAGGACAGGCTATGGCTGCGGATGAGCGCTTATCATAAATGTCGAATGTTGAGAATTCAATGTATCGGACCGGTAAATGTCGGGCGACATTTGGAGGAAATTCACATCAAGGTTGATGTAAAGTGGGTATGCATGGGCGTTGCGCGCTACAACTATCAATCCGGCTAGGCGTCTATGCGAAGGAACTACATCATACAAAATGTGTAACGGTATACCAAAGAATTACACCTCAACAGCCTTCAACTCTGCAAGACGCGCTTTAATCTTGGGTCTATAGATACCATTAAGCGATGTCATGCAAGAGAAATCCTAGAAAACGACTTACACTTCTAACAACTTGGCGTCCAAGCTTTGCTTCTCCTCCTGCAGCGCCAACCTCTTTTCCGCGTCCAGCTTGGTGAAAACATACCCTCCCTGCCCATCATAGTGCAGAATCAAAGCATGGTACTTCCACAAGCTCGGGCGGTGAGACACGGTCAACAGTGTAATCCCAAGCGCAGTTGCGTGCTCCATCATCAACCCTTCCATCTCAGTCGGGACAAGTGAGGTAGCCTCATCCAGGATGGCATACTGCGTTTCAGCATAATCAGTTTTTATAGCTCCCCTGAAAGGAGACAAAACCCTACCTGAGGCTTATGGTAGAACAATCTCGCCCATGCGATCTTCTGCTTGTCGCCCCCACTCAACGCATCCCTCCACTCTCTACTCACATCCCATCCGCCTTCCCTCTCCACAACACCATCCATCTCCACAATTGCCAAAATCCTCAACAAATCCTTGTCTGTGATTCCCCTCGCCTCCATGTCGGCTTTGGAGTGCGGGTAGATCACCTGGTCGCGTAAGGTGCCGAGGGTGAGGTACGGACGTTGTGGAATGAGGATAAAGTTGGATGCGGGAGGTTTGCGGACGATACCTCCATAGACGGGCCACAGGCCGCCGAGGATACGGAAGAGGGAAGATTTTCCGCAACCTAGTAGTGGAGGAGGACATCAGTTTGAGGTGATCGTGAGGGGGACCATACTACATACCATTGGGCCCAACAATCAATAAATGTTGGCCCTTCTTAACGTGGAAGCTTAAGCTCTTGACAAGCACGTCTCCATTGGGGGTCACGATGGGTACGTTTTCGAATTGGATGTCGTCGGAGATAACGATCTCACCACGGCCTTTCAGAACTATGGTGGACAGAAGTCAGCTTCGCGTAACCCACAAGTCAAGGAAAGAACTTACTAGGAGCGTTCTCTCCTTCCGTTGCGCTGGCTACCAAGGCCTTCTCAAACTTGCCCTTCTTGATATCCTTCATCGTGTCTAGGAGGAGCGATACACGAGCAGTATATCCAGCAAGCTCAGACAGATCCTTGTACGAATACATGACACGTCCAAACGCATCTACGCGAAATGCGAATCAGCAATGATCTCTATATAAAGCGACAGTCTTACCAGAAGAACTCAACAGCAACCTCCTATTCGTGACAAAGCCCTCCGTCCTCCCACCAAGATCCTCCATAATATTCCCCGCACCAGGGAACTTGACAAACACGGGGATACTACACAGGACCAGCCCAAAGCTTCCCCAGAGCCACTTGATCACGCCCTCCTCCACACACCCGAACCACCACCTTCGTTTGAGGACGTGGTTCTCGTGTTTGACGACGCCGGCGTATTCTCGCTCTAGGAGCACCTTCTCGGTTTCTTCGCCGCCAAGGAAAGCAATCTCCTCGGCAAACTCGGAGACGCGGGAGTGTGCATGACGAAGGGAGCCGCTTAGTTGGGCGGAGAGCGCAGTATAAGCACCGAAGGGAGGGGTTAGGGACCGGACTGGTTCGCATCGGGTTAACTGAGAGAAAAGTAGTGAAGAAGTAGGAAGACGCACGTAAAACTGCAGTGGATTGAACAGCAATTGTTAGAAGAATTAAGCCTTCTGCACCGACGTTTTGAGATAGCTGATAGTTGTATAAAATAACGTCTAGAGTAGGTTTTGCTAGATTGGAATATATCGCTGCTAGATGCGAGGAGAAGCGTTGGATATCGTTTGTAATCATCCTTCATGATAATCAGTTGGAGATAAAGTGCTCGGAATTTGAAATGCAACTCACTGGTCGGGATTCTTGATTCTATCGTCTAGATTAGCTGCAGAGGGTCTCCGTCAGTATTTGCCATACTACTCTCACGAGAGGGGCCTCCCTACATAGCTTGTAGTACACTTTTCCATCAGGGCCTTCCACTTCATCTCCAAGATAGCCTTTCAGGACCTCCTGGGTCAGTCTAGTCCTGTAGGCAATGGCCAATTTGTTCTGGACATAGCTAAGCCAGCTATTTGTCCAGGTAGCAGGAATGGCAACAAGCAACCATCGGAAGATGTTCCACATAAACTCAAAAGGTTTTGCTCGGACGAGGGATGCTACGATTCTGTGCAAGTCGCCTGTCAGCCGAGTCCCGAGTAAGAGGGGAGATGGATACCTACTTTCCGTCTAGAGAGGCAACGTAGAGTGAAATTGCGGTACGGAAGACTAGGAGACTGGAGTGCATGACCAGAAGTAATGCCTCCTTGGATCGAATACCGGGAATGACGATCTTTAAGATGCCAGATAGTCGCTGGTAGAATAGGGCGTCGACCTGGCATAATGGTATTGATGTTAGTTTTTTGTTCGACTCATGAAAGTAGAGGTTGTTACAGCAACTCTCGGAGGCTTTCCAGCTGAATCTGACCCTTTTTCATCTTTTCCTTTTGACCTCCCCTTCTTGCCTCCTTCTTTGCTCGGTTTACCCGATAGACCATGATAAGTGGTGGCGAGGACGTAAAAGACAAATCCGATATTAAGTATCCTCTGGATGGTGGGTCTATTCCTGATGTACCCCCTTGTCAAATTTTGTATGTGGTGCTCTGCCACCTTTCTTGTGTTTGGAGGCAGTAGAGTATTCATCCTGGAGCGTTGAAACTTGAAGGACACGACATTCAACGGAAGCAAGGGAACCAAATGTGGGGTTGATTGGCATGTGATATCACTTTCCATCTGATCTAATCTAATCTGATTGATCTCTAAAGATTCTTCTTCACCCACTCAACCACTTCCTTCCAATCGTTTACTCGGTACAATGGCGCTCCTTCAGGAATTGGTACATACTCGTCTTTCCAAAACTGCTTTCCGCCATTTGCTTTAAGTCGAATATCGTAAGTGTATTCGTCCGTAGCATCTGCTGGACTGGAAATCCGTTTATTCCATTCGTAATCGCCAAAGAGGAGAACTGGTGTCGGCGGAGATGCTGTTGCCGTCGAGAGCGCATTCTCCGAAGAATCATCGATGAGAAGTAACGCGCCAAGGTCGGTGCACACTTGAGCCTTGGTTAGCTTTGTTACAACCTCGTGTCCTTTCTTGTGCGCGTCGGTGAATTGGCCGGTGCATATGACGTTCTCAAAAAGGCCTGATCAAGCGTGTCAGTGAAAAGCACTTGGCTCATGCAAACCAACCGCACCTGGGAAATGCCTGTTAACCCACTCCCATGTTTTGTCCATGGCATCTGGACTCCTCGCAGTGACAATCACCAGTCTGTACCCCAACTCTCGCAGTCCTTCAAGCCCTTCTTTTGCGCCTGGAATGGGAAGTGACTCGTACATTCCATTTGTAGAGTTGTGGAAAATGTGAATCTTGTCGAATGTCTCCTTGGGATTTCCCCAGTAGGGATTCTATGTATAGTTAGGTTCCGGAGGCTATCCGACAGGGTAGACCAGGCTTTACTTTCCAGTAGTAATAGTCTGCTTGGGCGTTAGAGCCAATCATAGAATTCGTGTATTTACTGAAACTCACACAAAAAGTCGTCAACGACCATGTTCGTCCCATAAGTCTCGTTGTGCCCTACCAATAGCCATGTCAATACCACAGCTACCGCAGACTCCTATTTCTTACAATCTGCAATCTTCTGATTCGTTTGACTCAATACATCATCCAAATCAACAGCAATTATCTTCTCGCCCTTCTTATGTGGCACCAACTTGTCGAATTCAGCTTTCTCGCGGACTTCCTCCTCTCTCCCTAAAACGGGAGACCCAAGGGGTGAGTTTGAGGCTGATTCGGTGGCTCCTAACGACATCTTTAGTGGTGGAAGGGAATAAGGAGTCGAGTCAGAAACGGCCCCATATGCCTTCGGCTCGGGATGGAACTCAATTGATCGGCTCTTGGTTATCTACTCCCGATAAGATTGCAGCTATCTCAATTCTGAACTGCTTATTATTCTCATCGTGCACATTGGCTCGAGAACATAGTCGTGAAATTCAAGTATTCAAAGTGACTAAACGATTTGCCTGATCTATAATTGTCGTTTTCAGTACCATTCAGCACTTCTCATCGAAGCTGATGCTACTCACTTTTCCTGTGGTAACATCATACACCCAACCTGTAATCGTCGTCCCCTCGAGGATAAGCGGGTTACTCTTCAACCACTCCACATCCTTCCTCACACTCTCCTCCAGTCTCTCCTCCTCTCCCTCCTTGCCCGTCTCCTTATGAGAAAACTCGCCAAAGCTATGGATCCCACCCAAACTCTCCTGCACCTCTTGCTCTCTACCAGGCTTATCCTTGCCCGCAGCATCCTTCACAATACCCTGGAGTTGCGGCGTATCGAATAGAAGCATCCCGCACCCGGTGTGGTGGAAGAGAGCGATCTCGCGTGTCCCGAGAAGACGTTGGGAGATGACGATGGATCGGAGGGCCTCCTTCGCAAGACCGCCGGCATTGCGAATGACATGTGCGTCACCGAGGGAAATGCCTAACTGAGACGCAGGTCTACGAAGAGAAGCTCAATATACTACAGGTATGGTCTTGGATGCAATTTAGCACATACTCGACTCGAGCATCCATACATGTTACTGCAAGAGAGATTGAGAATTATAATGGTAATCAAGAATGAATCGCATACCAACGAGATATTTCTTTGCGGGTGGCAAGGCCAGGCCTCCCTCCGTGAAATTAGCAACGTATTTGTCATTGCGAGCTACGAAGTGTTCGTGATTTGCAGCCATTGTTGCTTGTTGCTTCTTTATCTGCGAGATGATGAGAGAGCCTAGGCCCTCCTTCCAGAGTATTTAAGCCACAAAGGTAGGTTTTTGCCAGATGGTGAGATATGGCGCCATTGTGGAGTGGATGCTCGAGTTAGAGATAACGGCTACGCAAGCGGTCATTCGATCTCTGGTGGAGGCGTTCTTGGTGTTCAAGTGACGAGTTGGAAACCGAACAAGCCATTGGTTTCTTCTTGATTTAAATGTATTCTCTGGATCGAGGAAGGGCTGTGTAGCTCGGCGATGGCGACAGTTCTTCTTGATTTTGCGTCTTCACCCCTGTGATGTACGTCGGTCGTACGTTGGAAGACTTGCATGTCATGATGAGTGTCCCATGATCTTGTTGAGTCTAATCAGGAAAGTAACGGAGATGAGTGCTTCTGAGATATCTTGTCGTGGATTCAATAGGACAGCGGGACTTTCAACGAGAAAGGACTAATTGACTCGAGACGATGGGGAAGTGGGGAACATGGTGGTTCAAGTTAGAGAAGTAGTACGACTGCGAAGGTCGTTGCTCTTGCTAAAGTTGATGCCAGTGATGGCTCACCGGAAACCCATGCATCATCAATTACAGGTAGTGAGGACATAATCTGGCCTAGGAACGTGGGGGTCCTCGTCCACACACCTTCCGACCCAAGCTCAATTTCACGGCTTACGTATCATCCTAAGGCGTGGTTCTGGAATGACACGGCCTCAGCCCTCCTGGCCGGGACGACAGGTTGTGCAGAGGGTTGTATGATACATCGCTTTCTCTGCCCTCATCTGGCTATTCAATGTAAACGGTGGTGATGGAGGGTCAAACTACCGTCCCGAATTTTGCTCAGCCCGCAGAATTGACTATTGACTAGTCATAGGAAAATGGACAAGGGGCATACAAGTCACTTTCGCATTGCAAAGCGCGATTTTAATATCGAGACAGAAATGAAGAGCGTTTCAATTTTGCGAGAGAGAGCATCCAGTATCTGTTGAATTCGTAGTCATGCGAGGGTCCCAAGCTAGTTCCAGATATTTCAATGCCAATTCATGGAGTCAAATATCGTCGCAGCCTGCACAAATGAGTGCGAAGGATATGCTATGACATGATGGTTGTAGAATGAGACGTCAATTGATGCCTACGTTACGCCACGACCATGACCTATACAACGTCCTCTCAGATCCAATCCTTGCTCGAGTCGCCTCAGGCTTCGACCTCTGAAGCCAAAGCTATCGAATTCCTCGATAGCAACTTCACTTCTTTCGACGACTTGGATGGCCTTGAACACTTTGTGAAGGATGCCCAGGATAGGAATGATGAACTTCAGGCTAAGGTTGGTTCTCTCATGCAAGAGTACAGAAAATCTCCTTAAAAGATACGTGCGGTTCGCCCTAGTGCAGCTAACACAAAGTAAATCCGAACTCGACACCCTGCTATCCTCAACACGGACCAACCTTGATGAAGACCTCGACACTGCCCAGAACCTCTCCCTGCTGAGGCACTCTCTAATGGACGAGTTGGCAGAGCTGTCAAGAGAATTACTGTCAAGCTATGCGTCTAGAGATGACGAAGATGGGGAACAAGAGCAAAAGTCAACAATGTTGGAGGATTTGGAGAGCATTCATAGGAATCTGAAGGAGCTATACGGTGTGCGAGGCTATGTGCAGGTCGTCGAGCACGCGTTGAAGCTTGGGTGCATATTCTCCACTGTCTCAGACTACTTTAAACTAATATCTTTATTGAACAGAGAATCTGCAGTCGAACAAATTCGACAATCCAAATGCGCACTTACGACACGACACCTCTCAGGGTACCAGGCTCTCAATGACTTCGTTGAGCAGGTCATCAAGGCCTGTGCAAATGCTGAAACCATGCCCGAGCATCCAGAGCTTGGAGTGATTAAGTTACTGAAGAGGGTCAGGCAGAGAACGTGGGGTGACATGAAAGGTGCTCTCGCCAGGTATGTTGTAATACATAGCTGGTGAAGGTCTAAGCTCACCATTTCCGACCTCTAGCTCCTTGATTGAGGTCGCAGAAAATTTCGGTTGGCCAACGCCTGTAAATTACCATAAGGCCTCTGTCGAGGATAGAGCCAAGTTTGAGCACATCTTCAAGAATATGCTTCGGTTGCAGAAATTGTAGGCTGACCGCCTCTTATGTAGCTTCACACATGCTCATCCATCTATTTTTTCAGGGGAGAGAAGGTCCATTCTCTGGAAAATGAGGTCGAGGTAGAAGATCTAGGCATCTATCCCATACAAGCATTGGTCCAATCCATTTCCCTCCGTTTCCATTTCCATTTCAGCGGAAATCGGCAAACTAACAGGCTGGACAAGCCCGAGTGGTTCTTCACGCATGTATTGAACTTGATACATGACCACAGAGGTTTTATGGAAGACGTCGTTCAAAGATTGCTTGATGCTTCCGAGTATTCTAATATCAACGCATGGGTGAGTTTTAATTCAGATTCAACGAGCACCACTAGTTCTAAGCGAGTTCAATTTTCAGCGGGAATTCTCACTTCTCCTGCTCCCTATGGTAGAGAAGAAACTCAAGCAGATCATGCCCTCATTGCTCGACCGTCCATCATTGCTGGCACATACTATCTATCAGGCCTTGATATTTGACTCTGCAATGGTTGAGGAAGGGTTCTCATTGGAAGATACGTCGGCCACAGGACAAGATGGAGACAAATGGGAGGGTACAAGTGAGATTATACTCGGGAATGAGCAGTGGTTCGAGGTATGGTTGGAGGCAGAGAAACAATGTAAGCGCTATTCCATTGGCTAGTTTCTGGCAATACTAATCGTGAAACAGTTGCGGATGATCAATACCAAGAAATCATCGGCGGGCCAGATGCATGGCTGGTTGAAGAAGTTAGTGCGAATGTCAAGGCTACTAGCTCAGCTAGGAGGATAAGGAGCCTATGCGAACAGATCACTGGTGCATAACAATCTCTCTCAACTTGCTTTCTACCTTCGCTCACATTGTGCCCATAGACCGCTACTCTCCTTTACCCCACTTCAACCAACGCCTGAGCTTCCTCTTGTCCATCCAATTACCTCTGCTTGACGCGTACCTCAACCGAATTACTACCTCCCTCGACGCATTCGAATCCCTTTCATCTGTATTTGTACGCGCAGTTCCAGGTGCTCTTGGTGTGAGCATCGGCCCTAGAGAAGAGAGCTCGATTCGTGTAGACGGAAAGAATTTGACCCATGGTACCGAGGGTGTCCAAAGGTTGTGTAAGGCTCTCCTGAGTGCCAAGTATATGGAGAGTACGATGAGGAGCTGGAGTGAAGATCTGGTAGGTCGATTCACTTGCTGTTGGGCGCTCGGGTGATTGCTAAACGAGTTCGCCTGTAGTTCTTCGTCGAATTATGGGCAGAGGTCAATCATTGGCCTCAGCTACGTGAACGTGCAGAGGAAACTTCACTCCTGCCAGTTCCTAGAGCCTGGGAAGCGACCCCCACAAACATGATCTTTGATGCCCTTCAGAGCAAATTCGATCAGGCGGTCGAACGAGCCGAGACTATGGTTATACAGCAAGTCTGTGCAGAAGTCGAGAGCACTCTCAAAGCACATTTCAATAGGCCTCCAACGTGCGTGCATTCTCTTTGTTGCTGAAGGTTTCGTCTAAACGTTTGACACCAGCGAATCCAATTTCCAAACAGACGACATTGCTCTCCCAGAAACTATCATAGCACCAATGGCCCTTGTCTCTTCTCACCTTTCCTTCCTGCGCGCCACTGTCCCAGCAACAACTCTCACGATGCTCTACCGTAAAATTGCCTCCCGACTTGCCGAACATATCCTCCAACGCCAAATAATGTTCCGTGGTAAATTCAGGCAGGATGAAGGAAAAAGGACGTTTGCTGAGAGCGAGCTTTGGATTGAGACTTGCGGTGCTGCCTTGGGTGGCGCACTCGGTGGCGGACGGTCGAGGGTGGAAGGACCATGGAGGAAGTTGTACCAGGCTGGGTTGCTTGTTGGGGCGCAAGGAGAAGCCTGGGGGAAAATTGTGGATTCGACGTTCGGGTTCCAGTCGGACGAGGATTGGGAGAAGGAACTTGTCACCTTGATTGGCTCGGTTGAAATGGAGAGGGACGAGGCGATGGGAATTTTGAGGAGGAGGGAGGACTGTTCACGCTGAGGGCAGGGCGAAGAGACATTGATATGTTGGGCAAATATGTATACCCAGACATTTCACAATTAATGGAGCATGGTACCTGTGATTGGGATCGTGCACAACCCATTGAAACAAATTACAAATTATAGATACAAGTATACACAGCGACATGGAAAGCGAGGTATTCAACGTTGACTAGATGGTGTAGACTATTCCGTCACTAAGCATCAACTCGTCATCCTTTTGCATGATTTCGATTGCTGCAGTGGCCTCTGCAGTTCCGAATAATGCTTCGGTTCCCAAGCCTTGATTTAGAGCCTCCAAGAATTCGTTCAAGAACATCGACTGCTCGTCTTGCATTTTGTCGGCAATTACACCACCAACACGAGTACGGAAGAGACGCAATCTGTAGATTTGCGGGCAAAAAGTGAGCGATAAATCTAGCGGTAAAGCGTAATGTAGGAACCGACCTTTCTGGCCGTATCCTTCCATCCTCTGTAGTGCCTGCTGGCGGCTCAGATTGACTAAGATCCATATTCACATCTTGGCTATCATCACCCCAGATTGGGTCCCTAGGAGGCTGTTGGGCGGCTGGTGCGGGGGTACGACTAGAGCCTGCTGGCATTTGCATCCGTTGTTGCTGCTGCTGCTCGGTTTCTTCCTCGCTGGATTCGCTTTCTTCGTCGCTACCTTCGGCATCCTCATCACCCTTGCGAGCAGCGCCACCGTCATTGAGCTTGCGTTTCTTCCGCCTCTGGCGCCTAGGCACTTCTTTAAAGAGCGCGAAGCGCATTATTTCCTCCGCTTGCCTCGCATCGGCTTCTTCTACTTTGGTTGAGAGTCGGGCTTTGGCATGCGCCGTGGAAAGACGGATGAGTGTTTCAAGAGTACGAGCTGTCAGCGGAGAGGTCTGAAAGAACAATGCTGAGCTTATGGTCAAGCATTTGGAGCTTACTACTCACCTTCTTGTTATTTCCCTCCATATCCATGTTGCGGAAGGTAGCATATACTTGGACAATGTAGTCTGCTGCTCCTTTGGTCAAGGTTGGCGGAGGTTTGCTCTTTGCATACTGGATATACTTCTTGACGAATGGTATGTTAAGAATCTCTTTCTTCTTGGGTTTGCTGCTTCGAGTCTGACGGCCACCTGTCCTGCTGCCTACACCCATGTGGAGCAGGGGATCGAACTTCTCGAACGGGCTCGTCTCTGTGGCGTCCCCTTCAGCCGCGACTCCAGGGCCGTCCACTGACAACGATTGGTCAAGAATATCATGAGCGGGAGTCCCTTCCTCAACACCAGGGGGAGGTAACGATGTAAACGCAAGATGTGATCAGCGATCATGCGATCGCGGGTTTCCTCTACATCGTCGGTCACGATGAACAGAAGATCGAAACGTGAAAGTAAGGAATCGGGCAATGCAATGTTCTTGTGCGGATCCTTGTGAATATCGTACTGCCAAATCGGTTAGTCAACAAGGTCTTATTTTTACTAGTAGACGACGGACCTGTCCGTATATCGGATTGGCAGCGGCAACGACGCTGCAGCGAGCATTCAAACTGGTATGGATACCGGCTTTGGCGATTGTGACCGTCTGCTGCTCCATGACTTCGTGGATAGCGACACGGTCGGTATCTGACATTTTGTCAAATTCGTCAATACAGACGACCCCCGGTCAGCTAACACCATAGCGCCCGCTTCCAGTCTACGTTCGCCAGTGTCCTTGTCGGTTGTTACTGCGGCAGTCAAACCGACTCCAGAACTTCCTCTGCCGGTGGTAGCAATTGCCAGCGGTGCTGTATTCAAGACGAAACGGAGGACCTGTGATTTCGCGGTGGAAGGGTCGCCCACCATAAGAACATTGATGTCTCCACGAATATGTGTTCCGTTCGGTAGATTCTTCTCAGCACCACCTAACAGAAGCAAAAGAATTGCACGCTTGATGTACTCATGACCGTAGATTGAAGGTGCGAGGGATTCATAGAGGAGGGTGAAAATGTTGGATCGCTTCGCCAATTGATTGATGGTGCGGATATCTGTGTCCGTCAAAGGTGTTTGAGCAATTCCACCACCAGCCTTCGTTGACAAGAGATTGATGTTATTGGCAATGATCAGAGATCTGGTGAAAGAAGCATTGAGCAAATAGTGGGAACAATCTGCCAAGCTTGCTTACTTGAAAGCCCCACCACCACCTCCCCCACCAACACTTCGATACATCCCGACTAGTTGTATACGATCACCGGGTTTGCATTTATCCACAAGATCATCATCTAGAATGATATCGGCGCTTCGTGGCAGCTGGCCAGCAGGTGCCCTTTCAGGCATTTCTTGGATGCTGATTCGCTGATGATCCTTGAAAACACATAGCCCAAACTCCGTTTCCAATGGATTTCCATCATCATCGGTTTGTGGAAGTATGGATGAGGTGGGGGGTAAATTTGGGGTTGAGTTGGTGGCATCTCGATATTCTCTCGAGTGAAAGATGGCTGTGTCAGGACAATAGTGGACGGATTTGAGCATTTTCGGGCGAACCAGAGAACATCGAGTGATGATTCCCTCTAGGGAGATCATTTTCCCCAAATGTGCTGCATGAAGCGTTCGAGGACTGACGTGATGGTCACCGAACGACCCACTGAAGCCAATCTTGTAGGTTTTGGAAGAGATTTCGTGCTTGTCTGGATCGTGTACACGCTGAACGATGGCAAGAAGCGCGTCGTCAAAGGCAGGAAGATATTCTGTGGGCTGTTTTAGGAGACCATCCGCAAATTCTCGATTATGGTCGCGTAAATCGTCAATATTGACGATGAGTCGTGTAAGGCCATTTCGTAGCAATTTGAGAATCTCGTCTCTGTAATTGAAGAGAGGTGAATCGGCTTCAAGGAACTCTTCGAAGATACGAGTCCTATCCCGCATCTGGTCATCTTCTGGCACAGCTTGATTGAGGAACGACATGCTCGCTGTCGCTGTCGCCGCCGAGGTGAAGGTCGAGGATGAGTGTGACGCGACGCGAACGTGTGACCATCGCGCTGCAATTACTCGAACGCGTCAATAAACCACAACATCGCCAATCAACTCCACACAGAAATGAAAAGGTTCAAGATACTTTGGCATGGTTCGGATTCCAGAGTAAAAGAATCTTCTTTCGAGATAAACACAAGGTCTCTTGACCAATTGAGATGTTTTCCGAGTTTTCCGAAACAAGCCTCGTCAAGGGCAACGGCATAGTAGGTATGCAATTAGGGACGTTCATGGGTAACAAGTGGTCCGTATAACTTCCAGCGGAATAGAATGTAAATATGAAAGATAGTCGGTATCAAGGATAAAAACAGGGCAACGAGTTAACGAGCGTGACCGGCCCCAAAAAAGGCGACCTTCAAAGGGTAAGAACAAACAGGAAGGGGGCGCAGGCAGGACACAAAATCAATGCATTTAGAGAAGCCTGCCAAGGCTCAATGAACTGCCAGATCATGGATGCCATCTAATATCTGCAGGGTTCGCCGTTGGAGAGTCATCAAGCATCGGCTGCCTCCCGTCGCCATTCAAAGTTTGGTGGGCCCCTAGCATCGACTTCTTCACGTTTCCACTCAAAGTTAGGAGGCCCTCGGGCGTCAACTCCTTCTCGTCGCCATTCATAATTGGGGGCATCTCTGGCGTCGACCTCTTCCCTTCGCCATTCGTAGTTGGGAGCACCTCTCTCCTCTACCTCTTTTCGCCATTCATAGGTAGGAGGGCCTCTAGCGTTGACTTCCTCTCGTCGCCATTCATAGGTAGGAGGACCCCTAGCGTCGACTTGATTCCAACCCGGCTTAGGCACCTATTCATTTTACTGCCGATTAGTCTAGAAGACTGATTGAATGTGGTGCGACGTACTCGAAGCGGAACAGCGAAGCCTGAGGTTACAATTAAAGATAACACGGCAAGATAGCGGAGGGATGCTAGCATTGTTTAACGTATCGAGCGACGGTAACCTGTGGGAGCGCGTGAGTGGAACCAGACTGCGTTACTTATAACCTTTCAAATGGGAATTCCGTGGCATAGAAGTTTGCTCTCGGAGGTCACTTCACGGCCAAAGATCCGTCTTGCCGCATCCAGTAATCAAGGTTATGATGTCGTAACTTTTCTGCATAGGGACAGGATCAAGTTATATCTGGGTACAGCTAGGTCAGAATCTGTACAGTGATCGCGTAAAAGGTTATCGCGGCCATCTCGCTCTTTCCGAGCTTGAAAGTGTGTAATACTGTAAATCCCTAGCATTGTCAAGCGCCATGAAACTTAAGAAAAGTCCCAGTGTACGCGAAGGTGGTTTTAGCTTCTGGTTGACCAAGAAAAAACCGGTGAATGCGCCAACCCTGACCTCAATCGCTGCCTCGGATGAACACACCGGTTTGTACGTCCCCGCGAGGAAAAATACAACCACTCGGCCATCCTTGACCGCAACCAGCGGCAGCCCCAATGATATCATGCAACGTCCAGGTTCCATGTCATGCCGAAAGCCGATGCCACGAGCTTAGAGACAGGAGGCTTTAGATAGCCCCGCGAGAGTCCGCGATATTTGGGAGCGGTGCTAAGGCGCCCCACCAACAGATCTTGATGCCAGTTTGCAACATTCACAGAAGCAAGATGAGAGAATATGAGGCATGGCGGAGTCCGCCGGTTCACAGACAGTCGACCAGAAGATGATCTCAAGGCTCGGCACCCTTCATGGCAACATTTGCCGCGAGTGAATAGAAAATTACGTGTGATGTACAAAATGACTACAACATGAAATAATCAGCCTTATGTCGCGGCGGTTCAAAAACATACCGCCACCTGGCTCAGAACAAGGATGGTGTACAGTGCATCACTGAATTAAATTGCAGTACGCCCGTTGCTTGTAGTCCATGAAATAAGCGTACCGGGTCCGCAGTATCATTTGAACAGGCCAACGCTTGTTGAAGCCACAGGCATCGGAGCAAGAATGACAGATATCGTACAAAAGGTTAATCCTGTGCGCATATCATGATGAGTACCGCTTTCAGAAACATAAAAGGCGACTGCAATGGTACTTACCCATAACTTGATCAAACCATCCCAAGAGGCCGTTATCACTTTCGACTAGAAGAAATTTTATCAGCCCCATCTCCGACAATACCCAGTGAATCTTACGTACTGTTTCATGAGGAAGCCATTCATGGGTGATGACGACTTTCGAGTGAGCCTTGAGGCGTGATTTGATTCGACCAGTTTTCCAGTCCCAAAACACGACATTGCCCTCTCCATCTCCGCTGCTGATCCACTTCCCATCAGGCGAGAACCCAACCTGACAAGCATAACCCGCAACGGAATGTCCAGCGAAGCGCTTCTTGCGGTTCTGCCGGAAGTTGTCCGTGCTGTAGATTAAGATCTGATTGTCAAGTGACTGGGCAGCGAAGTATTTCTCTGAAAAAGGACTAGTCAGTTAATCTGAAGCGTGGTCAGGTACCAGAAGCAACATACTCGATGGATGAAGAGTGACAGCAGGCATTGAGTGCATGTGAGGTTCAGCGATATACTTGATGACGACTGGGATGTCGAAGTCCCAAGCTCGAATGGTCTTGTCATCGGATGTCGTCACGAAACGCCTGTTTTCGTCGACGAAGGTAATGGTGTTGACAGGACCCAAATGCTGATCGTATTCTTGTGTTATCTCTCCCGAGTTCATGTCATACTGAAAGTGAATTACGGGTGTCAGTTTTGGTGTTCAGCTGACATCTCGAGACGATGCCTTACTTGAATGATCTTCTTGTCTGACATTCCGGCCAGGAAGATGTGCTGCTTATCCTCGTCTGGGTGGAACCGAATAACATACGGGATCTTGCCATTGCTGAAGCGTTTGATACATTGGCCTGTTTCAGTGTCCCAGAGCTTCATTTGGCGGTCGTATCCACAAGATAGGAATTGACGGCCGTCATTTGAGAATGTAACGTCCTTGACAGCTTTGGTATGACCATGGAACGTGCGTAGACAATTTCCATGAGTGTAGATATCCCAGAGCTAACGACGGAAGTTAAGCATATGTTGCATCAAGATAGGAAGATGAATTGAAGTACCTTGATTTTAGTGTCCATTGATCCACTCAGGAACATATGTCCTGTCTCAGGGAAGGTTCGTATAACAGAAACACCCTGAGTATGGCCAGTCCAGGTGTGTATGCAAACTTTCGGAATGAAACAATCTTGGGAACCAGACTCCGTGCCGAGATTTGGCGCTTCTGCGAGTGGGGGAGCCATGTATGTTCGTCCTTGATAGTCGTACATGGTCTTTCCGTGGAAAACAGATGACTCTTGCCCAACTGCCCCACGTTTTGGTTTGGCTTTCCTCGTTGTGACTTCTTCCTCCTCTTCCTCCTCCTCCTCCTCCTGTTCATCATCGCCGGTTGGCTGAACACCTGCCAAAAACTCTCCCTGTTGTTGTTCGCCCTCCCATGATGCCCACGGCCCAACATATGCTCCATCACCCTCCACCACATCCAAATCACCCTTATTCTTTCTCTTCCGTTTCAACTCGTTACGTTGGTTCTTTGTAGTCCTGAGTCCATCAATAGTGGTGAATCCATTGGCTTGTGCTTTCTCAACAGACCCCAGAATAGCAGGTGCATTTGGGTCCATTGACGGGTTTGCAGAATACCCAAGTATAGAATGCGTAAGGTGTTGAGTTCGGAACGCATGGTCTGACATAGATTGTTCCTCAACATGACCAGCAAGAGCGTTTTGATTCAAGAAACGATTTTTGTCTCCGAAGGGATTTTGTGGACCTTGTACTGGCAACATCATGTCTTCATAGTTGATATTCACGTTCATTTGGGTGTCTGTTGGTCGAGTTACCATCGAGGTTTGATTCAGAACATCCTACATAGACTTTGAATACATGAAAATTTGATTGTATGATTTGAACCTCATACCTCTGCAAGAACATGTGGCGCTGCGTCCGCAGCAGATTTCATGACCACATCCTCTGTTCGAGGCCTCTTGGCAGTAGGAATGGATGAAAGACCGAAAGCATCCTTTGCAGCCAACGTTGGGTCTTCATCTTCGCCAGAGGAATAGTCAATGGGCAAGGACATGGCTGCTGGCAATCAACGTTGTTGAGATGATCGAACTTGGTCACGGAAGGCTCGGAGGCTGTGACCTCTTGTTTCCGAGTACAACGACCTTCGAGCGCAGAACCTTTCTTAAGTTCTATTAGAATTCTGACATGAATTCATAGCCCTACAAACTGCCATGGTTGAAAGAAATCCGAGTCGACCATGGACAGACGAAGAAGGTCTTTCATTTTTCCTCGATTGCTACGCTGGGAACCCAGCCACTAACGCCGCCACGCAGACCGACTCTTGGTCCAAGCTATAGATATCCACGGAGAACATGACAAGTGGAAGGCGGTTGCGGAATTGGTTCCAGGCAGAACCAACAAAGCCTGCAGAAAGGTATGTAGGATAGGTGACCCCCTTTTCTCAGATCATCTAACGCCGCACGCAGCGCTGGTTGCATTCTCTCTCTCCTTCAATCAAGAAAACTGCCTGGACCTCTGAAGAAGATAGCCAGTTAGTTGAGCTATATCAAATACATGGTCCGAAGTGGTCCGCTATTGCACGCGAAATTCCCGGAAGGACAGATGATGCCTGTTCTAAACGATATCGGGAGGCCCTAGACCCAACTTTAAAGAAAGATGATTGGACTCCTGAGGAGGACCAGAGACTACTGCAGCTGTATACAGAACATGGGGGGAAATGGGGGCAGATAGGTCAAGAGCTTCAGCGAAGTGGCCTTGCTAGCCGGAATAGGTAAGAACGTACAACATGTCCTCGAGCTAAAGCTTAACTCACCCCCCTTCTTCAATCTCATTATCATAGGCATCGCATGCTCATCAACAGAGCGATACGGACTTACAATATCCATATTCACATACCTGACGCCCGACCACAACCTCCTTCCCCTCCACCAGACAGCTCCCCGTCATCAGCTGTTGATTCCGCCATCTTCGACGAACAAAGCCAACCAGCATGGGCATCGACTAGTGACCTCGTTCTTCCCAATGAGCCACTCCCAGCGTGGTCCTTCGCACCTCATGAGATTACCGCCGACCGGCCAGATTATGCCCATCCCTCCATCTCCCCTCAAGCTGCCCCATTCCAGTTCTCATCGTCCTCACTTAGCAAAGCCCTTTCCGCACCTGCTCAAGTCCAAAGGCCATTACCGACCTTAATTGAACACGAGGAACTAAACACATTCTCAACCGATTACCTGGACGACAACGTCCCACCTCATACACCTAATGACACACACTTCTCCCTTCTCTTTGGGACCTCTACAGAGAATGACCCAGAACTTCATCGACTCTTCAGCAACGTCTACTGGGGCCCGGATGGCGCGCTTTATACCAATGATGAAGCTCCGATGAGCGCTCTAGATGATACACCATTGGAAACGCCTTCTGAGGTGGGCATGTTCCCGGGCTGGGAGATGTCCCTCAACAACTTTGGTGCCGATTTGAACGACCCAGGAGCATCAATAGACTTTTACTGCGCCGAAGATCAGGTCAACAACCAGAACTTTTCTTTGTCGACTCCCTTCAATCATTCTTTATCCTTGTCAGAAGGAAATACCCCGGAATCTTTCGTCCCTATTCCAATACCCGGGACCTATAGACAAAGAGCCACTACTCAATCCGCCAGCCCTCCCACTTATGGCAGGGAACTGCGCTCAGGAAGACGACCGCTACCATATTACAACAGAAGGCCAGATCGGTTGCCTGGTTCAACAAGGCTTTCTTCGAACTTGCCCGCTGAGTGAGTGTTTCTCACCTGAATTCCAGTTTTCATATGACTCATCCTATCTACATAAGTCCTTCTCTGAGACCATATGCGTGCGGCCGAGATTCCTGCTGGCCAGAGAATGCAGAGTCCAGCTCAGCATGCTTCGCCACTTCTAGAGAATTATTTGACCATAGCAAGAACTACCATGCTGGAGAACCCTTAGGGCAGAAGCCATTCAGATGTGCCTTAGCAGGGTGTGGGAAGTCCTGGAAGGTAAACCTGTCCTGGCCGAGTAATCGTTACCTATAATTAACGCGTTTATATAGAGCTTGAACGGGGTACAATACCACCTACAAGTGTAAGTCAATCCCACCATAGGCATATTCAGCTCTGATATATCCTTTCGGCAGTTCCACTGCTCACTTCAAGAACGCCATGTCCTCTTCTTTTTCATCCAAGACACAGACAGCAGATGGGTCAGAAGCTACATCCTCACCCTCTGGATCGAGCACAGACACGGAAAATGACGAAACCCGCGTATATGTCTGCCCCAAACCCGACTGCTTCAAAGCATACAGGCAACCGAGTGGGCTCCGATATCACTTGAAGCATGTGAGTATATGTCGGTTTGTTTGCTGCATTTGATTGGTGTGCTAATGAAACCCGATCAGGGACATCCCTCCGACGGTCCTGCTCAGTTGACCACTGTTCCACCTGCATTGGGCCGCAAATTGCCCAAGATGACGAGGAAAATGCGACGGAAGGATGCAGTCGATGCCTCAACAGCCGATGACCCTCCAACTCCTCCATGATGTTTTTCGCCATGCGATGCTAGAACATCGAATATATTATTTACTCTACTACACGCTCAAAGTAATCTTATCTAGTTCATTGCTCCTCTAGCTTCAACGCCCAGAGACATGGAGGGACTATGGCATCATCTCAACAATAGCTCTGACAGCAACTCACCGATATACCACACGCATTCTCATTTTCACTCATCTCAGATCAATGGCATATATAATTGTATTATTCCGTCCCAGAATATGCGTGTATTCCCACTTAGAAAAGTACCTGTAATCTTTGGTAAGATTTACGAACGTTCAGCACCAGCACCAGCGCTGGGACCAGCGCCACCACCCATGAATTGATCAGCCCTACAGAAACGATCTCAGTGTATATAGAGCAGGGCTGGATAGCACTTACAAGCCTCGGAGGCTAGGATCGCCCATTATCTCTGCCATTGACGGCATGTCTCCCTGCTGAACTCTGCCCATCTGCATAATGGTTGGTGAAAGAAGGACAAACAAAATGAAAGGCAGCTCACCATGTTTGCGACAGCAGGGTTTTGCATTAGTCGTTCGAGGCCACCGTTTGCTGCCATCTGCTGGGCCATAGCCATCATCTGTGGGTTATTGAGGAAACTCGACATATCAGGCATGCCGCCTCCAAACATATCCGCCAAGCCAGCCATATTTGGTGCACCACCTGCGCCTGTGCTAGCACCAGCACCTCTTGGGGCAGTGGTAGCTGGTGAAGAAGAGCTCTCAGGAACAAGTCGTCCCTTCGCGTTCTCAAGACCAGATTTCAGAGCAGCATTAGAAGGATCGAGTTTGAGGCCTCTCTCGAAAGCGTCCGCGGCAGCAGTGTAGTCTGCCAGAGAGTACTGTGCATGGCTGGAACGGAGATGTTAGAATGATCGTACTGTAATCAAACGGATGGTTTTCACGGACCCAAGTCTGTGATATGCCTTCACGAAAGTCGGGTCAACAGAGATCGCATGCTCAGCGTCACCGACTGCGGATAGGAAGTCTCCTTTGCTCGAATGGGCAGCAGATCGGTTCGAGTAGTAGACGGGGTTGGTGGGGTCCTGGGCAATAGCTTTATCGTAGGCAGCAATCGCCTCATCGTATTTCTTTGCCGACATGAGAGAATTTCCTTCAGCTTTATGTTTGTCTGCCTGGGCCTTATCCGACGCGGATGGCGTAGAGCCAGATGCCGTCGGTGTGGAAGAAGAAGCCTGAGCTCCTCCACCAACTTTGTCGCGAGTTTTCATGAAGACATCGAATATCGTTGGAAGGGTAGCTGGTTTGATGCTGAGGTGCTTCGCCTGCTCTTCGTCGGTTGGGTCGACACCAAAAGCTTCCCCAATGCATTGAACTACGAACCGTAGTTTAGCTTTGGCTGGATGACCTTAGTACATTTGCACGCACCAGCAACTTCTAAACTTTCTTTATCGTCTACCTTTACCGTGCCATCTTGAATAGATTGATTAAGAAACTCTATTATTGAGTATACGAGTCTTTGCTGCTTTTCTGACATGATATTGTTGAGGGTATCGGTGAACGCGAATCTTGGACGTCGCATCCGTTCTTGTGCAGAGGCCAGCAACCAAAGCCGAGCAAACAGTGTAAAGTTGAACCTCGACGCTCACCATGGTCTTTTGCGCAATCTCTGGAGAGCCTCCCCAAGACCCAGTTGTCTCTAAAATCTCTGGACATGTCTATGAGCGCAGGCTCATTCTCAAGTACATTGCTGAGAACGGCACCGACCCCATAACTGGCGACAAAATTGAAGAATCTGATCTCATTTCCATCAAAGCTAGTACGTGTCTCCAGTTTTGACTGCTTTATTGGCATACATTGAGCATTACATTTGTTCAGACCCTAAAACAGCACCTCCTCGCCCACCAACTCACAGTTCTATTCCGGCTCTTCTTCAGTCTCTTCAAAATGAGTGGGATGCTATTGTTCTTGAGATTTTCTCCCTCAAGCAACAATACAATTCGACGCGTCAGGAGCTCAGTTACGCGCTTTATGCTCAGGACGCTGCTACCCGCGTTGTTGCAAGACTAATTCGCGAGCGTGATGCCGCAAGAGAGTATGTAGTCATTTCTGAGGGTTTTGCGTATCACTCACCATGCTGTTTTCAGAGCTCTTGCAAACGTCCAGGCGAACATGGGCATTGCACCCTCGGCCCCTG
Organism: Clitopilus passeckerianus; assembly: GCA_944990035.1. Classification (NCBI taxonomy): domain Eukaryota; kingdom Fungi; phylum Basidiomycota; class Agaricomycetes; order Agaricales; family Entolomataceae; genus Clitopilus; species Clitopilus passeckerianus. The sequence goes on along the minus strand of CALYLX010000112.1, from coordinate 1,351,513 downwards.
CTGGAGAGGATGTTGAGATGGCAGAGGATGCAGGAGAAGCTATTCCTGCCGCCATACTTAGCCAAATTGATGAAACTCACCAAGCCCTCTCGGCTGCTCGCAAGAAGAGGAAGACTGCGCCAGCTGAATTTGCTACCCCAGCTGATGTCAAGACCTTCACTGCCCAGCATACCATTCCATCTCTTCATTCGGCCTCCCCAGCTGGAATCACCTCTCTTGCCGTTTCTCGGGTGAACCCCTCACAATTCTTGACCGGTGGCAATGACAAGATAGTGCAATTCTACGACCGCGACACTGATAAGGTGCTCGCATCCCTAAAGGGCCATACTAAGAAAATCAACCATGTCGCCCTGCGTGAGCGCGAAGGTGACTCCACACTGCTCATCTCCGCTGGTGCAGACAAAATTGCCAAAATTTGGTCCCACGACACCGCGTCCGGAGAGTACATCCCTAAACACACCATTCGCAGTCATAAGGGAGAACTTACTGGACTTGCCATCCACCCCACTTCTACCATCCTTGCCATGGCTTCGACTGACAAGACATACTCTCTACACGACCTCACCACGTTCTCGCAAATATTCAGGTCTGCGCCGTCAGACGAGCCCTTCACCGCTCTATCTGTGCATCCTGATGGCACTCTGCTTGCCCTGGGAACACCCACTTCGACGATCCAGATATTTGACATTCGCATGGGCGCTATTGCAGCCAGCCTCTCACCTACGGACAGTACACCATTCACCGTCAATACCCTCGCCTTCTCCGAAAACGGATACCACCTCCTCAGCCCAGACTCACTATCGTCTGTAGCAGTCTGGGATCTCCGTAAAAAGAGAGCGACCACCAGCATCCCGCTCGGTGATGACTTCAAGGTCAACAAAGTCGTGTACGATTATGGTGCTCAGTTCTTCGGTGTTGCTGGAAGCACCGGTGCTAGGGTGATTGCACACAAGACTTGGGAGGAATTGGTCAGGTTGGAGGAAGGTGGTGAGGTGTCTGATATGGTCTTTGGCGCAGAAAGCAAGACGATTTGGGGTGCTACTGGAAGGGAAGTCCGGATTTGGGGATTGCCTGCATAATTTGTATCATCTACTTACCAGTACCTTTGAAAATCCTACTTTTTTTTCTCTTATCTTAGTAACGTGAAAAGTTGTCCGATGGTGCTAGTTGTCGTTTTTTCTATAATATTCGGGAATGCCCAGTGCGCCACTTGCTTCATGGCGGAAATTTGCAGAGGTACTGATCACACTAGGTTTTTTTGGGCTTTGTCATATGCATGTATTCGTGCTTTTAGTGTACATGGATGTGCGTCGTATCGTAATGCAGAGGCCCAGGCCTGTGATAATGGCTGCCCAAAATGAATAACGTGAAGGTAATAATGGTAATGCAAAGAACTGATGCGAAGTGGTATATGGAATCATCAAAATGTGGGGAGTTCGTGAATATCTACACGGCAGCGGAAGATCAATCCCGTCGCGAGTCAAAGAAAGGAAGGCTGAAAGAATGTCCAAAGCTTATGACCAGACCAGAGGACCAATGGGGTCATCCCCGATAGTTTTGAATGCAGTGCCTAGCGCATCTGCAGTGGTCTGCCAGAAGTCGTTACCCCACCAACTAATGTAAGCGTCGGGGAACGGATACTGAACAGCGAAGAACATGAGGATGAGTGCGAACACAACACCCGCGTCGAGTGCGGCGGAGAGGATGTAATTGTATCTCGACCACCATGTGAACCGGTATCGGCGGATGAGGAAGTTGAAGATGAAGCCGACCAATGCCCAGGAGGCGTAGTTGATTCCAGTTGCGGGGGCATGGCGTTGATACCAGCAAAGCAGACAGGGATGTTGATAAAGCGCCAGAAGGAGAGGGGGTAGCGGCGAGCGAGGAAGTAGAAGGGGATGGGGAGGAAGGCTCCGATGAGGAAGAACCAGAGAAGGCCGGAGTATGGTGAACCAGGGCTGAAGAGACGTTGGGGACCAACACCTCCCCAGATCAATGATGCGGTGGCGAAGGACTTGGAGGATGGGCAAACGAATCCGTTTGCTTGTCCCCTAGTGCAGACATCCTCAATGTTGTTGAGCATGAAGTCCTGAACACCGACGACGACGAAGATGGAAACGGTAGCTGCGACCAACTGGCACAAGAACATCATGCGAGGGGGGACCTTCATGTAGTGGCCAAGCTTCAAGTCACCGGCGAATGAGACAGCCTGGGAGGTTCCGATGTAGCCAACGACCTTGAAGATCATGTTTGCGACAGGGCGACCAGGAAGCATATAGCCTGCGATGAGTTCGTGCATGACTTGGGTGGGAAGAGGCTGGTTGGTGATGGCCTGGAGCATCGCTGCTGGGAGTGTGATGAGAGCAGCGAGGATCAATCCAACAAGGAGTGCCCAAGCAGGCATTTGAGTTGGGAAGACAGTGACTGCGATGACGACGAAGATGAAGGAAACCAAGCCAACAGCGGCGTACCAGACCCAGGGGACTTCGGGGTACTGGAGCATAAGGCGGGCGTGGATATCGGGCTCATCCTTAAGGCTGCTTTTGAAGCGGCGGGCAATATCCTTGCGGAACCAGAGGAAGGTGTGCACGAAGACGGCGGAGAAGGCGGCAAATGCGACACCGTATGCGATGGCGAGGGTGGCCGGCATGAAGAGAGGAGAGTAGGCCTTGTAAGCCTCCTCATCGAAGACACCGTCAGGTGTAACGATAGCACTGGCGTTGTAGGGAGAGCCGGTGTTGTCGTAGGAGGTAGTGCCCGAGATGGGGAAGAAGCCAGAGTTCCAAGTGTTGGTGACTACGAAAATGTGAGCTTAGATGGAGAAAGTAAGTGTAGTAAGACTTACAGTAAATGATGGGTGCGACGATCCAGAAGACGATGATGAAAGCAACAGTTTCGTTTGCTTGAGACCACCACTGTAAGAGATTTAATGAGCGCCAGTGCGAAGAACGACGTGGAAAATGCTTACAGGAGTGACGAGAGGACTGCCATTGTAACTGATCATTGACCAGTCGAAGGTCAAGATACCCATTCCCAAGCCGGTGTTTGTACCGAACAGAGTGTTGACAACGACGTTGTTGGGGGCAATCCAGCAAGCCCAGTTGAAGACGCTAAGGGCAGTGAAAAGGAAGCCTGGTATCCAGTACCAGACGAAACTGCAAGCCATAGCGATCAAGAAGAAGCGCTCTCGGCGAACATGAGTCTTGTCCCTGTTGTTGAAGTTGTTGTGAAGAGTGTTGAACAGGGCGGCATTGACCAATGCACCTGGCCAGATCATGCTTGCGGGCCAGACGACGTATTGACGAAGGAAGCCAGCCCAGGCGAAGCCGATGATCTGCGTGCCAAGGCAGAGGCAGATCTGGTAGGCCATGGGAGCTGCTTGCTTGTAGAAGATTTTCTGGGAAAGGATAACGTCGGAGGCGTAGGCACCGGAAACAACAACGTTGGCCATCACAGTGACGCAGACGTGCTCCTTGATGGAGAATGGTCCTGGGTTGAGCGACCAGACAAAGCCAAAAGTGTTGAACCTGCGACTGGGAAGGAACTTTGCAAGGGCGCGACCAAGAGGAAGCGAGATGAGCTGAACAACAATGCCGGTAACGTAGACAGAGGGGTCTGCGAATGTCGAGGTCAGATAGCATCAAGAGCGGGTAAAGGAGGAAACGAACATCGCAGAGAGAATAGCTGATTTGTACCAGACACAGCTACTGTGAAGAGAAGGCCAAGGAACCACCTAAAGATTGCTATTGAGAACACATCAGTTGAAATTCTGAATAATACTCACATTCGGAACGTATTGACGGGCATGAGAGGGTCGTCGATGTTTGAAACTGAAGCACGGACTTCGGGATAGGGTGATTCGCTGATCACTATGTTAAATATCGTTTCTGAAAGGTCAGGAAAGGAGAACTCACTCGTCAAAGTCGATGGCAGTTGATAGGCGCGATTCAGCGCGAGACGAAGAGTAGCGATCCGACTCGTAATCATAATCGGAGCCCTCATAGCCCAACTTCTTGGGAGGTTTGAAATCCCTGGAGCGGGAAGCAGGATTGGCCTTGTAATCCCAGTTAGGATCGTTGAGATGTTCCATGATGTAGTCAACATCTTCGGGAACGTCAGGCCAGGAGCGACGAAGATCGACGCTGTCAACCCCAGAAGCATAAACGTCACGGGCCTCCATTGACATGATTGGAATGGTGGTCAACTAGGACACACGGAGGGGGAGGGAGTGAGGGAGATGGGTGGGTTGAGGGATCTACAGAAAGAAACATTCCCTTCCTTAAGAGGGCCTGCGCTTGGGGAGGCTTCGAACTGGCCATGGTGGACAATTAGAGTAGCAGACAATAGAGTGTCAGTAACAAAAGTGGCCGCCAGTTCTCATCAAATCCAGGGCCGTCCATGGAAAATGTCGTCGTCCATTGGAATTCTTTGCATTGCAGTGCAGGACTTTCCAAGAGCCTTCTTGTCGCACAAAGCTGTGCTATTTCTGATAGTTCTAGCAGTTTACAGAGCCTAAAACACAGCTAGAGTCGTGCAGATATCTAGCTGCCCAGCCAAAGTTCGGTTATGAGTTCCATTTGAAGTCTTCCGGATCCAGCGTAGCTGTCGCTTGCTTATTGTTATGTGCTGGTCAGCTGGTGCGCCATCTTTTTTGTTCTGGCCACATCTCCGTTGGGCGACTTCCCCATTCGGAAGGAGGCCTATTGTCCCGAACCCTTGCTCTCACGCTTACCCTGCTTTGCCACTATTCCAGACTGGCTTCGCATACGACTCAAAGAATATAGACTTCGACATCTGGAATGATGAGGCACCTGGTGCACAACTGTATTTGTTTGTTGAAAATCTATAAAATTGACGTCAAAGTGTCCCCAGAAATGAATGATTCAAGGCAGCTACCCCCGTCGGCACGGGATGATTCGCTTGCCGTTTACATCCAACGACCACCTGCTCTTGGAACGCTCAATGACCACCTCAGCCAGTAACCTCGCAATTCTTAGCACAGAATCAGCTTACTACAGAGCCTGATAAATAACTCCATGCTTGCACCACTACCTGCTGACCTTGAGGAATGCCGATGAATGGTGTCTTGCCGTGGTCAAATGACGAGATATTTCCCCACATTTAAAGGCGGGATCTCTGCCGCTGGATATGCATCAACCCGGCCGTTCTCAATCATGTCTACTGAAACTGTTGCTCAAACCAAGCAGGAAACTGCAGCTACTTTGAATCTTCGCCCTGCTGTCGAGGTTATAGAAGAGAATGGAGCTCCCTACAAATACACACATCTCCTGCCTGCGTTTGATAAGGAGACCCGTTATCCGCCCCTAACTCCTTTCAGGCACGAAGATCCTGGCCGCAGAGCCTTAAAGCACCCAAACTCTCGCTCCTTCCTCGACAATGCAGCCGTCGTGGAACTGACCCCTTGGCTTGGGAATGACGTCCGAGGAGTCGATCTCGCGAGCCTAGATAACGAGGGGCGTGATCAACTGGCCCTGGAGGTACTTTTGTCTCTGCATCTGTTATCCCTAATATTAAATCTTGGCTTTAGGTCGCCAGGCGAGGCTTGGTTGTGTTCCGGGACCAGCAGGAGTTCATCGACAGGGGTCCGGAATTCTACAAGCAGTGGGGTCAACATTTCGGTAGACTCCATATTCATCCCACTTCTGGTCACCCTGCTGGATATCCAGAATTCCATCTCGTTTATAGGCAAGTTGCACCAGTACATGTCCTCAACCTACGGTGATTGACTAGACCCTCAGGGATGCGAATACGACCTTCAATTACGAGCTCGACGAACGCATTACTACCACAGTCTGGCACTCGGATGTCTCGTACGAACTTCAACCTCCTGGGTTGACGACCTTTTTCTTGCTCTCCCAGCCCACAACCGGCGGAGACACCCTCTTCACCTCTCAGATTTCTGTTTTGAAGAAGCTTTCACCCCAATTCATTGCCTTCCTGCGTACCTTGACAGCCGTTCACTCAGGCTTCGAGCAAGCTGATTACTCAAGATCCGGAAGACGAGGCGGCGTTGTGAGGAGAGAGCCTGTCGAGCACATCCATCCCGTAGTTCGAAAGCATCCAGTCACCGGGGAGGAAGCGTTATATGTCAATAAGCAATTTACGAGGAGAATCGTCGGACTGAAGAGAGAAGAATCAGGTAACAATTCACTCACTATTGTCTTCGAATGCTAAGAAAAGCTGACAATGGCTTCAAAATTAGAAACAATTCTCAAGTTTTTGTATGACCATATTGACAAAAGCGCGGACCTCCAGGCTCGTGTTAAGTGGGAGCCGAATTCAGTCGTTATCTGGGATAACAGGATCACTGCACATGTACGTCTTCCATTCTGTCGAAGCCCGCAATTTGCTGATGCGTATTGTTAGTCTGCAATTGTTGACTATGGAGGATCCAAGCAGCGGCGCCACGGCCTCCGCATTACGCCCCAAGCTGAACGACCTGTGGGAGCTGAGGGCCTTGAACTAAGTGGTTGAGCAGCTTGTAAACTTATTGCGTAAATTATGAAGTGGATGTACTTTGAACAGTCAATTATGAGACTTGTTGCTTTGTTTGTTGCTCTAATGCCCAGGGTTAGCGCGGATCTGAGTGCATGCATTGAGTATCATCATTACCCCGTGCAACAATCTTGACCACGACGCTCGAGGAATCAGCCTTCGTCGGCTGCAGGAATGTCGACAGCTGCGTATTATCTGGCATTCTGTGCGGCATGCATTTCTGTTCTCAAAGAGGTGAACATACATGTCACCGAGCCTTACATGGTGTGTTCTTACGGGTTGTATACCCCACTTGCGCTTGCTCATTTACCACCAGGATGAACCTTTCCATATTCCTCAAGCTCAAGCTTATTGCGGAGGGAAGTTTGCAACATGGGACCCGAAGATTACAACACCTCCCGGGCTGTATGTCTCCCTATTACCACCTCTGTTTCAACATCTCTGAAGACTGCATCCAGATATGTCATGTCCGTCATAATGAAGCGCATCTTCCTCTTCAAATGCACACTCCCAATGCTCCGGCTCACCACTCTCGTTACACTTTTAGCACTTCCGCTCGTTTTGACACGTCTTCTGTGTTTCCACAAACGTGAACACCCACCTCAGTCGATCATGAACCCCAGCATTGAGGCGATCATCCTCAGTGCCTTCCCACTCGCTTGGTTCTACGGCTTCCTCTATTACACGGAAGTCCCTAGCCTCATTTTTGTCGTCGGAACGGTGGTGGCTGCAGGACAGGATAAGCATTGGCTCGCGGCTTTGGTGAGGCTTGATTCATTGCGGAACCATGTTCTCTTCATACGTTGACGGTGACTGATGCACGACATTGGAGCAGCTCGGCCTGATCAGCTGTACATTCCGACAGACGAACGTGATTTGGGTTCTTTATGCATATGCCTCGAGCCAACTCATGTATTTGCGGTTCAGACGCGCCGAGCCAGGGGCCGTCTCTCAGCCAAGGAAACTACATGACCCTCCGGCACTTGTGGCAAGACCAGGTGTGTGTTTTCACGTCTCTTTCATGTGTGGGGATATAACATAGTGCCTGGGGTCATAGGTGATTTCGTGAAAGCCATCCTGAGTGCTCCTTACATCATTCTGGATATTCTCCCTGCGTTCGTGCCGTACGGGATTGTTTGTGGCTTGTTCGCTGCATTTGTTGTCTGGAATGAGGGTATCGTTCTCGGTATGTGAATGTAATCATTTATGGGAGGACACATGACTCAAGGCTCTTTAGGTGACAAGTCAAACCACGTTCCAGCCTTCCATATACCTCAATTATATTATTGCATCGCATGTGCAACTGCATTCGGATGGCCAGTCTTGATCAGTGGCCCAGAGGGACATGGAGGTCTATTAAAAGCCGTAAAGGCGCGTATGTTTGGAAATACATTGTACGTCCATGCTTTTCCATATCTGATTTCGCGGTCTAAACCTTTTCAGCCGGACCATCTCAACCGCGATAGTTTCCCTTGTGATGGGAGTGACTGTCAAGTTGTTCACGTTCGTACCAGTCACCTAATTTCAAATACGGATCAGATTTGAACGCCTCTTCTAGTATTCACCATCCCTTCTTGCTTTCGGATAACAGGCACTACACATTTTATCTGTGGCGCCGCGTTTACATGTTTCATCCTGCAGTTCCCTATCTGCTGATACCAGTCTATATCGCCTGTGGTTGGGCGTGGTTTTTGCGTGTTGGTACGTGCCTGAACTCCCGCAGCTCTTGTTGCTATCTAATTGAGCTTCCAGGACGCGAGAAAACCTTGCTACAGACCTTGTTGCTACCAATTTTCGTCGTCCCAACTCTTCTACCAACACCGTTGCTGGAACCACGCTATTTTCTTGTACCGTACATTCTTCTTCGATCGCAGGCGGTGGATGTCACATCATGGGGTATGGCTCTTGAAGTCATCTGGTATGTGCTGATCAATGGGGTGACTATGGGAGTATTTCTGTATTTACCTCGACCGGGAGATATTCGGTTTATGTGGTGAATGGAGATATTTAGACTTTCGGAATAAACAAATGTAAATTACCGTCACGCCTGATTTGGTTCAAGTTCATATTCAAACCGTCGCTAGCCGCCCAACGTTCCATCTTTCAGCTACACGCGTTCGACGACCATTCACGACCAACTTCACGACTTTTTATCACGAATATAAAGCTACAAGAGTCTTTGGAGCTTTAAACCTCGAGGCTCTTTCTGAAACCATCATCATCATGATTGGTGCCAGCCCAACCAAGCCAGCTACTAGGAGTTCTATCCGACAATCCCTTACTGGTCTCGCGGGGAAAGCATTTGCAGATGTGATACACAAGGACTCGGATAAAAGCGCACGTAAGGCAAAGGACGCAACCTCCCGACGCCACAGTGGTCTTTACAACAAAACCTCTGCAATACCTCGCACCTCTATAGGAGGAGACATGAAGTCGCCACCTGCTACTATATCTCAAAGGGCCCCATCTACTCTTGACACAAAGACAGTCACTCGCAGGCGAGTGTCAAACACCAGTTCCCGCCTCTCAGAGGATCAGACCAGCTCTGCCAATGTATCCGAATTCGGTGGCCTACCCACTAAAGCCACTACCGTCAGGCCAAGAGCAGGGACGAGTTCTGGCCTACCAAAGTACAGGCCAAAGTCAGTTCTTGTTGAAACAGTGAAACCTGCATCCCCAAAGACTGGGTCTCGTCGTCCCCTCAGCAATTCTGAAGACGAAAAGGATGATCAGAACCGACCTATCAGCGCTGCGTCGTCATCCAGCGTTAGCAGGATATCTCGCCCCATAAGCCCCCTTCCCCATCGTGCAGCGCTCAAGAACCTATCTAGTGCTGTCAATGTCACGCCACCCGCCACCCCTACACCAACAAAGCAACTTAACACGTCAGGCCCAAAAGCATCACCACGACCTAGCAAACTCGTTAAAACCACCGTTACCGGTCCAGGGGCTGCTTCATCGATTTCTCGTCCTGCCTCTTCTGCATCAACCAGCTCTCTCACCCCTCACACGCCTCGAACACATGGCGCAAGTGTTACCCGAAGAGGGACGCAGGATAATAATTCCCGAGCCAGCCCGACGCCGGCGTCCAAGTCATCCACCAGTTCGCCAATTACTCGACATACGCGTCAACGATCGAAAGAACTCAATGCTTCGCCACGACAGCCAAATGTTGGCAACATGTCCCTAATCAATGAAGCCGACAGTGAGGATGACGACACAGCAAATGTTGCTCTGTTGCTGGCACCCGTCGCTTCTATTGAAGCTCCTACACCTGCTATGCCCAGAATGCAGCCAAGGCGAGCCGCCAGTCAACGTCCCAGGACTAGCGATTCTCTATCCGGAAGTCGCAACCGTCGCTCCCGGAAATCATCTCTGCATACAAGAGCTCAAAGTTCGGGAGCCTCCCCGCGGCCTTCACCCAAAGGCGTTAATAAGGCCGGCCGAGGCTCAATCCTCTCATGGGAGCAGCTCGCCAACGAATGTTCCATCACCTTGGGCGAGGGTGAAATTGACAACATGCTCGCAGATGTCGACGCACCTTTTAATCCCAACCTGCTCTCGCCCACTCCTAGCAATGCGGCCCTAGACGTTCCTGAAAGCCCTTGCCTGAGCGCTATGAGCTCTCCAGGTGGTTACGGCTCGATCTCTCAAGTCCTCTTACCCGAAGTCACCCCCTCTCCCGCTGCACACCGCGATTTGGCCCATTTCGAACTTGCCGCATCGACACCTACTGGTGACTCTGGTACCGTCAACCTTCTGCGGTTACAACTTGCTGCCATGGAAAACACCGCGAAGGAAAGGCTTTACCAGATGCAGAAGATGGAGGAAGAAATTCACAACCTCAAGCAAGCCCGGAACCGAGACGCTCAAGATCTCATGACCCAGGTGGCTTATATGGAGGAACAAATGCGTGGAAGTCTTGATATCCGTGAACGGGCAGAGGAAGAGAGAGCATCGTACATCTCGGATCTCCAGCAACAACTTCACGAGGCACGAGAGGATCGTGATCACGCTGTAAGCACAGCTGAGGCTCGGGGCAAGGAAGCTGCTCGGGCAGCTCTCGGTTCCGCCATGAAGTCCCGGGAGGTTGTTTATCAAACCGCCTCTATTGCAAGCTCAGCTGCCTTGAAATGGCAATCAGTTCGAAGCGTATCAGAAATGGAACTTGACCACGTCCGAAGCGATATGGAGGTCTTATCTGTCCTATTGTCCCAGCTAGACCAGATGAGGTCTCATGCTCCATGAGCCTTTTATCTATTATCTATTCACTTTATTCCTTATTCCTACTACTACCTTGCCGTCCAGTGCCCCTACAGTCTCTCCCTATGTCTCTACTACTCCGACTAGTGTATAATTATCAGTTCTTGCTGTTCGCTGCTCTCAGTATGGACGTTGCCCAACTTGTTATTGCTGTATTTCTTGCACTCGAATATGCTTTCCTTATACTATATATTGTTTAGAGGAATTGAAATTACAATATATTCAATTGATGGATACAATAATCAAAAGGGAGTCCTAACAGAAACAGAGATGGCGGGTATAGAATACAGATACAGGTAATTTAGTGATAAATCTCTTGACATTCGATGCAGGAATCCAATAAACAAGCGTAGTTTTCTGCTGGGGTAGCTTCTTCCAATCGGCTGGTCAGAGCATTTAGAATAGATTGACGACTGCAATCGAATATATTTAGCTATGGTTTCGCATAGTAAATGAGGTTTATGACTTACTCAACGTTTCCATAAACGACTTCGGCATCACATTCAAGGCCAGCAATTGATAGTGGCCAATAGCAATACGTCTCTGCACTGAACGAGAAAGACACTACTGCCTTTGCCTTCAGTGTAGGGAAAGAACCATTGCTTTCGCTTTGAAAGCAGGAAGCTCCTCCGCTGAACCGGGGAGGATCTCGATGTCGACGGGGTATTTGACACTTAGGAGCTTGAGTTGCGACCTAATTTGCGCGCAAGACGACCAATAATCTCCCAAGCGTTGAACAATCTAAAACGGGGATTAGATAATGAATATCAATTTAACCATCTTAGAACCAACCTGTCGAGTCGTGGTGAAGTCACTACGAACCACTAGTTCCTTCGCCATGCGGAGGAAAAGGTCACTCAAGCGAGCAAACCTATCCTTGCATTTACTTCTTGTCTTGTCGACTCTCGTGATATTGGCTTGCTGAACGATTGGCTGGTAATTGTTGCATGGGAGGCTAACATTGAATCTTGATGCATAGATGTACTCGAAGAGCTCTGGTTCGACTTTAGTTATCCGAACCATATGTAGGTCTTCCAATGCTTCGAGCTCGTCTGTAGAATAAATTAAATGCATTGACATGGCTCGAAACGGAGGTTCGCTCACCTCTAAGTTTAAAGACCTCCGCCCGCGTGCTGTTCTTCTGTACGTGAAGGAGTTTCTGTCCGTTCGCAATAGCAGTGATAGCCTCCTGCTTCTGGCTTTCTGTTTCCGCTCTTCGTTCCTCCAAGTGCTTCAGCTGCGATTTGCTTTCCGCTAGCTCAGCTTGGAGGGCTTCGACTTCAATACTGAGAAGAACGTCAATGAGCAAACTTGTGCGGCAGAATTATGAAAGAATTCACTTCTGTTCAGCAATTGAAGCCTTGAGCTCGTTCAGGTATTCCTGATCCCCGGCTTCGATCTCAGACACTTCAGCCTTCTCTTGTTCAAGTTCTTGGAGCAAGCTTGCATATTCGTCTTCAAGCAAAGGAACAATATCATCCGCTTGCCTTCGGATCTCGTCCAATCCCTTAGCATCCTATTAAAAGTTATTTTAGTAGACTGCGAGGCCCTGAAGATCATATTTCGTACCTCTTCTAGGGATTCAAAAGTCTGCTCTGCGGTGGCGTGGAGACCTTCCAGCCATTGCAGCTTCCAATCGTACCAATCAGATTTCGCTAGAGCTCGGGTATTGGTTCGGATCAATTGCAGTTGATGCTATTGAGCAGGTATCAGCAGGTTGCTCTCAACGGCATCGGCGATTGAAACCCACCTGAAGCTCAGCCTGGCCTTCTTCGTCGGCTCTGGAGTATTCTGTAAATAGTTGAGGCGTGATTGTTTCGGCTTCTTCCTCGGCCTGTACGAAATCTGCTTTGCTCTTCTCGATCCAAGCTTGCAGATCCTTGGACACCCGACTATACAGAACAACCTGTGGGACGTTCAAGCCCATCGCAATGGCATAGTCTGATAGCGGGATTTCTTCAGGTGGCCTTGCTTGTCGAGGAGGCTGAGATAAGGGGTGCATTGAACGTCTTGGAGCACCAATTTCATCCATGAATTTGATTCCCGTCATCGTGAAGAATTGTTGGATTGAGATAGTAGGCTGTCAGTTATTTAGCTCACAGAAAAAGCAGACAGAACGAAGAAAGCTACTTGCCTCGTCTTCCCCAGCAGGCCCCATTGGCTCTATCTCATTTCGCCATCGCTCTGTGGCAGTTACGGCACGATGTCGAAGCGAGTCGTCGTTTTCGTCGGCCATAGAAACATCGTTGACAGGAGCCACCGGTTCTGAGACGTCTGCAAAACGAACTGCAGGCGCTGGAGAACTCGGGCGAGGAGATGCAGGAGCAGGAGATCCTCGACTTATGGTTGGTGAAGCCACAGCCTGTCTTATAACTTCCCTCTCGCAAGCGTGCTCTTTTTCCTTGCCTTTGCCCGGCGATGCAAACTGCACATTGAAAGTCGATCGGCCGCTACCAAAGCTAGGCGCGACACTGGCTCGCCGTCCTGCTGCTGGAGCTGATTTCTTTGGGGAGGTCTTGGACGGAGATGCTGCCCCAGCAGTCTGGCCCAGACCTACTCCAAGGCTCTTCCTGCGTGCAAAATATCCGGATGGACGTCTTAGCGCAGAAGGACGTTGAACAGACGAACCAGGCTCCGCAACCTGGAAGGGTGCTTTCTTGCTCGGCGACAACGGCTTTGGGGCAGATGCGGGTGAACGGGTTGATCTAGGTGAGGGAGCGCTCAGCCTCTCCCAAACAGTGGGACGCTTTGCGGGGCTCGGGCGGTCTGCTTCCTCGAATTGAGAGCCATCATCGCCATGAGTTCTTGGCCGTTTCAGGGGAGACGTGGAAGGCTGGTATATGTTTGATGGAGTTGGCCTTGAGGGTGTGGAGGTCTGTGAAGGCTCTGTATTTTCCTGAGGGTTGGAAGGTCGGTGGGAGATGTCGAGCTTGACTGAAGCTGCGTAGGGCCTTCGACCTGAGGTTCGGGAGGGGTAAACACAGAGAAAGGCCTTTGTGGTGCTTCAGGTGATTCGGGTTCTTCTGAAATTCGATGCTCTGGTGCAATGGATTGTCGAGGGGGTTGAGCAGCTACAATGGCACCGTAGATCTCGGATTCCTCCATGGTGGATTCGTAACCCATGGCCATACTCGGACGAGGCGTTGAAGCTGCAAAGCCATAGGCTTTGCTGACGTTAATAGTCTCATTGCCATCGTCAAAGCTCATTTCTTCAGAGATGAGGGAATCCTCTTCTATTGTCTGTTGGCTACCAGGCAGCGAATCACGAGCCCTCATGAGTCGCTCGACGGCATCGTCCAACTCCATGGCACTGTCATTGGCCACAGGGGGACTAAATCCTTGGTCATCCGAAGAATATTCAGGCTCGATGGGTGTGTCGCCTGAATGCGTTGCCTGCCTCAAAGCCATCCAAGCTTCGTCTTGTACAGCAGGGGGGCGAAGAGAGCGGTTGAGTGGCATCGTAAACTCCATGACTGAGGATTGATCAGAAGCAACGGAGGAGACCGTATGTGAGGTTTCCTCCTCAAATGATCGCGAAACATCTTGTTCCACGGCAGAGTGGTCTGAACTCTGAGAGATTTGAGCTAGAGGTGCACGACCGCCACCAAGGTTGAGGGTTCGTCGCCGAATTATATCGGCATTTAGGACTTCCGTCATTTCCATGCCGTCGTCGTTCAGGGGTCAAACTCCTCCATAAGAGCCGAGTCGTCTCCTCCGTGGAAGTTGGAGGGGATGACAGTGGTCATATCCATATCTTCGCTTGCAAGGGAGTAACGAGCAGAACTCCGCCTCCGCCGAGAAGACGAGGCACCAGGGTAAGCATTCTCGTCTGTGGGCCCTTGTGAACGTCGAGGAGGCTCCTCAGGGGATTGTTGGCTACTCGAGTCTTTCTTCTTTCCGTCAATCAAGCGGACCTTAACATCTGCGGCAAAGCTAACGCGTCGCCCTCCAAGAGACTTTCTGCTGGTGTAGTCTCTCCGGTAATCTTGGGTCATTTCCATTGAGTCCGCTGGGTCGTCTTCTATCGAGACTTGCGAAGATTGCGGTTGGGAGGAATCGGGAGCTCCTCGCCATTGTTGAAGATATTCGTGAATGTTTTCAGAATACTTTTCCGGGGCACCTGAAAGAAAGTCAGACTCTACATGATGGACCACAACTCCACTCAGGCTTACCAGTGATCGGCGAGCCTTTGCAAAAGGGCTGAGATCTCCTGGGGCAATACTGTGGGCCCTTCTCCTGCCTTTCGATGGGTTAAATGATGTTTGTGCGTTGGGTACAGCGATGGACTGTCGTCGCTTTTTCGGTGAGTCCGTACTGACTACCATGATTGAGGCTGGTCAGTGGTAAAGACCGTGCGCGGATGACACCTGATGGTCTTGTTTGTTGACTGCACAGCACAGCCACGGACGCGTTCTAGATAGCATCACATGATCGCGTCTGGGGCCAAACACGTCCGTTTCTTGAATCTCTGTGTAAAAAGGTTATTGAAATAAACTATTCAACGATTTTTAGCATCCTCAAAGCAGGTAAATATGTTCGAAAATGCCGCTTTGAGGTTGTGCGGCTACACGTGCAGGTGGTTGCCGTTCACGTGATCGTGCCTCGTGGTTCGCGTACTTTTGGCCTCCAATTTACGGCTTTAGTTGTCGCCTAAGGGCTCTGACACTTGGATTTCAAAAATGACATCTAGACCCCCATCTCGCACTCAGTCTATCGACAGTGTTGCTGCAGCTGCAAGCAGGATAACCAGGGCCAGGACGGTAGCCAAGGCAGCTCCAACCATTGCACCTACTGCTACTGCGAAAAGGACTATTACTCGCAAGCCTTTGACGACTACGAGTCGAGACACGACAGAGAGCAAGGCAAGAGCACCTTCGAGGCAAGGAACGAGAAAAACTGGGAAATCAGCCAATGCAAATGCTGAAGCTGAGAGGGAGCCGATCATGGTGAGCAGGCTGGCATTGGCTTGCTTTATGGCAGAGATCTAATATCGACCAGGCATACCTTCGAATACGCCCGCACCTGAGCGACGATACTCCTACAGCTCAGCCGTATCTTACAGCTCTATCTGACACTACTGTTCGAATGACGGATCCAAATGACCCCAGAGCAGGGCATCCATATTCAGATCATCTGCACTACCTCCTTCATCAAACTACACATTCTCCCATATTTTCCCTCCTGATACAAAGCAGTCAGATTTCTTTGCAAAGAGCACTCTACCCCTCGTTAGCGACCTCCTTCAGGGTCAGAATGGGCTTTTGTTCACTTATGGTGTAACAAACTCTGGTAAAACCTACACCATACAGGGTGGGAAGAGTGAAGGGAGCGCAGGGATCCTGCCGCGAACGTTGGATGTCATTTTCAATAGCATCGATGGCCTGCATGGCAGCGGAAAGGTCGGCTAAATTACCATTGACCGTTTGAAAATTTGCTCACCGTCAACCAGTTCCGACCTGTCCGGCTCTATGGAGTGGAGCCTGCCGATCCTCAAGACTCCAGACCACCTCGAATCACTGCGGAGCCTGCTCTCAGCGCAGTTCTTGGGCCCCAAGCTGACGAAACCACTGACATTGGTCCGGACACCAGAAGCCTCAAAGTTGACCGGAACTATGAGTACACGGTTTGGATATCCTACGCCGAGGTGTACAATGAAAAGGTCTACGATCTTCTGGATTCCCTGAAAGATGAATCCGATTTCAACGCAATGCACGGGAAGGGCGCGAAATCCTTGGTCCTAGCGCGCACGGCTCTCCCACTCAAACCATGTCCGGCTTCTGATAACGAAGACCTGGAATTCCAAGGGAAGTATATTGCAGGACTCCGTCAATTTCGTGTACACAGCGCCTCCGAAGCTAAAGCAATTATCAAACTCGGACAACTGCACCGACGCGTCTTTGGCACTCTGGCCAATCGTGAAAGTAGCAGAAGCCATGGCATGGTTATTATTAAGGCTGTCAGAGGGCACAGAGGAGAGAAAGATGTGCGTCTTTTCAAGCTTCTGCGTTGTACATCGCTGAGTGCGATACACAGGATCCCACTTCTCTTCAAATCTCCCGCCTTACCTTAGTTGATCTTGCTGGTTCTGAACGAACCAAGCATACCCATACTACGGGTGATCGACTGAAAGAAGCCGGCAACATCAACAAGTCTCTCATGGTCCTTGGCCAATGCATGGAAGCGCTACGGACGAACCAGAGGAAGCTCGCTATGAGCTTAGCCCCAGAGAGCGCTGATCAGAATGGGAGAATGGACACCAGAGACGTTAAGAGAACTCTGGGGATTGTTCCGTTCAGACACAGTAAACTGACGGAGGTTCTGATGGACTACTTTGTAGGAGATGGGAAGGTGGTATGTGAAATAAGACGAACTCACTTCATTGAAAATATTCATGTCTTTCGTAAGGTCATGATCGTCAACGTCAATCCTTATGACACAGGTTACGACGAGAACTCGCACGTTATGCGATTTGCTGCTCTTGCTAGAGAGGTGTATGTAACACCCACACCAGCACCAGTTCATAGATTCCCGACTATCAAGGGGCCTGGCAAAGTCACCGGACACACGATCAAGGAGTTGGGGCCCATGACTCTCAACGATCCTGAAATGGTGCCAAAGCCTTATAGGAGGAAGGTCACTATATCGATGGACGGCAGTAGTGGAGTAGGAAGGAAGGAACCTGCCAAGGAGACAGTCCTGGAGATCATGGAAGGTATGCCTAAAGTTGGATTCGGCAGCCAATTTGGATTGTTGACTGGCTTCACTAGTTGACGAGCCTGTTGAAGACAAGGGGGCGGATTCAGAGCCGGAAGGGCCCTTCAATCCTCTGGTTGATGCTCTATTTGAGGAGGTCGAGGATTTGCGAATGCAGGTTCGTTGATGATTACTGAGCTTTTGGCGAGTTACTGACACCGTGCCCAAGCTCTTTGAGTCTGAAATGAGGTGTGCCATGATCGAGGCAGAGGTACGGGAAGAGGTGATGAAAGAGATGGAGGTATATATGAAGAAGATGGAGGCAATGTACATGCGCCGGATGGCAAACGAGGTACCTATGAGGAAATCCTCATACGCCGACCAATTCTGATGCTTCCCACAGCTCGAACAGCAGGAGATGAAGACAGATGCCAAGATCGACATGTTGCATCAAGCAGGGATGTTTGGCAGCCCTACAAAGCCCACTAGATATGCCCCCGACCTGAGTGTGGTGGAGGATGAAGACATGGAATCGGTAAGCAAGTGAACATCCAAAAGGTTACTAGAGTCTTACACAAGAGAAGGACCTTTCTCCTTTGTCAAGTGACGGTGAAGACCATACACCCTCGTCGCCAATGGCGGCAAAATCGAATAGTGCTGGTAGACAGCTGATCGAGTCAGACGATGAATTTGAAGACGAGGGCCTGGAAGATGACGAAGATGAAGACGATGCTTGGGAGCCACCAAAGCCACCTGCCAAGGGAAAGAAACCAGCTGTAAAGTCGACATCGAACCAGAAGGCGAGCAAGACCCAGGCTGCACCCGTGAAGAAAACAAATCGAGTGTCTGACCTAACAAACGCCGTAAAGGACATGTCGATAAAAGGTGATCCCGACGATGACAGTGATGATGACATGCCAGTGGTAAAGAAGAAGAAAAGGTCTGTCTCTCAATCCAGTGTTTTCATTGGTCTTTTACAGAAATTTGCTTAGGGTGCTTGGAAAGAACCGCATTATGACGGAGGACGAACTTGAAAGAGAAAATCTTGCAATGGGACAAGATGCAAGTCGAAATGGGAGTGCTGGCACTAGGGTTCCACCGGAAAATATTGAAGAGATGGTTCCGATATTATTGTACTGTTTTTACTAAAGATATATATGTTACTTGTTGAGAAATAACATTTTAATCGTTACAATCAACTGAAGTGGGGGAAAGAAAGGAGAGGGTGCCAGTGAGCCAGAGCATGACTGGTATTCTATGATGGACGAATAAACAAAGAATCTCATATCTCTGTCCAACCACCATCTGATTCCTGACCAACGCCAAAGATGCTCATGCCGAGAACAATGACATTAGCTCCTAGCCTCATACCAAAGCCACGGTATAGTTGCCCAATACCGGTATTCCTCAACCAGCTTTGTCCAGATGGCTCATCATCGTCTGAGTCACTGTCATCCTTCTCCTCTTTCTTTGGTCGAGTACCAGCAGCCTGGCTCATCCTCCTCTTCCTCTCCCTCCTAGTAAGAGGAAGATCGGATCTCTCCTCGGTCAAGACATGCCAGAAGACATCGACCATGCCATTGTAAGGTGCAGGTCGAAGTTCGACGCATCCGTGAAGGGGCTGGGCTGTTCCCCTCACTTGGACCTGTAGCCGCCTACGAATGACTTCGAAGGGGATGGTGACGAGTAGACCAAGGCAGTTGGATGTGAGGTTGGCAAGACTCCATAGGAAAGGCGACGAATCAACTCCAAGACCGATACGGCCAGCAATGAGGGAAGGGAACACAAGGCTGACAATGGGACGGAGTGCATGTTCGATGATAGTTGGGAAGAGTAGGTGTGGATGCAAGTAAATCCCTTTTAGGCCACCCTCATCTCGGAGAATTTGAGATAGAGCGTCCAAGGGACCTTTGTATTTGCGGAAACGAGAAGAAGAGGATTGGACGATGAGACGAGTCCGGATGAGATCGAGGGGAGATAGGATGAAGCCCGTAATGACATGGGAAATTACGGGTAGGATGATAGGTGGTTCATGGAAAGGAGACATTGAAGGGAAGAAGAGGGATTGAAGGAAATTTTGGATGAGAGGCTGCATCGTCGTTGAGAGGACCTCATTCACACAAGCTGTAAATGACCCTGTTGAGGAGGTTCAGTAGTTGTAATTGGAGGTTTGACGCCCTTCATACCTTTCCACAGAGCCAGCCATCCCTCCGCCCGGAATCGGCCTACTCGTTTAATCATTCCCCAAGCCCCATCGGCACTTCCGACTGGTATGATGAATTCTGGTCGAGTCCCCTCCTCAAGAACAGACCGGCGAAGGACGTAGCCTTGTTCATCAGTCGGACGTGGAGCTGGATGGCGAGTCTGCAAGGCGGCATGTGGTTCCGCAAAGTAAGATTCGTCTTCGGATGATTCGCTCAGCTATAGGCAATAAATCTTAAGGACTCGGAGAATAGCGATGTGTGAAGACTTACAGCATCCTCGTTGTTATCTTCGACGAGTTCCGGTTCTGCCGGTTCTCCGGCGTCTCTAGGAACCCACTGAACTTGCAGCAGCAGTTTTCCCACCTCCCATGGGCTGGCAATAGCTACACTGGAGTACTGTAGCACCACGGAGGCCACAATGCCCTGAAAAGTACAGGTAACTCAATGCCAGTTGGCTCACTGAGATCCAAGGACGGAGAAAGCTCGAAGATCGAATTCTGTGACGGCCGTGCGGACCATTGGTAGGAGGGAGTTGAAATTGACGGTGAAGGTCCTGGTGGTAGTAGTCCTGCCTGTGAGCCTTGTTGTGAAGGCACAAACGACCAAGCAGAGGAAGGATCGATGTAAAGGTCCCTCAGCGAACTTGGCCCACTCATGGTCAGTCTTGAGGAGACAAACAAGGCCGGCATGTCAGTATGACCTCTGTGGTGGCTTAAACAGGAAGGTCGTTCCCACGTCTATAATTGATGGCGAGAAGAGTCACGGTCAATCTCAAGAAATTCTTAAAAGCTCGAGTCAAGCTAAGCCCAGGACCAGTTTTCTTCCTTTCTCTTGCCAACAACGATGGCTGAAGAACCAACGAAACAAAAGCTATGGGGAGGTCGGTTCACAGGAAAACGGATCCTCTGTAAGCTGCAATAATCTTCTGAATGAGCTCTGGACAATACTAACATCTCATCAGTATGCACGAATTCAATCAGTCATTGAAATATGATAAGCGGATGTATGCTGCGGACATCAAAGGGTCTATTGCATATGCAAAGTCTCTAACTCTCGTTGGGATCTTGACCCAAGATGAAGAGAAGAAACTGATCGCTGGCCTGGAAGCTGTTCTCAAAGAGTGGCAGGACGGCATTGTATGTTCTTCCTTACCCTCAGAACAAAATACATGATGCTTAAAAGTATGCAGTTTGAAGCAGCACCAGACGATGAGGACATCCATACGGCGAACGAACGTCGTCTCAGCGAATTGATTGGCCCGCTGGGCGGAAAGCTCCATACAGGTCGATCTCGTAATGACCAAGTCGCGACCGACATGCGCTTGTGGCTTCTGGAAGAAGTCAAAGATGTCGAAGAGGGTCTCAAGGGCCTCATCCGGGTCATGACTGAGCGCGCAGATAAGGAGAAGGATGTCCTGCTTCCAGGATATACTCACTTGCAGGTGACTACTATCGACTTGACAGCTTGATCATAGACCTAAGTGATTCTACAGCGCGGAATGCCCATCCGATGGTCCCATCTACTCCTGTCGCACGCATTCTCCTTCGCCTCTGATCTAGAAAGGCTGCAGCAGCTGATCCCTCGCGTGTCCATCTCCCCTCTTGGCTGCGGTGCCCTCGGCGGAAACCCCTTCTCCGTGGACCGCGAATTCCTCGCGAAAGAGCTCGGTTTCCAGTCGGTGGCGGAAAATAGCCTGTGGGGTGTTGGTGACAGAGATTTCATCGTGGAGTTTATGATGTGGGGCAGCTTGGCTATGACACACATCAGTCGACTTGCAGAGGACCTCATCATCTATTCGACGGCTGAATTTGGATTCGTGACTTTGAGCGATGCTTATAGGTATTTCACTCAGCCTGTTTGTTACCAGGTGTGGGTCGCTGATCCTAGGAAATAGCACTGGCTCAAGCATGATGCCTCAAAAGAAGAATCCGGACTCCTTGGAGTTGCTCAGAGGGAAGTCTGGGCGAGTCTTTGGCAATGTGGGGCGAACCTCGTGTATGATGATCTTCGCTAACCATCAGTATTGTGGCTAGATGGCAGGTTTCCTGATGACGTACAAGGGTTTACCATCGACGTACAACAAGGACCTACAGGAGGACAAGGAGCCGCTGTTTGATGCAGTGGATAACATATCGGCCTCGTTCAAGATTGCTGAGGGTGTGGTCGCGACGCTGAATGTCCATGCGCAGAAGATGCTCGCAGCCTTGACTATGGATGTCCTTGCTACGGATCTTGCGAATTACCTCGTGAGGAAGGGAGTACGTGGTTCCGCGTTCTTTTGGCTGGATCTAGGCTTGAACACAATTCCTCACTAGATTCCGTTCCGGGAAACACATCATATCTCCGGTCGAGCTGTCGCTCTTGCCGAGGCACGGCAATGTCAACTAAACGAATTGACACTAGAAGACTACAAATCTCTCGATGCCAGGTTTACTGAAGATGTCAAGGACGTGTTCGACTTTGAGGCCAGTGTTGAGACGAGGAACTCTATCGGAGGGCCTAGTCGCCAGATGATTGACCGACAAATCCAAGTGTTGCGAGGAGCAGTTTCGGGATAAATATAGGCGGAGGCGTGGTGTCAGGGGTAAACTGTGGCATGAGCAGATGACACTATCTCTGACAGCGAGAATGGTTAGTTTCAATTGCTTTGAACGCTGGAATGTGCGCGCAGCCGAGTACAAAGCTAAAGCAATGCACAAAATGTCGGAATTCATGAAAAAGAGATGAAAAATTATGTTTTTCCTAAGATTTGGACCTGCTGCGCATCCACGAGTACTAAGCGATGATATCCGTGTGACTTGACGCAGGCCAACGCCACCCTCGAAATGGCAGGGCAGTGACATCAGAAATCATAGACCCCCACCAAACGTTGAAATATCCTATTCGCCTCCACATTACACGCTCCTTACCACTCTTGTTCCCGAACCACCACTATCTTCAAGCTAACCATGGCTTCCGCCGATGGCCTCCCAGATGGCCATGTCGAAGCTGTGAAGCAAGAATCTGAGAAAAAGGGTGCTGTTGTGCACACATTCGACCCAGATGCCTCACCGGAAGAAAAGGCTGCTGCTGCTGGTAAACATCGTAGCAAACTTAGCAGTAATAAGGATAGTTCAACCAGTGCCGGTGGGCAAGGTAGGCAAGCTCTGTCTTTCACTCAAACTCAAACTCAACGTAAACCTACCCATAACCAGAGGTCCAACTAGAGAAGGGAACTTCAACGGTTGTCCCTACCATAATGGTAGAACACGCAGACGACGGAGAGAAGAAGTTCGTTTCCTCTGACACTAACCGACCCGTCGAGGAGTCCGACGTTCAGGACATTCCTGGAGCCATCCCTGCGGGTAGCGCCCCTCAAATACCGGATTGGTATCGTGTCGGTTGGCGCCAAGTTTCTGGCATCGACGATGTTAAGATTAATGACGACGAAGCTCGAGACAAAGGTATCCTAGACGCATTCGTATCTGAGCAATACTACGGCTCCTGGTACCATAACGCAGCTGTAATGATTTTTGTGAGTTTATTTCCCAAAAAGCTGTGTTACAGGCTCTAATTCGCTTTTCTTTGACAGGCTGTCTTCTCTTCCCACTTCCTAACTCGTTTCGGCTTCGGATGGGGCTGGTTGTTCATTATTCTGGCCATCTGCAGCACCTACTACTCCACTTCGCTTGAACGCGTGCGGCGGTGTGCGCGTGACGACATCCAAAGGGACCTCGTCAAGACGCGACTTGCCTCTGAACATGAATCCGCAGATTGGATGAACAACTTCCTCGACAGGTTCTGGAAAATCTACGAACCTGTACTTTCTCAAACAATTGTCGCTTCCGTGGACCAGATTCTTAGTACCAACACTCCACCATTCCTCGACTCTCTCCGTCTTACAACTTTTACCCTTGGCACAAAGGCACCTCACATCGACAAAGTTCGCACCTTCCCCAGAACCGCGGATGATATTGTCATGATGGACTGGGGCATTTCTTTCACCCCTACTGATATCTCCGACATGACCCCCAGGGAGCTTGAAGGCAAAGCAAACCCAAGAATTGTACTTTCTGTCCGTGTCGGGAAGGGAATTACTGCTGCCATGCCCATTCTTGTGGAGGACATCACTTTCTCCGGCCTCATGCGTATTCGCATGAAACTCGTACCCAACTTCCCGCACATTCAGATCGTCGATATCAGCTTTTTGGAAAAGCCCGTTATTGACTACGTCCTCAAGCCGATCGGCGGTGAGACGTTTGGGTTTGATATTGCAAATGTAGGTGAATCCTCGAGGCGCGACTTCAACCTGGTTAACGCGTGTGCTCCAGATCCCCGGTCTGTCTTCCTTCATTCGTGATATGACGCACGCGACAATGGGCCCAATGATGTACGACCCTAATGTATTCACGCTTAACCTTGAGCAAATGCTCTCCGGCAAGCCTCTTGACGCAGCTATTGGTGTTCTGCAAGTCACTATTCAGTCCGCCCGAGGAATCAAGGGCACGAAGATTGGTGGTGGTACCCCTGACCCATTCGTTGCCCTCTCCATCAACGATCGCGCCGAGCTCGCCCGAACCAAGTACAAGCACAACACGTGAGTCGAATCACTTCCCTTGGCGTGTTCTGTGGACTCAACTTACTATTATCTAGTTATAACCCGACATGGATGGAAACGAAGTTCATTCTCATCAATGCACTGAACGAATCGCTGCTTCTCAAACTCTGGGACTATAATGATCATCGCAAGAACAGCCTCCTCGGATCCGCTATGTTCGATCTCACGAAGCTAGTTGAAGACGCTACGCAGGAGAATGTTGTCGCCCCAGTTCTCAGAGATGGCAAAGAGAAGGGTGAAATGAAATTCGACCTTGCTTTCTATCCGGTTTTGGAGCCCAAAGAAGGTCAGGATGCTCCCGATAGCTGTAAGCTCCCTACTTCTTCAACCATATTCCACACTAAACTTGAAGTCCAGCCGTCGGTATTGTTCGCCTCATCGTCCACCAGGCCAAGGAGCTCGACAAACAGAAATCTTATTCCGGTGATATGAAACCCTTCGCCAAGGTCTTTGTCAACAACGCCAGAAAGTCCGGGTTCCGCACGCGCTCTGTCAAATACACTGTCAATCCAGTCTGGGAGGCTCCGTACGAGTTCCTCTGCGGCGACAAGGATACAGCAGTTATCACGGTCAAGGTTGTCGATGACAGGGATTTGCGCAGCGATCCCGTTGTTGGTTATATGTCTATCAAGTTGACGGACTTGCTAGAATCCAGGGATGGCGACACTGTTCGAGACTGGTTCCCCCTTAGCGGATGCAGGAGCGGCAAGCTCAGGATCTCGGCGGAATGGAAGCCCCTTGGTATGGCTGGCGGCCTGCAGGGCGCTGACCACTATATTCCTCCTATCGGTGTCGTGCGACTGGTTTTAGACAAGGCCACGGATGTCAAGTAAGTTAATACGGCTCCTCCCTGATCTAAATCCTCAAAGTCGGACAATAGGAATGTCGAAGCCACTCTGGGTGGCAAGAGCGACCCATATGTTCGTGTCCAGGTCAACAACGTTACTAAAGCTCGCACAGAGGTCATTAATAACAGTATGTCTCTTTGACTACCTTTATCTACTTTGATATTGATGGTGGGTGGCAGATCTCAATCCTGTCTGGGACCAAATTGTCTATATCCCCGTTCACACACTCAAAGAGGTGCGTCGTCAAGTGCACACCAATCAAGCCTTTTCTCATCACAGTCATTGACCCCTAGACGCTGTTCCTGGAATGCATGGACTACCAACACCTAACAAGGGATCGCTCTCTCGGTTCTGTAAACATCAATGTTGCTCAACTAGCGAAGGAGTCTGGCAACGACAAATACCGCCACGAATCCACAGGTATCAAGGATGCACAAGAACCTTTGCGACAGGACAAGGGTGGAGGATTCAAGGGCCTTCTGCACTATTCGGCTGAATTCATCCCCGCCGTCGCTCTCAAGGGAATCAAATTCGAGAAACACACCTCAGGATTGCCCGAAGAGGACACTGAAGGCGAAGTTGCTGACGACGGCTCCTCAGTCTCATCGTCGGATTTGGAAGACGAGCATGGAGAACAAGTTGGAATTACGGTCCATGGCTCTGGTCAAGCGGAAAGCGCTCCTTCAAGCCCCACTACCCCCAGACCGCCTAAGCTCTACAACCCCGACGAGTCTGATGCTGCCTCTGTCCAGACGACTGATACCAGTGCAGATAACAATGCCAATGGCGCCAGACCTGGTGAAAGTGATGGCATCGAAATGAGTCACGAGGAACTTCTGGCACAACGTTAGTGCCTTTTCAACCTACATATTCCTGCCCTTTCTGACTTCTGTATCACAGAATCTGGTATCATCGTCATCAACGTCATCGAAGGCAAGCTTTCTAAGAAGGCTCGACTCGAGTTCTCCTCGATGATGGTTACTGGCCCTGTTTCAGCACTCTCAAAGCCCGTAGCACGAATGCCACCTGGGAGTATGTCGGCGAAGGCTTTATCAAAGAAATTGACTTCAGCAGGGTTTGGTTGCGATTAAACGAAGCCGACGAGGGTGAAAAAGATGATATCGTTGCCGAATGGAAAGGTGATGCCAAACCGTTCCTTCAACAAACCATGGTGAGATTTCTCTGCATAGACATTGGATCTGTTCTGATGTCAATTATTTCAGGAGGGTCCTTCGACATTCACACTTATGGACGAAGATCAGCGCTCACATTCAACAGTGAAGCTAGAAGCACGCTATGTTCCCGTTCCAGTCCATCTTGAGCCTCGCGAGAGTATCAACAGTACGTGATATTATTCCGCGCATGGAACATATATTGAACCCCACCAGATCAAGGAATCCTTCGTGTTGACCTTTTGGACGGTCATGACATCCACGGAGCTGACAGGAGCGGTAAGTATCCATCTACTCCTTTCAATAATAAATCTGACTCAAGCTGCGCAGGCAAATCGGACCCTTTTGCTGTCTTCACCCTCAATGATCAGAAGGTCTTTAAGTCGCAAACCAAGAAGAAGACTCTCACCCCTCATTGGGACGAGAATTTCACCGTCTCTGTGGTATGTGAAGCCCTCACGACTGTCCTACGCGTGCTAATATTTGTCTATCTACAGCCCTCTCGTGTCGGTTCCGACTTCTCCGTCGAGATCTTTGACTGGAACCAAATCGAACAAGCCAAAAGCTTGGGAGAAGCTCGTATCAACCTCGAGGATGTTGAACCTTTCCAAGCTGTTGAGCGCGTTCTGCCTCTGAACTCGCATAAGCACGGCGAGAAGGGTGAAATCCGCGTACGCCTCCTTTTCCAGCCCGAAATCATCGCCAAGGCAAGGAAGAACACATCGACTTTCTCTTCGGCAGGACGAGCCGTAACTCAAATCGGTGCTCTTCCGATGAGTGCCGGCAAGGGTGTTTTCCATGGTGTCACTGGCGTTTTCAGGAAGGATCATGAAGACGATGCCAGAGAGGAAGCCAACGGCAACGGTCATCATCATCACAAGAACCCGCTTGCCAGCGTAGCCAGCGTTTTCAAACACAAGGAGAAGGAACCTAGCGAGCCAGCTGTTCCTGATGCACCTTCTGGGCAAGCCTCCCATCCTGTGAACGCTGCTGGTGGACCTGCAGAGTCCGACCGCGCTGGTGCCAACGTCTTTGCTGCCACCGAAAACAACAACGGAGGACCGCAGAGTAATGGTACTCTGCATGTCACCATCCTTGACGCCAAGGACCTAGGAGAAAGCGAAACAAAACCCTACGTCACTGTCAGATGTGGAGACAAGGAGTTGAAGACCAAGCATGTTGGAAAGACGGCTACTCCAGAATGGTATGTTACTGGTCATCTTACTCATCGGAGGTGATTCTAAGCACGCTGGTTTAGGAACGAATCATTTAAATTCATTGCCGGCCCTATGACTCCGAAATTGTACCTCTGGGTCCATGACCATAAGACCCTCGGCAAGGACAAGGATCTCGCTGAAGGCGAAGTTGATGTATGTCTTGCTTCCTTCACCGACCTCGTGTAACTGACATGTATTTGCGTAGATCTGGCGTCATATTGCACCTGGTCTCGGTAGTTCACCTGTGGACGTAACAGTCGAACTGCGAGCTACTGGCCTACTCCGACTACGACTCGACTTCGATGCTACCAATCCAAACAACAGCGCAGGATCTATCTCCTCTGGGGAGAAGATTTTGAGAACACCCTCGAACCTGGGCAATTCATCGTCACGATTCAGTATCGGGCGAAGGAGAGCTTCGGAAGCTGTCGACAGAGATGATTAATGTGTGCCAATGAGCGATCGCGGACAATTTGTTTTCTTGTTCCTTTGTAATTTTACTAGCCAGCATTTATTTAGCTTAGGCTTTCTACTATGCTCAATCCAGTTATCAGTTAGTTGCGAATCTAACTAATTACACGTGTGAATCTCAGTATGAAAAGATGCTCTCGACCTGCTCGTCGGCTGAGGACGATCTTTCAAAGAAGTCAACCTAATGGTATCATCTGGGAGGTTGTGTTGTTGCCTTACATGACTCTGTAGATTGTGCTGATCCTGCAATCGTTGTTGTATTGTGGGTATGTCGTTTTGCTTAAGAGCAACAAGATAGAACCTCCCGCGAGGTGATAATAGCTCCTATGAAATTGTAAGAACAGCGCACAGGGTATGGTAACAGAGACACGGAACTGACCTCTACCTGATCCAAAAATACGTCGGTAACATTCATACCAAGTGCGCCACCTGCCCATGCACCATCAATTCCGCCTGCCTCCTGCGCATTCTCCATCTCGCTTGAATCGGTAGGAACGTATGGTGGGTTGAATAACATCACGTCAACCGAGTGCCGTAGACGTCTGCGCAAAGGACCCGCAAGAGAGGCATTGATGGATTCAATAGAGACCTTTGGACTACCAATATCAATGAAATGGAACTCTTCGCAAAAGATATCAGCTTGCTTTGTTCTCTGCTCCAGTTGCGCAAGTACATGTGCATGATCGAGGGTTTATGTCAGTGCAGAGATAAACTTGAGAATATCAGTCTCTGAGGATACCCTAGTTTAAAAACTGACGCACGTACACCAGACCCCAGGATCTTGGCAATGAAGCTAGTAACGCATCCAGATCCTGAGCTGCTATGGACTCAATACTCTTCATATCTCTTAATTCTGTGCAGGCTTACCCGATTTCTAGAGAGACTCGAGGCTGAAGATCTCTCAGAGCCTCTTGATCCTCCTCGAGAGCATCCAATAGGAGAAAGGTATCCTCTAGTAGCGATGAATACCTGAAGGTGACTTATTATGAATAGACCATTACCTGCTGGCTCGTAGACATGTTCATAGTCTTTGCTTGTCAGATGCGATAGGTCTGGTGTAGGGATCATCACCTCAGCTTGCAAAAAGTTAGATGACTGGGAAGGTACTGACTGCACTTTCGGAAAGACCAATCTCAAAAACACAAAAGAAAAGGCATTACCCGGGTTCGAACCGGGGTTACGGGAATATTGACCTCAAAATCCCGTGTGATAACCACTACACTATAACGCCTTGACACCATAGCAAATCGCGTATAGTATGACCACTCAGATGAAAAGTCGAAACAACAAGCTTCCCAAAATCCATTGGGATTCGAGTCTCCATTCGATAGCAGGCACACAGAATCTTAGGATATAAGAGGATATAACGGCCCAATGCGGTTGACAATCATTGGGGGCCGTGTTGCCCGTTTGGGTAATGCCAGAAACGCAAGTCACGCGAACATTTCAATTTCTTCCCCAAACCTTTCCGTAACTCAATGTCCTCGATTTCTTTGCTTGCTCGGGCCCTTCAGAGGATTCGTTCAACGCCGCCGCGCGTGATAGCCTCGCCACCAACTCGTGCGTACTTTATTCAACTATTTGACCGTGTTTAAAAGCTAAAGAATGGCGCATTCTAGAACCTCGTAGAGCTGCGGTCGCAATTATTATTCGTGTTGTACCATCTCCCGCCGCAAATGTACCATCATCATCAACGAATCCTCCTTCTCTCCCCGAGTTCTTCGAGTTGGATTGGGTGAACGACCCAGACGCACGCGCAGAAGTTTTGTTCTTGCACAGGGACCCAAACGGAAGCCATGATGTCCCTCTAGCACCTCACAGGGCAAGGAATACCCATGAAGCTCATGTAGCATTCCCTGGTGGTCGTATGGAGCCAGAGGACGAAGGAGGACTGTATACAGGTGAGTGATTCGATATATTATGCTGAACTCAACAACTGAGGGTTTATACAGCCATGCGACAAACTTGGGAAGAAATTGGCATTGACCTCGCAGAGAGGGAATACACCTGCGTAGGCCAGCTTGATGACAGAGAGATAACAACTTCTCTGGGCAAACGCCTTCTCATGATTCTGTCACCATTTGTCTTCCTGCAGGTGGCACCAACCGCAACGCCCCCTGAACCTGTACCTTCCACTACCCTCCACTGGACACCTCTCGATTCACTTGTATCACCAACCTCTCCTCCAAAATGGTCTACAGTTACTGTAGACGCTGCATCTCGACTTGCTCCAAAACAGTCCGCAATGCTACGATTGATCGTACGCCTCCTCATTGGAAGCATGGAATATCCCGCCATTCTCCTCGACCCTACGCCAAATGCCTCTGTGTTACCCCCCACAGACCTGAAATCTGCAAAGACCCATGACTCTTTGGAAAAAGGTCTCCCTCGCCAGAATACACCCGGCAACCTCAAACTCTGGGGGTTGTCCCTTGGAATGATGCTCGACTTGATGTCATACATGATCCTCCCCGTACCCAGTTCCTCTGCCCCACAAGCGGATAAGGAAACGCGAGTGAAGGAGAAGGAGGAGGAGATAAGCTCGGCCAACTCCAGCCCTCTATCTCCTATCATGCAACTTCCTTACCAACATGAATTTGAAGGGTTGAGGATGGACCTCGTGGCACCGAGTTTAGCCAGCGTATTCCCGAGATTCTCTTACCCTGATGTTAACTTCTGGATCTGGTACGTATATGCGCTATTCTCATTCATAATTGTATACTGATTGTAATCCTGCAGGGTATTTGGCAAACGCTACAGAGAAGTTGTTCGTGGCTGGGAGGCCAGCGTCCGTAACGGCGGTGCCAACGACAGGCGCATCAACTGGTCTGGCTCAGCTCTCAGCAATTTCTACGCTGCAATTCGCAAGGCTCTGGTTATCGTTATTGTAGCCCGCGCCCTCGGCATCATCTTTGGCATCGGCTTCTCTCTTTGGTGGCTGTTCTTCAGGGCCTAGGTATCGATTGTTGACTTTCCCAACTCCGTCTCGTTAAACTGCATTTTATTACTTCTGGGCAGCGTGCGTTTAGAACAAGAGATTAAAGAACACAATGTTCTTTTGACTAGACTATCAATTCTTCGGGGACAGGACATCTACCCATACAACCAGTAACTTACGCACGCATACACGAACCTTACGATATTTGCACGACTAAACCCATCACCCCTGTCCGGTGGTTCTCTTGTACTACCATTATCACCTTCATTTGCTTCAACAGCGTCTCAAAAGATCATACTTGTTTGATACAATTACACAGCTATTCCATCACAGGTCAAAGCCAATGCAAATTGTTGATAGTTTGTCTTCCATCCATTATCCGACCATGCACAGCCAAAGCTATTAGTACTCTATCCTGACAGGGGCAAGCCGCAGACATCGCAATCTGACCGACCAGGCTCGTTCTCGAATGTACAATGTGGGCAGATCTTTCCAGCGCCGCCGGCCTGTTCTGCTGCGATCTGGTCGAAGATTTCTTGTGGGATGTCTTCATCCATGTGGTGAGATGATGAACCGGGTGTTGGCCCAGTTGGTCGAGAAGCTGGAAGGCAAACGGATATTAATAGAATGAATTTCAGAAAAGGCAAAATACCTACGTGCGGTCTCACGAGCAAAGGTCATTAGTGTTTGCCAACTGTCGGAACTCATGACTGGGTCAAGTGCTGAGGAATCCTCAGCCACTTTGGAAGATGTGACTGCGTGCACGAGGAGCTTCATGTCGTCCTGCAAATGCCTGGGTTAGATTGAGAGAAAGTGGTAACGTTGCAAAAGCTCACGGGTGAAATCAATTGAGTAGTACCCAGGAAGGACACCAAATGCCAATCACTAAGCCATTTGGCAAGCTCCAGACGCTTGTGCGCGGTCCCTGGAGGCGCGATCCGGCTGTCCTCCATGTCTGGTGCGCCCAAATTGTTCAGAGAAGATAGAACGGACTCTATACGCTGGTCTTCAACTCCAGTTCGGTTCTCGATCGCAAAACGTGTCGACTGGAAGACAGGCGAAGGGTTTTGTGGGAACCCATGGGTAACCTATGAGTAGATGGGTCAGATCGCAACCCACGGGATACCAGGAATGAATCTTACATTGACGATGAGGTACTCGACCGGAAAGCATGGCTTTGCACTCTTCTTGACCTCGAGCCCATACTCGTTCTTGTAGGTGTAGAAGGCGTCTGGAAGGTAACGCGCAGAGTCTTCGCTGCGGTCTTCTTCCTTCACTCTGACAATTCCAGGATCTACACTCGCCTCAATCATATCCGCGTCGACCATTGCCACGGCTTGCTCTGAGACCTGGTATGCAGCGATGTCTATTTGTCCATCCTCTGTGGCAGTCAGAACTGCTGTCACCAGGCGAGATCCATATTGTCCACTATACGACGAGCGAGAGGAAACAGGGTATTCCTTCTGCATCTTCGCGGCGAAAATCGCCTCAAGGGAAGACAGGAAGAATGAGCCAGAGTGTCGTTTATAGATGTTCTTCGTCCTGTCCTCGTCTGTGGGATTGAGATCCGTAAATATGTATCCAACAACTGCCAAAGGGGAAGAAGCTGAAGCTGCGAGAGATTTGATGCGTTCTTCGTCCTCCCAGGGCAGGCCTAGCGTGAGGCCGTCGACATCACCCTGCTGAGGGGGTTCATGAATGGCCTCTACAACAGCCTTCACACCCATCGGGACTTTGTCGTATGGCTCGTACCGGCCGATCAGCCACCCGAATCGTTGAACGCCAGTCTGTCGCCAAATTTGCAGGAATCGTTCAATAACCTCCATTGAAGCAATCTCGAGGTGGTCTACCATGCGGAAAGGCTGGGAGTTGAGGGTTATTGCAGAGGGTTGACAATTAGTGCAGATACCGGCTGGCCAGGATGGATGACTGGCGATCGGACATGGTACCTTGACCTTGTAATCGAGTGGCTCGAGAGGTGGCAGAGACGAAGTTGCTGAAAGCGCTGACTTCGGCGTAATCTTCTGGAGATATGCATGATATGAGAGATGCTTGATGTTGTTATTCTTGTGGTAATCTGCATCGTATGGTTCCAAGGGCATACAATAATCACACATGCCATTTGCGCCGTGCTTGCAAAATCGAGAATCTCGACCCCGAGGAATCTTTCCAGATTGACCACGCCAGTAAACATCAACGGGCTCCTCGGTGACAGATTCCCAAATGCGCTTTGAGGGCTCTCCAGTGGTAACTGGGTGAGCAGCTGATGTTTGAGATGAAGGTGCTTCTTCTGGGGCCGCCGTTGGCTGTTCCTTGTACCTAATGAAAAGAAGATCCCCGTGCCTGACGTAGAATGTGTATGAGAGTCGGGCCTACACATGGTATGGATAAGACATACCGGAATCCAAGATCATGCAAGGACCTGTCCTTCAAATCTGAGAGTTTGACTTCGTTCCCAGCTGGTCGGTTTGAGATCGTGATCGTTGAAACATCGGGGTTGACGAGTTTCTCTAACAACTAAACAGGTGTCAGATCTGCCCACATGCCATCCGCCAGGAAACATACCTTTGCTTCAAATTCCGCGATGGTAGCATTTTCTTGGAATTCGAGGCGATAATTGCCATCTTTGCAGCGTACTCTGATCAACTAGAAGAACATTATTAGCCCAGCGTCTATCTGTAGTAGCATATAGACCCACCATCGTCGAGGTCGTCGTGGTTGTAGTTCAACTTTGTTTCTTGGATCTCGAAGGCTTCAAAGTTTATTATCACTGTCACGACCATGACGCGTTCCATTCGACGCGTAACAGAGCTGACAAATCAAGATGACACGTGACCTGGATCTCATTGATCTTGCATCCTTTTGGCCGGCAGCCTCTTCTAGCCACTTTGCAGGACACCTAAAAGCACTACGTTTAGTAGAACATTGGGGGAAATTGCATTGTGGAAAGATATTGGATGTTTGTCTTCCAATTCACTTGGACCGAGCCTCTTATTGTGGATCACATTAGGTAATCAAAACAAGCGTTTAGCCTGCAGCTTTGCCGGCGGCATGCCAATTCGGAATTGTCGTTAAATTAGGACAACTTCGCCATTAAGCTCGTTTCTTTGCAGTTTCCACCTTGAAAATGCGTTTTTCACGCGTATTTACTCAGCCCTCGGTGTTCTGGCGCTTATGGTGGCGTGCCAGGGTATTTGCCTCCTTTGGCACAAGAAAGTGACGAATATCTGGCTATGATTGTCGCCATCGGTCCACGAGATTGCGAATTTGTATTTTGGCTTCAGAACATGTCTTCCTCGCCTCTATCTCTTCCCCTGTATGGGTGCATGCACCCATATTCCTGTCACATTTGGGCGCCATGCTTCCTCTCAAAAGCGGCGAAGGTCATCAACTACCTGACTTGTCCTCTCTAAGCCTACCTCGTAGTAAATCTCTGTCTGCGGAGCTTGCTTTTTGGGAAAACCTTCATTTCGATTTCGACATGGATAACAGCCCGCGCAAACAACCATCAAAGGACTCTTCCCAGCCTCATGATGCCCAGCAATCACGTTCCACGTCCAGCACTAACACTAACCAGCAAGGGGGTAAATTATGGACATGGCGGTACGTCCCAGTCTACTTTATTCTCTTGGGCTGAGCTGATTGTGGCCCTGCAGATTTTCCAGATCTGCATGATGTCGCCCTACTGGCTCAATTTGCTGCAGCGATGGGAGTGAACCCGCAGGGGTCCGGCCAATCTCAAATGAACCCTTTCAATACCATGATCCCAGGAGGCAACTATCCGTATCATCATAATCCATACAGCCAGGGCATGCCACAGGCCAATGCGCAGTTACCACCTCTTTCCGGACTTGATTTCTCTTGGAATAATTATCCATCCCATCTTCGGCCTCATGGTAGCCCGGGAAGCACTTTGTCCGGGTTGGGAGGCCCATCCAGCCTTCCCGATCCCGGATCGTCGTCGGCGTCGAGTTCGCAGACTCCAGCAACCTCTTCCTCATCACGCACACGAGCAACTAGAAGCCGTTCCGTCTCAGTCGCCTCCCCAACACAGGAGCCGGAAGGACAGACAGAGGCAGAACAGGTTGCAATTGCGGAAGAAAAGAGGCGAAGAAATACCGCCGCCTCTGGTTTGTTTGTCCCTCATAACCCATAACGGCCACTAACCAGTTTCTTTCGCAGCACGGTTCAGGGTCAAGAAGAAACAAAGGATAGTCAACCTGGAACGCACGGTATCAGATCTAACAGGGCGTGCTGATGATCTCGAGAAAGAGGCTGCGGATTTGCGCCGCGAGAATGGTTGGCTGAAGGAAATAATCATGCTCAAAGGCAGTAGGCTGGCGGGGATCGATATAGCCAATCGGCTTGCTGAGGGGAGCCAGTCATCAGCCGCAGGAAGCTCCAGGCCGCACCGCGACACTTCTGCAACGGCGGCGGCAGCGACAAGGGATGAAGAGGAGTCGTCCTCATCTGAAGAAGAATCTGAGGAGGAAAAACCCAAGGCCAGGAGGAAGGGGAAATCGACCAAGAAGTAGAAGCAGTTTCTCTATATTCTAGCATGCTATAATCCGCTTTGCTATGCTCGCATACTCATGTAAACTAGTTGTAATCAGGGACTCTTGAGAGGTGAACTTGGACAATTGACGGCCTCATTGTGCTATTTTGGCCAAAAAAGGAATCTTGTTCCCACATTGAGCTGTCACCAACTTGGCTGGATCGTCATCCAGCTTGCTCAAAATTCCTAAGCAGTCAACTTGCCCTGTGCTGTAATGTCGTTTGGGCGTCCTCCTTCCATTAATGTGGGTTTCAAGCCTGGTCCTCCGGAACGTGGCTCGTTCCCCCTTGATCACTATGGTGAGTTTATGATTTATTCGTCAGACAGCGATTCTGATCACAGTCCAAGGCGAATGCAAGGACATGATGACAGTTTACATGAAGTGTTTAAAAGAGAATGGTAGCACTTCCACTCCTTGCAGAGATTTGAGCAAGAATTATCTGGAGTGTAGGATGCAGAAGTGAGCCGTGCTGTGTTTCGAACTCTCCACCGCTGACTTCTTTGCAGGGGCTTGATGGAACGGGACGAGTGGAAGAATTTGGGGCTAGACAGGGTTGAAAAGAATGTACAGACGCCAGAACCACCTCCAAAGAAGTGAATTCAAATGGACGGAACCCAGTCGCGCAAACTCAAGCAGATGAGAACTACGCCGAACGGCCGTTGTATTTGGAGAGCAAGTACGGAACATGATCTCACCTCTCACTCTCGGAATAGGATCTTCCGAGGGGCCTTCGTCAATCGTATTCATACACACCTGGATTGCTTCTCAGAGCTGACCCTGGGCCGGAGAGGCTTCTTCTGATGGACCCTGTAGAGATTGTCACGTTCTATTGGCATATCATGGACGTGGTCGTGTGCAGCTTCGAACGTTCGTTTGATTCTTTGACATACCATCTAACCGTTCACACATTTCGGGGCGCGTTGATAGCGGGGAGTCGGTTTCCAGCAGTCAGCTGAGATCTCTACGCGAGCAACGTGCTCGTACCATGCGCTCTGTTGGGATTCGTTGAGCATAAAAGCGTCGGGCTGGAGTTCCCTGGCCTCGACTCTCTTGGTCCTTCTTTCCTCGTGTCGTACATAAGCAATGTTCTCCGCTTCACTTCTCCTGGCTCTCGTCACTAACAGTGCCGTTGTCTTTGGTGCGCCAACTAGACAGACGGTCTTTGACGTCCAGGTTCGTTCTATGTCAATGCTCTTGGCCAGGTTTCTGAACTGGTTTCTTGGCAATAAAGGGTCACCGTGGTGGTAGGGGAGAGACCATTGAGAATACCCTCCCATCGTTTGCATGGTGCGTCTAGGCGTTATCGCGGCTTACCAGCTTTCTTGAACTGCGAGAAGGGGTTTGATTGATGGAGTTACGACATTGGAGATGGATAATGGAATTACAAAGGTAATACGACTTGACAAGATCATACAGTCGAGCTATCTGACTTTCTTCTTGCTAGGACGGTGTAGTCGTCGTTTGGCATGACGAAAACATAGACCCGACGAAATGCAAGGATACGCAACCGGTGGTATGCTTTTCATTCAGCACATTCACTTTGCTCGTTCTCACCGGAATATAGACCAATAACGATCCTCTCTTCCCGTATGTCGGCAAATACATTGCAAATCTAACTCTCGCCCAAATCAAGACTCTGGATTGCGGTTCTCAGAGGCTTATCGACTTCCGTAAGTGTTCTCACTCAAACTCGCACCACAGCGTCCTGACGTCATATCAGCCTTGCAATCCGTCTACCCCAAGACAAAGATATCGACATTGAAAGAAGTCTTTAACTTTGTCAAGTGTGCAGATCCGGCGCGCGAAGTGAAATTCAACATTGAGTCAAAAGTGGACGCTCAGTTCCCTAACCTCACTCGAGCACCCGAAGATTTCGTGAACGCTCAATATGCTGAATTTATACACAGCGGCTTCCCACTAGAATCTATCACCGTAAGAATTCACCTGTACCATATTCTGGTCGCCCAGTCCAACGTCTCAGTTATCTAGTACCAAAGTTTCGACTGGAGGACGCTAATTAGCATGAAGAAGATCGAACCGAGATTCCCCACTGCTGCACTTGCTTCCAGGTGAGGTCGTATTCAATCCAGGTTCGAGCCCTACTCATATTCTTCTGCAGTGCGACGGCACCAGCGAACACCACCACACCCTGGCTTGCTGGCCTGCAGCTTGCTGACTTCCCAGGAGATACTCCAGGTGTCAAACTCACGAATGCTGCTCACTCAATAAAAGCCGATATTCTATCCACTTCTGACATAGATGGTGCAAGCCCTGTCACAGATCCCACTCAAGCGGGCTATATTGCATTCACTACTAAGGCCATGATTGATCGCGCTCATGAGCTCGGAATGTCTGTCAAGCCCTGGACTGTAAGTCGAAGTTCCCCCTGTAATCCATACTGAAGCTGACACAGAGTATAGGTTGATCGTGTAAACAGTGCAGAATTGCTGGTGGAATGGGGTGCAGATGGAATTATTACCGATTACCCTGCCCAACTTAGGCGTATTATTAAAGAGAAGGGCCTGAAAGTCGCAGCAACTCGTTCCGAAGACAGAGTGCTTGCTTGCTTGGCCAAGTATAACAAGTAATTGTAGCCAAAAATACACACGTTTACCTTCATAAAATTCGCGACTGAGGATTGGTCGGTGTCCTGCCAAAAGGCGCAAGTGAGGACCGGAACGGATCGGGTAATTGATTTGGACCTAATGGTGGACGAAAACTCCGCTCAAAGTTTACCACCACCAACTCAGTGCCCGTCGTTGGCCATCCTTTATACACTACAATGGCGTCTTTCCAGGCCGTAAAAAAGGCGACCACCCTCGTTTCTACCGTCAGGTCGCTCCCCTCAGGTGTCCCAGTCGCCCCTCTGTTGAACCTCGCTGCTCGGGACGTGTCAGGTGGGCACGACCACCACCATGGAGCTGCTGGCCCACGATCTGACATTCCACCCCGGTGGGCAGGGGGAGTGTCGAGAAACGCTGCAGGACTAGTTTCCAAGACTTACAGCACAGGTAAGAAACCACTTTATTGAATACTCCGAACAACTCAGCTCAACAAAATTTTGTTATAGCACCTTTCCACAACCAGCAACAACGCCTCATTCACACTTCGGTCGCTCGCAAGGATGCTCCTGAAGTTCCTGACTTTTCTCACTACCGCGCCGAGAACACTGAGAGCAACCGTGCTCTTTCTTACTTCATGGTTGGCTCACTCGGAGTTCTCTCCGCCTCGGTCGCCAAGTCCAGCGTAACTGAGTTTTTGCAATCCATGGCTGCTTCAGCAGACGTTCTGGCCTTGGCCAAGGTCGAAGTTGAACTCGGCAGCATTCCCGAGGGCAAGAACGTTATTATCAAGTGGCGCGGCAAGCCCGTTTTCATCCGACACCGTACCCAGTCCGAGATTTCTGAGGCCCGTGCTTCGGATTGGAAGACTTTCCGTGACCCTCAGGCTGATGAGGACCGTGTGCAGAAGCCCGAATGGTTGGTCATGTTGGGTGTTTGCACACACTTGGGTTGTGTTCCCATTGGTGAAGCTGGTGATTTCGGAGGCTGGTGTGTACCTTTCTCTTCCTAAGCCGTCACTTCTACTTACTCATACACTTATAGGTTCTGCCCTTGCCACGGTTCTCACTACGATATTTGTATGTCTTTCTTGCATTCATCCTGTACATCTCTAAACAATCCTTCTTTAGCTGGTCGTATCCGGAAGGGACCTGCTCCTCTGAACCTCGAGATTCCTCAGTATCAGTTCGATGAGGCCGCAGGAAAGCTCGTTGTTGGATAATTTAGTTTACGCAGTCTATTCCATAGCTGATAATACGGTACTGGGCTGTAACTTATGCCTACCATATAGATAGAAGAAACACTTGGTTCCGCTTATATAACGACCATGAGTGTATAGCGC
Organism: Clitopilus passeckerianus; assembly: GCA_944990035.1. NCBI lineage: Eukaryota > Fungi > Basidiomycota > Agaricomycetes > Agaricales > Entolomataceae > Clitopilus > Clitopilus passeckerianus. The sequence continues at coordinate 1,312,135 of CALYLX010000112.1, read as the reverse complement.
CGTGCATCGGGTGCCGCAATCGCTTCGTCCACCCACTACCTTATCCGCATTTACCATGGCAAAGCTTGAGATTCTCACTGCCCAGTCTCTTTGGAACTTGATTACCACTCCAAAGAGCTACTACGTTGTTGGTTATGGGTGGGCATTCGGGATGTGTGAGTGGTGCTCCACTTGTTAGATGCTTAACAGCCTACTGACTGCTGCCGCAACAGCCGTCTGGGTGACATTCTTTGGAGGTAGGGTGTTTGCCTTCTTGCAGGTTTTCAAGAGTCTAATGAATCCATAATTTAGGTATCATTGCCTTCAAGACTCTTCGTATGTACCATTCAAGCGTCCCCATGGCGAATTAGGGGCTGACGATCTCTCAGCTCGCCAGCAGTTCGGGAACCTTCAGCACAAGACATTCCCCATCTACTTCACCACTTCTATAGGTCTCACGACTTCCCTGCTTGCTTTGTGGACCAAGGCGCACCCTGAGGTTCTTTCTAATTTGGCAAGCCCAAGCATTGCAAGCGTTGCCCAGGCATATGCGCTTACCGCTACCATCCTGGCACAATGCCTCAACAACTTTGTTATTGGGCCGTTGACCAGCAAGTGTGTATTCGGTAGCTTAAGATGATATGCCGCATTGACATCGCCCTCCAGGACTATGTTCCAGCGCCACAAGCTGGAGAAGGAGGAGGGCAAGTCCTACAATGAGAAAGGAGTGGGTATTTTCCTTATCCCTTTCTCTGTTCTACTCTCATGCTTGTTGTTTCGTAGGTGTCTGATAAGATGAAGGCCCTCAATCGCAGGTTCGGCATGCTTCATGGCATCAGCTCCCTTGCCAATCTGGGATCTGTCCTTGCGTTGGGCTTCCACGGATTGTGGCTTGGACACGCTGGTAGCATTTAGAGAACGTTTGTGGCGGGTATACGCCATCGTACTAATTACACACGTCGTTTTGTACAAGTCTGAATATACAAGCCCAGAGGAATTATTGTATGAATTGTGTCACGCGCCAACTGATTCCAACTCGGGCATGTACCCTTCGCGCAGACTTCGCTCTAATCTCCGTATCTCCTCTACGGATGTAGCTTTGGCAATGGCTGCCTTCACCCTCGCTTGATCTTCCTTGGACATCAAGCGGCCGGCGTTGCCTGCAGGAAGGACAGCTTTTGGTTCGTCCGCCGTCAAGGTCATCTTTGAAGATTGTACAGTAACGGTCTCCGCCAATGTGGTAGCCAAGGCGGTTGGAAGGCCATCGACGGTTAGGAACAATGATCTTGCTGCTTTACGTTCCTGCAGAAGGCGGAGATACCCCACAAGAGAACAGCAACAAGGTGATAGTGTGAGCTTGCAAGTCATAAAGAAGGGATGGTGCTGGCGAGCGCACCTTATCCCGTATCCTCTGGAAGTCCAGAACTCTGAGCTGAGGCAATCTGAAAACTAGCCACTCTCGATAATACTTCCTCTCTCCGACGGGGTTGCCCAATAATGAGAGATACTTGAGCTTTCGCAGTTCTCTTAGAGGCTCGAGATCGCCTAGCTCCCCGATGTTGTTGTTCGTAAGAACGAGGGTCTGGAGGTTCGGTACGGACATATGTATCGCGTTTGAGATGGCGGATACTCGGTTGTTTGCAAGTAGAAGTGTTTGCAGTCTACGCAATAGCGGCAAGTTTGCTAGCGTAACGATAGCATTGTCGGTGAAATCGATGGTGTCGTGTTGGTCCTAAGATAAAGATGCGTTAATAAACAAGTCTGAAGCCCACAATCGGTACAACATACCCTAGTGACACCCAGATTTTCAATGGTTGGAATTTTATAGCCTGTTAGAAAGTGGTATAAGAAAATCAATTGGGGCGGATATGTTTACTTACCTCTAAGGTCAAGCTGCCTTTCTTTGATTGGATTAAGGCCGGCGGGTACCTGTGCGAGGAGCTCTGGCGTGAGCTTCATCTTTGGCGGTGGGGGCGAGGAAAGAGTCCTGCTAATGCAAAGTTTAGACTCAGATCAGAGCGTGTCAAACGCGTGAAGACCCTCTGGTTGACCGCGACCCTTCTGCGACCACCTCAAATACCCATGCAGCCCCTTCACAATCGTTTTCACCTGTGAGTTCTTCAAATTACTGCTGAAAGCAATGCTCATGTTGGCTTGGCAGCTACACCGAGGGCGACGACACGTATATATTCACCCCCGTGGACGACGGCGTTGAAACGCAGTACCTGAGCATTCATCGCGCCTCCGGTGACATTACCCTCAGTCGTGCGCTTTTTCCACAAACTGTCTGCTTGAGTAAATTCTAAGCAGGGATATAGGCCCCAATGCTCCTATTCCAAATAATGCAAGACGGCCATTACGAAGTGTATATGGCATTGTTGGATTGATATCCCTATCTTTATGTTGGTGTTGCACTTCTGCTTCCTAGCATACTCTCTGACCCACCAAGCAGCTGAATATATAATCGTGCTAACGGGTCGCGAGCTACAAGGCCGTCTCATGGGCCATGAGATCTACCGAGCCACCGAATTCGACATCCTTCCAATGAACCCAAATGTCTCCGTCAGCTATCCTCCCCACCCAGCAGAAGCCCATCTCTTGGCTCTTGTTCGCTCTCATTTGCAAAACGGCAACTTCTTATTTGCTTATGGATGGGACTTGACTCGGCGCTTGCAAGCACAATGGCAAACCCAGGCAAAGGCCTCGCAAAGGCACTTCTGGCAAATGGTACGTTTTGGGAAAGTTCTACCCCTCTGCTGGCTGACCGCCCTCTAGGCCGATGATAGGTTTTTCTGGAACAGGTGAGCATGAACCTCTCATATCCCGACCTTCAATGAACGTTTTCTCTGCAGATTCTTGCAGTCCCGGTTTATTGATGCAACTGCCCCCAACGCAAAACAAGACGTGAGACTCCTCTTCAGAACAACCTCGTCGTTAGCCTGAACTTTCCTCTAGATTGGTCGATTCATCCTCCCCATTATGCACGGCAGTGAGTACCACCGCGTCCGAACTACATTTCACGTGTATATTAAACTGCATCAAAGCATTTGACATTAGGGCCACGCTTGTCCGAGGTCGGCATTTGCAACTTTGCGTCATGAGTCGGCGCTCTCGTTTCCGTGCTGGAACACGCTACTTCCGACGTGGTATCGACCATGACGGACATGTTGCGAACTTCAACGAGACAGAACAACTCGTTCTGGTCGAAAACCCTGGTGCACCCGGATTAGATGGCATGGGCTATGACTCTATGACCAAGATGAGCTTTGTTCAGATTCGTGGAAGCATTCCTTTGTATTGGGCAGAAGTCAATACCTTGAGATACAAGCCAGATCTGCAGGTCATGGATCTCCCAGACACAGTATGTTCGATATTGCGACCAAAGCTTTCGTATTCGCTAACTCTACCCTTCAGGCAAGCGCTATGAAAAAGCATCTAACGGAACTGGTCGCAATCTATGGCCCGCAGTGCCTCGTGAGCCTTGTCAATCACAAGGGTTATGAGAAACCTGTCAAGGAGGCCTATGAACGGTACATCGAAGAGGTAAGCCCCGTGAGCTGTACTGCGATTCAGTTTTACCGACTCAAATGATTAGCTCAACCTGCCAGATGTACGCTACGGGTACTTCGACTTCCATACCGAATGCAAGCATATGCGCTGGGAGAGGATCTCTCTCCTGATCGACAAAATGCAAGAGGACTTGGAGAAGCAAAAGTAACACCTTCATACTTTCCTGACCTACCCTAGTTCTAACGGCAGCGGCAGGTGGTTCCAACTTGATGCAGATGGCTCGACTCCTTCCGTGCAGCAAGCGGGGACGGTTCGAACGAACTGTATGGATAACTTGGACCGAACCAACGTTGTACAAGCCACTCTTGCTAAGCACACTCTCACCCTGCAGTTGCGTGCATTGGGTATTTTGCCACCTGACGCAGGTGTGGATGACTATTCGGGCTTGAGTCAAGATTTCAGGGAGCGTGAGTGCCTCGTATACGTCAGTTTAGGGGCCAAATTTGCTCACCTCAATCTGCACCAGTGTGGGCTGACCATGGAGATGCGATTTCAAATGCCTATGCTGGCTCTGCTGCTCTGAAATCTGACTTTACTCGGACCAACAAAAGGACGCCCAAGGGTGCATTTGACGATGGTGTCAAATCTGTTGTTAGGTATCTGAAGAACAACTACTTCGACGGCCCTCGTCAGGATGCCTATGACCTTGTTACTGGTGCATGGGTTCCGAAGAAGAATCCCGCTGCATCCATGTTCTTGGTGACTGATGCTCGTCCTATAATCACTCGTGCTGTAAGTTAGGCTCAACTATACAGGTGTTGATGCTGTGTTGATACCATTCTTCCAGGTCCCCGTCGTGGCCTACTTCTCTCTTTTCATGGTTCTTGCCGGATTGACACTCCCTCGAACCTCAGGTGTGTTCTATTCGGGCCACGACCTCAACATCGTGTCACTTACAGCTGTCTTCTTCTCTAGATTATTCCCTTGTTTATTATTTCTTACTCTGGTTCAGCCTTCTTTCAGCGGCCCTTGCTTATATCTTCATTCATGGCATCGATTACGTTTCCTGGCCTCGTCTCGTTCCACCTACTGATACCATCTACTACAATGGACCTGGATTCCGTTCAGGGCAGCATGGCAAGGGATTGAAGGGACCTTTGGGTTATTCTGGAGTGAAGGAACGGGTGAGATGGTTGGGTCGTGGAAACTTGACCAAGAGCCATGTTGATGAAATTGAATTGGGTGACTTGAAGAAGCGGGTTGACTGAATAGATACCCGTCTTTAGAACCATACCTACCTTTTAGACTCACTACTAATTGGGCACTTGGAATTCATTCGTTGTTTGAGCTCTATTATATGGGAGAACCAGGGATTTGGAAGCTGTGCAAATTTTGGCTACTGTTTGATTTGATGGGAGGAGCTTAGCGTTCAAGTGAAGTTCACACAGGTTGACCAAAGTTTTTCTTTCATCTAAACTTCATTCATCTCAACCATGGCTGGAGGAACAAAACGCGGCTCTCCAGGTGCTGAAGCTGAGAAAAACCCGCTCGCCGCCGTCGAGCTCAGTGATGAGGATGCCAAAAAGTTGGCTGTCGTTCAACGTGATCTAGCGCGCTCTGAACTGGCTGTTGGTTCGTGTTCGTGCACCGACGAAGTAATAACACATACTTATGCTATGAATCTGCAGAGATCCTCGCGGCCAAGACTATGGCTGGCGTCTTTGATAGGAGGCGCGAAATTCTCAAAACTATCCCAAAATTCTGGCCTATTGCGCTTTTGAACCACCATTTGGTCGGCTACCATGCTCAACATAAGGCTGATCAATCTGCTTTGAGCTACGTCGAGGACATCTGGGTTGTCCGTGACCCGGCTGAACCCCGCGTATACACTCTTGAATTGGTACGTTTGACACAAGATCTCGTTGCTGAAAGGATGCATTTTGACTCAATGACAACTGTAGCACTTCAAGGAGAACCCCTTCTTCTCCGACAAGGTCCTCAAGAAGGAATATATATACCAGCGTCCTCCCATCGCTAAAGACGAAACGCCAGATGAGCATGGCGTTACGGAATCCATGATCGACTTTGACTGGAATAGAGATGTCACTCGTTCTGTGAGTTGTCTACTAAAAATACTTTCGAGGTACACAGGCCGATGATGCTTTTCTCGGCAGGCGCAGAAAATCAACTGGAAGAGTGACGACAAGGCACTCACAAAGTTGTACCCTCGTGAGACTGATGCCGACGATGAGGACCTCGCTGACCCAGGAAGCTTTTTCAACCTCTTTGAGCATGAGGCTGACCCATCTGATGTAAGTGGCTCATTTAGAGTTTGAGAGTGCTGAAATGACGTTTGTTGTAATGCACAGATGGGCGTTGCTATTGTACAAGATGTTTTCCCAGAGGCTATCGATTATTTCTTGGGAAATATTCATAACGACGATGAAGACTCTGACGAGGACTCTGAAGACGACGAAGACGATGAGGACGAGATTGACCTTGAAAAGCCGCGAATCAAACGACCAAGGGTTTAGTTTAGGCAGATTTATTTCTTGGATTTATTTTTGTCCAGAATGTATTGAAAATTTGGAATATTTGTTGGCCGAAATGATTGCCGCTTCTAAGTTTAGCATGCAAATGGAAATATAATTTGGGTCTGTTGTCCTTTCGACTCCAGTCGTTGCTGCTCAGTTCATTACCGCCATGCGTTTCCTCACCGCTGCTCAGCTCGCCGCCCTCAACGTCCTGGTCGCTGCTCACGGCTCTGATGGCAACCTCAGACACGCTCGTCAAGCAGCCGCAGCTCCGTCTTCCTCAGGCGCTGCTCCTCCAGCCTCGTCAGTCCCAGGAGCTTCAAGCGCTACAGGATCTGTCCCTCCCGTAGCGACTGCGGCGACGACTTTCACCTTCTCTTTGCAATCGACCAATCCCACCGCCGTCCCTCTTTCAGCTATTAACGCAGCTGCACCCAGCTCTGCGACGCGTCCTCTCGACAGCACTGCTGCTCCAGGAACTGTTCCCACATTTATTCCTGGTGCCCCAGCTTTACCCAATGGTGAGATTACAGATAAAAATACATCTTGCAGCATGCTAACTTTTTTCCCCATAGCTGCTCTCTTGTCCCCGTCCAACTACCCTGCTTTGGACAAGCTTCCCCCAACTGATTCACCAGAGGTTCAACAATGGAAGGCAGAAGTTGCTGCCTCTGGCGTTCAGATTCCCGATATTCCTATCAATAACCTCGGTATGTATCATTGCGGCGATAACCTGCTATACTGTATTCACGCGTCCTCGCAGGTGGTTGTCCCAATAACACCGCTGCTGCCAGTGACCCTAACAGAGGATGGTGGACTTGCGGCGGAACCACTCGCGATACAGACGTTGTTGAATGCCCAACAGCCATGACCTGGGGTTTGACCTACGACGATGGCCCATCGTACTACACGTCTGACTTGCTCAACTACCTCGACCAGCAGCAACTCAAATCCACTTTCTTCGTTGTTGGCTCTCGTGTCATCTCATTCCCCAATATTCTCCAGACCCAATACCTCGGCGGGCATCAAATTGCCGTCCACACCTGGAGTCATCCTCAATTGACTACTCTTAGCAACGACGAGATTATCGCTGAGCTCGGTTGGACCAAAAAGGTCATCAAGGACGTTACTGGGGTCACTCCCAACATGATGCGTCCCCCCTATGGCGATATCGAGTACGTTTCCACTAATAAATCTGAACGTTGATATAGGGAACTCAAATTTTGTTCCAGCGACCGTGTCCGTGCTATCTGCAAGGCTATGGGGCTTACTCCTGTCATGTGGACTCGCATCTCACCCCTTGCTACTTTTGACACCGACGGTAAGCCCAATCCTTAGCACAATGCGATGTGATGCTAAAGTATTTTCATTTCCAGATTTCAACATTCACAGTGGCATTACTTCGGTTCAGCAAGTCCTGCAGAACTGGGAGAACATCCTTGGCAATGTCACTACCCGTGACAAGGGTTTCATCGTTCTCGAGCACGATCTCTTCCAGCAAACAGTTGAAGTCGCCACTGGCTACATTCTTCCGGACGCGCTTGCCCACCAGCCGCCCTTCAAGATCGAGCCCGTCATCACCTGCTTGAACAAGCCCATGCAAGATGCTTATATTGAGACCAACGACAACAAGACCAACCCCCCTCCAACTGCATCGGGTTAGTCCTATTGTTATCCATCACAGGCGCCCCATGCTAAAATTACTTTTTTCTATCAGGTGCTCCAGGCTCGGCCTCGCAGACCGGCTCTTCTCAGTCTGGGAACAACGGTGCTCATGTTCTCGATGTGAACCCCATTGCTCTTATCTCCTCATTGGTAGCAACAGGAGCTGGTGCTCTCCTTGCATTGCTCTAATGAACGAGAGGATTTGGAATCATGTACCACGCTCCCTTTCTTGATTTGACGCCTCTTTACCAGTCCGTTGCATTGCATCTAGACGCTTTCGTGTTGGCCTATCGATTCGACACAATTTAATTAACGATACCCTGTCTTCTCGCTTCTACCCCTTCGCACCCAAAAGACCTTTAGTTCCTCGTTCTTTGGCTTCCAAAAGTTACTTTTATATTCAGCATTTTGGAACTGTGATTGGACAAAGACTCTAATACCTGATAAACGCATGGACTTGACGTGGCTTTTCATTACCGTTGTGACGATCTATTCATAGTATTGCAGCCCTTGAACCTTCGCGGTCTTTTTTTGTAGCGAAGAATAAAGTTATCTACGTAGCTAAAATTAATCCATGCCGTTACCCTTGTGTTTACCTCGCTGAAGTGCATGACACGTAGGCACGCGATGAGAGCAGTCCACCCGTGGAACTCCCAAAGAGTCGAAATTGCAGCGTGTTCTGGCACAAATCTTTGCCTGTCTCCTGTTACCGGCCCACTCTGCAACAAGTATCTTTCTTGATGGCGCCTCACTATATACATTGGAACATCGCGTTGTCCCTCGACTGCGGTTTAACGTTGAATGATCGGGTTGGCACTCAGTCCTTCGAAGCGTTAGAGAGGCTATTCGTATTGCAGGACAAGTCATTTGTATTAGTAAAGTCTAATTATCCTAGGTGTGAAGCTATTAGAATACACATGGTCATGATGATGTCGACATGTCAGAGCAAAGAAATGAGAGCCATATGTACCTCTCGTCATCCCGAATAAAACAAAGCTGAAAGAACCGTAAGTGCTACAACAATATGACAAATATCAAATAGAAAGGAAGAGACTCGAAGTGAGGAAGCCAAAAATGATGATGATGAGTGAATGCATGCATGTGAATATCCCACTGATCTAACAATTCTAATCCACACTTCGAAGAGACAGTGCGGAAATGCAAATGCAGAAGAAAAGAAAGTCTGCTAAGAACCGAAGGTGAACATAGGTCCAACTTGGGAAGAAAATCCAGATGTCCAAACTCAGGTGCTTCACCGTCCTACCATTCCGTCACCAATTCGTCATCTGGTGCCGGCCGCAGCCATTGGTGGTCAAGCAGGTCCCTTGCGTGAGCACGTTTCTTGAAATCCGGCTGAAGCATTGGGAGGAGGAACTCGCACAGCGCGTCAGAGTGTACCTCAGTGTAGAGGTACTTCTCAATCATGACGCGCTTTAGCGGCCAAGGCTTTAATGCGCGAATATACCGCAAGGAACCTGTAAGATTATGATGTCAGGTATCACGCCTTAAGCTCCAGAAGATCCACGTACCTGTGTGGTCGAAGATCTCACGACTGTATCTGCCGCCCATCTTCGCTTCCAAATCAAACTCTCCGACGAGCTCAATGATCTGCGCCATGTGATCATCATCCTTGCTGAAGTGTTCTCCTTGGCCGTGAGGGTCGAAGAGGTATTCCGCAGTAAGCAGTTCAAAGATCTATGGTGGCAATGTTGAGATTAGCGGCATAATCAGTAAGGGTTATTCTTGGCAACTTACAACACAAGCAACACTCCAGAGATCGGCTCGCGTATCCCAATCACGTCTCCCAATGATAGCTTCCGGTGCTCGGTATTGCCTAGTTTGTATTTCTTCGGTATAGTGCTTCTTCGAAGGAGTAGCATTCCCCAGATCTGCAATCTTAACGAAGACGTCAGGAAGGGGAGGAAGCTCAGGTTGGGTGTGTACAGGAACGTCAATCGGGGAAGGCATAGTGAGAACATGCATCGATGTGGTGGTCGACATCAGAGTTGATGTAAGAGGCGACTCTACTGGTGTTGGGGGTGGAGCAGCAGGATGGGCGGCGTTAGAAGGTATTGGAATTACAGAGGTTTTAGATTCCTTGGTTTTAGCTTCTTGCTTGATGGTTCGGAGGGAGGGTCGGAGGTGTCGCGTACATTGACCGTCAGTTGAGATGTATGCGTCGATACTGTTGGTCGCTTGGATTTAGGTGAAGAATTTAACTTGGATGGGGCAGTTTGGGTGAGGAGGGAGGGGCTAGCTTTAGCCTGAACGGGGCCAGGTGGTAACAATGATGCTGAGCCAGACGCCTCGTCGTCAACTTTCGCTTTTGCCGGGCTATCGTTGGCCACAGGGGTGGGCTTCTGCGATGAGTCGATGGGTGTCGTGGTTCGGGAAGGCTGGACTGTCGTAGTTGTTGTCGATGATGTTTCCGAAGCTGAAACGGTGGGAACAACGCAAGTTGTGGAAAAGTCATATACGTCATGGGGTAACTCCATGCCGTCGGACGCAGCAACGGCGGAGACGACCACAGCTGGGGCGAGCGCAGCGGTCCCTGGATGCTTCCAATACGACGTCGATGTTCCGTTTACAGGTTGATCGCTGCCGTTCTGAACTTGATTCAGCTTGGATTTACCATGGACAGAACGAGAGGACTTGAAGGAGGATGATAGCGAGGATGAAAGCTTATCCGTGAACGAGGACGGTAGACTGAGATTGCTCGTCCATGAAGAGGAGCAGGCGTCGTTGAGGTCATCCTCCAGATCCGAAGTAGCCTTCTTCTTTCCCTTGATCGAGATGCCCTTGGTCGGAGGCGGAGCATCCGTGATACTTGGACCAAGTTGTTTCGACTGAACGGGCGAGTTACTCGGCTTTGAGAGACCAATGAACCCAGATACAACGTTTCCGATAGAATTAGACAGTGAGGTGGGTGGCGTACTAACGATGCTGGAAGTTCCAACATTTGAGTATTCCAGGTGAGAGTTTAGGGATGATGATGACGAAGACGTGGATGGGGACACATGGTCCACGGGCAGCTTGTTCGAGGGGGTGGGGGCAGTGGAGGTAGAAGCGGGGGTAGACGTGCCATTTTTCGGCTTCAAATTACTGGAGGCAGTGTTCTTGCCAGAAGTACCAGTCGCTAGGCCATTGGTAGATGTTAGGCGTGATATGTGCATCTGAGCAAAGCTTCCAGGCATGCTTGATGGCACGCTCTCAGGCTGCCCAGGGCGCGCGCTGTGGCTCATACTGAGGCTACTGTGCCCATATCGTCCTATGCTTCGGCTGCTTTTCGGACTAGACAATGGCTGTGATTCGAAGATCTGGACCTGCCTCCTCGAACGATGCTGTCCTTGGGGTATGACGACACCTACACGAGGCTTGGGAGGCGGCGGTACGCCCACCCTTCTTGAGGTCGGCGTTGGAGACTGTGAAAGCTCGTTGAGGATGTGTTCCTCGACGTCAGGAATCGATATTACTAAATGCAGATATCAGTGATTAGGACTGTCAAGAAGATAAGGGAAAGCACAAGGTCCGACGCTTATCTCCTCTAAGGAGTCATAGCGCATTAGTAATATGAGGGATGTGAAGCGGCCTTGCAGGTTGGCTTTAAACAATGGAATTGGGAACTCACAGATGTTTTCTGGTTTGATGTCAGTATGAACCAGATCGCATTCATCATGGAGGTATTGCAGTCCGAGGAGGATTTGCTTTGCTATACTGCGAACAACCGGCGTAGGGACACCTGTCTTTTTGTGTCGTTCGATAATTGCCAGCAAGTTCTCGCCTAGCGGTTCAAAGACGATGCAAACATGCGCTGCATCGATCCCTTCATAATGAAAGGAATCAAGGAATGAAACTATGTGTGACCGGCCAGGGTGGTTTAGGTTGGCTCCTGCCACTCGAGACAATAGCTTGATCTCGTCTCGAGCGGTTTCAGCATAACGACCTGCAGACTTGACGACTTTCAAAGCTGAGTGGTGTTTAAGCCTGAAGGTACAACGAATGGCGATCAGATATCGGATACATGCAGGCAAGAGTCAGAAAAACTCACTTTAGGTCCTTTACAAGCCACACTGTGGAGAAGTGACCCCACCTGTAGTAAATGCCTCCCGTTAGACTGCCATTTTGGAGGGTAACAAATCAGTGTGATACGCACCCTAACTTCCGCACTACGATATCTTCCATTCTTAAAAGTATCTCCAACTTTCACAGGCAAATATCCACCGGAATTGTAATCTGCTGGGCTTTCTTCGTCCTTTGGTATCTGTTCTTCAACGGGGAGAATCCTCGGTCCGTTTGAGGTGACTACATATTGGTACGATGCGCAAGGTTGGGTCGGTGCCATGTAAGAGCGGCTTGTGCACTCTGAAGGACAGCGAGCTCGACGAGGATGGTAGATGGGAGAGTTAAAAAGAAACCGGGACCTCCTCAAGCGGCAGTCCGGTACAGCCAGCGTGACTCAGTCACACCCCACAGACTATCCGATACCCGCAATGCTCTTGAACGATCTCGCCAATTGTAGGCGGTTTGTCGAGACTCAACCTCCCTCGATCATAGCCGCTCAACTTCGGAATGACCAAAAAATATGCCAGGATGCGGCCGGACTGCCTAGTCTGCTGGTCTATTGCCTCCCTTCCCTGTCATCGCCTAAAAGTAACGACATCGCACATGCCCTCGATGAGGGCGACCTTCTACCAACTACTATCTCTAAAATGCGTCTTCAAGGCATTATACAAACCATCAAGGCCTACTTAGCTAACATGGATAAACCACAAGAAATTGGCGATGCTATAGCTACTGAGAATACCCCAGCTCAATTACCTACACACCTCATCCCCACTAATGACGAACTCCGTGCTTGTCTAAAGGTTCTCGTCTATTTACAAAATTCCCCATCAACAGCTTTAGAAGGCTCGGCGAGCTTGGAACAGACCATGAACGTGGTGGAAGAACAGCTTGCAATTGGTTCGGCAGTCCGATTAGCGCAACTCCAGTCCACATCTTTCTCCGAGCCATCAACAAAACTGCCATCTTCTCGACAGCAGCCGCGGCAAGCGTCAAAAAAAGCGAGACGTCAGAAAAGAAGGGTATGCTACGTCTGCCTCTTTGAGCTCAGAGCCGCGCACCCCCTATATCCCTCACTATGCCGTCCCTGTGGCGATTTTAATACCGCTTCATCAGCCCTGTCCCTTCCCCCCGCCTTGAATCTCACCTCCAAAGTTGCCGTTGTCACAGGTGCTAGAATCAATCTCGGATACCACACGGTGCTCCGTCTCCTTCGATGCGGGGCTCGTGTCATTGCCAGCACCCGATACCCATATTATGCTCAATCACGCTATGTCAGAGAAAGTGATTACGAAGAATGGAAGGATCGCATCCATATTGTGGGTGCTGATTTCCGAACCGCTAAGGATGTCTTCGCACTCGTGCATGCAATAAAGAACTGCCTAGTCGAGTGGAACTGCGAGAAGCTTGATATCCTCATCAACAACGCAGCACAAACACTTACGGACAAGGCAGAGGCCGAGATAGAGTGTCAGAGTCGAGAGCAGGTGCTCGCTATCGACGGCCCTGGTAACTTGGTGCTAGACGTTGGCTATAATCCTCGTCTCAGAGGAGGGATGTCCCAAATCGACTACGGTCCCTCCCGGCTTGTACACGGAAGTACTGGCTCCGCAGTAGTCCCAGGCAAAGACGGCCGAGGCAACGTGTTGACGATCCCTGTGAAATCATCCTGGACTCAAAGGCTGGATGAAATTCCGTACGAGGATGTTATCGCGGCACACAGCGTCAACGCCTTCGTCCCACTTATCATGATCCGCGAATTACTTCCACTCATGTCTTCCATCACAACACCCGCTGAGCCACGACCATCGTCATACGTCGTGAACGTGTCTTCACGGGAGGGAATACCAGAAAGCAGGCCTGTTCATGCCGCCAAGCGTGGACGACACGTCCACACGAACATGTCCAAGGCTGCTTTAAACATGCTCACTGAGACAGAGGCCAGTGAGGCCTGGGAGCGGGGACGGATAGCCATGAACTCTGTCGACCCAGGCTACATGAGCGCAGACCCTGAATGGATGAAGATCGTAGGAATGACTGACGCGGTTTGTCCGCTGGGATGGGAGGATGGTGCCGCTCGCTTGCTCTGGCCAATAGCCGTCGGAGAGCACGGGAAGCCTGTATGGGGCCGTTTCCTGCGCAATTTCCAAACAGTTGACTTGAGTCGGCTGTGAAGCAGTTTACTTCGTGTAACCAGAGGTCGAAGACTTACAGACACAATCCATACAGTCATATAATTGGGGAATGGCCATTATGAAGCGGTAGTGTTCCTACGTTACTGGAAGCTTTGGAGTTTTGGTACCGCTAGATCCGACGGCTGTATGCTTCTTCCAAAACTGCCCAACCGTTACTCCAGCAGTCCATTCCGCATCCTGCATCTCCTCCAGGTACTTACAACATCGTAGGAATGCTTCCAACCACTGGAACTCCTTCTCCTCGAATGGCAAGATACGATCCATTGCGTTCGAAATCCTCCAGTCGTCCGCTCCAATTACACCAGCCCGTCCCTCCCTTGGGATTCCAGGAGGATCTATACCAACTACAAATTGTGGCTGATACTGGCCCACAGCTGTTTGCAATCCCTTGACGGAGTGCGGGGTATATTTTGTCCGTAAAAGCTGGGGTTCGTCTGTAGCAGAGACCAAGTCTCTGATATAGATACGTGCCATCCCATCGACGACTATGTTAATATCCTCTTGGATTTCGGAAGAGTAGATTTTGGTATCTTCTCGGGGATACTTCTTGAGGATCTTCAAGAAGCATCTAAGATGACGATCGTAGGGGATTACGGGGAATCTATGGATCGCAAACAGGTCGTTTGCAACAAATTGCTGCCTCACAATCTGTGGTCGCAGCATTTTCTTGGCGATTCGTTGGAATGTTTTAATCTGGTGTTGCTCTGCATTGGGCCGCGCCTCTTGAGTGCTGTTTTGTACATTTCGTAGCATAGCAGGGTATTTCTGTAAGAGCTCACAGAGTCGAAGGAGCTGCCCTGCCTTCGTTTTATTGAGCATGGTTTCCGCTGCATGCAAGGCCTCCCAAATGGTATGCGTTTCTTCCGCCGATCTCATGTACTTCCAGCTTTCACGATTCGGGATTTTGTAATCGTCGAAGCGTAAGAGGACGGGCACGTAGGGGCGATAATGATCTAAGAGCTGAAGAATCCCTGCTTGAATATCTGACAGGATGTACCTGCGAGCATCAGCCAAAGGATCGGACACCCTCAGCCAGTACGCTGTATCCCTTTGTAGCACTGGAGAATCTGGATATCCAGAGTGGACTCTGCTCTGACGCTCTCTACAGAGCTTGGCGTACACAGTGAAGTAACCCTGAAGTTCTTCAAACTGGGATTTGTCAAAGATTTGAGATATTCCGTAATGCGAGATCGCACATTGCTTGATGTAGGGTACATCATGCAGACAGGCCAACTCCAAGATTCTGCCGACTGGCAGGTCATCGAAGATCTTGTGGACCAATTCTGGGGAAAGGACGGAAAGCCTTCGGGCAACTGCGTGATAACGTGGGCATGGACTTTCCATCGTGCTGTGCTGAGTCGCAGCTACTTCCGTAAGGTCCCGTCTGGCCTTCTTCTGACTGGATGAAGGTCTGGGAGAAGTCGGCGATTGCATGGCGGTGCTGACTCGATTCGGGGCTTGGAAGTCGCAACTCCCTGTTGATAAACAATGATGGAGGTGCGCAATTGTCGGTATCAGAAGGAGTGTCAGTTAGAGCTAGCAATCCACACGAGTGTCTTATAGAATAGTCAAAGAGCCTTTCATATTAACACATCCCTGCATTGGTGGTTATGTATGTGCACCGAAGAGTACGCATTGTTGTGAGGTTCTGTTTGGAGACGACTGGCCGTGGCTGGATGCCTGAGATAACCCAAGAAGGCAACCGGGCCGAAAGTTACACGTTAAGGTTCGCGCCACAGGCCACGTGCCTGGTATGATGCCGAAAGTCATAGCCGGACGCCATCTATGCTTTGCAAACCCCCTCTTTCTTCATTACACCTTATAGCTGGTCTGTTAATTTCGGGCAACACCAAAGCTTCTTCCCTTGATACTCTGAGTATCTGAATCAGCAGGCTCTGTTTAATTCAAAGCATTCCATTACCCGAGCCCAAATGCTTAAAAATGACACATCCAACGGGGCTGATATCCCACCAAGTCCATCAACCACCAGCTCAACCATTCAGGCAATGGCAAGCACTACGAGAAGATTCATTGGTGCCGTCGAGGATGAGTGGCAAATGTTCAGGTACTCCCTCAGATACATACGAACTTGAGGTGTCCACCTAACAACATTTAAAAGCGACTGCGAAGCCGATTATACCATAGGCCTTCCTATCGGCTTCGGCGCCTCGTCAATTGTCTACGCTGCTACATATCAACCCCAGCCCTCATCCTCTACAGCACGGAAACCTGCGCCCATACCTTGTGCTCTCAAGGTTCTAGACCTTGATGCTCTCTCCCCACGATCGCTTGCTCTGCTCCAGCGTGAGACCACGCTCATGTCGTTGTCAAAGCATCCAAACGTGCTGCGTGTTCGTGGGTCCTGGACGAGTGGGCACAAGCTTTACATTGCCCTCCGTCTCATGAATAGGGGGAGTGCGGCTGACATCATGCGCTACGGCTGGCCCGGAGGCATGGAGGAGGATGTTGTACGCTGTATCCTTCGACAAGCACTGCAGGGCATGAAGTCAGTTCCTATCCATTATTTCAATACGTTTCTCATTTTTGACTTCTTTCTTTCAGCTATCTCCACATCAATGGATTCATTCATCGCGATGTCAAGGCGGCTAATCTTCTTCTCGATGATGACGGGACAGTGCTGTTAGGAGATCTTGGGGTCGCTGCAGATTTGTCGGAAGATACATCCCATCATAGGATATCGAACACACCCATCATGTTATCAACTTCTACCATGCGACCACCTGGTACAGGATCAAATCAGAGTTCTCTTGAAGGAAGAGAGCAACTTGGACCCGCAAAGAGGGTCGTGCTATTTGACCATACAGTTCCCGTTTTGCAGCGACCTAAGATGGGGAAAAGAAAGTCTTTTGTTGGCACAGTGAGTTTGGTTTAATCTGGCACTCTAATTTCTCGTTTATCTGACCTCTGTCTCGCAGCCTTGCTGGATGGCTCCAGAATTAATTCAAGGACACCAATACGATGCATCTGCCGATATCTGGAGCTTCGGAATTACCGCATTGGAACTTACCCAGGGACGTCCTCCAAGGTCAAAAGAGACTCCACAAAACGTGTTGCTGAAAACGTGAAAACGTTCATCTTCGCCTCTTATCGTTATCCTTATAGACATCGTTATCTAGCATCCAGGATGCGGCGCCGACCCTTGATCGAGAAGGTGGCACCTTCAAATACTCCAAGGCCTTCAAAGACGTCATTGACAGCTGTCTGGCAAAGGATCCTTCCAAAAGGTACGTACTGAGGTTCACATGATTTTCCAGTTATTGATGTTTCCCTTTCAAGGCCAACTGCTGAGCAACTTCTTCAGACACCATTTTTCAAGGCGTCCAAGAAAAAGTCGTATTTGGTCAACGCCATTCTAAGTAGGTTTAATTTCGTATCCTCATTCCATACCTGGCTAATTCTCCCTGTCCAGAGGATTTGCCGCCACTCGCACAACGGCAGGAACGCCGCGTCATGACAAGTCCCAAAAATGCCCACTACTTGGATTCCTGGAACTTCACGACGTTGCACTCTGCTCACAATACCATTCACCATCGGATCAGGCCTTCCGACGACGAGATTCATTCTCTCAGAGGGCCATCAAACCTCGCGCAGCCCGAGCCCGCTGTGTTTGAGATGGAAGAGGAACAAAATAAACCATTGAGGCGTCAGCTCGAAGTTACCTGGGCAGAGGACGACCCCGCCGAACTTGACGCAGAAGGTCCCACTCTTTCAGAAGCTTCGTCATCACCGTCAGATTCGGAACGATCTGGTCCTTTACTTGATGTTACGCCAAGCTCACCCTCGTCAACTGCTCTATCCAGCCCCCCTTCGTCCGTTTCTGCGACGCCATCGAGTCAGTTTGAAGTTCCGGCTAGCAAGTCAGCTCCAACGCCCCTGCCGAGACCTAGTTCCCGTCACGAGACTCCTCAGGAGCCCGCACTGAACTCACAAATACCGGCGAAGGTTGAAACAGTACCCAGCCCTGACGCCTCAGAGAGCCCGGCTGGCACAATTTCCGAGAAAAGCCTACGACCGGCCGCTAGCCAGCAGAACCTGTGGCAAAAGATCAAAACTAAATCGCGTCGCCCCGGTAGCTCTCACAGTCCTCATACCAGGGAAGACAGCAGGTCTAGTCAACCAGACAAGAAGCTCAAGAGTGCCATTAGCAGCATGTTCTTGACGCGCACATAGTTCAATGTCAAACGCAGCTTTCCAATATGTTACATAGTTCTTATTTCTGGAGCTTCCCTCATCTTCAAGCACCATGATTTGTCGACATCTAGTATATTTAATGCGCCGTTCTGTACCTTGTACGTCGCTCTGGACTATATTCTGTACAAGTACGCAAATATTATTGCATCACATGACCGCATACATCAGCTTTGCAGTTACGGCGGTAGATCTCTTACTTTCCCTTCGCCAACCTTGGTGATCAACCATTCCACTTTCCAACGGGCATTTCACGACTATAAGCAACGATGAGCGCAATGGATACTGACGAGCTCTCTGTAGTACTGCCATCCTCGACGTCGTCCGGCTTATCAGTTTCATTGTAAGAATTGCGGTCATCACATCATCTGGTCAAGTTTAACAGCGCCGTAGGCATCCTCTGCCAATTCTCAATGTATCAGAGCATCTGCTGCGACTGAAGCTTCAGAGGAACGAGAAGCTTCCTTTCGGTACGCGTTTCGTCAACTAACCTCACAGCTATCCACTGATCATGCTGTAGTTGTTGGCGCCTTGCTTGGTACGCAGACAGGCCGCGACGTCGAGATCGTGAATACCTTCGAGCTTGCGACGGAAAACAACGGAGAATCTATTGACCACGGCTTCTTGGTTTCACGGAGAGACCAATGTGCGTCCTCCATTGATCTCCCACAGCCTGGCTATTGAAACGAGGTCTAGTCAAACAAGTCTTTCCCTCCTTAGAGTTTATAGGATGGTATACCGTGACACAGCAGCCCTCCAGCCGTCATATTGCCCTTCACGAGCAGGTACGAGGAAAACACGTTCTATCAGTGGGACTATTGCTTACTGTTGGATCCCCTCAGTTTACAGGCTACTGCTCAACGCCTCTTCTTCTTATATTGCAACCGGAACTCAGTATATCAACGTCCTCAATTAATGCTCAAAGTCTTCCGTTCAAAGCGTACGAGCCCTCGGTAGAGATCAGAGAAAGAACCTCTCGATCGGTATATATCGAAGTGCCGTATAATGTCGAAACTGGAG
This sequence comes from Clitopilus passeckerianus, assembly GCA_944990035.1. Lineage (NCBI taxonomy): Eukaryota > Fungi > Basidiomycota > Agaricomycetes > Agaricales > Entolomataceae > Clitopilus > Clitopilus passeckerianus. The sequence continues at coordinate 1,292,961 of CALYLX010000112.1, read as the reverse complement.
AAGCAGAACGTATTGCCGTCGACTGGACATCTCGGGGTGGAGGAAGTAGCACTAGTCGTGAGTCCGATCCAAATCTGCCTTTCAAAGTTGGTTCTCAGACACATTTCATAGTGGAATCACATCTCCAGACACAGCGATCTGCCGTGAAGATGCTTCATGAACGTATTCTCCTTCTTGTCAATTATGTCACCGATGTGATAGCAGGTAAGTCCGTCAAGGTGTCGATCTGGCCCACGTTCTTACACCTCTTTCAGGGAGTGCGAAGCGAGATCATGGCATACTTCGATCACTTGCAGCACTGGTGGCTTCCCTACCAGCCACGGAGAATAAAGCATTCCGAGAAGAATTTGAAACTGTAAGACACGTGCCAATAAGGGCAAGGACGCATCTCTTGACAATTTTGAAAGGAATACGAAGACGTCCAGCTTACTGCATTCCTCTCCTCGCTCACGAAGTCGGCCAATACACTGAATGATGTAAGATGAAAGCAATACCTCACTTCTCTGATGTCACTCAATGCGAGATTAGCTTGTGGACAAACACCTCGTACTCACAGCGGGGGCGGACCAGGGGAGAGAGGTCCCCGAAGGCGGGGCATGGGTGGACGAGGACCTGGAGGAGGTGATTGGGATCGTCATCATTGGTGAAGAAGGCCGTATCCCCTATTAAACGTATCAACCTGGCGGGTTTGTACTAATTGGAAGTCTACTCTATCATTGATATCAAGCATACTATTCCGTGTTACGGGTCGTGCTCGTCTCTTCAAATAAACGGGTAAGTCCACTTTTTGAAGTGAGAATGCGCCATAATTTTCCAGGGGTTGCGTTTGCAAATCTCTTCTGCAGCCCAGTTAATAGTGAAAGGAGATTGACCTCGCTTCCAGATGGCAAAACATAAGTGCGCTCCTTCTCTACCGACAGGTAAACCGTGATGTTAGCTTTCGCCGCTGCCATTGTGAGGATCAAGGTTTTGACAACAGGATCTCCGTTGAAGGCACCAGTCCCCCACAAACGCGAAGAAATCTCGAAGATTCCACGATGATCACGGATAGCTTCAAAGCCGGTCCATGCCTTGATCAGCTCACGAAGTATGTTTTGGGGCACAAGGTCTGGAATGCCTTCACTTGCCTGGTGGCCGTCAAATTCTAGGGCATCCATCAATAAGAAGGAATGTCGCTCCTCCTGAGTCCGAGGGTTAACAAATCCTGTCAAGCGAGCATCCCTTCCCTGACCTTCCCAGGTCGTTATAGGATATGCATCTTGCACAAGGATCACGCCGTCGTCAGCAAGTGGGGGAGACAAAAGGATTGCCCCCAAAGGGAGCAAAGCTGGGCATGCGGCAGTGAGGAGCTCTTCTTGCGTGCAAGAGCAGCCAAATCCTGGCTCCTTATTTGCAGACACCAGCTGGCATGTCAACCGTGGATGAGGGAATTGAACGGTCTGGGCTGAAACGGGTTCAATGGTGAGGTGATCGAAAGGGGAGAAGGGGGAAAGGCCCCCGTCTGATTTGGCTCTCTGACTATACATGTGGGCCTCTGGATGAAAAGAGAAAAATTAATTAATTAATTAAGAGGAGAAAAGAGAGGAAGAGAAAGGATATGCGGAAGGCCACTCAAAGCTTGAAATTTCGTAGAAATACTCTCAGGCCGGTGCAGATCAAGGGTCCACTACTGAAATCAAGGAGCATTATCGAGAGTATGTGTGAACGGCGGGTTGCCAGTCAGGCATTCCGTGCGCCTTTTAGCGACTTTCTGTCCAGGTTTTGCGTAAATATAGACAGTGTGAGAGTGAAAAGTGAGCTAACATGGTCAACGAGGCCAATTTCCGTCTGCAAGGTTCTAGATTGCCCAGTAAATACAGGGAGATTCTAATTCATCAAACTGCACAAAAACGAAGAGCCTTTAGAGTTGCAGGATGCCTTCGATGAGTTCTCCGTTGCTCGAACTTCATTACGGGAATATACCAGGCCATCAGCTACTTCACAGAATGCACAATTGTGGGCAGGAACTACAAGGGAAATGCCGAATTCTACGGGAACAAACAGGATTAATGCTACTTCGGTAGTGTTCCCAGCATACGAGTAGTCAAACCCATTGGCTCCTTGAGTTTCAAGGCTGTGGCAAACGAATTCATAGTTCCGAGAGACCTCTTCCTCGAGCTGCACCCGCATCAAAAGTGCTCATTTTGGACACAACGAGCACATTCCGGAGCTCAACACTTTTGGGTTAGCAGTACGTCGTCTTTATCCACCTTTCACACCGTTCTCCTGGTCCCGAACTTTCGGAAACGGCCAAAAATCCCTGCTTTTGGTCTGAATATGGCCATGAACGCACCATTAAGCCTGATTTTCAGCCAATAACAGGTTTAGTATTTTCTAAAACGCGCTTCGCGCGCCTACTCCAGTGTATCTATATGATATGTACACTTATACTACTTAAACTTTGCCTAGAAGCTCACCAGAACGTGTCGAATCCAAACGCGCTCCCAACGCGTCCAAAAACAGTATATCAGAATTGCCATATAGAGTATATTGATATACTATATACAGTATATCGTTTTAAACTCAGCTACATCGCTCCACACCCACAGCCATAGTTAGACTGCCTCTGATTTCCATGCCTGCTCGGTGGTAGGGGAGCTTTGAAACGAAGCAGGGGTGTAAATTCTATACATCACTTCTGATGTGGTAAAACTTTGACGAAATGCTCTGAGCATTGTCAAAATATATCCTCGAACGGCATGTGGAAGAGCCTGGGGCTCGGAATACCAGGGGATAAAATTACAACCCCATGTATTCCCAACTGGCGGCGTCAATGTACCAAGGGCCTGATGAGCAATGAGAGTACGGATGTCGTATTCGTACAAAGATAGGTATGGCTCTTCTGGGGTCAGGTGGCGGATACTGTTCGAGGGGAAAACGAGCGGGAGGTCCAGTGCTGCGTTCAAGATGTGGTCAATTATCTTCAAAGCTTCCGCCATTTCAAATTCCTTGTAGAGTATATCTAGAAGGAAATTTGCGTTACCGATGCCATTTCCGTGCAGAGAATATGACAGAGTATCCAAGAATTCGGGCAGGGTTGCGAGGGACTTTTCGGTAAGACCAGTAGACCTATATGATTTGATTGCAGCTTCAATCACTTCCCAAACGGTTGGATCGGTTTTATTCGTAAGACTCAGAGGATCTGAGCAGCGTTTGGAAGGGTGGGAGGGCAACAGGTAGTCCATGGTTAAGCAGATTGATTCTGGTCAGCTGCCAACTGGCTTTGGAGTTGATGGCACGTCGCGTAAGGGCCTGCCCTAAAGTTGTAAATTACCCTGAGGCATGATCACAAGGCACGCTCTCACTGTCCATTGCCTCTGTCGCCATGTCTGGTTTCGACGTAAACCGCGTCTACTCCGTCTCTGTTCACGATGTTCCACATCCAGATACGCCTGAATCACCTTCAGAAGTCGAGAAGTTCTTCCTGAAGTTCCTCCTCCATTATCGCGTCAATGGCCAGTTCATCTACAGGTCAGTGCAGGCAACGAAAATACCAGTTGTGTGTTTGATGACACTTCGACAGAGATAACCTACGGGCGAATCTACTCCTGAAACAGTATCTTCTGGAAGTAGACCTGCGACATGTCAGCCTTTTCAACGACGAACTGGCTCATGCAATTCAAGATCGGCCAGCGGAAGTGCTGCCACTGGTGCGTCGCTCTCTTCATATCTACTTGCGCTCGGCTCTAATGGGACCCTTCTAACTATTTGTAGTTTGAAAATGCTGCCACCACTGCGGCAAAAACAATTTTATACCCTCTAGCTTCCACATCCGAGGAGAGACCTGAAGGAAGCCCTGACACGATACCCCGAATTCAGATTACCCTACGATCATCCCTCAACCTGCTGCAGTTCAGGAACTTACTGCCGATACTATGAACAAATTAGTCCGCATTCCAGGCATCGTTATTTCTGCCTCCGTCCTATCGTCCCGCGCCACCAAACTTCACCTCCAGTGTCGCGCGTGTCGTTCGACGAAAATAATTTACCCTCCTAGTGGACTAGGAGGAATTGGAAGTGGCTCTGATAGAGGCTTGCCAAGGGTTTGCGACGCGCCAGAGGTTGAAAACCAAAAGAAGGACTGTCCTATGGATCCCTACCTCATCATTCATTCCAAGTCAACCTTCGCCGATCAACAAACTCTCAAGCTACAAGAAGCTCCAGATATGGTGCCTGTCGGAGAGCTTCCACGGCATATCTTGCTCTCTGCAGATCGTCATTTAGCGGGCAAAGTAATCCCTGGATCGAGGGTAATAGCTACTGGCATCTACTCGACTTTCCAGTCCTCGAAGAATGTGAGTCTCTTCTGTCGATATTCCGGGCCGGCGATCTGATAGCTAAGAATGTGCCTTCAGAAAAGTTCAGGACCCGCAGCACTTCGTCAACCATATCTTCGAGTTGTCCACCTTGAACTCTCAAACCCGTCTGCCGCAGGTGCAGGCTCAAATCCCTTCGGGGTGCAGTTCTCCCCAGAGGAAGAGGAGGAGTTCGACGAGATGGCTCGAAGCGAGGGTTTCTACGAGCGGTTTGCGAAGAGTGTCGCACCTAGTATCTATGGGAGCCTGGGTCAGATCCGCGTTTGGCTGCGTTATTTCATGCGTGAACTGACGTGGTTCTAGATATCAAGAAAGCGATCACTTGCTTGCTATTCGGAGGCTCGAAGAAAGTCCTTCCAGATGGCATGAGATTACGTGGCGATATTAACGTGCTCTTACTTGGTGATCCTGGTACAGCCAAGAGTCAGCTGCTTAAGTTCGTAGAAAAGGTTGGAACGATTTACCATATCCCTGGCGCTCGCTGTAACAGTGTGTCTAGGTTGCGCCGATCGCCGTGTACACGTCAGGCAAAGGCTCAAGCGCAGCAGGTTTGACAGCTTCGGTTCAGAGAGATGCAGTATCGGTTCGTGTCTCCGTTTACAATTCAAATGTCAATTGTCTGACGACAATATCCCGCAGAGGGAATTCTACCTTGAAGGTGGTGCCATGGTGCTCGCCGATACGGGAGTCGTTTGTATCGACGAATTTGACAAGATGAGGGATGAAGACAGGGTTGCTATCCATGAAGCTATGGAACAACAAACGATCTCCATTGCGAAGGCAGGCATTACCACGGTGTTAAACTCCCGTACGAGCGTCTTGGCGGCGGCGAATCCAATATTTGGACGGTACGACGAAGGACGTAGCCCAGGAGAGGTACCATCCAGCGTATTTCCCGCGTTCCGTTCCGTTGCTAACCATGAAACCAGAATATTGACTTCCAAACCACGATTCTTTCGCGATTTGACATGATATTCATTGTCAAAGACGAACATAACGAGGCCCGGGATAAGGTGTGCAATCAATTCAGTCTTCGGGCGGGATTTCCGTGCTTATTCTTTGCACCTTACTACGAAGACAATCGCAAAACATGTCATGAATATCCACATGAACCGAGCGAACCAAGGACCAGAGCAAAATGGCGAGAACGTCGGAGAACTCGATCTAGACAAGATGAAGCGGTATATTGCGTATTGCAAGAGGTAAGCGTCTCTCAGACACGTATTTTTGCACCGCCCGTTTGATTGACACGTCCTGTAATAGCAAATGTGCACCTCGATTATCGGTGGACGCGCAAGAGATGCTCAGTAGCCATTTTGTTGGCTTACGAAAACAGGTACAACAGGTGGAGAGGGACAACGACGAAAGGAGTTCGATCCCCATCACAATACGGTAAGAAACACGCTGGCATACGCGTCTGCGGCATAAGCTCACCCCCGTTCTAGACAACTTGAGGCAATCATCCGAATTTCCGAGTCCCTCGCAAAGATGACGCTGAGTCCCGTGGTCAAGAATCATCACGTCGAGGAAGCGATTCGATTATTCAAGTTCTCGACGATGGATGCCGTGTCTGCAGGTTCGGCGGACGGGCTTTCTCGTGGAGAACTAAACGATGAGATGACGCGTATCGAGAAAGAGTTGCGGCGCCGATTGCCCATTGGGTGGAGCACGAGCTATCAAAGCCTGGTCCGGGAGTTCGTTACTCAGCAAGGGTTCTCGAGTCATGCTCTGGAAAGAACTCTATTCATCATGGAGAAGAGGGAGATAATTAGGTTCTCTGGTCAGGTAAGCTGACCTATTTCCGTTACCTGCGGGGACACGTATTGATATGCCGATGTCCAGAAAAAAGTTGTACACAGGTTTGTTATCGCTCAGTTGCCGTTTACTAATCCCGATTGTCTAATACCGTTTCCAGGGTTGGCGTATGAACCAGTCCGAACGCCCATCATAATCAGATGTATTTCTTGTTTGGTTGTTGTATTAGTAGCTGCTGTGAAATGGAATCGTGTATGTTTTCAGACTCAAGATTGCGGCTAGTCAGACATGAACTTTAGCCGATATTTTCAAGGCCCGCCTAGCTCAATCGGCCAGAGCGTCAGACTTTTACGGAGTCTGGAGACGGACGCCTACATTCTATCTGAAGGCTGCGAGTTCGACCCTCGCGGTGGGCTATTGTTTTTGTTTTTGTTTTTTGTTTCTCCATCGTACTGATAGATCTAGGTGAATCATTCATTAAAAGGGAAAAAAGTTAACTAGCCCACCGCGAGGGTCGAACTCGCAGCCTTCAGATTTTCTAGTAGACACCGCCGTAAGAGTCTGACGCTCTATCCGATTGAGCTAGGCGGGCCATGTATGATAAATACCAATGAGGCAATATTATCCGGCGGAAAGGAAATGAACCGGTTCGGTTGATAGGTGACGTGATGTTAGCCGGGGAGTGCGGGGAGTAGTAACCGCGTTTACGTAAAATGCGCAGCACACTCATAACGCAGGAGTAGCAACACCGCCACGCTCATTCCTTTCCCTTCCACCACCATCTCTGACTCCTTTTAAGCCTCTGAACATCCGCAGTTGAGAACCAAATGGCCTCCCATTTTCCAGCCTTCTTCGACCTTTATCCGTCGGAAAAGAATAACCAGGCTGCAGCATTTGGGCTGGATTTCACTTCGTTCCACTCACCTGCAGATATTGCAGCTCCATCGATCGATTCATTCGAATACGACCTAGATCTCTTGTCACAGGACAATGATCTTTTCCACTTGGAAGTCACCCAAGTAAATAGCGCCTACTCTCAGCCTCTTCTGCCGTCTTTTGGCCCAGGTTCTGCTATCACACAGTCCTCGGAATCTTCCGCTCACGACACCCTGTCCTACTACTCTGAGCCCTTCAATTCGCCTCAATCCACCTATTCATTTAACGTCGACGACATGGACTTCAACCGCATGGACTTTAGCAGCGCGCGGTCCAATTATTCTGGCATTGAAAGCGTCGTTGACCACACGTCATTTGGTCCTTTGCCGCCTACGCCTCCCCGCAGCCCTGTATCAAATCAAGCTGCTGCGGCGCAATTCGAGAGACCTGTTATCAACAGGACCAGCTTCTCTGACTACAATCCCCCCAAGAGACAATCCATCTCTTCGGACTTGTATAGCACCTTGGGCTTTGGCGCCCCCGTCGCTCAAAACACTGTCACTCCCTCCCACATTTCCGACATGATCCAATCGTCCGTCAATGTCGAAGATTCCAAGGGAGACCCCCGCAAGAAATACAAGTGCCCTTCTTGTCCGCGTGCCTTTGCCCGCGCCTACAACTTGAAGACCCACATGGCTACCCATGACCCCAACCGCCTGAAGCCTCACGTCTGCCCTCATGGTTCTTGTGGACGCTCCTTCAGCCGCAAGCACGATCTTGGTCGTCATCTGATCAGTATTCACCGTGACGATCCCGATCTTGCCACGCACAAGATTTCCATCGGTGTCGAGAAGGGCCCGCGCGCTTGGTGCGATGCTTGCGGCAAGGGTTTCGTTGGCAGGACTAAGGCATGCGCCTGCCACGACGTCAAGTAATTCAAACGCCATATGCTGATCCCCTGTTCCTCCTCTATGTGTGAGTTCAAGATATTTATTGGTGATTGTCAACATTTATTGAGTGCGCTTTTAGGCTTTTGTCACAGTCTCGCGTCCGGCCTTTCAGCAACGTGCTCTACAATACCTGATCATTATTTTTGTATCACTGGCTGGCTGGAGACTGCTGCCCATGAGCGTTACCCTTTCACGATGTATCACGTTCCGTACCGCCTCGTACGTAAACCTGGCCAAGTGACGGTCGTGATCTCGTCCACTTCTATTTTATATCAACGTCATCTCTCGTTTTGAACACTTTCTCTGTCGTATACATTTTGAAGTCGACGTCCCTGACACTGTATCTCTTGTTTATCTCTCGTTTTGTCTAACAATTCCTATTTGTTTCTTAACACTCGTAAAAGTCTAATAGATAGAATCAATATCAGTCATTGTTTTACCCCTCAAATTAATACAAGTACCAATACACGCATAATAAGCAGAATGACACTCCTGTGAATTAACTTGATTACCTTGGCACATTAAATTGATGAAATCGCATTCGATAAACGTTGGACGCATCGCGTCCAGCATGTAAGCGAAAGGCATCTTGTGGTGTGGCGTATCCTCTTCGTGGTCGACCCATATGGCCCGGTCAATTATTACTGGAAGCGTTCTCTTATCTACGTGACGACATGCAAGTGGACTACAGGGTTTTGTTATAAGAGAGTACTAGGGTCACGCCGCACAATAACTGTGATAAAATATTTATGAATCACTAAATCTCCGTTCACAATTTGTCCAGAAAGTGAGGCCACCACGCTTGTGATAGGGGAGACACGTATGTCAACCGAACATGGGCGGAACTTCTGACACGCCGTTGACGCTCCTGTTTCGAGCGAGCCAGGTGACAGTTGGCCGATGTGGTGAACTAAGATATTGCAAATTCCCAACTGTTAGAGGCGACGTGTCGAAGAAATCGGCCGTTTGAGAACGGTGAGGTCGAGAGTGCGATCGACCTCACCGTTCGGTGCGTGAAGGCAGAAGGACGCTACGAATAAATAGAACCTATTCGGAAAAGAGATCGCGCCTTGGTTGGTGCTCACCAGGGTGACTGGTGTACATCTCTAAGGTCGTACCTCGAGGTAGCATTTCAGGTAACAGTTTCCTTGCTGGTTCGCCGAGTATTGCGACTTTCTGGGCGCTCTGCTCGCCAGCAGTGCGGCAGAACACAGAACCAACTTCAGAGTAACCTTATTTGGCACCGTGAAAGAAGGACTGGATCACGCTCAAATATTACCCCACGTCTGCGGTGAAACATCCCCATCCCTCTGTAACGAGCGGTAATCCCAGCTGATCCAGGAGTGGCGCTTGCCAGTCGTTAGGGGTGGCTTCAACCGCATGGTGATCAACGCTAGTCAAGCCGTTCAATTCACTTGAGTAGGTTATATGGTTTGGCTCGGTGTTGGTGCTCTATCCCGTACGCGGTGACGCGGGGGTCCGTCAGGGAAACGGAAAGAGGAGACTTGAAATATCCGAGGATGTGGGTTATTAGTCATAATCAGCCCCAACCCAGTGTACGGCTCCGGAAAGGAGGGTACTTGAGATGTGAATCAGCCCTCGTCTTTAAGGTTCTAAGAAACCAGAGGCCCGCGAGAAGGTGAATTGAATACTTTCTCTATTTTTGCACTTTGTCGTCCAAAGAACGTATCAATGGAACGTCGACAAACAGGTTCCAGTTGGCAAGTTTTGTGGGTTTACGAGCTCTCTAAGCGCATATATGCCGCACTTAGGAGAGCTGTGCCGGATGAAAACTGTTACTATATTGTAGAATCACTGGAGATACGAAGACGTTGAGTTCGGCCCACCAAGCGCGTTATCCCCAGTTGATCATTGACCAATGTACTCAGGTTCGACAGAGCAGACTAGAGAATGAAGGAAAGTCGTATAAATCAAACTATGCTTTCAACTTCCAGAACCCTTGTTTCCAAGTTGTGGTCATTGTATTAGAACAAGCTGTGAGGACGCTGATCGCTAGCCAACTTGACGCGTGACACTCATGGACATTGCCGACCTCCATCCTCCAGATGACTATAGCCATCGTTTTTTCATATGGCACGAATGGATTCAGGTGCGTAACAGCGATCTATGCATAGTCATTCTCTGACAACATCGAAACAGGCAAATGGTCCATTGAACCCCGATAATGTCATCGAATACTTTGCAACTTCCATGTTCTATGACAAACAGAGCAACAACCAAGTCTTGCGCATGCAAACTATGCACACTGGGATGCCTGTTGTAAACGAAGCCGAAGAGCTGAAGTATGGGTGCTCCTTCTCCGTACTTGGAACAACGGCATGACGTTTACTTTGAAGGCGATTTACTGGCGTTGAGTTCGCCCTTGTTCACTCCCAAGCGCCGTCCCTGTTCATTATTCAGAAGCGGGAACGTCTGTCTCCGGAGGAAGGTGAGAGCCTATGCTGTACTCATGTTGCGCAATATATTGAACCTTGTCCCCAGTTAGGCCGATGGCTGCGTACTTTATCATCAATAATCGAATCTACCAGTCTCCGGACGTTTACACCGTTCTTTCTAATCGTTTGGTACGGACGAACGATCAATTCTCGTCCGCCATTAATGAACTTACTGTCTTAAAGCTTACTTCTCTCCACTCGATACAAGCATCTCTAGACATTCTACGAACCCATAGACCCGAGTACACTCCTAGAACCGGATTTACTTGGCCAATTACAGACCCGTCTGTCCTTGATACAAGCTCCAAGAAACGGACAACAGAAGAAGATGCAAGTACCGAAGTTATTGCAGGAGACAGCGCCTCCGAACTGGCCGCCTCGAAAGCCAAAATTTCCAACGCACCAGAGGGTCCACGACGGCAGCAGAACAGCCTCCTTCTATTCCATGCAATGCGTACCACAGCTGCACATTCTAAGCTGTCTATTCCGACTGCATTCTCAACGAGTCTGGAGAGCGCACAGTCTGAGATCACCTCGTCAGCTGCACCTGGTCGCTCTTCAATGACGCCTGCTCCAGCCGCCTCGCAAGCTGCCACACCTAGGCCATCAATGGGCGCACCTACCCCCAGGAGCCTGTAAAGAGTGCACCCGGACAAGGGAAAAAGAAGAAAAAACGTTCGTTCATCTCACTATGCCATGTATCCGGTTCACTCATTTTGGTTCACAGGAACGTCCATTGTTGCACCTCCATGATTACTTCGATCCGTTCGCTCATGAGCCAGTCTGCGATGTCGTGAACAGAAAACAAACCTGAGCGGGACGTGCTGCGCAACCGCAGTTCAAGAGGGGATTCTTCGGTGCTTTATTCACCTGAATGTATGCAGGAGATCCAGAGGCGAGACGGGCTCGACTGTGCCGCAGTATGATACACGCCGATGTACCACATAGATTGTTATTGTATTGTGGCAGAAATTCGCGCCTGGGTCGTGCCTGAAATTGCTATTTCATACCAACAAGTCTGCCAGCTATCCAATCGAATGGTGTCCTTGCATTTCCACCTCTCTGCCCACCACCCATACCCAGTGCTAATGGATTTGCAGAGTTGAAAGACTCCTTCCTTAACTTGGCTGCCTTTTGAACTGGATTGCAGACCCGGCAGTGTTAACGTCATAAATTCGGGATGAGGGCTTATACACCATACCTGCGTTGTCAATGTCCTCCACATTAGTTTCCAAGACCAGTCCACCTTCGATAATCTCTGAGAGAATATGATGGACCTATAGGACGTTTGGTGAAAGTAGCCTAGGCACACCAAGTACGAGACGCACCTCGTCGAAGTGGAAGACCAGATCCAGTTCGCATACGTTTTCAAATGCCCGATCCAAACATTCTACAAAGACCTATATCCGCAGAGACAGTAGTCTTGTCGGTTTCGCGCTAAAGTATGACATGGTCAACTCACCTGAATGAGATCTAGGATACCAAGTTCGCTCTCTGCTCCGTCCACTACGAACACGAAATGCAAAGTCGCGTAGCTCCTGTATACGACCTGCCACTTCTCCCTGTTCGTATCATCCTTTGCACCAAGAAAGGGCTCGAGTTCTGGCGCGTCTAGGAAGTTACACAGTCCAGCTGGCCGTGTACTGATCAGGGAATAGATCTTCTGCACCAGTGTCTGCGAAGATAGTTGCACAGGCGTGTAGAACTTGGTTAGTCGTGGAACGCCTGAAGTGTTGACTGTGTTGAACAATGTTATCGTTAGTACCATTCATAAGTTGATATGGCCATTTGAATTACATATTAACACGGCATGAATCATGAGAGAAGGAAGCAAGTGCCAATTACTGGGTTATGTCATAATTGCTGATCAAAGTACATTTGTATACTACGAGTCCCTGGGCAATTGCCAGCCAGGCTGCAATCTACCAGCCAAATTGCTGACAGGACCAGACAACCCAGACTGGCTTTTAAAACTCTCCAAAAAGTTCTTGATCATATTGTAGTCCATCGACCCATCGCCCTCTTCGTCTTCGTCCTCCCCGCCTGCCTCTTCCTGCGCTAGAGCAGCCATTAGCTCTGAATGCATCGTTTTCTCAATATCTTCAGGCAGTTCTTCATCGTCCACTTCCATAGGCTCAGTACTTTTTCCTTTTCCGCTAGAAGTAGCTGTTGCAGGTGAAGGTTCCTGCTTGCCTTGACCTCTTTTGATACGTTCGAGCTCAGCATCCATCGCTTTCATGACGGCTTCAAACGAATCCAAAGTGGGATCCGGACCAGGTTTGGAAGGAGGGGGAGTGGCAGCCCGTTGGCTGGCAAGGGTTGATGTTGGGAAATTTCCCCCAGATGTCTTAGGTAGCGTGGATTTCTTGGATGCACTTGCTGGCAAGAAAGCTAGAAAAATCTTCGTCAGTCTTAGCAAAGTGGATCTTGGGATATTCGTACCCCCACGCTCCCGCCTATCCCGGACAATCTCGTTCCATTGTTCATCCGTTATCCCAAGTGCTTGGCGCGAAAACTCTAAGAATTCTTCTTCCTCATCCTCCATATCAATCTCCACATCGCCCACAACTAGCGGTTTGTCTTCTTCACTCTCTTCATCAGCCTCTTCCTCCGAGTCAGTTTCATCATCCGAGTCCACACCGTCGAATTGATCTCTGGTGAGAATCGGTTTTCGGATTGGTCTGGTAGGGGACGATGCTTTATCAATCTTGGCTGAGTCCTTTCTGATTTCTGGGCTCTCGATGGTTTCAACACCTTCGGCCTTTTGTCCTTCCAGGCCTTCGTCCTCCTCCTCCTTGGCCTTGGCGATCTTTTGTGAGTTGCCATAAAACGAGGCAGGCATCTTTCCGTAGTCTCCTGGGTCGAGTGCTGGCACAAGTTTGTCCATGGCCGCTTGCTTTTCCGCCGCCGTTGGTTCGTCCATCTTCTCCTCGTCGCTTTTCGTCGTCGTCATCGTCGTCGCTATCGCCCATATCCTCGTCTGAGAGTTCTTCTTCGCTGGGAAAGTAAGTTAGTATCTTGGGGGCAAACGGAGGAGTGTCAACACTCACTCTTCGAACAAAGCACCCTCCAATCCACCTTCACCTTCCACGAATTTCTCGACTTTGTTCGCAAGCTCTTTCAACTTGCCGGCCTGCTCTGAGGCCAAGCGCTCTTCAGTAGTTTCGCTTGGTTGAGGCCGATCGACGTCCATTTTCGTGTCTATATTCTCTCTACTCCGAGGCCCCATCGCCTGCTCGAGCATGGCATCCAAATTTTCAGCGTCTACATTCAACCATGCATCAGAATCTTCTTCACCCGCTGAAGGTTGCAGAGATGTATCTGCCACGGCCATATTCACTTGTGAGGCAAAGGTGGGCCGTTTGGCATCACTGAGCAAGACGAATTAACGAGAATGCCACAGTAAAGCATGAACAAACATACTCTGACCGCCTGGATTCCACAAACATCTCAGCCGCCTTCTCTTCAAGCTGGTTCCAGAGCACCGAGCCCTCCATCTCTCCTCTGAAGTAGCCTACAGCCTTCAAGTTCTTAGTATACTTGACATAATCCTTGTCTCGCTTGAGTGCATCGATCCTTGCTTGTGTTTGTGGGTGTACCTGATTTGGGCAAGAGCGGTTAGAAGTGTTATTCAACTGTAGAAGCAACGCTTTCTGCATTCACCGAAGGCACTGGGACGTCCGAGCGAGATTTGGATTCCTGATAAAGGATTTCGAAGCCAACGGCCTACAAATCAAAGGTCAACATGGTTTTCGGAAAATGAGGCGGTTGCTGGAACATGCTTACAATCTTCATCCCAATGTCTTTCCACCTCCACTCCTTGGATCCTTCGGGCTCGCGCCAGGTACCAAATACTTTTGGTGGGTAGAATTTCTGACCAGACAGCTGAGCATACGCTGTCCGTGTCATTTTCACAGTGGATAGAGTTGAAGTATTGGGCGAAAATCGGTTCATTCTATGAGCTGCCTATTTTCGGAGGTGAGGATCGGTATGTGAATATATCTACGGTTGACCTACGCGTAGTTGTACTGCGTCTCTCGTATAGAAGGTTTCCACAGCCTTCTGAACCAACGCAGGGACTTTGATGAGAGAGCGAGCAACGTCGATGGGAAGGTACGCATTCGTGCGATGGACGTGATCCCGAGAAGCTTCCGGATATCTGCAGGTGAAATCAGCACAGTCAGGTCAACCGACGTAAAATCAGGAATAGCTACCCTCGTATTCTACTCCAGACAAGTTTCTCAACAGCTGAGGGCGCAAGCGTCGAGATCGAGGAATCTCTGACAAGAGGAATTGCATCTGGTATAGCCAGGTATTCGTCCGTATCATCACTAGTGTTGAGATGGTCTTGGGCACTGTCTTCATCCGTTCCAGGAAGGTCCCTGTAGCGGCGCTTTCTTGAAGGAGGAGAGACATGTTCAAGAGGGATGAGGTGCAGCCGAGACTTGTATATCCATACCTATTAACGATAAAATCTCAATTAACCAGGTGAGGACCAAGAGCTTGGAAGACGTACTCTGTTTTCAGAGTTATCAGGCTTGACCCATGATGGTAATGCTTCTGCTGCCTCAATCAGCAAAAATTCACCATCCGAGTCGAAAACACTGCATCGGACGTTCCATTATCAACAACAGGAGATTTGGGAAGGGGCCCGAACATACCTAATAACAATGTCCCACTTCCCACTGATTTCTTTGAGGAGCCAAACAGAACACCATTCGTCATCCACAGAGTCGCCCACCCTCATTCTACCTTCCAATATGTAGACTTCATGGCTCTGGTCAGGATCTCGAGCAACTTTTAATTCGAAGCTGTCCCGATGCCAGATGAAACCCGGTAGCAGACTTTCGACGTAGGTTTGGATGCAAGCGGCCAATGTCGTTACAGAAGCTTTGTCCGACAGTTCCTTCGGAGGGTACAAGTAATACTGCAGGGTATCCTGCGAGATAGTAGGCAGCTGATTGAAGATGTTCTCCATGTTTTGAGTAATGCCTACAGGACCAAGGCTCGGTCACGGTCGAAGAAAGACTCATGACATAATCTTATCCAAGTTTGGGCTGCTACTGCTACCACCTAGCCTGACTACGCGCCTTACTGTGAGCTCATCGTCTAGGTCGTTCGCCGCAACGACAAGATGGGTAGCGTATCATACAAGGACAGGAATCTCATTGCCGTGATTGGGGATGAAGTGCGTGCTCTTCTACACTGTACTTGGGTGGATGCTGATCGAGGATTCCACAGGACTCGATAACAGGTTTACTGCTAGCGGGCGTTGGCCATATCAATGAGCAGCAGAAGAAGAACTTCCTCGTCGTGGATTCGAGTAAGCGTTTAAAGCACCCAACTCGCCCAGGCCTAGCTCCTCACATCTTCGCCAGAAACACAGGTTTCGACGATAGAGTCTGCATTCCAGGAGTTTACTGCCCGAAAGGACATTGCTATCCTGCTCATCAACCAGCATGTATGCATGAAGTATTCTACACATAGAGGAGCGCTGAATCTCGGTTGTAGATCGCGGAGAAAATCCGACCATCCGTGGACAAGTATCAGCAGGCCTTCCCCGCACTTCTTGAAATACCCTCCAAAGACCATCCATACGGTATGCAAACTGCTATATACAGATAACGGTTTGCTTACGATCTTTTGTGCAGACCCGTCAAAGGACTCCATTCTCAAGCGTGTGCAGAAGCTCTTTGGCGATTAAGGATAGACATATTATTTCGTGGAGCAAATGCTTTCGATGTGCAACTATGACAGATATACATTATACATTACACAAGATTAATTATGAGTCGGGTTTCCACCGCATGACAGATTCATTCTCTCGTACACCCGGTGCACGTTCTACGAATACTCTAATAGGATTACGACTGTTCGAAGCTACGGAAGGGAAGCTTAGCCGAAGCTCAGTGAAGTTGAGGCAGAAGAAGCTTACTTGGAATATCAATCAAGAGATACCGGTAGACGAAATAGCCATCCTTATCCTATAGAACGACAATGAGTACGAGACTCGCAGAATGTCAAAGTCAAAGAAACGACTTACTCGAACGAACTGAGCATGAACTTCGCCGTCAGTGAAGGTCCTTCCGTCCACATCAACCCTCGTCCCTGTGGAGCCTCCAGTCGTCCCCCGCAAGGATCCAAACATGCCAGCAAAGCTCCAACCATTCGATTCCTCTTTCTTGACATTCTCAAATTTGTTATCAGGATACGAAGGAAGTGGAGGGGGAGGCATTGGTGAACCACTAAGATACTTGAACAATTGCTTCGTTTTGTCCCAAAACCGTTGTGACCGTTCCTCTGCCCAAACTTTACTATCTTCAAGTGTCATTTCAGACACGACGACCGCTTTGTCCTTGACCCAGTCCGATGCAATGTCGAAGTATGATGCTTCTGGTGAAACCGAGTGTTTGCCAGGAGCGCTGCCTTGGACGTAGAATGTCATGATCATATATTCCTGACCGTGTGCGTCAACCATAATCTGAGAAATGACATGGCGATTACGGTGCCTGGGGCGAATGGCAGAGGGTGGGTTGTTATGGAAAGAGAGGGGAGCGTTGAGATATTTTGCAACCTTGCCATGAAAGAATTAGAAGGGTAGTTACAAGCAGAAATGGTGCGGACACACTTTGGGCGAGCCTTTGATGCGCTTACATGCGTCACCGTAGAGCACGGTCGGTGAGTTTTTGGAGAAAAGCTCGAAGTCAATGAGTATACCAGAAGCGCAGAAAGGCCTGCGCCAAGTAGAATGACCGTCAAATTGGTCGTCCGAGCAGCCGTCCGTGTCACTAAGCAATAAAGTTCTTGTCATTTACGATGTCGAGGAAAACTTATTGACGCACCTTTCCCTCGCGTATTCAATTCTGACCATTTCTTGACCCTTTCGCCGTTCTTCAGAGAAGCTTGACCTACTCCCAACTGGAAAGGTCCAACCGTATCATGAACTCTGGCTCCTGCTCGATGCTTCGTGTCTAATGTGTGTGACAGTACATCTGCGTCCCGTTGCGTTGCATATGCTCTTTTGAAGACTTGACGGCACCGAAGCAGTCCGGGCGACAGTAACGACGAGCATTGTGCCCTCAGCAGCACAGTTGGAAAGTTCATGGTCGAGCAATTCAAATCCTGGAAGGAACTTAGGTTAAGGAAATGTATGATTACTAAATTGGGACTGCAAACAAGCAAAGACAAACAAGGATGTCATATTAACAGGGTGTATTGGCATAAGAGCTGCTTAGATCATGTACAGAGCCGGTATCATAGAGTATAGTGGTACAGAAAGCGTGGAATGACGAGACTAGGATATGATAGAAAATAAATTATGATCGCTCTCCCCGCAGTCTCCTAGCCAATGCCAAATCTTTAGGTTGAATGGTGACGCGCTTTGCATGAATAGCAGCCAAGTTGGTATCCTCGAAGAGAGAAACAAGATATGCTTCAGCAGCTTCCTGTAGAGCCATAACAGCTGATGATTGGAAGCGCAGGTCGGTCTAAAGAAGCGACGAGGTCAATCATCATCGCAAAAGAACCCTGGGATGGAACATACTTTGAAGTCTTGTGCGATTTCACGAACGAGACGTTGGAAGGGGAGTTTGCGAATCAGGAGCTCGGTCGACTTTTGATATCTCCTGATTTCACGGAGAGCGACCGTACCGGGCCTGAAACGATGGGGCTTCTTGACACCACCAGTGGTGTTCTACAGACGCAACGTGAGTCACCAATATCGTAGAGAACAATCAAAGTACTCACTGTGGCAGTCTTGCGAGCAGCAGACTTGGAAGCCAATTGTTTACGAGGAGCCTTCCCTATGAAAGAGAAAATTTAAGACATTGCCCATAGCAAGTGCTGATAGTAACAACAAACCTCCAGTAGACTTGCGGGCAGTTTGCTTGGTACGAGCCATTGGTCGTTAAAGTCTTGAAGTCTTGAAGTGGGAGTGGTGGTGGTTTGAGGCGAAGCGAGGGGCGGCGGAGTGTCAACGACGAATGGCGGTTTTATGGGACCCAACACTTTAGCGAGACGCGCCAGTTTGTTGATTGTCCATATATATACACGTGATTTGACGCGTCTGAAGTCACGTTATGTGGGACGCCGCATCGCCCTATGGCTCGATGCAAAAGTGTCCGGATGATGAACTCGCTCGCTCGCACATTTTGGGACAAAGTTTTGAATGAGAGAGTTGTCATAAAATGTATTATCTATCGTTTAAACCTATCCGATTTTTTATTTCGGTCCCCGAAAGCGATTTGCCCTACTTGTTGAGGTAGAAATCACTTGATAGCTCAAAATCATAATATGGTAGAAAAAAATTCGATAAGTTATAAAATTGTATTTAACTCTTCCGACACGATGCAACTCGAGTTAAGGCAATCGGTGGTGTGAGGAAGTCCAACCATCATCCAGAAGTTTGCAACTTCTGGCGCATTTTTCTTGTGGCTGTACTCTTACTAATAGCGACACTGGCTTGACCAGCGTTACCACGTCCCACGTTCTGCTTCCAGTTACGATCAACAAAGGAAATGAACGGATCTTTCCCCGTTTGGGTCGACATCCGTCTGAATAATCTCCATCCTATTTTGAGAGGGCTCATTGGTCAGCATGTTTTCTGTGGGATCTTAGTCGTCTTAAAACGCGTTGTAGTCAGCGCCCTGTAGCAACCGAAGCTTCACCTCCTTTGCCCTTTTAAACCATTGAAATCCCTGGGAATATGTCCGAACATTTAGCTCTATACACCGCAAAGGTCCGTTACCTTCTCTGATTGGAGTCCGGTCCCAGAGCCTCAATATAGTTGTTGTTGACTCATAGATATGTCCGTATGCTCATCGGGTAAGTGTGGTCACGTAGCCATGTGTGGGTATTTTGGGATCGATGTATACCGCTCAATTTTAGGCGGAGATTGCTCTGGAAGAAGCTGGGATTCCCTACAGTCGCTATGAAATCGATCTCGCAGCAAAACCCGAGTGGTTTGCTCCCAAGGTTAACCCCGCGAGTAAAGTGCGTACACACCTTTTTTGTATGAATTAGTGGTAGTATCTGATCTGAGCTTTCTCCTGCACGAAAGGTTCCCGCGATCGCCTATGGCGGCCCAGCTGTTGCCCCCGAAAATCCCTCTCCAGAATCCGTTAAGATCGCAGAGTCGCTGGTGATCCTAGAATTCATCGCCGATATCTCCAATGGCAAGCTTTTGCCTGCCGATCCGTCGGTCGCGCCAGAGCTCGTTTCTTTACGAACTTCGTCTCGACGACCCTTGTGCCAGCCTTCCAGGCTGTTGCTCTGAAAGGGGAACAGCACGAACATCTGTTCACTGCTTTGGAGAAGGTTCAAGCCTTGCTACCTCCCGAAGGAGGCTTCGCGGCGGGTCCGGAATTCAGCATCGCGGACGCTGCCGTTGCCCCTTTTTTGGGACGTTTGGATGTAGCCCTTAAAGGTGTAGGTGACGACCTCGGCTTGAAGGCCTTCGGAAGGTTGCAGACAGACCCTACTTTCGAGAGGTACAGGAAATACTGGGCTGCTATCCAGGCTAGGGAAAGCTACCAGAAAACATTTGACGAGGTTCGACGTTCGGACTTTATTCCTGGCCCAGTTGCTGACATTCCTACGTAGGAATACATGAAGGATCAACTGATCCAAAGAGTCTACGCTTACCGGAACCAGAACGTAGCTACCCACTGAGGGTGATTCATTGCTTGCAATATGAAACGGGTCCCACCATTTATCTTGATCCTCGACATCTCTATGATGGCTTGTATGATTCTAAGCTTGACAAATCAAACACAGAACAACTTGTGGACTTGCGCTTTACGCGAGCCTCAGTGGCCCTTTCCACGGTAATCTGTACTATAAGGAGGCTCAGCAAAATGCGTCATCAGCAATGGCACGAAGACACCCACAAATGGCATTTCTACATCAAACGACTGTGGCCAGCGGTACATTTCAAGCTTCACAAGACCAGCCTCCTCAAAGCTTGCCAAACCAATTTCCTGCAATGAAAAGCACGACTCTTTCCCAGCAAGATGCCATGCTCCGACACGAATTGTTATCTTTTTCAACGACAGGAACATCTCCTGCAGCCGCAAGATGGATAGGAACCATGGGAAACCCTCCAATGCCGAAGTACCCGCCTCCATGGACTCTCGCTTGGGGGTGAACGTGAGTTCGATGTAATCGATTTGCTCGGGAGATGGAAGAGAAGAGAGTATTTTCCACATGGTTGAGGTGACATGAGTCACTTTCTCGCCTTCGTCGAGTTCGATGACTCCTATGTGTATCATGTTCAAGTTGGTACAGGTCGAGAAATCCAACGATTCATAAATCGCCAACACGTCTGGCGAAAAGACATTCGATGAATAAGGGGCAATAGGCATGATTAAGGTAGGGACCTACCTCGCTGAGAGGCTGGACTTGACAGGTCGATGGAAAGTCGGTGAATGGATGGTCCAATATGAGCAAGGAAGTCGGAGATAAATGATAGCGCTTTTTCTTTGCGATTTGGCCAAAGTAGCACAGATAACTGAATGTGCAGTGTTTGTACAGAGATGTCGAGGTCCTTGCTTCGATTTAGAGCCCACACATCCTTGAATATCGCAAGAGATGTGCTATCAAGTGCTCTAAACCGTAATGAACGCTGAAAAGCCGGCGAATCCTCCACCCGTTGGCCATCGAACTGCACGGTGTCGAACGTAATAGATTGAAGATTCTCGGGTATCCATTGGAAGAGTTCTTTGGGTTGGTCTGGCCGATAGAAGATGACTGATTCCAGCTGGAGATGAGTTATCTCCAGCTCGGAGAAGAAGGTCAGAATATGAGGTGGAATGGAAGACCAAGAGATGGAGGTCAGCCAGACGGTCTTCAGATTAGGCAGCCTTTGGGTGAGGCTCCTCATATGAGCTTCGGTGCGTTCTCTGCACACGCCTCGGGGACTGAATAAGGCTACGAGGTGGAGAACTTTGATGACCGGCGCAAAGGTGGTAGGGGAACTTCCTAGTAAATCCAAAAATGAATCAAATCGCTGGTTGAGATTAAACTTGACAATGATGAAGAGGTGCAACCGGCTCCAGCGATGAAATTCCTTGCTCACGAGGCCCAAAGTACATAGAGTGGGCTTGTCATTCCAGAGATGGTTGCATATTTCCTCTGCGAGCTCGCGAGGTAGATGTGGAGGTCCATCGGGGGTAGTAGGTGTGGGGAGCTCGCCATCCATACATTCGGTAGAAGCAAGTGTAGTTTTGCGGCGACGGAAAAGTTTACGAGTTCTCGAAAAGTTGCGCATCTTCGTCGGTCAGTTTTGTGCGTTCTAGTGAAGATGGGAACAGTGTCTGACGTCGATGCTATTTAAATCACGTTCAATATCGCTTTTCGAGCCGGTTAAACTTTAACTGCGCTCAGTACTACGATGTCGTCGGATGCCCGGGTAGTAAATGTCGAAAGCACGAAATGTGGCATTGGTCAGAAGGTCAGACTGTCAGGGTTGTTCCGACCTTCCGATGCCGAAGTTGAATGACTGATCTGCACTTTCTCGGAAGTTCCACCTCCCATACAGCCAGGTCGTCATTGAACTGAAGTTATATCAGCTTTGTAATAGGGATCACTCGAGATTACATCTTAAAGTGCTAATTCACAGCAATCGGCTGTCGAGCCGCATTTGCTTTCTCATAAACGGCCAATCTCTCCTTCTCTGCTTCCAGTACTTTCCCTTGGTGTTTGACCCGCTCCGGCACGATTGTCCTTCTCTCGGTCGCAATCTTGAAGTCAAACTTGTCGACACCCAGTGCCTTTAATGTCTTGAGTTCCACCAAGCTGAACTCCTGTGGGCTGGACCTGGCGAAGTTGAAAGGTTCCTTCAGAGCTACTGGTGGGTTCGTTATAATTCTTGGCACCCTGAGATTGTTCTTGAATGCCGTGTGCAACATAAGCGGATGCAGAAGTATCACGTCTCCAATTTGACCAGTCAGTTCGACGAACTTCTTGCATCGCTTGATTTCCTGTAGATGAGACCAATAACCAGGATCATCCTCCTTGTTCTGGTATTGGCTTGTGGATGGAGTGAAAGATAACCCTGTTGGCAGAACACCTTCAGGATGCGCCGACAGATACTTCGCAATGAGATTCAGCCCATCAGGCGAAATGAAGGTTGCTCCCCACGGTGTTGTATCTCAGAGAAGACAGGTATGACGAGCAGAGCCTGTTCGGGGGAATCGAGAAAATGGACCTATGCAACACATCAGGACCTTTCCTCGGACAACGGCTTCCTGTGACTTACAAAAAAATCCCCATCGACATGCCAGTTATCGAGCTCGGCGGGAAGTTTTGGCTCTTTCCCTTCTAATTCCGGAGTGCCTAGATTGACGATGAAGGAATCACCCCAACTGCTGGACGCTTCATCGATGCGGTCCTCCCCTCCCAATAAGTCCTGGATTGCGTTCCATGCCTAACCAAATCCGTCAGTAAGAAACTGCACGGTGAAACTAGACGAAGCACCACGTTACCTTGGGCGCAAAATTGGACACCAATTCCCTTTTATGCCAAGGCATATGGATTCTTTCGCGATCCCAAGTAGACTTATCGTCCGGATCCAAACCAAGGCGGATCCACATAGTTTGGGTCCAATCTGCAGCTTTCTCCTCCGAGAATGCGCTCTTGATTACCACATAACCGTGCTCCATGAAATGATCCACTTGCTCTTCTGTAATAGATTATGATAATCCGTATTTCGGGTCGAAAGAATAGAACATACGCGAGAGCTCCCGACATTGCTTGTTCGCGCTCATGCTCGATGTCTCTTTGAAGTTAATGGTCGCTGGAAGAGTGGGGGAGCCATTAGTAAACCAGCAGAAGCCCACATGATGCCTCGTGAGTAGTTCCAAAGGACGGAACAATAGTCCAGCCCCTAACTCGCATCGATGGCACGGAAGAAATTCGGTCGAGTGGTGGCTTGATTGCAGGAATAATATTCTACACATGAGTTACATCATAAAGATAATGATCGCTAACTCGATGCCGAATCATTTCTGGAAGTCTGCAAGACGTTTGAATGCAGCGTCCTTGAGCTAGATGGGGGAAATATGAGTAAGTTAATAATAAATGCTCAATGTGGGCTTACAGGCGGGCTTGGTGGTGCTCCCTCATTGAAATAGTGCAACACTAGTTCGGTGGCTACCCAAGTGTCCTCAATTGCCCCAAGGTCTCTGAACACCAAAGCCCTGGGTTTCCCGGGAACTGGGGCCGACAAGTATATATCCAGTGGCGTGTGTTTGGCGAGAGGAGAGTTAGGAAATATAGACTTGAGTTTCCTCATAGGAAATCCAATCTCCTGAGCTTGGTCCTCGGTGAGAGTGCCATCCTTCCTAGCCTGAACCATCCTCGCTTGCAATGCCCTCATGAATGCATCACGCATGTGCGTGTATGATGTGGACCTAGTAGGGACTAAGGAGATAAGTTAACCTGACAGTCAGGTAGTGAGAAGCACTGGCGCACCAATCCTGACGACACAAGAGGTATTTCTTATGATGTGGTCAACCTTTTGTGCAGGAGACATGTCGCTTGAAATCTAGAAGCAAACGTCTTGAGATGGTCGCCATTTAATGAAGTAGCCCTGCCTTCAAGTTTGGATTAGAAAGGTCGGCATAGAAGCCTACTGAGTAAACTTTGATGCCCAAGAAGGACACAGTTCGTACGCCTACACCCACTAAGGTCATAGGAGGGATTTTGACCTTGGACGGGACTGTAATGATATTGGGGAAAACTATGGAGGTAGCCGGATCAGCTGAAAAGCATATGTTAGTGGTAGAAGTTATGGTATTGCATCGAATATACTGACTTGTGGTCTCCTCCGGCTCTTCCGACTTCACTGCCATGTCCAGGTGGACCTTTGGAGAGAATGCGGAGTACCCCCAAGCGTTACACCAGCAACTGAGCCCCATAGAAGAGCCCTTCGCAGGGTTGGACGTCCATTCTGACTGGGCACATATAGGTTACGACGCGCTGCCGAAGTTGAGAAACCTCTTCGAGGGATGAGACGCGTTAAGGCGTTCATGGTCACTGAGCTGAAATTGAAACCACGTGGGTCTGAAATGGCATACGCGGCACTGTGATCGCTAAGCCGGACCCAATCCATATCTGTCAATCCTGAGCTTGCGCGTCCAGCATCTCGGTATACATTTCTTTAGGAACTGCGCAAGAAAACGACGCGTAATCGCAGAGACTCGTCAGCACTGATAAACAGTACTTAAACCGGACGATGTAAGTACTTGCGTTCAATTATATCAACACTTCATAATGGTGTCGTACGACGGTGATCCTCACGGAATCTTTACTTCCATAGCGTACGCCGATCGGACAATCAACGAACTCAGCATGGACGACGATTTCTCTGTTGGTGCAACTCCGAGTGAGGCAGTTGAGCTTACGGCCGAGGAGGATCAACGAGCGTCACTTCAAGTTTACATCGACTCCCTTCCTTATAAGTGCGAATCGGTAGATGAAATGCAAACCAAGCTAGAGAGTATCGTTGGGAACATCGTAATCTGTGTCAGGACTCGTAACTGGCTGGTTCTCTCTACCTGGGATGGTGTACTGCAATGGTACGCATTACAATGACTGCAAAGCTTACTTGCCCAGCTGAATGTCATCATGACCGCTAGTTGGCTGTTAATGCATTACCCTATGCCAAAGACCACTCGCGCCAAACTCGTGCGCCTGTATTATGAATTATGTTCATTGCCTGGTATTGAGCCTCGCATCATACGGTCCTGGGCTGAAATACTGTCAAGACTGCTCTCCAACAAACCGGGACTGAAGCGGAAGCTTGAAGCACATGAGTTGGAACTCCCGTGGAAGCCGCTTTGGAGGGTGCTCGTTAAAGAGATCTGGCCAAAGAAGAGACTTTATGAGCCTTCGTGAGTAGCATATATTCACGGTTTAAATGAGTTGCCTCTGATCTGTCGTGCAGTCGGAATCTCGTAAACATCTACCTGTATATTGCAGAGCAATGCAGGCGCTATTACCCTGAGGGCGAAGTCCAACATATGATAGATACATTCCTACCTCTTGTGACCAAAGAGGTAAGTTTCTCTCCTTAGGCTCTCAGCATTACTCGCTTAACCACCGTTCTCTGCAGTCTATCTTAACCATGATCCCGGTCCTTACGTCTTTCCTGCCCCCCACCAACACCCACATGTATACTCCAGTTTTGTTTTCTCTCTGGGAAGCCTTCAACTCGTCCGTCCTGGATGATAGGCTTCTGGAGTTCATGTCTACACTTTCAGAGGAACACATCGGCTTGGAGAACGAAGACGCCGCAAAGCCAAGTGTTGCTTGGAAAGATGTAGGCATATGGACTGATGCCGAATGGAAATTGCTAATCGGTAAAGGACTGAGCTCCATGAGTAAGGTTCAACCCCGCCATCCCTTGAAAGCAACTAATTTTGCGCCGTTACAGATGTGCCTATTGGTGCTGCACAGGTATATTAGACCTTTTGTATGCGGTATATGTCGTCTCTAACTGCTCGTCTCAGGGCGCTTCGACTACCTCCAGTCAAGCCGACGGCCTTGCTGATAAGTTCTCTTTGAGAATTAAGAAAACCGTCAACCGGATGCGTCGGTTCACTCTCACACCTACCTTGACCCTCCTCTGATGCTTCTCTCTATAGATTCTCTCGCAAAACTGATCATCTACTCCCTATCTCTTGATGGTGATATACGCGAGGGCGAAACGTCGACTGGATACGTTGCTGGGTCAAAGGCTCTCGATTCGTTGGATAGACTGCTCACTAGTACTGAGTCATTCTTCCACCCATCGAATTCCGGACCATGGACGGCATTGGTAAATAAGATGAAACTTTGTTTGCTGAACATTCGTTCTGACTACTTCATAGCTGACCTGCTTCATCTCACGGCTGGCCTCAGAGTTCATGCAAAGATACAAGGAAGAAGAACAAGCTTCGTGTAGTACTCTAGTTGTAAGCCTTTCGCTCTTCAAGAACCGATAATTGTTCATTATCTGGTAGTCTCGCCGCCTGACCCCAGCAATACGGAAAGCATTTGTTTCTATCCTTCGAACTCCGGTGCTCTTAGCGATCTTCTCGAAGGATCCTTTGAGCGCTGGGTATGCTCAGGTTACCCTAAAGACTCTGGCCATACTGGAGCCAGGCATGATCATGCCAGAGGTGCTGGATCGAGCCTATGGCGGCCTCGAGGTCGTTAACGAAACTCACCGTACAACCGCTGTTCTCAACATGCTATGTGGTGTTCCCCTACCTCTTGTCTCCGAGAGCACCTGGTTGGGTGGCCAGAGGCATATATTACCTCTCCTTGAGCTCTGCATTCCTGGCATTGATCTTGTAAGTTACCCTGGCTCATTTGGTTCATGATGCTGAGAATCCTTTGCCAGAATGACCCTGTCAAGACTGTCTGTACGACCTCATTCATAGTTTCCGTGGCCCAGCACATCAAGATCGGCGATCTCACTAAATTCACGTCGAATGCCCTCGATGAAGATGATGATGAAAAGTTGGATCTTAGTGAATATGATCCAGAAGCACCGAGGATTAGCAGGGCAGATGAACGATCTGTAGTACGCGACAGTACTGCTAGCTTTGCGGGTGCGTGTTTCCGACCAATCCTTTCTCTTTCCTCCCTAACCGTTCTCCAGATTGGATCACTTCCTTAACTAGGAGGGTCTTGGCTCTATACGAGAATCTGCCTGAAGAAGGAGGCAAGAGGAATACCCTTGGCGGCAAGCAGGAAGAGAATGTCCTCAAGTCGATCAAGGCTATGATGGATGTCGTATTCCTTCACCTATCTGATGAGCTCTTCGATCTCGTTCTTAACATGGTCTTTGACTATGCGACAACCAACGCAAAAAGCAATGCGGTTCAACCATTTGGTCAAATGGTTTCTTCCTTGCTCGCGCCAAACCCGACAAGACAACAAGCAAATTCCTGCCTTACTGCATCAGGCAGATCGAGGAAGAGCTGAGACATGGTGCATCCACCGTGCGCACCACATCTTCGCACGTAGCCATGCCCTCTGATACTACTCTACACTGGAGTGAGTTCCTTTAATCATCCGCGTGTACCTTTGTTTGACTCTACATCGAAGATTTATCGATACTTAGAGGGTGTCTGGGTTTTGCTGGTGAATCCGTAAGAAGATTGATTGGCCCGTCCCTCCATTTGTCTCACTCGCAGCCTAGTTGATCAAACACAAGGATCAAGTTCTGGGTCTACTGTCCCTCCTTGTCGAATCTACAAAGAGCGAGCGAGGGTATTCAAGCACTGGGCGCCTGATCACTCGGGTGGTCCACGCTGTTGCGGAAATGTATCCTCAGAACAGCCGGTTTGTGAATACAAGCGAATGGGAGAACCAAGGTACTTTATAAGATGACCCATTTCGAAAGTCATGCTCATTATCCACAGAATTTAATAACGACCATAATCTGGAGTGGGGTCGGCTGTACGAGCCAGAAGATATCACGATTGAATGGCACGGTAGGTTGAACTCTCTGGGAGACGGACATCGTGATTTACTAATTCATCCCAGTTCCTTCCGACATTGAGATAGATTTCGTTCTTCAAATTCTAGACCAACTAGTTGAACCTACATTAGACAAGATCGACACCCTCTTACAATCAACCTCTAGCTGGGATAATGTCGCTCGCAACGATTTCTGCCGGTAAGCATCAGGCCAACACCTTCTGTGGCTGATTTCAATTCTGACGCATGTCCGTAGCTACCTCAATGCCTGCCGGGCAGTTTGGAATGGCCTCCCTGCATTCATAAAGGTTCAACCTAAAGAGGTCGTCAATCCATGCGTGCACGAGTCTGAGTTAGTCGAATTGATTCCAGCATCGATTGATATGGAAGCCGGTTTCATATTGTCCGATCCCAACGATCCGCGTTACATGAAAGCGGCTGCTCAGAGGAGACGGTTCGGAGACGTTCTTCAGCGCGCAGCCTCCGCACTCCGACAGAACGGGGGAGGAGAGGACCATATTGATGCTGTTCTGACTGTGGGGCGGGCTATCGACGTATATCTCCTATCTTATGCACTTACTCGATCAGAGTTCGACTCGTTGCAAAAGAACTATAATCAGGCTCGAGAGTAAGTAACTGCAATTTCCACTTGACAGTGCCCTGACCTACCAATTTCGTAGAGCCCATCGGTTCTGGCCTAGACAGCGAGAGAACTCCCGGCTGGTATTCTTGAAAAGAGCTCAGGTGTACCACAGTGGCCGGGTGTATATGCACGCCCTCTACCGCCGTCGGGATGCTTTGGACGATGCCCTTCTCGCAGAACTAGTCGAACTATCACTTTCACCATATACGAGAATTAGAAGGTAGATGGACCTCTATAATAGTGGTTGCCGGTACCATGCTCACAACCTTTATTACTAGGCATGCACAGGCCATCTTGACCCATGCGTGTGGAGTAGGTGTGAAACTCATCTTTGGTTATAATGCTCATGTCTGTCCCAGTATCTTGTTCGAGCGACTAGATTCATCTTGCCCTTCCTGTTTAATGCTCTGGAGAAGGGTAACGACCCAGACAGGATCAAAGGAGCTCTTTATCTTCTTTGGAACAAAGGCACAGGTCAGTTCAAGTGCTTTTTGTGTGAAACGAAGCTTAGTAGCCATTCCTTCAAGCTGCATATGCCTTGAATGGTGAGTTATATAGAGGCACATCTCAAACAACTACTCATAGAGTGCAGATATAAATTTCCAGCACAGATATCTCTTATCACTTCTGGAGTGTCAACACGAGGAAAAGGTTTGTTGGCCTTCATAACCACGCAAGCTGAAGTTGCTGACACCCCCAACAGCCTTCGATCCAGAAACTGGTTGGAAACCTGTCGAACGACAGCATGTCCCATCTGACAGAAGAAGGGGTGAACACCGACGCTTATGCATTGGAAGCCACTTCTGTGGACGAAGTCCTGGCAAGCCTCGAGGCGGAGTTCTCGCCTAACCTTCTTGATTCCACTCTTTTGTCGTCAGCCCTGGATAAGAAAAGCATCAGACTCGACACGAGAAAACGCGTATATGAGGAAACGGTTTGGATTCATTCTGGAGGTTTCGAATCATACGCTGAACTGTTTATTGAACAGGTTTCCTCGATTTTAGAGCTCGCCAGACGGCCGAGTACACATGTGAGCCTTTACAGTCAATTCAAGGCGATGAATCTGATGCATTGTTTTTGAAATAGTGGCGTTATGTTCAGATTGCTGCTCGATTTTTAATGCAGCTTCTAAGGCGCGACGCGGTTACTCAACCTGGGCTGGCTCAGTTTTTCATGGAGCAAACGACGAGCCCTCAACCTGGCATACGAACTATAGCGCAGAAGTAAGGTTGCCAGCTTCTCGTGATCGAATAGCTAATCAGGGCTCCTATTTGCTTAGAGCCATCTCGAGATCATTACTTTTCACGAAGATTAGAACTTATAGCACATCCCTGGAGGAATTATGGAGAGACGAGTGGAAGAACCCTCTCTCGGTGGTTGTGCCCATCTATAACGGTGATGAATTCCTTGGTACGTTGATGGAACCGGCCCAAGATGCAGTTTACATCGACAAGGTACCTACCGGCTTCCTCACATGGGCTCCATCCGTCAAAGGTTACCACCAACCGGGTGATTCAGCTTATGTGACCTGGGAAGAAGAATCTCGGCCCTCTCTGGCTGCCATCAAGGAGGTTATCACGAAGGAAAGCTATTTTGTCGACCTTAGTGCTCTCTGGAGTCAGGAAACTGGTAAAGCTGGTGGATCGGTTGATCTAAGACAAGACAATATTCTCTTCATCAAGAGCATAGGTTTGAAAGCAACCGCCGATACAACTGGGCGTTGACGCTAATGCCCATTATAGTGAAGATTTTCGGAAAAGAGGACCTACATACACTCCCATCTGTGATCAGCAACTTGATAACGGAATCCGACAAATTTAAACAGAGGGCAGGTGCTGAGATATTGGCTGGACTGTTGAGGGGTAAGTGATCAGGTGCCATCTTACCCGTGGCAGCTGGTTCATTTTTTGTAGGCGCCAAACATTGGTCACAACCAGACTCTCAGCAGCTATGGGATTGGATAGGAAGTCAAGTGGCGACCATTCTCGCCCAAATCAAGCCCGAAACACTTTCGTTATGGGAAACCCTGTTCAACGTAAATATTCGGCTGAATTCGCGACCATGAAAGAGTTCTAATAATCGGGCATAGTTCCAACTAAGAAACAGGGACCCTCGCCGACATGCTGATCTCGTGAGCTGGATCTTATCCTTGCCTCTGGAATTTGAAGGGGACTCTGCCTTCGCGAGTAAGCTTGCTACTCATTGCGAATGACCACAGATGGCTGACGCCACTGCAGTGAGCAAATCCATCTCACTTCTGGGGCTTCTGTTCGAGAATCTGGGGGTGCGGTTCACTGCCCAGAACGATCAGTACCTGGATCTACTGCTACAGAACGCCAACACGAGCTATGCCGAGGTCAGCGATATTTCCCCGGGGGTCTCGGACTCGACTGAAGGTTTAACTAGATTCGGGGGCATATCTGCCAGATCCTATTCACCATAGTCAAGAATGAATGGATGCCTGCTTACTCCACCGCGCAGGCGCTCTTGACTGCATGTGGCAAATCGGACGACCCCTTGCAAATACGGTCAGATATTTCAAACTGGCCCGACAATGTCCTTCTTCCTAATCAGACCCCCAACGTCTCAGGAACGCCAAATACCTAGATCGTGTTAATGCTATTCTGGCCAAAATGCCGGAGTGGCGCGAAAATCGCCTTCCGCCACCGCGCGTCCACCAGTCCGAGGTATGATCGTCGTTACCTTTTTCTGAACCTAGGCTCAAGTGCAACGTTACCTAGTATGACAAGGTTGGAATGACAAGTAGGTGACAGTTTCTCTCAACGAAGTGTGGGACACTGACTTTGTTGAAGTGCTCCTTTGGATGTGGGTATCTGCACATAGTCCTCAGGCGACGTTGTCGTTCCCATATATCATACCCATGATGTGCGAGTTTTCAATAGTTCTATCATTGGGTTGGGGAAATTAACTGATACACAGGCCTGAGATCTTCCGGATGTCTGAACTCAGCGACGACCAAGACTTGCAGCTGTACAGCTCTGCTGTTCTATACGTCATATCCGCCGTCTCAATTCCGATTGAATACGTGCCGACCATTCTGAATAATTTCGCAATAGCAATCAAGTCTTCAAAGGTAAGTGGATCTTACTCGAAATTTGCTAAACCTAATCTCAACCTCCGATTGTAGTCATGGCGCATACGGTTACATGCAATGCCAGCTATGGTGGTATTCTTCTATAGGAATCTACTCTCGATCTCCCAAGATGGAGTCTCGCAGATGATGGAGGTGCTACTTGACTGCTTGGGGGACGAGAACGTTGAGGTCCGAGAGATGGCGTCGAAAATGTTGTCTGGAGTTGTCCGTTGTTCACAAAGGCAGCGTATCATTCCTCTCAAGGTTAGAGTGCATCGGGCTCAATCTCCGTTGTATATTCGACTCACTCGGATGACAGAAACGATTCGCCACACTGGTCAAAAACATGCATTGCCGGAGAGACGAGATCCGACCTATTCCGATTCCTTGCGATCGCTTCATTCAGCCATTCTGGGACTCTGCGCGCTAATCGAGAGCTTGCCATACTCAGTGGAGTCGTGGATGCCTCCCTTGACGGAAGGTGAGTAGTTAGGACGGCAGATTCGTTCAGCATTGACGTCTGGTGTGCAGTTCTGGCAGCTCATGCGACGGACCCTCCTCCCATCTCGACCACGATACGGAAGTGTGCATCTGAATTCAAGAAGGTGTGTTCTTCACAAAGTCCGGTGAAGAGTAGCTGATGCGATAGATAATGTGATTGTGCTTTGCTGTTCTAGACTCATCAGGTGAGGTTTCTAAATGATTGCAGCATAAGGAGGAAGATAACTGAACGAGCGGTGGCTACTTGACAGGACACCTGGCACAAGGACCAACACATGTTCGACGAAGACCAGCTGCAAAGCCTATCGACCATGCTGGTGGGGACGTCATATTGTAAGCCGTTTGATCACGTTGCTTTGTTCTGGCTGGCGTTTAATGCGAGGCGACAGATGCATGAAATGAAGAAGAGATGTACGTGCAATCGATGTATCTGATTTTGTCATGTGTACGAGGATTGGGGTGAAGATGTTTGAATTTACCGGGCCGGAAGACATGACGGTGAAGAAGGAATGTGTTGAGGGACGATTCACATTAACCCAGTTGTATCGCGAAATAGGAACGTGCTTGTACCCGAAATTGCTCAATATTTATCGTTTATGAGTGTTTATTGAGGATACTGCCTCGATCGAAACGAGTGGAGTCTCAAAGAGATGACAATGTTTGAATTCATTTACACTCGGAGTGTGCTCGATCGTCGCTTGTGCCTCCGCTAAAATTTCGAGGGGGAGTTTCTACAAGCGGTTCGATCATCATCAGGAGGAGCAAAGCAGGTCCTTGAACAACACGAGGCAAAATAGAGATGTTGCGAAAAGCAACATCCTGACAAGAACTGAAGAATTTTGTCGGTGTGCGTTGGTTCCTTATTAGATATGAATCGATTGTGAAATGGTAGTAGAGTATACCCGGATGATAGATTGTGTTATCAATCAGTTTGAGGACATAACGTCGACAATTTCGAGGAAGCTGTCCGTTTGCTTGACAACCGACATCACCGCCGTAAATCATATCACAACGTGTTTGGAGAGGCCATGCCACTGAGTTTGCCGTCGACACTGAATATATATTATTATCGTCATAAATTTCGAGTAAAGTGAGCGATGAAGAGGCAGTAGGAGACTTGAGAGGACTGAGATGAATATTGAATGTTGAAGCTTGCAGGGTAGCCACCGGAGATTGAGCCCAAAAAGGCAAAGGCTGGATTTATTTCATACAGGCTGAATGTTCGCGGTTTGGAGCGTGACGGTGAGGGGAGACTACTCGTAGGTCGACTCATTCACCGTCGAATATACCCTCCTCATACTACTACAATCTCGTTATCGTCGTCGTTATTGCTCTTCTCGTTGTCGTTATAATTATTTACCCAAGTGGTGTTATTAATTATTCGGGAACGGTGAGCGTCAGAAGACAGGCGTTTGGCACGTTGCATTCGATCAAATCCCTTGGGTCCCAAAGATTCCGTGAATTGCCTCCCCTCAGCCTCGCTTTCCTTCTTCCGTGCTCAATCCCTTTATTAGGATTCAGGTCCAAAGTTTCGTTCCTTGGCTCCCACCAGAAACACCAACTTTCAAACTGCAAAACACCAGCGGCCCTCTAACGATCTTAACGCCTTTACTTATAACTATCTGCAAAGCGTCTAACGTCTAACTTTCTCTCCGACGTTGGGTTGACTACCGTCTCTCTACGTTTCTGGTTTTCTAATATTCTCCGACTATCGACGGAACCGCAAACCACTTGTTTAATCATCAGGCAAGTCGTTCCCCAACCACGTCACCTCACCTAACTGTGTTTTAACAGTTAAATGCACGACTTAGTCACGAAATTCTCAACATCGACGAAAAACTTTCCATCAGCACCTTCAGACGATCTCTTGACTCCAATCTCTATCAGCAATCGTGCCAGTGACAGCTTCGCCTGGCCCAAACACCTTGACCATTCTATCGAAGCAAACTTAGATGTAAGCTTCCTTGTTCTTATCTCCTTCTGCCGCCGTTCATTAACCATTGATAATAGAACTGGCCTTTGACTACTCCAACCAACGCGACCCCACGTAAATCCACGAGTGTCAATTACTACTCTACAAACATGCCTCTTCGCACCGACTTATCCGACCGTACGCAAGATTCCATTGGCAGCCACTGGCGATTCAATAACAGCGGACAGCTCGTTGATTCTATCTCTGCAGGTTGGGACCTCTCCGACGACCTTGCCAGGCTCAACATTACCGATGTTAGTAATAAAGAGCCCCAGCTGCACACCCCACCCAAGTCCCAATACACTTCTGCTGCGGTTGCCGCTCTCAATGATGCTAGTCCGCTCGCGGAAACTTCGTCAAGCGTGAGCATTGGCTCATCGCCCCACACCCCAGAGCACGACATCAGCATCTCTCACTCTCGCGGTTCTTCGACAGACACTACTCATAGTTCTGTCCGTTCCGTGAAAAACAGCGTTCTGCTCGCCAAACCACCTCTCAAAGTCAACACTGGCAATGACATCAAGGAACGCCCGCACTCCTTCAGCGGTGGGCTTTCTAGTGCTGACCTGCGCCGCCTCCAGTTGGCCGGCGAGGGCCCTGAAGCCGCTGATCGACAGCAACTTCGAAATCAACGCGATGCTATGGGATCTTCCGAACAGTTGACATATCCTTCGTTGACGAATAATGTCATTCATCGTCCACAGCCCCAACCTTATTCGCAGGCTGCCTACGATTTCCGTGGCTCTGCCCTTACTCAGCAGGCTTCTGACGATCTTCCAGACTTTGCTGCTCAGCGTAGCAACTTTGCATCTCTTCCTCAACCACCCTTGGGAGGACCATTACCTGGACCTACTGCCTTCGTGCAAGGTCGGCCAGGAAACACAATGACTACCACGTTCCGCCAGCCCCCTCGCGCGTTCCCCCAACAGGGTCCTGCTCCTATGGGCTATACCCATGCACCCCATCTTTCCATGGGCAACTCACAACAGCTCTACGACATGATGCTTCCTGGCGCCCATCCTGACCACCCCGCGGTCACTCGTGTTCAGCAGCAGCACAACGTGTACCGTCCCACCCACCACCACTCCAACTCAGACCCTTCTGCCGCTATTCGGGACGTCGCCTCGATGGGAATGATGGGCAATAACGCACTTCCTCCGTTTGCTCCGGGCATGTATCAGGCTACCGTCCCCACCATCCCCATGTACCCCAACCAGTTCTATCCAGGCCAGGATTATTCCCTTCCCGCCGATGCTGCTGTGATGGCTGCCCGTCTTCAACCTCAGTACAGTGGCCAGTACCCTGTTGTTCCTGCTCCGGCTTCGGTTGCCTCGGATGTGCAATCCAATGGTTCTGGTGGCGCTAACAACGGCCCTAGCGCAAACAATCGCAAGCTAGGCCTCTATAAGACCGAACTTTGCCGAAGTTGGGAAGAAAAGGGTTCTTGCCGATATGGCGCGAAATGTCAGTTTGCACATGGCGAGGACGAGCTGAGAAAAGTTTCTCGCCATCCCAAGGTTAGTACTTCACTCGTCCACTGTTCACAATGTACTGAATGTATTTTTCTTTCTTTCCAGTACAAGACTGAAATTTGCAGGGTGCGTTCGGTTTTGCTCCTCTGATAAAGAACATGTAATGACCATAACATCTAGACATTCTGGGTTTCCGGCACATGTCCCTACGGGAAGAGGTGTTGCTTTATTCATACCGAGCTTCCGAACTCGGGAGGGACAACTGCCTCGGGTGGGGCCGCAACTCCAACTGCAGACACTGCCCCCAGCCAAGGGCAGATGGTCGTGCTCGCTCCATGAGCACCAATAGCGATCCGACCGAGGCGCCGGTCTCATTGCTTGCACGCATCGGCAAGCGTGCTCCCGAGTCCCAACAGGCGACGCCAACCGAAGCCAACTCCTTCCAACAGATTGGTCGTCCTGGCTCATTGAGACTCGATACCAATGTCGACAACTCGGCGGTCAAGGAGAACAAATCAGCTTACCCCTCGTTCGTGAGCAATCCAATGCTCATGTCGATGCCCGATCGTGGTGGGCAGAAGTCACCGGCCCCTGTCACTGCCGGGCCTGACTTGGGTCGTCACAATGCCGCAGCACGTCGCGAGATTGTGGGATACAACATTGTTAGTATATCACCTTTCTGATTGCACACATATTGTCATCTAATCATATCTACGCAGCGTACCCACAAGCCGACATCATCTGCCTCGAGCATCCGCCACTCTCTTCAGAGTTCTGAGGACTTGGGTATCAACCCCTCTCCCATTCCTCCATATTCTTCGATAAACCCTAGCGAGGGTACCCGTGCGAGTGGTCACATTCGCTCTGGCAGCGCTGGGAACTGGGGAAGTTTCTCTCGAAGCAGTCACCTTCAATCACCTTTCCCACAGCAAACCTCGAGCCCTGCAGGGGAGATCATGGCGACCTCCCCATGGCCTAACACCGACCTCTCTGGATCTACCAGGATTAACGAGAAGGTTTGGGCTTAGAAGCCTCATCAAGCGTTGCTTGGAAACTTTGATTCTCTCCAGACGCACTCTTGGAAACAAAAAAATTCCGCATTGGACGGACAGTCATGGAGCTTTGTTACATTATCTCTTACTTTTGCTGTGCTTGCTCGATTCATTTCCTCTCTTTCAACTTGTGTGCTAGTCTTATGAATCTCTTATCATCTCTCTCACTCTTGATCTGAAGCAGGATTACTTATCTCCAACACCACAATCGCATTGTTTTAACCACATGTCTTTATTCTCGTATCCATATCGTTCGTGTCAATAGCATTGCTTGGAATATCAGATAATGGTTGAGAAACCCATACAAAGATCCATTACAAATGATATACAAATGATTGTAATTGTAAGGAGGGATGAAGCAATAATACAATTGTCAAGCAGAAAATTCCAGAATATAGATAGCAATGAAATCAAACGCCTAGCTCGCGAATAGCCTTGCGGAATGCGGCCATCCGCCCCAGGGCATAACTAACGTAGTCGAACTCCGGTTGCGCAACGTCGTTCTCGATATCCTCCCTTGCCTGGACTAGACCCCAGATGGCCCACATTCCGTGGGAAGCAGGGCTCCAGATACGGACTTGACCATCCATGTTAGTCAACTGCGACTCTTTCTCTTCATCGGTAAGCAAAGGCATCTCGCCTGACAGGCCTGTGTGGCCTAGGTACGCTGAATAGAAGTTACGACGTTCTTCTCGAGTAGGGTAAAGGTCAGGGTCCAAGACGTGCGGGGTGTCGGAATGATAGTTTGCAGTCCACTCATGGAAGTGGTTGGCGATGTCAAAGGAGGCCGGGTTTGGACTAGCGTACTCAAAATCGACGACGATGAGCTGACAGAAGGTGAGTCAGTATAATGAAGGGGGGAAACATCGGTGACCTAAATTTACCTGACGGTGTTCATCGAGACAATCTTTAGGTGGCCGTTGCAGCCTGAGAAGGTTGCCGTATTGGGTATCATTGTGAGCGAAAACTCTTTGGCTGCCTGTGCGAGGATTGTCCAGTTTGGACAGCCATGACGTATAGCGTTTCCACTCCTCCTTGAAACCAGTGAGGTCGAGTTGTCGACGAGCCTCCTGGCTGAAAGACGGGAAAGCAGTGACCTGCTCAGCAGGAGCCATCCAAGTGCGAACATTCTTTTCGACCCCTATCTCCCAATTCTGTCCTTCAACGGCCTCGATGTCAACAGAATGAAGCTCAGCCATCCGTGCACCAATCCAACGACTTTGGATAGGGTCCCGGATATCTTTCGGGGTGAGAGTAGTCGAATGGAAGTACTCCTCAACTCGGCCATTCTGGAAGGTACCATAGATCCGTGGACCGATATGATAGCGCGAAGAGAGGACATGAAGAATCTTTAACTCCCTTGGTCGAGAAATCAGCGACGAGGAGGACGCTCCGTAGATCCGGAGAAGGAGAGTTGGGCATCCCCTTGAGGAGACAAAGAAGACCGCGTTGGTGAGCGAACCAGAGACTTTAGTGATCTTGACATCACCAGGCGAAAGCTTTGCCGTCGCCCAAGAAGGCACTTTCAGGGATCGAAGGCATTCAAGAAGTTGGTCAGAAAAGGGTTCAGTCTGATATTTCCTAAATGATGGTCGAGGCGTCAGTTAATGTGATCATTAGTGAAGTATTGAAGGCAGACCGTAGTTCGGGCTGTGCAATATTTAGTATGAAGTCACCATCATGTTCAGGTCTCGCAGGTCAGGCGCGAGGCCGACCTGGATCTAATGAACAAACTCGTAAAGACCAGGGAAATTTATCTCACCTTGCCTGTAAATGGATATCTGCATGACGCAAACCCTCTACGCGAGCAACATCGAGGCCCTCAGGTAAAGAGAGTGAGGAGCTGCTGGCGGTAGATTTGGTGGCGTTCGCTTGCTTCTGGGAAGAATGGATAGCGCTGAGGGTCATATTGAGTGGACCTGAGAGATAAGACTGCCCGATAGAGTAGGTGGACGGCAAAGAAGATGTAGACGGCATTGGGGATAGAATTGGAGAATTCTCAATACTGGTCATGATGGTGGTTGGAGTTCAAGAGCGTGCTGCCTTGTTACCCCTTGAAGTACTGCGCTGCTCACAGGGTGTGGTCGTCGCAAGTTCCGTTAGGGTCAACCGCAAACTCAGGCGGCCCCGAATAGCGGATCATGCAAGCCTTCATTCCATACATCTTCCCCCACAATTGCACAGAGATAAGGCTTGAAGTGCCGCACTTTGGGCTGGCTGCAGTGCAATTTGGTCGTGTGATATCGATTCATTTGGGCGTCTCCAGTGCTGCCTCGGCCCGATTCACTGTTCACGATAACCGATTGCGTCCAGTCAACGCCTTTACATGGCTTTGACATTGCCTTGCGGCGTGTTGCCTTATTCAATATCGTTTTTACATGCATGCTGCTAGTAAATTTGGCTGGAACTACGTTTGTTGAGATGGCATAGCTTCCCTGACATCCATCTCGTTGTCTCCATCTGGACTTCAGCGCTTATCGCGGATGCACAGTGCCACAATCACCTGAGGCCATTTCGCACATTGAGGAAGAGGTCAATGGCGG
Source organism: Clitopilus passeckerianus (assembly GCA_944990035.1). Lineage (NCBI taxonomy): Eukaryota > Fungi > Basidiomycota > Agaricomycetes > Agaricales > Entolomataceae > Clitopilus > Clitopilus passeckerianus. Next base: position 1,253,823 of record CALYLX010000112.1, on the reverse strand, counting down.
TGGGACAGAAGCTGTCGGCAGTCCTGGATTAGTGTAGCTAAGGTTCTGTCGTAAACTGGGACCTACAAGGCAGAGGCTAAAGACTTTGATGTACCCTCGCTACGATGCTCTCGGAGTGGCATTCGATGATTCGAGTGTTGAATCTTCTGATTTCTCAAGTAGCGCTTGACGTAAGGCCTGCATCATCTACGCTGTGTCTGCTTTAGTCTGGGAAGACATACCCGATGGTGTGGTTCAATCATGGAATGAGTACGCCATTCATGCTACGAATGGCCGATGTCAATGAACCGTCTTAAGGTTCTCATCCCATGTGCAAAATTCTGCTTCGTCTAATCATCGTTCTTGGCTCACCACGGAACAAGATTAGATTCGGCAGGAGATTGTGTTCTGGGCGTATTGAGGTGAGGCTTCCGCACTGACAGAGCTGACAGAAGTGTCCCGAGGTAAGAAGAAAGCATTCAATTGTGTGATATTGATATGTACATTGCTTGGGCTGATCGATTACAAGAAGTATACAAATACGGTTGTGGAAAACAGTGTGGTCATGCATTAGACCTTTTCGGTTGATGAACGTGATGATTCTTGCGTTGCTTCTGCAGAGCTCGTTTCGATTGGTAGATTCTTGAGAAACAGTGAGAACTACGGAAGACAAAGACATGAGGCAGCAACGAGGTGGAGCTGATCAGAAGCCTTACCAGGAGAGCAAGTCCTAGACATGGGGAGCAGAAAAGCCAAACCGCCTGTGACATGAATCAGAACATACCCATCCGATTGCAAGCGACGGTGTCTTACCTGTATCGAGCTTGAGAACCCACCAAGAATGTGTTCCTGAAGGGACTGGGGTTCTAATGTCCGGATGAGGCTGTAATCGATTGCGGACCCTTCACTAATTGCTGCCAGATGAGAAGGAAGTAGAGCGGCCACTCTGGAGTAAAAGATTGTTCCAGCTACGGCCTGACATGGCAAACGTCAGATCGTAATTACGAAAGAAAGCACTTTGCTCAGCTCACCAGCCCCACCGTAGCCCCAGTGAATCGAACCAAGAAAAACGCGCTCGTCCCTGTGGCCAGCTCGGTCGGTTTCAGGGCCTTGGTAAAGACCTGGTAAGGTGCGTGGAATAGCATCCCGATCCCAATCCCTGCAATGAGAGGAAAGATCACTTGTCGAACATGCGAGGCACTCGCATCGAGCAGGATCAATAAGCCGAAGCCCAGCGTTGAAATCAGGAGCCCGAGAGATATTATTAGGTTTTGTCCGCTCGTATTGCTGGTTCGTCGTTGCCAGAAGCTAATAAACCAAGCTGCAGGCATTGACGCCAAGGAAGATCCAAGAGAATACGGTAGAACTTTGATACCGGCCTCTAGTGGTGTACATCCAGTGGCAGCCTGGGAACTCAGATGTCAGATCTCCAAAAATTCTAGACTGGAGAGAAGTACGACGCGTACCTGATAGTACAAGGCGAGATAGAATGTTCCGGCGGTAAAGGCGACATTATGAAGGAACGTGATCACAAGACTAATAACTTTAGACATGGACAACGACCGCACTATTAGTTCTAGTGGTTGGTACGCGTAGACGAACATATCGTACCTGCAATCAAATCTTTGAAAACGCTTGGAGGGAAGAGACACCCTGTTGGGTGAACCATATTTCGTAGAAGCCTCCACAGATGAGAATAACCGGTCCCAGTACAATCGGGACCAAAGTAGATGCCGACGACCCTAAACGTCTATTAATCGCTTGCGATTGTCAGCATCATGCGGGGTAGACGTACATCCGTTCTCAGTTACGAAGCTGAACCCCACGATGATACAACTAGAGCCACCAACAAATAGAAGGCTTAGATAGATGAAAATCAGCCGAAAGTCATGTGTATCGAGGGAAGTACTCACAGTCCGCCGAAATCGAACTTGCTGAAAGTTTCGCGCCACGAGGGCTCTTGAGGCTTTGGCAGGTGGACACCGTAGAGCGAGAGCTTCAGGATCGAGAAAGCCAGAAGGCATACAGGTACATTGAGATAGACTGTTGTCGTAGGGTCTTAGCCATCCATAATCGCAACGTTCTAAAGGAGGATCACGTACATCCCCATCTCCAGCTCAGAATGCCTTGCCCACTGACGCCTGTGATATGTTAGGAATGTGATAGTGATATTCTTCGAGATTCACTCACCACTAAAAGCACCGCCGAGCAAAGGCCCTGCAATCGCCGAACAACTCCAGGTTAAACTCAGAGCTTGTGACCATATCGCCCGGCTCTCGACTGGGACCAATTCCGCTGTTAGAACCCACACGGCGTTTGCAATGCCTCCTCCGCCAACACCAGCTGACCTAACTTGAGTGTCATCGAATTCAATGCAAACAGGCAGCTGGCTTACCGAGAGCTCTGGTTGCAATAAGCCATTGAATGGACTAGAGCGAAGTCAGTACAGGTGCGTTTGTGGTAGCATATCCTCGTACCTTGGCTGAACCACATAAGATCGACCCAAGAGTGAAGATAGCCATACTTATGTAAAGGACCGTCTGCCGTACTGCCTCAGCAAGTCCTTTAGAGGTGGCTAGGGAAGACGTACTGTACGACCAAGGATATTCGAGAAAACGCCATACAGTGGTTGAAAGGCAGTCTGAGTCAGCATATATGATACCCCGACCCAAGTATACTGATTCTGTGAGCCATTGAGCTCGCTAACGATCGTTGGCAAGCTTGTCGAAACGATGGTCTAGTGGACAGCGTCAGAGCATATAGACGCGCGGCCGGTGCGGGAAACTCACGGCGTCTGTTGTTGCCAGGAATAGCGTCATCGCGGCCCTTAATCATGAAAGGGTTGGTCAGTGAACGTCTCGGTCCGACCGTGACAAAGGACTCACCCAAGGTGTGCAAAGAAGAGCCTGGCAATTGAGATGCTTCCGACCGAGAGGAGCTTTGGAGAAGCATCCAATGTACTTGGTATGCTTTCAGAGGAGAGGGAAGGCGGTGGTGCGATGTCGATTGTGGACGCGTCAATGGACACGGGAGACATGGGCTCGTCCTTTTCGTCGAGCCCTGAACGCGTCGAACGCGTGTCGGTTGTTTGGAGGAAGAGAGTTTGTTTGAGGAACATCGAGAGGTGAGATATTCCAGAGATTGGAAGACCAGGAAGGTTGCAAACAACATAGCGTACTTCGTCTCCGTTTTATACGACGACTGCCGGTCTTGTGGTTGGACAGATCGTAGATGCATAATGCACATCGTATTCTCCTTTGGAAGAAGCCTCTCGGCTCGAGTAGTTTGACGCCCTTTTGCCATTTCTAGCCGCGATTAACAAGTCAGGTTGGCGGGTCAGGCTTTAGATCCCAAGATTAGCGATGGTTCATTTGACGGCATTGTGGAAAAAATAAGCTCACGAAGAATCTAGGAGACCCTTTTGACATTTGAAAGAAGTGCTACCGATTTGCACAGTCCACGAACAGAACGCAAACATCTTGGGAAAAGGAGATCGCAAAACTGAAAACGGACCAGCCTCGTTGCAGCTGGCAACCGAATATTCGGCGGCGGGGCCTCTAGATCGTGTACCGTTAGATCGCCGCAAGTAAGGAACAAACCCTTGAAATAAATGTCGCTAGCCAAGACGCGACCCCGTGATAACTCATCTGCCGAATATGGAATCCTTGCATATCCACGGTTGCTCGTACAAAACCTTAAGTCCAACTGGTTTGGAGTTGAGTGGGGCTAACATATAGTTCGTCTATAGTGTAGAGTAGGTAAGTATTATAATGTGATGCTGGATAGCTACGGTCGATCTAGATTAATACGATTAATTACCCTGTGGCCCGTTTCCTCTCCGCCTCGTCCGTTTCTTTGTCTTCGGGCGAATCGTCCCGTGGCGATTGCGTTGCAGCTGATGATATGTAGAGGGTAGATGAGCACAAAAGGAAATACATGCCAATGAGAAGACATGCCAATTCAAGCGGGAAAAAATCAAAAACCAATGAGCCTCCTGATATTGTGCCAAGTACGAGACATCCAATCGCCTTGCGGCGGTGGATGGGAAGGAAAGAGTTCGTACCATTATCAGCTTTGTTTTCCTCAGGGTGCTTTGCCTGCCTAGGCTTCTCAAAGTCTTTCGGCGACGCTGTCTTCGCAGTTGCTGGGGAGCGCCCTTCGACGTCATCTGCATAGGCTTGTAGGAGTTCCCGTTGCCGTGCAGTCAGAGATCTATTATTTCGCCCGTTAAAGTCCGCACTCGGAAACCCTGGATAAATGATTTACCTGGGCATTTGAACTGAAAACGCGACGAAAAGGTCCCCGTGACTATTGCCATACACTGAAGACACGCCACGACCCTTGAGGACCATTTCTTCACCTGGTTGTGTTCCTGGGGGTACACGGACGTCTACATCTCCGTCAAGCGTTGGTACGCGAACCTTGCCGCCTAGGAGGGCCGCATGCATCGGTATACGCGCTTGATGATAAAGGTTTGCCCCTTGTCGCTGGAATTGCTTTGAGGGTGCTACGCGTACCCTCACCAATAAATCACCAGCTGGACCCTTTCCCGTCATCGGCGCATCTCCAGAATTAGGGATGCGGACCGACATGCCATCCTCGATACCTTGGGGAGTAAGAATGAGTTCAAAACAAACGAATTGTCAAGATCCGAGCTTACCTGCCGGAATTGTCACCTGTACTGTCTGAGACGCTTTGACTTTACCCAGCCCTCCGCAGCTTGGGCACTCGCTGCTTCTGGGAATGGAAGTACCCTCTCCATGACAGACGTTACAGGTACTGGCCATCTGGAAGCCCCCCGACACTACAAAGGTTCGAGTGCCTGAACCCCCACAAGCATGACAGGTTTTCCTCTTTGCGCCAGCCTTCAAACCACTGCCAGAACAGGTGTTACAATCCGTAACAGGAGCAGTCTTGACGCTCTTGGTTGAACCTTTACACGCCTCCATGAACGTTATCTGAATGGTGGTCTCGATGTTCGCCCCCGAACATTCTCAGTACGAGCACTTCGACCGCCAAAGCCTCCAAAGAGCTGCTCAAACAGGTCTGCATTTGCTCTTTCTCCTGCGCGAGCGTAATCCCGCCCACCGCCGAACATCGACGAAAAGCCTTCAAAGCCTGAAAATCCACCTGCTCCTCCGCCTTTGCTAAACGCATTTGGATCGAATCCAGGTTGCTGCGAAAAGGCCCCATATTGGTCGTAAGCAGCACGTTTCTTGTCATCTTTCAGGACCTAGATGGAGTTCCTCAGTAAAGGAAAATCCTATGACTCAAACGTGATACCCACGTCGTAAGCTTCCTGTATCTCCACGAACTTCTCCTGAGCACCCTTGTCAGGGTTTGTGTCCGGGTGGTATTTCCGTGCCAGCTGGAATACAAGAAGGGAATGAGGATGACCGAAGAAAGACACTTTCAATCAAACTAACCGCGAAATAGGCCTTTTTAATTTCGGCAGCAGAAGCATCTAACTTTACACCGAGCACATCGTAGGGGTTTTTGGGATTTGACAGAAGGGGTGACGTGGCATGCAGAAGACGCTGAGGAAAGAAACTCAGTTTAAGCCCAACAAGCAAACTCGTCCAGACTTCACCTTTTCTTGAAGTCGTTTAAGTCGATGTCGTATTTGGGGTTTTTGTGAATGAAGGACCCAAAACGAACGTGAGTCTCCTAGCCGCAGAGTTGTACGGCGACAAGACTGAGTAACCACAGAAGCTAGAAGTCTCTGAGCAGGGAGACGAGGCGGCATCGAGCACGTTGTTCCGTTCACTGGTACGGATGGCTGGTCAAGGTGTCAATGTCACCGAAATTTCGTTTATTTACTTCTATTTACCAAAGGCTTTCCGACGATCCCTGAATTGATTCCGTACATCCGGAGATGGTTCTTGCACCGACTCGAATTTTCTACGGCGATAGATCCTCGAGATGCCACTATGTGATACATGGTAATGAAAAGTATGGGGCCCTAGAAAACAAGGAGATATGACGGATATGAGAAATCCCTGGCGAACCTGAAAACATGAAATTTCAAAAATGCTCATGGAGATAATTTACTCGACCTGGAAACGAAACGTGGGTATGTCTATTCGAGGGCCACTGCCGTAGGGCTCGATATATTGGGTTTAACGCATTTTTTTCATGCTTATTTATCGTCGGGGAGCAAGGGGGGAAGTCGTCACGAAATCGTCATTCCTGCATCCGGCTCTGGATGCCGAGAGGTCCACCAGGCTTTCCCATACGATACCAAAATTTCTTCACCCTTTTTAATCTCTCTGGAACTCCAGATGGATATGCGAAGCTCGCCCGAAGGGGTTTTCACGTCCTTGAAGACGGCATTGGGTTTAAGTGCAACGCCCCGGTAGTCGTTGATAAACCTGGCTTCATTTCCCATTCTGCTGGCGTCAACACCAACGCTGACTCCATCCTGGAATCGGTACAAAGAAAGGTCGTAGTTAGAGTTGACGCGATCATCACAATGAATTTCTCCTGCCAATGAGATTATATTAGAAGAGTTCCCTCATTTCGTTCGGTGCTTTGTACCGATGTACTCAATGATGTACTCGTGTGCATGAATTTTCGAAGCCGCAAATAACCCAAACTGCCCACAAGCTGGATGCGAAGGGTCCGAAATCGAGCGAATAAGCACAGGACGACCTGCAGGCGGTTGAACCTGTATGGAGGGCGTTAAGCAGGAGCCATCCCTCAGCCTGCGACGCGTCTCCGCCGACACTGAGGTATGAAATTGTGAAGATGTCAAGAAATCGACACTAGCTGGCCAAGATTTTGGGCCTATTCTGGATTTCTTCATGCTGTTTCTCGAGGACTCAGCATTGTGACATGGGCAACGTGCTTAGCGATTTTGCTGTGCCGTGGGAAAAGCAAGCTAATCAGTCGACACTCGAAGTTTGCCCAAAGCCAGTGCGGTTCACTTGCATACCGATGGGCAGGTCAACCACAAAATCCGTCGCCCGCGTCTATTGCGATGTGAATGCGAGACTAGGCCCGTCTTGGCATGAATATGGTGCGGAGTGTTTTTTCGAAATTATCTCAGAGCTGTTTGCTGACCTTGGTTACATCCAATAGACAATTTGCAAGTGCAATGGGGAGCTCAAGATCACTACGAGATTGTGCGTAAAGTTGGCCGTGGAAAGTACTCGGAGGTACGCCGAACTATACAGAAATCATGCTCTGTCAATCAATGCAGCCAATAGGTCTTCGAAGGGATCAATGTTGTAAGCGAGGAGAAGTGTATCATCAAGGTCCTTAAGCCCGTCAAGAAAAAGAAAATAAAGCGTGAAATCAAGATCCTGCAAAACTTGGCAGGCGGCCCCAATATTGTTTCCTTGCTGGATGTGGTACGCGACCCGGCGTCCAAGATTCCCAGTCTCATTACCGAATATGTCCACAATCTCGACTTCAAAACCCTTTACCAACGTTTCACGGACTTAGATGTGCGATTCTACATGCTAGAGCTTCTCAAGGTACTTTTCTACTTTATTACGACCCTTCGTCCGAGCCTGACCTTCATTTAATACCTTACAGGCGCTGGATTTTTGTCACTCCAAGGGAATAATGCATCGGGACGTCAAGCCTCATAATGTCATGATTGATCATGACCACCGCAAGGTGAGCGTTTTGGGGCCCATTTCTCATCCTCCGACGATTAACGTCATTCAGCTCCGACTCATCGATTGGGGTTTGGCCGAATTTTACCATCCCAGAACAGAATACAACGTGCGCGTCGCCTCGCGTTACTTCAAGGGTCCAGAACTATTGGTGGACTTCCAAGAATATGACTACAGCTTGGACCTGTGGAGTTATGGGTGTATGTTTGCGTCTATGGTATGACTCAGTTGCACCCTACCATCGCCGTTCATTAATTTAAGAACGCCGTCTAGATTTTCCGTAAGGAACCGTTCTTCCACGGACACGACAATTACGATCAGCTAGTCAAGATCACCAAGGTTCTTGGGACGGATGAGCTATTCGCTTACATCGAGAAGTATAACATTCATCTCGACTCGCATTACGATGAACTCCTGGGAAGGTGTGTTACCTTTCACTTTTCACTCTTTACCTCGAGTAATAGCACCCTCATAGATATCCACGAAAACCCTGGACACGTTTCATTACCTCCGACAATCAACGCTACATTTCGAATGAAGCGATTGATTTATTAGATAAACTCTTGCGATATGACCACCAGGAGCGTCTCACTGCACGGGAAGCGCAAGCGCAGCCGTACTTCGGTGCGTCAACATGGTTTTCCGGCTATTATAATCTTGGCTAACTTGAGCAATAGATCCCGTGAGGTCAGGACCACCCCCACCAGTCGTTGACGGAGAGAGCGACTCGGCCTCTTCAGCATGATATTTTGATGTACATCTCCCACATACCACATTTAATCTTGAGCGCTGCTGCTCCTGTACCCCTTCGGTTTTATTTAGACTTCAAATTCTCATTCTCTTTCACCTCGGATCGTTCCGCCGAAAGGCTGAGTCCCGTCCATGCTTGTCCATCTGTCTCCTCGCGAGGGCAACCCCCATTTGCATAGAAGAGGAGGGAAGAAGCTGATTCCTTTCGTATGATCGCTTGCGTCCTTTAGTGTGCAATACTGACCAGATAAGAACACGTGATGGGACGTCTTTGTATCCTCACATGGTGCGGCCGCCTTTTCCGTCGGGTTGTATTGTGTCATATGCTGATTTCGCTACTCCTAACAGAGTATCTTCGCCTGAGCTGTTTTGTCCACGATGCTACCAGTGCCATCTAAGACACGAACCATACGGGACGCAACAAGTTGACCTTATGTGACTTTCTCTACACTAGGAGCCACAACGAGCTCTTGTGAGAGCCGGAAATTTAGCGGTATGTTGTTGTTCCTGCTCACATATGGCTGCCCTTGGTGTGGATGGGTATGCTTCGGATGATCCATCTTTCAGGCTGGTATAAAAAGCATGAACGATCTTCGAGGCATCCCTCAAGGAGCTCTTCCCTCTCGACTTTTGGTGTGACGCTAGAATGCTCTTCACTGCCTTGCTAGCAGCTGGCTCTCTCTTCTCTCATGCTCTCGCCTTTGACAACAGCAGATACGACAACGTATGGGCTTTTCCAATGGAGTATATGCACACTCTGATCTTATCCTACGGTTACAGGTTGCCGTGTATGACATCAAGTTGTAAAATGTTCGTAGCCAACCCTAATCTTGTTCTTTCCAGATACTGGGGCCAGAACTCTTACGGCGCGGCTCACGGCACCGATACAGCCAATTTCCAGAAGCGTCTCTCCTACTACTGTAATGTGAGCGATACATTCCACCTTACATTGGACCCTTATTCTGATCGCTCCCGCAGGATAATGCGATAGATGTCTTTCCAATTGCGTTCCTGAACGTCTTTTTTGGGACAGGAGGCCTGCCTTCGATTAACCTCGCAAACGTGAGCAAGCTTCCATGGAAAAGCCCTTGCATGCTGATGGATGAATAGACCTGCAATCCCACTGATAATTCCACCTTCCCCGGAACAGCTTTGCCCAACTGCGCTTCGCTGGCCACGGACATCCAAACTTGTCAGTCCAAGGGCAAAATTATTACTCTCAGTCTTGGTGGCGCGACCGGTTCCGTGGGCTTTTCTTCCGATGCTCAGGCCACTGAATTCGCTCAAACTATCTGGAACCTGTTCCTTGGTGGATCTTCGTCAACCCGGCCATTTGGAAATGCCGTTCTTGATGGGTGGGTATCGTCCTTCTTGATTTCGAGTTGTGTGCTGACGCATGGCAGTGTGGACCTCGACATCGAAGGAGGAGGAGGCAGCTATTACGCAACGTTCGTCAATAAGATTAGGTCTTTCTCCAGCGGAGCTAGCAAGAAGTAAGTTTCTTTTCGTCGTGTTGGCCTCTTAGACACTAAGCTCTTGGTACATAAGATACTACATCACAGCTGCCCCCCAATGTGTCTATCCTGATGCAGCCCTTGGTTCTGTCCTGAATGCTGCTAGCTTTGACGCTATATACGGTGAGTGGTCTACGCTCGGATAACTGTTTCCTCGTGCTCATCCTCTCCGTAGTCCAGTAAGTCTCGAAAGAACCTTAGAGTAATCCAATTGCTTACCTTCCCAGGTTCTACAACAATCCCTGCGGTCTCCAAGCCTTCAGCTCCGCTTCCGTAAGTAGATTATTGAATCAGATGTAAAACCTAATTCACCTCGTAAACGTTAGGGATGGAACTTCGGTCTCTGGTATGTCGCCGCGCCGCCCCATCCTGATATTGATATTCACAATTTCGACCCAGGGATGGATGGGCACGCACCATCAGCCCAAATAAGAATGTCAAGGTCTACATTGGCGCCCCAGCTTCCTCCTCTGCAGCTGGTGGTGGTTATGTTAGTATCGACACTTTGAGCAGCATCGCAAAACAAATGCGGAACAGCTTCCCATCCTTCGGTGGGGTCATGCTCTGGGACGCTTCTCAGGCTTACGGTGAGGTTTTGTGGGGAACTGAATGCCAAGTTACTAATTCCGGCCCTCAGCAAACAACCGATACGACCAAGCTATCAAAAACTCTCTTGTCGCTGCTGGAGGGACAGGCTTCACATACCCAACCTGTTCCGCTCCGTCGTGGAGTTCCAGTGGTCAATACTCCGGCGGAGCCAAAGTCACTTACAATGGCTACATCTGGCAGGTATGCCTCGTTTCAAGCCGTAGCATTTTTGGATATCCACTGAATTTGGTGCTCAGGCCAAGTGGTACGCATCCGCTGCGCCAGCGAACAACCCAAACAGTGATTGGAGTGCAAGTGAGTAATTCACCCTGCTGTCGTACCCAAATATCTAACTCTCCACCAGTCAGCGCATGCTCCGGATCTGGCACCACTACCAGCACTCCCCCATCTGGAACCCCTGGAGGTAGTTGCAACGGGGTCACTGCTTGGTCTAGCTCGGCTGTATACACAGGAGGTGCTCAGGTTTCATACAAGTGAGTAATCTTCATCCCATCATTCCAACAGCGCTGATCACTCGAACCTCTCTTAGTGGTCACTTATGGAGCGCACAGTGGTGGACCCAAGGGGAAACTCCTGGCACAAGTACGTTCTTCTAACGGTCTGATTCTCGCCGCAATCGCTAATTCTGGTTCCAGCGTCCGTATGGGTGGACAAAGGCGCCTGTGCGTCCAAGAAGCCAGCTTCTACATCTGCTGATTCTGCTCCACATTCTACCGCTACTACCAAGGCTAAGACCTCACGCTTTTTCCGAATCTGACCGGTTCCCTGTAGTGGAGCCTCTGATAAGGCGGACCCATCAGCTATAATCAGTATATGACCTTGTGGAATGTGACTAAATAACGAAATCTTTTTCCTCGCGCATCCGCCTCTGATCCCTGCAAAGTTACCCACATCTGAGTAGTTGTGTGAGAGCCCCCAAATTGCCGACGCCACGATGGACGGACCGCAGTCAGGATCACAATCTTCAGAGGATCATCCGACTGTCACATGAGGACGGCCATGCAATCATTTTCCATCCCCGCCTAAATGGTAATCTTCTGCAGCTGCAAAGAATGATCATACCTGGGTCGCGTCAAGCGCTGCATACGTGTTGTTCCGTGGAAAGCCCTTTCGGACGGTAACATATAATGTCCTATGCGATGTCGAGTAACTTCGGCTCTGGTCCCTCTTTCACCCATGGAACGCTTGGTCTTCGGTCTGTTCTGGTTGCTGCTCTCCAACCTCTTGCGAGCATCGCCAGCTTTCGCGTTTTCCAATTCAAGGAATGATAATGTAGGTGTTCAGCACTCGAGTCTGTGTTTCTTTACTGACGGAGCGTTTCCTTCTAGCTTGCAGTGTAGGCGAATTTTTGAGAACGATTTTGCATTGCGCTCATTCAGATCAAACAGGTACTGGGGTCAAGACTCTGCAGGTCATCAGCAAAGGTAGATTTGCAAGAGATATATTGCCGCGGCAGCTTGATTCCTGATATTTTACATTACAGGCTGTCTTTCTACTGTCAAGATGATACCATTGACATAATACCATTGGCATTCCTTTACATCTTTCGTGGCAAAGGTGGTCTTCCCGTGATCGATTTCTCAAACGTAAGTATTGTATAACCCGGCTTTTCGAGGGCTGTCTGACGCGTTCTTCTCTCATCCAGATTTGCGGTGTCGGTGGCGGTCGAACTTTCGGTGGAAGTGACCTAGTCGACTGTTCCTTCCTTGAACAGGACATCAAGCAATGCCAGGCCAAGGGTAAAATTGTGGTGCTTAGTTTGGGTGGTGCGGTATCGAAAGTTGGCTTCTCAAGCGACAGCGAGGCCGCCAACTTCGGCCAGCTACTCTGGGACATGTTCCTAGGTATGGTTTCGCGTTTGACTCCATGGAAGACCGACCGCTCACCATTCATTCTAGGCGGAAGTGTGTAAATTCCAGAGTTGAGACGATGCACCAAGCTGATATTTGTCACAGAGGGTTCTATACGACCACTCGGAAATGTTGCCTTGGACGGAATCGACCTTGATATCGAGACCGGAACTGCTGCCCACTATGCTGCCATGGTTAACAAGGTTCGCTCGTTGGCCAAGGGCGCTTCCAAAAAGTTAGTACATAGACCTTTTATCCACAGAATAGGCCTGTTGACAAGTTCTTTCTGTAGGTACTACGTTACTGCTGCACCACAGTGTCCCTTCCCCGATCAGAACATAGGAGCCGCATTGAACAGCGCGCCATTTGATGCGGTTTTCGTCCAATTCTGTTCGTGCCTGTTCCCATACATGTTTGCAAAATTTATTCAAGCGAACCCTAATGTGTAGACAACAATTACTGTGAAACTTCGGTGCCGAGGAGTTTAACTTTGCTACATGGTAGGCAAGTTCCCATCGCCTTCATCAAATCTTTCTCACCAAATTATTCTAGGGATCACTGGGCTAAAACACAATCCGCCAACCCCAATGTCAAGGTTTACATCGGGGCTCCTGCCGCCGCCAAAGCAGCTTTACACGGTTATGTCGACATTGGCACACTGGGAAGCGTAGTCAAGGATGCCCAGAAGAAGTACTCATCTTTCGGCGGTGTCATGCTGTGGGATGCCGATGTAGCCTATAGTAAGTTTATTGACGCTTCTCATTTTGCTATCTAACAGGTTTTCCCATACTCAAGCGAACAACCATTACGATCGCGCCATAAAATCCGTACTCTCACACGGAAAGGTTTCGGGATCCTCTTCTAATGACGATACGACCCTCCCGCCCACTTCTGACGACTCTAATTCCTCTCCCGATAGCCAGGAAGATACATCCCCATCTCCTACCATTGATCTTCCCACTCTTGTTATGCCATTCCAAGATCCCCGCAAAACTGCCAGAGTTAAAAGGCCTACTTATACATTCGACGCCCGAGGCAATATTGCCCGCGCTGAGGCCACACCTCCACCAACCACCCGAAAAAACTCACGATTCTTCCGATTCTAATACACGCTCGGCGATAGAACTATCCTGGAAATGATTTGCAAAAGATAAACGAATACAAGAGGCTTTTGAAAGCCCTGCAATGACTTGGAAGACCTCCAACACCTCCTTGTATATTTATATCTGTACTTTTATTTTTAAGGTTATCACACTGTCCTCCACCGATCTGTATTGCTATCTATACATAGCGGTCGCTAGAGCGACTTGCGCAAAATACCTGGCAGCAGGAACCGCCAGGTCTGTATATATAAATGTAACATGTACATAACTATCAATGTGACACCGGTTTTGGCTTATATGTCGATGGGAAAGGCATCAATTTGTTCTTTGCGGAAAGCTCTGTAGGAAAGGTCCCAAATTATCTTTTCTCAGCCTTCTGTCAGCTGTATCACACCATGCCTTGGCTAGGCTCCTGGGCACTGGCCCTCCAAGGCCATCAGCTCAATATACTTGATGCACCTTGCCAAGCACGCCAATCATCTGTCCGGATAAAGTGCCAGGGGCCATGGAGCGGCTCCCAGAATAAACGGTGCACCAGACTGCTATTTGACCCTTCCAAATGCTTGGCAGAAAGGTCGAATGAACGTTTGAGAGTTATCTATATATGTCGACGGGCGCGCTGGGGCCGATAGAACGCGAAATGAATTGGGATCTAAATATAAAATTGGACACGTATACTGATGTACCAGCGACTGTCGCTATCTAGTGTGATAGAGATCATTTATGTCTACAACGGAAGGGCTCTATTCCTATTTCCCCCAATATGCAGAGAAATCAAGCTGTGGAGGTGGAGACTTGAGCTTGAGGAGCTGTGGAGTTCCGAGGTCGATAATAGTGTCTTTTAGTCTTTTTATGTGTCGCGTCTCCCGAGCTATTCCCAGATGGTGTAGTGTGCTGCGCAGCCTCGATTTGAGCCTGTGCAGAAGACTGCTCTTTATCGGCTGTCTTCACTGTGGCTTGTCTGGGTGGACCTTGGAACTGTCGGCCTGTAGTTTCAGTTCTTGGATATGGTGACCGCATCCCTCGTGGCTGACGCTGACGCTGAGTATTGCCCTCATTCGTGGGGTCAGGGGTTGCAGACTCTGCCTTCGGACGTCGATCGGGCTTAAACCTAGGCCTGCCCTCATGGTATGGCCCTTGTCCAACTACACCCACATGGTGCCTCGGACGGCGGTTTGCATGAGATGGGATAGCAGTTGGACTAGAAGATGCGTCTGGAGCCAAAGCTTGCCCGCTGCGACGCGTCGGTGGCGGTGGCGGATATCCTGAAGACCGCGGTAGTGAGTCCTCGGGCCTTGAACTGGGGTTGCGTGCTCTCTGCTTTGACCTGCAGTGAACAAGGAGTTTAAGGGCCTCGATTTATTGATTGTAGCAAGTGCATCAGTGGCAGGTATTGTCCCCATTGCGGCGACAGAGGGAGCGATAGGCATGATAGGATTCGGACTTGAGGAGCGGTTAGCCACGGTCCTCACAATTGACGCAGAGGAGAGGGAGGAGGATGATACAGGTACGCCGGCGGCCTGGGCTTTAGGCGGCCTCGGAGGAGGGGGAGGACCAGGATCATAATCCGGATTATGGGGTGCCCAGTACTTGCTGTCGTTTGAAGGAAAATGGAAGACACCATTGATTGAATCAAATGAATAACAGGACGGGTCTGGCTGCTTCGTCATAGCAGAGGCTAGCTTAGAAAGTCTGTTATACAGGAGAAATCCCGCATGAGCATCGTTCGCAGCATCTACACTCAGGGGTGAATTTCGGTTGTGCGTGGTACCGAGAAAGATGACGCTTACATTCTGACTGGATGTCTGTCAGTTCAAGCTCCCAGTTTGTTCGAGCAACTTTCCCCTTTGGCATCTCGGAGTCTTCATATGCTTCGATCAATCTGGCCAGACCAAGGGGAGAGCGGTATTTTCCCTTCCAGCGGTCATTGTCAACTGAACGAGCTAACAGGGACAGGTCTACACAATTGCGGACAGAAATCTCGCAGTCTCTGAATATCTTCTTTACATCATCTATGCCGAATGAATTAACCCGCCAAAAATAACAAAAAGGGGTTGAAACTGACTCTGGATTCCGACACCAGCTTTCGGGTATTTTGGGTTTTCAAGAAAATCACGAAGGCTCTGTGGGAACTCTAACAATTAGATGGGAGTTGCACCTGATAGATAGCTTTGGGAATAGATACCTGACATTCGACTAATTTGTATTAGTAGAATTGAATTACTGTTCGCGAGCTGAACTAGAGCGACAGGATGCTCTGGCTCTCCTTTTCTGAAGGAAGGTCTCCATTCGAGGTCAAAGCCTACAGGCCCAGACAAGGCAGCAAGATGGGTGTTTGCCTCCCACGTATCCTTGATGTAATACAAGGTAGGCTGAGGATGGAAGTTGCGCCACGAATAACGAGTTGGCATTGTGAATCTGAGCATGGAATGATTACCAAACGGGTAACCTCGTGGCTACAGTGAGCCATAATTAACTTGGCTCTGATTGGATTCTATATTTGCGTCTCATCTCAAATGTCACACCTTCCGAAACAGACATGCCAAGACTTTTCCGTACTTGGATTTGCTCGTCCTCTTTGCTTGGCTTTCACCTTCTTCCTTTCACCACAGCGATGCTGGTCTCTGGCCTCTGTACTGAATTAGAGGCTCATTCTGGGGAAGAATATGACTTTAGGCGTCGGTTATATGGCTTATTTTAGCATTTCTTGGCGTTTTGTAAATGCACCACGTCTAAAATAGCTCAAGAATCGATGGTCTTGGCAAAAAAGCTTGGTGCACAAAAATAGGACTGTGTCAAGGACATAAGAGCTCCTTGCTCAACAGCCTCTTGGCCCACCTCCCCTCCACATCACGATGGCTTCTCCTGCCCTATCTTCGCAGTCTATCCCCCATCTCATGGACGACTACCAGAGCCTTGTTTCTTCTGCTCGTGCTGTCATTGATCAGGTATGTTGTCTATAACCTTCTCCTATGTCGCTTACTCACTTGAATCGTCGTCATAGCCTCCACCGCCAACACTCAAAGAGATTCTCAGTGCTTATCGCGCAAAAGGCGATGGCGACCGTGATATGCTACTGGCTATGCTCAACGCCAAGTCAGCCGAAGATCAGGTATGCTTCCTGAGCACCTTGCTTTCCCTTCCATGATGCTTATCTTGATTCCTCCCAGCGTCTAGCATCCGTTGCTTCACTTCAAAAATCATTACTGGACATCTATCAGGTCAACCTCGTAGAGTCCCAACAACCAAGCTATGCGCAGCCTAGATTAAACGGCACACATACGTACCCAACGCCAAATTATGCTGAGTCGCCGCAGTTCCACGACAGGAAACCACGCCGCTTGCACCAGTCGCAGCATTCGCATCGAATGGCGTCCAGCAGCCGATCACCTCACATTCATCACCCTTACGCTTCAGCTCATGGTGAACATATTTCACGGAAACGATACCGCAGTTCGCATTCCCCCCCCTCACTCTTACCATGACTCACTCCCCCTCCCCGTTACCTCACAGCCTGAGCACTTCCCTCCTTCCCCATACTCTTCATCAGGGAGAAGCGAGTCCGCCGAGTACTCACCGCGTTCTCGTGCCTCAATGGCAATCGGTGCATTACTGTCCACGGGGCCGAAAGGCCAAGAGCCTCCAGCAGACGATTCATAGGCTTGAGAAGTTGCTGAATTGTCTTTTTTCCTCTGGGCATTCCGTGTGTCTTATGGTTCTTGTACTGTCTCGTGTTGCATATTCTTATCGCTGGTCTTGTGTTGTTATGCCAAGTAACGTCCCCCTACTCTATTCTCAGTTCTAGCTACGGTATACGTTGGTTGAAACTTCTTTGCTCGATGTACCTACCGTGCTCATTTAATTGTACTCAATGTGTTGTATATGTAGTACATCATCACGAACAAATCTCCCCGTCATGTACATATGATACCTTCCACTGTGTACTCGTATAATTTTAATCAGTAGGCATCTGTCCCTCGTGGGTAAAATGCGTTCGAAAGTCTTAGTTGCTTGGCTGTAAAACATGTGAGGCGTGCAAGAAAACTTGGCGAAACGAAAATAACTCTGCCAACCACACGGCACGAAATGGCATCTGGTACAACTTGGGTACAACATATCATCTATTTCTGAACATCTTCTGGGCATTTGATGGTGGTGTCTGCCCAGTCCAGTGCTGAACCCCGGTCTCGCCGCAGGCCCTTAACTTGGAATATTTCTGTTGAATGCCAAGTTCAGGCCCCGCGCCGCCTCGTCTTGGAAAGGGACCGTTTTTTTCCGGGTTTATACAGTTCTAAAAATAGCTGAACCCCTGTGGTCAATGGCCCTCACGTGATCACCGACGCGCTGCTCTCCTGTTTTGGCAGTCGGCTAATGTTGGTTATTCTGGAATCATGTCGGACAACGAAGGCGATGAGTATGATAACATTCCAGACGACTTTGCAGACGCTGAAGGCGTAAACTGGGATGAATTGCTCTCGTGTCCTCCACAGCCGTCGCAGGTTGAAGGTGCCTCTACTAGCGAGCCACTTGCGGAGCCTACAACGACGGACACGCAAAATCAAACAGTGCCCGCCCCGGTTGCTCTAGATCAACAGCTCGAGGCAGTTCCTGGGCGGTTGAACGCACCGTCGCCAAACGCAAGCTCGCATTACTCTTGGGACCAGGATATCAATGATCCCTCCTTTCTCTCGGAACTGGATGTCTTGGAAAATAATCAGTTTCAGCAAGGTTCGTATCCTCAGTGCGGGTCAATTGTACATGTTTTGGACATATGTGTGGGTCTGGGGAGCACATCTGGGGCCCCGACCTCGTGTTGAAATGTATCCAACAAACGCTTTTCTGTGTCCAGTGCTGACTATGTTGGTTCGGTCCGACAGTGAAGCCAAAAGAAGGTTAGTTCAACACGCATATACCTACACCCTCTTCTTGGAAGCCCAATCGGACTGGAGTCATGCTTCTGGACTCTTCCTGTGTGGGCTTCTGCACATCTCCTCCTTTCATGGCCGTACCGAGGTGTTGGAGGAACCTTCCCTCTTCTGATTGTTACCTCCTCGATCATCTGCTATGCTTGCCGAAATCTCATTCTAATGTACTCCCTCACAGGCGCCCTCAACGATAATGAAAAAGCTGGGAATGAGTTCTCCGCGAGGAGATCATCGCTCAAACGTGGCAGGTCGCCTGTGCTAGATGAATCTGAACCCTCAAAACGAAAAGGCAAAGCTAGGGCATCAGATAGTAACCTCCTTTGGCATGCCTTTTCCGAATTCGAAGAAGAGCTCACATGCCCAATGTATGCCACTTTCTGTCTGTCGACCTTAATTTCTTAACTGAACTCCAACCCCCATGCAGATGTTCGGACTTGTTGTACGCTTTCTGACTCTCTCCATCCTTTGAACCCCCGTTCCTTAACTATCATTCGTAGTGTGGCTACGCATGTAGGGAACCCCTGCGGCCATAGCTTTTGTGGTGACTGTGGCTGGCAGTGGAAGGCGAAAATGGTAGGACCCTTTTAAAGTCTGGACACCGTAGTCGGAAATTAACTGTTGTCGTTTGGGTCTGTCCAGAAGACCTCTTGTGTCGTTTGTCGTACGGAGCTTGCGACTGCGACACCGATGATACCGAACTATGCCGTAGATAGTATGGTTCAGAAGCACATTCAAATGTTGATACTTGCCGGGCACACCGAATGGGAGCCCGGAGGTCCCAAGGATAGAGATTATATACAGAGGAAAGAGTAAGCATTCACCAATCGGCCCGGTCTAATTCTGCGCTTACAAGAAAAACAGGGAATGGGTTAGAAATGCGCCCAAGAGGGCGAAGGAATTCAACAAAGGCACCCGTAGGTCGACCAGTAGACGGCTCATTGATCTCGCAGACCTCGAGTTCATTGTCGACGATCACTGGGGAGAAGACGACGATGTCGAGTTTGTTCCTGGGCTGCCTCGACGAAGAACTGGACGCATACGTTCGTGAAGGCCCGCCATGTTATATCTTTAATTATTTGCACAGCTACATTGCTCTCAAGTTGCTTTCGAATGCTCTCATGCTATCTCCTACTCATCGCCGACAATGTATCTAGATGGATAACACGGTCAAAATATAACATTAACTCGACTATCTTCACTTTCATGAGCTCCCCGGCCATATCGAGATACGGACTGCGCAACAATGTCGTCTAACATCTCTGGAGGCAGCTCGTATTCAGAACTGCGAACCACTATAGCGTACATTGCTAGCTCAAAGTCAGTTTTTGGAAACCATGCGTACCTGCTTTACAGTTGCGAACGAACATGCAGACTTCTTGAGCCTTCGTTCTTCCACCGCGACGACTGACAGCGGAGATCGCAAAACGCATGAGTTCGCCAGTCAAATCCGAGATGCCAAGCAAGTAATCATATGGTGTTAGGGGAAAGTACTGTTCTTTCCGTTCCATGCAGGCCCATCTCAAGAAGAATATCAGACGCACCACTTTGCCTTCATCATCGCGCAGCGTGTTCTGCACCTCTTTAAAGGGGATCAATGACTTGTGCTCGAGATAATATGCGAAGCTGAGTGCTTCAATATATTCCTGGAGGCCAGGTGAAACTTGGCGATCATGTCGCCAGAATCGACCGCCTTCAACCTCATGCTTGATATCTGCATAAATTTTCTGCACTTCTTTCAATTTCTCCCTCCCGCTGGCGGCGGCTCGGGCGTAGGCGCTGCGCTCATCAGAACTGTCCTCCAGCATCATGCGGTGCAGATGAAAAATGACTTTCTTGGATAGATTCGTGACATCGCGACTAGCCTAATGAACCGAAAACAGAAAGGTAAGGAAAAGGCCCACAATACTATTACTAGCCTTGATCAACCGTTCTCTCCTGTCGTTATAGTCGTCGAGATCTGTTCTGAATGAGTCGAAGGCCTGAGCTATGGTGGTGGATGAGGACATCCTCGGTTATTCATCACGTGATACGGTAAGGGCAAACGAGACCGCAGTCCCGTTTCATGCCAACCTCGACGAACACAACCACCATAAGATCATGAGCTTCGCTCCAAAACCTGGCTGCCCGATGTGCGGCATCGTGGCCTCGGCGTCACATACAACACCCAATTCTCCCCGCTCCCCATCTTTTCCAGCAGGCTCTACGCAACCCGAAGTTCTCTGGCGGGACGACAATTTCACCGTTTACCGAGAGAAAGCCTTCCCGCTGTCATCCAAAGGACATCTCATAATCGCCCTGAAGTGCGTAAAGTGAGAAAATACCTCTAAACCTTGCTGATTTGGCCTGTGATAGTCTACATGTACCCTCAATATACACTCTGGTGCGTCATTTGCTTCGGTTAGCGCCTCAGTATTATAGGGATCTAACCTCCGTTCCGTTTAGTCTTCAAGTGACCTCCCGTTGCTCGTGAACATCCGTAACTTGTCGACAAGACTCCTCAACTCCCTTCTACCGTCTAGCTCACCCGCCGTAACACCATCGAATCCAGACGGCACAAGTCCTTCTGCAGCTGCTCCGCTCAGTGCTAACAACGACCTATTTCGAATTGGTTTCATTACCCCTCCCTTCAAGGACAACAAAATACCAGTCACAGACCATCTGCACGCTCATGCTTACATCCTACCTGCAGACAACATGGGTTGGTGGAGAGGAATTGCCTATGGACCCCTTGCCTGGTATGCTATCGACGACCTCATCGCAGAAATAAGGTACCGCACGATACCTGACCGTAGCTATGTTTGCTCCCACCTGACTGTTCGTTTTACAGGGAATCTGTATCTAACAACCGAATCAAGTCGGGGTATCAAAACCGACAGAAAGCTCCTATAGATATGGTACCAGGAGCAGGTTCTCGCTCAGGTACCGCCGACGGTGTTGACACTTCCGAACCCGGCATATCTGGCCCACCAAACGACTTGGAACAAGGCCAGCGCTCATCTCCGCAATTCCTCTCGCCTAGTCCTCGTTCCCCAGCGCTCGTTCCGCAGAACAGGATACCACCTCTTACTGTCTGATTCTGTCATTCGCCAACATCTCCTGTATTTTTTGCCTTGCACACGTTTCGGTCATCATACGCTGTAATTACCGCCTACTTTTACTTCTGAGTGTCTATATACCAATTGCCAGATCCTCATTATTTGCATAGGTAAATTTCTGTGGTACATTGTTTTGCTTGTTCTAAGATAATACACTATTACACTTGTCTCATACATCACGCATCTGAAATTGCTTCAATCAGTATTTGTTCAGTAGTCCTGTAACTGTACTCACAATAAGATGATCCAGTCAGTAGCGTTGACAACGCTGCCAGTTGATCGTCGTTGAATTTTTTCGAATCCTCATGCCAGGTATCTTGATGTGTCTTCCTGAAGTTGCCGGCGCACTTACGAACCGTTGTAGAAATCGGGATCTTTGTTACCAAAGCAGTCAGCTAGGAAATTGTTGATGAAATCAATTCGACATACAGGATCGTAGGTATGCTCTGCTAACACGCTCGTGAGCAGTTCTGGCATCCATTTCTCGATGGTGTAAGGGTAACTATCGATCAGAGCGCATATACCCAGTATAGCAGCATGACGCTGTCGAATTGCTTTGTTGTATGTTGGGCTCTGTCGCTGTGGGATATGGCTATTCCTCGCCAGCCGGGTGAATCGGTCCTTCAAGGTGAGGACACTTCGACGGGGTGAGAGGCGAAGCACTCCGGAAAGAGTTCTGAGTAGAGGTTGGGAGCATATTATCAATAATTGGGGAAAATGGCTTACGCTGCTGCCATTTCTCGAACCTCAACGACATCGTCGTCCAAACATTTACAGAGGACCTTCGCTGCTTTCAGCAAATATGTTGAGATCAGTGTACATGACACAAACCTCAAGGATCTCAACAATCTTAATCTCGCTGATGAGAGGAACTTGACGGAAGTAGAAGACTATGCAGATGTCAGCCTCGAGCACCAGAGCATAGTTTTGGAGGTCGGACTGACCTTGAACCAATGGCAAAGCCTTCAAACGGACCCTCCAAGACTAGCGACGGAGTACATCAGAGCCTGGATGGCAGACACATTGTAGGACTTACAGGCGAATCCTGAATTGCGGCAAATATAGAGTCAAGTATGCGGTTTACCATGGGTAATGGTGGAACCACGCCACACATTCGCACCATAAGGGTGCTAGCTCGTGAAGCAAGTTCATTGTTATCGTTCACTGTGAAACTGTGAGACAAGGCGAGAGGCTGGACGAGCAATAATAGGCATACATTCTGTGAAGCGGAAGAGCTCAGGCTACAGAAGAGTGTCAGACCATGATTTAAGTGGAGCTGAGATTCAACGTACCATCAAGGGTAAGATATAATCGTAGGACGATATGGCATGTACATCATGGACCGATTGGTAGAGCCACTTGCAAACTGTAACTCCTACCCTAGAAGTATGTCAGCGACAACCTAAAAGTGAAGGCGTATGACTTACCGATCATATGTAGACTGGAATGCCCGAACACCTGGCAGTCGTTGCTCTCTCCAGACTCTGAACTTCTCGACCAACTCTTGCACACGATCTTTGTGGTAAAATCCCGCATACCCATTATGTCGAAGCTCAGAGGCACTGCGCGGCATTCTTTCACGAATACCTTCACTGTAGGGATCGAGGGTCGAGGCTGCCACTGTATAGTAATTAGAAGGGTCTTCAATGTTTACTCATTTCTTGACCTACTTTCACTCGAGAGGAGAACACGAGAAGTTCTCCAATATATCCACGAACCTGGCCAATCCTATGAGCTATAATGGGGGAGTTGTGAATGGCCACTCACATCATCGTGCTCGCTTGTGAGTTCTTTCCAGGATTGCTTGAGGGCGACGTCAATCCACGGATAGAATTTGCGACCCAGCTCTTCGTAGAATGCGCGGAACATCGATAGGATCTTCACAGCGTCGAACGTCATTTCCGCATTGTAATCAATCGCGTTGAACTCTGTGATGAGGTGGTCCACTAGCGGCTGAACCCTCCGAGGGTCGGTGCGATAGAAAACATACTGCATTGAGAAGCTGAATACGGAGTTGACAAATGTTAGAACCCATCCAGACGTACCTCTAAGAACGACGTCCAGATAGACAAAGTGTCGGTTTTGAGATTTCGACCGAGAATCTCCTGGATATATGGCGTAAACCACTTCCAGAACTTCTGCTGTCGAGCCAGAGGCCAGTGTTTCGAGCCTGAATACTACGTTTGAGAGATTTTTATGGGTTCTTTGTAGATAAGACCTACCTCCGATGACCCCTGCAAGGAGCTCAGCGGCAGCCCTCTGCTTGTTTTTGTCTTTATCCTCAATCATCTTCTTCATGATTGGGAGTAGAGCTTCAAGGGGCTCATCTTCTAGTAATTGAACTGGGATTTGGTGAGAACCAAAGTTGAGGACACAGGTGAAAAACTTCTGCCTACATATGGATTTCACGCAAGAGACATTGTCTTGGGTGATAACTGTCTCATGGTTTTCCTCAGAATACCGACCTGCAAGTTCTTTCCAGAAAGACGGCTTGGTAACGGTTTCCCGGAATATCTCGATGGTGGGGTCACTCGCAGGTTCCCAAGGGCTGAATGTGGACTCTTGTGGTTTAGGAGGAAGGTAGAGTCCAAGGGCTCCATCCCAAGCAATCCAGCCAGGTGGCTCTCTATCCAGGTAGACACTGTACAATATATTAGTACATGTTAAGGCAGATATGAATCTACTCACGGGCGTCGCTCTTCGTGGGAAGGATCATAAGGCTCCTTGAAGTCACTCAGCAGTTTGACAGTCAGCTCTTGCGAGGGTTGAACAGGAACTTGCCGCTTCAGCGGATTGTGATTCCTCATCAACGCAAGGTCGACTGGAGTGGAGCAGAATGTTCTTAGTTTGATACTCCTGGTGCACTTCATCAGGGCACGCTGGGCATACTATCAATGGCGGTAAGCCGGTGAGTATGTCATCGAAATCGCAGGAACTGAACATACGTAACGCTGGAGAAAAACATGTTCAGGGAAACTTCGGATCTTGAAAGAACATTGGACGTACTGTTGTTGGGTGGTCGTCAGAAATCTTATCCAAGAAAATTTGAATGTGCTCTGGAGCGGTGGGCGCATCACGCCGTATCAGCGTCCGCAAGATTCGTGTGGCGAATATCTCATATCGCCAATGAGTATCTCTGCCTGTTCCTATCTTCAAGGTATCCGAAATCTGTAGGAGTTCAATAGAGGACGACAGAGCATAGTATTACCATCAGCTACCGTTGTAGTTATGGCTTCATTGGTACCCTTGACGCGAGCGACTCGTTGATCTCGACATTTGGCTACTACAGCGTCCTCTGCAGCTGTGTTCCGGTTTGGGAGGTTTCCGATCAAGTGTCTCAACGTCGCTCCAACCCGTGGAGATTCGATATCGTAGACGAGCAGACACGGTTCAAGAAAACTGGAGAAACCTGAAAGTGAGTCAGATCGATGATATGATGATACATGTTATGTGGCCTCACAATACTCAAAAACGGAGGAAACACTATCTTGGATAGAGGGCTAGAAAATACATCAGAAACCGGGATTCTCACTCAGGGCTCCAACGTACTTTCTCATTGTGTTGGCACAATAGCAACTTATTTACCATTGTTGGTGCGAGTGAAGGCTCTGGAGGAGAATTCAGTCTGGTGAACTGGGAATACTTTGTCAAAGCTGAAGTCTGGCACCCACCAGATATAGCATATCTTCCAAGGAAATTTGAATACATGGTCCACAGAGCGCCTTTCATACGATCATCATCGGTGCCTGGCTCCAACGCTTTGAAAAGAACTGGAAGTGCTCGTCGGCGAACACCATCGTAGACCTGACTACTGTGAGGATAACACACTGAATAAAGAGTCTACTATTTACCTCGCAGAGTGAGTTCAATAACGACTGGCTAGATCTAGATGGAAGCAGTATCAGAAAGAGACGCCTTTCTGAATCACTAGACTGACCGTCGGATGACTGCATAGTGCCACAACGACCATTCGACCACATCATCGATAAGGGCGTCCTCCAGCCGGCCACGAAGGCGCTCCAATGAATTCCACCGTAGTCGGGCAGAGTGGTAGAACCTGATCCCGATTCAGCATGGTCCATCTGTATGGGCATGGCCACTTACCTCGCACGGCGAACGAGGACGGCTCTAGGCCAGACTTTCTGTTTAGCATACCGCCGCGAGACACTCTTCTCTGACCGATATCTTTCATCATTGACAGTATAGCTGAGTATTGGGATTTAGTGGAATCTGTGTCACATGCCACATGCTAGAGTAGTCATTTACCTGTCCCTGCTGTCCCCATATTCAAGCAAGTAGGTCCTCATGGCAAGCACCTGGAGAGCCTTCGGTTTTGTTGCGGAGACATACCAAAGAAAGCAATACATACAAGCATATCAACAGCATCAACAGTGTTTTCTTCCCCTGCTGCCGTAGCGAAACCGAAGCATCGTGTAGGAACCTGCCAAATCTCTTCTTGAGGCCCAACATGTACTGATATTGAGCGTCGTTTGGATCGGTCAAGCAGAAACCAGAATTAAGCCCCTCGATAGATGCAATCATCTCAGGTATCTCATCCCTAGAATATGTATAAGAATTTGACGAGAGGCAATGTCCATAACGCACAGGATGTCGGAGGACTTCGTGGCCTCGAAAGCTTGCTCTTCGGTGATGATCTCTTTGATGAAGGTCGGAATGCCGGAGAAAGCACTCCGCACAAAGCTTAAGTGACTAGGATACGATTTCAGGATCTAATAAGGCAACTGAGGGTCAAGTATTTTGAACTGACCGGCAAAAGTCATTTCGCCAGATCTCGTCGCGTTGCTTGCCTGGCGATCGGTAAGTGACAGATCGGGAATGGATCCTAATGAGAACTCACCCGGCTTGATGAGGTCTTCAAGTACTGCTAGAACTGGCTCAACCAATTCCCTGAAGACCTCCAGAGCAAAGGCGATCTCTCCCTCATTGGGCGAATGCCACGATACCTAATAGGGCGGCTCAGAACAGCTTCTGTCAGTCTTAGAGGATGCTTACTTGTATATCCTCCGCTGCATAGAGCTTTCCCCACCACTGATGATGATTGTCGCGAAGTTCTATGGAACCGGGAGTCAAAAGATTGGGGCCTCCGTGAGAGGAATTCTTACCTTCGCTCCCCCATTCCGACGGATTAACGAATTTGTTCTCCAGGGGATATGTATGGGTTAATGTCAGCAGAACACTTGAAAGCAGCTTCCCAGTCCAAGAGAATCCTCGCTTAGAAAAGGCATTGGCATGAAGGAGTTGTAGCAGAGGTAATAATTCATCCTTATATTTGAGAACCTAGAGGGAGCTGAGAACTGGAAGGGTTGTGTTTAAATTAGTGAACTCACGGCCTTTCCATCGCTGTAGATCCACATTAGTTGTCGGAATTTATGCAACTAAGCCTGTGAGTGCTTACTTGTAGATGGTGCCCCGTAAGATCGCAAGGTCTGAATAGGTTGGATGAGCAAATTATATCAGCCTGAGCCTGGACAATGACATACTCCAATGCAACGCAGCATCCGATGGAAGAGGCTTGGATGACGATGTCGTCCGAATATTACTAGCGCCATTCTCTATTTCAAACCTGATGTTCCTTTCGCAAAAGTGGAAGAACGTTGCAAGTGTCTTGTCGGGGTGTGCATTTGCCACACATTCCACCAATTGGTGCACAGCTCGAACAGCATTCGGCCGTATATTCGTGCTCGCATAGTCGAAGATCATGTCAAGGACCATATCGAATAACGAATCGGAAAGGTGGATGCAGATCTGGCTGCAGGCACCGGTCACGGAGTCCACGACCTGAACTACAATGTAGAATGAATATTAATATCATCCTCTACGTACAAAATGGTGTAGAATGCCTACCTTCTGTCGTCCCTCCAGACGAACCATCTGGCCCTTCATCCGGTAAATTCTCGAGGAGTTGGATGACCCTCCGGATGAAGCTAGCAACCCAGTCTGCCAAGCTTCCGGTGGCGTCCCGCAACAATGCATCTTCTTCCTCGTCTGAAAGCCTGGGTTCAAGTTCAATGCCACTCGACTCGAGCCCATTCAACGACGGGAGTTCAATGTGATTCCTGGTGGCAAACATTGGGGCCGTATCGACGAGGCCAGGCTTTGAGGAGTTGGTCGATGTGAGGTCACCGAATTTGATATGCTGAGCCACCTCTACAAGGAAAGCAGTCGTGCATAGCTTGATGCGGTGTCAGAAGGCACTACTTGACAAAGGTTTGCAAGAGACTCACAGTTTTCGATGGATCGTTCTACGAAAGAAAGAAACGTGGTTAGTATGGTCGATCTCGTTGAGCCATAGGTCGGGCTTACAAGGTCAATCCCTGGGAGAAGCAACTGCATGATGGGAAGGAGATACTTGGCACCCGGATAGTAAACATCGCGTGAGACGATCGCAGGGACAATTGCTCCAAGAGCTTTGATAACTGCGGTGGTTCGGTGTGTCTGTAGGGCGATGATTCAGTAAGGGGATCAAGGACCCTGTTAAGACGCCACACCTGTTCTAGGGCCTCCAATGACGGAATTGCCCGCTCCAAGATGGGATGCAATACGAGGTCAGGCTCCATGATGCTCATCGACTTAAGGCAGCTCTGTATATTTGAAACTGTAGTGCTGTCCTGCGAGAACATAGCCAGGAGACAGACAGTTCGCAGTGATTTGACCAGTTCGCGTTTCATGGACTTGGTAAGCCTCCGGTGAAGAGGAGTTCTACAGTCAGACCGTTGTTCCTCATGCCATCCTGGTAGAAAATTCCCGTGTTAGCGGATACCTTGCTTTGTGCCAATTATTATTCTTACTCTTGTTAAATTCAAACACGACATATTTGATGAACGCGCTCAGCTGCATGAAGACACTGTTAAATCTTTGTCACGCCGTATTGAATAGCGAATACATACATCGTTGGTCCATGCGCCGGAATTCGTTGGGTGGAAGAAATGCTCAGTAGAGGCAATGAGTCGGGCAAGCGCGTCGAGAGCCTTAGATCCAGCGAGGTAGGCTTTTGGCTTGACATGACCTTGCCTTGCCAGCGGGGCCGTCAGAAAATCCGCTGCGCCCTTGGTCTGAAGAGTTGGTGTGTTCATGCCCGAAGGCAGAGGGGAGAACATCGGTGTCGGAGCATTAGAGTCTGGCACGGGAAGGCCGTCCTGTGCCATTGAATAAACGATAATGCGGGCCAATGAAGCTGTTGGTGATTGTTAGCTTGTGGGAAATGGCATCACCATAAGCGGGGTGCCTCACGAATCCTCCATGTTACTTTTGGGAGCCTGTTGCTGATTTCGAAGCCGGCCTGGCCATCAGCGCTAGGGCCAGTCGTAAGAGAGCCAGCATCTGCGAGCGGTATCTCTGTCCAGCGGTTAGTACAGTCGGTAGACGCAACAGAAGGGCATAGCTTACCCATAGATGCCAAGCATTTACACATGATGAAATCCCATTCGTGGTCAGTGAAGATACCGACATCCTTGTAGATTCCTGTCCATATGTCCCCTGGCTTCAATTCGTCCCTGCCCCATGTAGGCCTGTCTTCGTCCTCGACCTTCTCATCGTCCGGAATTTCCGAAATTCGACGAGGGTCACTGACTTCATGCGCAACATGCATCTCCGCAAGTTTAGCGAGGAAGTCAAGCATCCTGTTGTCGAACTTGTATGAATTGATAGACTCCCATAGTCGGAAGACCATTGGAAGATAGACTTGGGGGTGGCTCAGTGGTAAGAAGGTGACTAAATCATATTCTGGGGAGAGAAGTAGCTGATAGTTCTCGGTTAGACAATAGTCCAGGAAATTAGATTATGAGGCATACATCGAGTTTAGATCCGTCCAGCTGAGGCACAAAGGCCGAGAGCATTTCCTCGATCGCTGCAGGGTGGAAGAACCTTCTCGCGCGTTCGGCAATATACCCCATACACCATGAGAGTTGACTGAACGAACGAATTCATTAACAGAGCCTTGCGCCACTGGGGGCGTTACTCACGTGTATTCAAACTGCCTCCGGGTCAAGAAGAGGTCGGCTTTCAAGATATCATAGAGCGGTCGCCAAGGAAGCCTCATGTCTTCAATAGTCAAATGCTTCTTCGACTTCGTCAGGGTGACAAACGCGTCCGCACACGTGGCGACCACCTGGTTGGGCATGCCTGGAGTCGTGCTCAGGTGGAAGTAAAGCTTCGCCAGTTTTATGCGTTTCTCCTTGGGAATCGGGTACTTAAGCATCATCCAGCTGCAGGGGATCCATTATTAGACATCCATGGTTTCCTTGAAATGAATTGAAACTGGCTTGACTTACTACGTCAGCATACTGTCCCACTGCAGCAGCCCGACCTCATAATCTTTAGCCTCGACGCATTGGACGATACGCATGATGAAAAAATCCAGCATTTCCTGCATCTTTGATAGAGGCTCTGTAGCGTACGGCAGAGATCGAGCATAGCTCTTGAGTTTACGAAGATAGTGCTCGTCTGAGCCTTCCTCATTAGTGGCGTTTACAGGTGTGTCGTATCTGGAATTAGCAGTTGAATCGAAGAGTTTTTCCGTAGCAGTGCCATTGATGGCCAGCACAGAGATGTCTGGCAATGCCATGTTGGCAATATCGTCTTTAGCTTGATGGTCGTTTTGCAATGAAAAGTTCAATAAGGTGGAGCTGTTGAAACAGAGGGCTCTAATGTTATAAACTCAGTTGTGACGCGCGGCATTCAGGGTCACAATGGAAAGACATTTATACAGCAAATATCATACAGAAGTCAGTGCAGAGTCTCGAAGTTCTTTAATGCTCCTTTCTCGTACAAAGTCCCAAATCCCATCGCGATGCGCTCGTACAGTTCCAAGACCATCTCGTATTTCCTCCAACCGTTCGACATACTCCCGGCCATCATCTTGCAGTTCTCGGAGCGCAGCTAATGACTTTTCCAACGTGTCTAGCTGTGTCTCTGGTGATGCAAAATGAGACTGTTCAAAATTCGGAGTCGTTCCTGGTGGATATGTCAAAAAGTACTTGTGTGCCGGAGGTGTGAGGTCAGGAATGTAGCCATCATCCGTTGCTTCCACTTGGTTCCCAGAATCGCCTTCGGGATCCTCGCGCTTTGGTATGGGTGATTCTTTCGGAGGTTGAGGACCCTTCTCATCAGGGTCCTCGCTCATGACCTGCCACAACCGACCCAGAGCACGTCGCAGTGCCGCCTCGCCCTCAATAAGACCGTTTGTTGCTTGTTCGAGTTCGTCCGTTAGTTTTGAACGAAAGGTATGAGTGACGGATTTATCCATGACAAAAGACGTATAGCTGAGATGCTGCGAATCGGCTGGGATGTACGGGGAGGTGAGTGGTGGTGAGGGTGACCGGTCCATGTGCGGAAGGTAGGGTGGCGAGGGCGAACGTTGAACATAGGGGAGCAAACGTTTCATACGTTTCCGAGCGCGTTCTTCTGCCTGAGAGAGAGTTGAGAATGTGGAGGCATGCTCAGAAACAGCTTCACCCACCTCTGCATCGTCCATTGCTGGGCCCCAAGGCGTCATTTTGCCTCGCCTCACCCAACGCGACCCCTTTATCATCTTTTTGCCCCAATTCCCTCCTCTAGTTCCAGGCTCCAATGTATCGTCGTCTGATTCATGGCCATGCGAAGGGTAATACCAGTTGTTGGAGTCAGTGAGGGGAGTTCACTGGTGTTGAAAGTTAGCGTGACTTTGCCTATCAACTGTACGAAATTTTTGCATACGTTGGTTGTTCCATGAAGCTGGAACGAAGAAAGTACGGATGGTGCAAGGTTCCGGAGTAGAAATGCAGCGGGTCAATGATCGAGAGACCAGAGGGATTCATATGGGCCATTTCTCAAATGTGACAGAGGTTACAAAATGCAAGTCGTGACATGCAACAAAAGGCTCCTTATAACTTTCCCTTATCACCGTTTCTTTCCCAGAACCGAACAGCAACCCTGAAATGATCTCACTGTCTATTAAATCCTCTAAAATGCCAAAGAAAACCTCAAATATTTATACAGAGCCCTCAAAAGCTTGCAAGTACCCAACATTTCGGTCTTTTCGTCCGGCCCGATCGAGATCACGGATAAATACAATTTCTGATATAAATCCTGTTTAAGCTTCGCTCGAATTTTCCAGCAGTTTTTCCTCTTTCTGGCTTGTAAAGCCCTCCTTGCGAGCAACTCCTGCCTGGGTGAAGCTGGCCATGCCCTCCAAGCCCCATCGACCCATCATTGACTTGTCCTGTAACCCGTGATCAGTCAGTGGGTCACTCCATCTGGCTGGATGGTGCTTACCTCGTCCCATGGAGAGCCTGTCGAACAATAGAAATACGCATCAGCTCAGAACCGTGAAGCATTTCTATGGACTCACAAGGAGTGGTCAACATCTGTTCTCCAGTGAACACAGCATTTGCACCAGCCATGAAGCACATCACTTGCTCTGACTCATTCAACGTCTGTCGACCAGCAGCCAGACGAATGATAGTGCCAGGCATAGCAATACGAGCAGTAGCAATTGTCCTCAGAAGTTTATGGAATGATACCGGCTGTGTACCCAATCGTCAGCTTGGAATTTATCATATGCTCCAGAAAAACACATCTACCTCGTTCTTCTCCAACGGTGTTCCTGGGATCGGAACAAGAGCGTTGACCGGGAAGGATTCCGGGTGCTCTGGCATGCTGAAGGTGAATAGATTACCGTTATGAGCTCATACGTGGAGGAATAAAAAATCATGGAAGAGCGTACTTAGACACCTCCCAAATCAACCCGACGCGATCAGCGTCTGATTCCCCTAGACCAAGGATACCGCCTGAGCAGACGCTGATGCCTGCATCACGTACGTTCTCAATAGTGTCCAACCTCTCATCGTAACTTCGGGTGGTGATAACCTAAATGATAATTCTGCCGTGAGCCGGACAGCGAAGACAACCTCTGGGGTAGACAGCGACAGAACCTTGGGGTAAAATTCTCTTGAAGTGTCGAGGTTATGGTTGTAGGCAGTGAGACCACTAGAGGGGAAGAATGACCATCAGGATATTTCTTGAATATCGGATAGAGAGAGCGAGATCGTACGCTTCTTTCAAACGTTTGGCTTGTTCGGGGGAAAGCATTCCCAAAGTTGTGCAAACCTCCATGCCCATCCCGCGGATCTCGCTGACCATCTTGAGAATGCGTTCAAAGCCACTCTTTCGACCAGCAAGATCCTCCATGCAGCACCCATGCAGAACCGAGTACTTCCGTTCTCCTTGGCCTTTCTTGCTGCTTCGAGTACGGGCTCAAGTTCAAGCAACCTCGACGCCTTGGTCGCTGTCTTGTATCGCGACGACTGTGAGCAATAAGAGCCTAGCGTAGATATTGATATTTGCCATAGACAATCCAGTCCAGATCGTAGAACTTACAGTCCTCAGTGCATCCGCCAGCTAGGGATAGCTATTGCGTCAGGCCACCGGGATGAGATCCAGTAGATGATCGGGGGACGTACTCTTGATATTCATAAGAGTACATAGTTGGATTTTGCTTGGGTCGAAATGCTGGCGATGAACAGATGCAGCACGAAAGACCAAGTCCATGAGAGGGCCATCATAAATATTTTGGATCTCGCCCTTTGACCATCGACGGGATGGCGCGGTTGCTAGAGGGGTTGAAGTCGTAGAAGCATGCGTTGCCAATGCACGCGTGTATTGTGGGACGCGTCGAAGGGGGATTGTGCGAAACATGGATGGGAATGAGGGAAGGACAGCGAGGGGAAGCAGCAATCGTATCTTTTATGTCCAATTACCAAAAGGGTCAGTTCTTGTTTTCGCATTTCATGGGGAAATCGATATGAACCCGGTGCAATGCCACAAGTGCGAAATTTCGTGATCCGGGGTCGAGTTCGCTAGCAGATGTGTGTATTAAAATAAGTACTAATGTATGAACAGAGACGAGTCCATGCTATAAAGCGACAGATTAATTACGAGATAACTATAAGTAGCCATGAGGGTCGTATAGATAATTCATGGTCGGTGGCGTAAGAGACGAAAATAACGTATAAGTGCAAACGTGCAGACGATACCAGTATCATCCCTCAAGAGAGTGGAAGTCCCAAAATTAAAAGAAGGTCGTCGAAAAAGCGCGAAGCTTAACGTTACTTCCAGCGCGGCGTGGATTTTGCGGCCCCCCGTTGGAGGTCGCCAAGCATAACACCGCCAGTCAAGACAGTGGTCTTCCCACCATCATACGGGGTTACTTCAGTCTTGCTGGTGTCAATGTAGACACGAGACTGCCGGTTCCTGTCCCTACGTGAGGACTTACGCGGGTCGCTATACTGGGAGCAGGCAGATCTGGGGCTGGTGGATGCATCTGTGATGAACGAGAAGCCTGAACTTGAGCCAGAGCTCGAAGAACGTGAGCTGCATCGCGAATGTGTCGAGATGGAGGACAACGGGGATGGTGCTCGATCGTAGTCAGGGAAATGGGTCTCGACAGGTGTCATCCAGGAAGGTGCGTTCATTTCCTCAGCAATCATACTGAAGATCTGTTCGTCATCCTCGTAGCTCTGCTCAAGCAGTTGTTGCGCTGGGGTCTTGAGTTGTAGAGGGCTGGGGGTGTTTCGGGAACATTGAGGGTAGCCGTTATCTTGCTCAGCCCAGACAATAAGCGACTGTGGGTGAGATCCATCTGGTTGCTTGAAGTGAACGGTGACACGTCCAGGATCGACGCAGAGGTCGAAGCTTTGATTCCCAAGTAGAGGGATCCATTGGAACCATTGAACACCGGTTGCCATACACGCCGAGTATATGGGCTTGGGGGGTAAGCAACCGGGTGAAAGACCTAGGCAACGGCTAGAAGCGCCGAATGCAGGCTCCTAGGTGTCCAAGTTGGTGCACAAAGCGCGGTAAGGTTCGCTTCGAGAGCAAGTTGAAGTTTGATGACGGTCTGGGTTGAATGGATGGATGTAAGGGGCCGGGTGAGGAATGTAATGGCTTGGGCGACGGCAGCAGACAGGCTCGAGGAGTTGGCGGACGACATTATTTTGGAGAAGTTTACTTGTAAAGACGAGTAGGTGCAGCGAGGATCGACCGGCGAAAATAATTAAGAGTTAATGAAAGTCGTGAACTGAAACGCAAATACGAAATTTGTTAGCAAATTTGACAGACGCGGGGGTTGAAGATGGTTACACTGACTTAAGAGAAGAAATAAAGAATGACTGCGTCTACTGGAGAGAGACAAGGAATAGGGGGAGGTACTTAAGAGTGTAGTATACGTGTAAGAGTTAATAAAGTGTTAGCAGATTGGCTGCATCAATTACAATTCTCGGCTCAGTCGTCGACACAAAAAGAACAACAAGTCAGGGGACTAAAGGGAACAATTAGCCTACACGTGTAGTGGGAATTCGCCCATATACAGAACAATAGACCATCAACAGACTAGCGCCTACACCGATTAAACTGTGGTACTCAAAATGACAGAACTTCAACAGAACTTTCTAATAATCCGGCTGCGAATGGCTGCGAATCTGACCAAGCTCATGTCCATCCGAGTCGAATAGCCGGAGCCGGCCATTCGGAATCTTATATTTTCCAGCTCCGCTCTAACCATCAAACCTTGTTTCTCATTCTCAATCCACACAAATTCCTCGTCGCCGTCCGCGTCGTCTGCACCAAAAAGGTCTAATCGTACCGCTTCACCAATTCAGCAAAATCCAACATGGTAAGCGACGTTATTGAAGATGCTGAACGGACAACCGCTGATTTTACTCTACCATTGATCTAACCAGACTCTCGCCGTCGACCTCCTCAACCCCTCTGCCGAGCATGAGAAGAAGCAACACAAGCTCAAGCGACTGGTGCAGTCGCCTAACTCCTACTTCATGGATGTCAAGTGCTCTGGTACGACTCTTAGCTAGCATGCCATATCATGCTCTTTCGATGTTTCAGATGTGCTAACCGATCCCCGCTTCGCAGGCTGCTTCAACATCCAGACCGTCTTCTCGCATGCACAGACAGTAGTGACCTGCTCCTCCTGCTCAAGCGTCCTCTGCCAGCCTACTGGTGGTAAGGCACGATTGACTGAGGGTATGTCGTCTCGCCCCTCCGTTCACACGATCTATGGCCTAACCTCACATCTCAAGGCTCTTCCTTCCGCAGAAAGAACTAAGGTTCCCTCTCGGGTCCCTTCTCTATTTTTTTGCGCCTACTATTGCATTGTCACTCTGGCCCGCGTCATATCTAGTACATCCGGATCCCTCGTCTGTGCCATCCGTCGATACGCTGTACCACAATATTCATCCTTTCCTGACTGTCACGGCATACCACTTAAGATTATAAAGATTCCATTGGGTGAAATATCTAAGGCATTCTGATATTCTAAACTGATTATACGGTAAAGATAAAGGTATTAAAGCTTTGCTTCTGTCTGTGGGCCTTTTACATTTGCCCTCATTACCCCTTCTTGCGATGTTACCGCAATTAGGTCCCCGCCGCGAGAATACATCTACAACGGTTTCAGTGTCGATTCATCTAAAGTATCGCAATTACTCACTCTGCCGTGAATAACCGCACGGCCAGAGCCCGCCCGTGGAGCTGACATCTACGTGACTGAATTAAAGATGAAAGCCTCGTAAATTCGAGAGGGACTTACGACGTAGAGTATCCAGTCGCCGCAATTCACGTCATTGCTGTAAAAGTAGATGGCATGGTCCAGAGTTGACTGTCGAGACGTGAGCACGATATAAGCAGATTAGAGTAGAACTGTTAGTATATGTACCGTCATGCCGATTGCATCTGGCGCTTTTCCTCTCTTCTTTTCCATTATGCTGGGAACCGTAGATATGCTACACGGAAATATGAGCTAAGGAGAAGCGTGCAGGACCAACCCACTCACAAATGCATATCAGAAATGTAGCCCAGAATGCACTGGTGTTTTCCGGTTAAGTTGTGGGCTAGCTGCGTGTGGGATGACCGTACCTTCTGGAAAGGGGTATCGTATTTCGGTATATCTCGAGCTACCATCCAGTACATGTAAGTTACTTGACCGTCCTGTCCAACGACATGTTCCCTTGCACGCTTTATGCCCACAGGACTACGAGATCGTTCCTATAGGAAGAAACCATGAGAGGACGAGTTCGTGACCTGAATACAGGGTACTCACAAAAACAGTATCCTCATACACCTTCCTCACTCCTTGAGAAAGCTGGTCATTCTTCAACAACCTGTTATAACGGTCCTCCTCCAATTCACAGTCTTCAGGTCTGGGTACGTCTGGGATGGGCCACTGGTAGTTGGGCTGCCATGGCTCTGGCTTCTGGAAAGAGCACATCATGACGAATATGAAGTGTCCATTCTGGACAGCCTTGACAGACAATGTCGAATATGATTTGCCTCTTCGGACAGGTTCTACTTGGTAAACGATCGGTGTTGCTGGAGAGGCAGCTAACAGGAAGTAACACTGCGAGGGCGGAATTTCTAGTCATATCCGAGAAGCTGGAGGTTGGGCCGACGTACGTGCAGGGACTAGAGAACATATGTCAAATCAGCGCGTCCGAGGTTCAGAGCGGAAGGGAGGCCTACATGAAGAGCAAATGCAGCGTCCACGCAATTCGTGGCGGAGACCAATGCTTGGCTAATGACCTGCCTTGTGAAGGAGGGCCTCAGCACATATCTATATCCAGAATAATTATGTTACTCACCCACCAAAGACGCCCCTAGCCCTCGCTGGTAGCCACAAGGACTTGGACCGGAAGAAGTTGACCTCTATCTGCTCGACCTCCAGCGACGTGGAGATCTGCATATGCTCGGCTTGGTTATTAGATTCAGACATAGCCGGAGTACCGGTTCGAGGGCTTCAGTGTGAGAGTTGAGACGGTCGCCATTCTTGAAGCGGTTTTGTAGTAAAGGATCTGCCTCCGCCCTCGTGATTTTACCGAATGCCGGTAAACTCAAATTGCTGACGCACGGATAAATGGTATGTAATGACAATAATCATTAAACGTGCGACGAAATCGTACAACTACTAAGGTTAGAACTCTTCAACCTCGACCGTGAAACCACAAGTATGACAGACTTGCTGACCATTCTCGGTTTCGCCGTAAATATGCCGGTGTTCCTCATCCTGACGTTTCTGCCATACTGTCTCCTTCGTTTTCCTGCGTAGATCCTTCAGGCTTTGCTCAAACTTCTTGTTCATCTGTTTCTTCTTCTCACTTGTTCGTTTTTCGAATTCGGCATCCAGGGCTTCTGGCGATCCCCATTTCTTCCAAGTGAATTCTTCCACTTGGTATCGCAGAAACAGCATCATGTTCGCATAGGTAGACGCATGTGGATTCG
Organism: Clitopilus passeckerianus; assembly: GCA_944990035.1. Lineage (NCBI taxonomy): Eukaryota > Fungi > Basidiomycota > Agaricomycetes > Agaricales > Entolomataceae > Clitopilus > Clitopilus passeckerianus. The sequence goes on along the minus strand of CALYLX010000112.1, from coordinate 1,216,092 downwards.
CCTTGAGGAGGTGTGGTAGTAGTTCGTGGTCTCGTAGTTCAGCTATGAAAAGATTAGAATAAATTCGCCCAGGATGTCACGATGCCTACAATCTGTCAGAATGTAATCCTTGAAGAACGTATCAGGAGACAAATTTGGATGCAAACACTGAACCATACCTCTTTGCATTCCGTCTTCGTTAGTAGACTATACTTCTCCGGAAAGTCCTTCTGGCATTTCTTGCATACAATGCAGCCAAAGACCTTCTTGAATTGGTGATCAATATCCATAGAATTGCACTCTCTGCATTTTGGATTCAGAGATGGGTCCAGGAACATTGCTTTAGGGGTAACATCATCTCAGTTCAAGTCCAAAAATCCAGCAAGGGTGCTCCTTACGAGGTTCGGAATTCTGCTGCGCCCTCTGCCTTTCTCTCTCCTCTCTTTCCTTAGTTTCTCCTCGTCCACCTCCTTCCCATCTTCTAGCAAGAATCCCCCCTTCGAGTTCACCATCTTTGATAAATCATATTCGAAATACGTCCCCAGCCTGGAGTCCCGTTTCAGCGGTTCAGGTCCTTTCCTCTTCGTGTCGGACGTGGAAGGTTTCTCCAATGGTCGCTTATTGTTAGCATTGGGTCGATAGGATGTGGATGCTTCTTGTTCCTTTTCACGTTGACGCGCCTTAGCTATATGCAACGAATTAGCCTCAACTGTTTGTAAGCTTTCAAGGGGAAGTCCCCTTACCGACCTCGAAGACGGTTTAGCTCCATTAGCTTGGTGGCATTCGAGCTAGGAGTGGAAGATGCTCCAGCTGTAGCATTTAGTGACTCTGCCATTGTCGGTGGTGGTGGTGGTAGAGAATTAAGGAATCGAGAGCTACTAACGTGGGGCCGCGTGACTGTATGAACGCGTGACTAATGGCGAATTGAGCAATAGACGCGTTCAGCATCGAGTGGTATGAATGGATTAGGGTAGCCTATCAATACAAGCTATAGATCAAGAAGCCTCCTTGGGAGCCACCGGTTTATCTACATCCATAGCTGTGGCATTGAGCTCTGGAGCGGTGGTGGTGGTGGTAGCGGCAGCTGGAGCAGGAGCAGCGGGTGGTGGCACCTGCACCTTCTCCTTTTCGGCCTCCGTAGGCTCGGCGGGGGTACCCGACGACCCGGTGGAATCTACCTCCATCTTATCAAGGTTACTGGCCGAAAGGACCCTTGCAGCTGTCGTATGGCCACTTGGCCCAGCACCGTGGGTCTTGTCAGTTCCCACGGGCGGAATAATTCCAACCTTTCCGAAAGACTTGCTTCCTTCTCCCTCTTTGTTACTTGCGTGATCTCTTCGGCCACCTTCACCTTCATCATCAGAGTCCGACAGTTCACCGTCAGCTTGTTTTCGAGAGTCCAAGAGGCGCATTGGTCGGCGCTCGTTAGGGGGGATAAGGTCCTCGTCTTGATTGGGGTCGTCTATGATCTCGTCTATAGGCAATGACGGAATATCTATCAAACGATTCAGTCAAAGAAGAAATAGAAGATGTTCAACAGGAGCAACGAACCGGACATCTGCACACTGGGAGGGCCACCACAAAGCCTCAAGTTCTCCATAACAATACGTTTGACGCGGTCCAAATATGGTTTGGTGTTAAAGTCTTCCGCATTTGATGACTTGACATCGAGCTCATAGTTGGGTCCAAAGTATTCATAATACTCGTTGACCGGAATTTCTATTCAATGCGATTAAAAGACGAAACTTTTTGTAAAAGCGAGACAGCTCACCAGGTCCAAGTTCAACGCCTGCAGCTAAACCAGTCTCGAAGGCCCATGCTCTGCTCACATTTCGCATTGTATAACCTCCGCCTCCCAGAAGCAGAAGGGGCTTGTTGAACGATTTGACGAATTTGACACAGTTTGCATGTCCTCGCATTGAGAGATTCAGACACCCGAGTTTGTCACCAGAAAGGGAATCTGTGCCACATTGCAGCACGATCGCTGACGGGTCATAGGATTCCATGACTTGCTGGATAACCTACGAAAATATTGTAATGAGGTGATTGGGCATCACAGCTAGGCGACGTACTGGTTCAAAGACAGATTTGTAGTTGTCGTCGCTGATGCCGTCTCGTAGAGGGAAGTTGAGCGCATAATGCTTGCCCTTCATAACGCCAACATCCTGTAGAAAGGTTGGCTTCTATCCACAGGATATCTGGATCAAACGTACCCTGAGCTCCCCGGTTCCGGGGAAGTACTCCCCATACTTGTGGAAGCTGACAGTCATGACGCGATCAGTTGTGTAGAACGCCTCCTCTACACCATCTCCATGATGAACGTCAATATCGATATATAACACCCTATTGTGATACCTGTTGTGGGTTAGAGACACAACCTTGATGGACAGCCTTATTCATGCGTACCGAAGTAGTTCCAGAATTCCTAGAACGATGTCTGGACACGAAAATGAAGTTATTCCTCTGTCCGTGTATAGCGTGTCCAATTAATTTTACCATTGACATAGCAAAACCCACTTGCTTCACTCTTTTTTGCATGGTGAAGCCCACCCGCCCAATTAATGGCAATATCGCACTTATCACGGCTGAGGCGGGCAGCACCCTCTGGGAAAAGGGTGTGAGTGCCATCCAAATTGAGAACTGTGGGCGCTTACCCATTGAACCACCAGCGGAGATCGAGGAATACTCAAATAATCCGTCAAAAACAGGACAATCGTCACCAACATTATCTGGAATCTAGTAAGAAGCTGAAAAGACAAGATAGTCCTGTTGAATACATTTATGTTGCTCTTTCAGGAAAGAGTTCATGTTGGCAGGTGTGATCCGGTTGAGGAAGTCAATGTACTCGTCTGAGTGAAATTGGGTCATTTCGCGCTTCGTAGCAGGTTTGGCACGCTGAGAACGCTGTCAGCATAGTGAATCCTATTTTTTGTTGGCTGTCTGCTTACGAAGATCTCCATTTTCTTGTACAGGCCATAGTTCATTACCAGGGAATGGCACATGCGTATGCGTGTCGGCTTCATCCTACGTTGAGGGGAGAATAAAAATGACCGCTGCAAAACAAGTACAGGAATATAAACTCACGGATGTCCTGGTCCATAATGAAAACCACCTATATCCGAGTCGTAAAAGTAACACTGTAAGAAACCAATGATGGCGCATAAGACTCCCACTTCTCCAGATAGAAAACAGCAATACGCACGACACGCTTCTTCTGGGTGTCACCTTCAATGGGAATCATTTTGTCGGACATGATTGCTTTGTTATGAGCAGAGGGTACTATCGCATATCCTCGAGGCGTACACAAGCAATCAAAGTAGGAAGTGGGATTAAATTGGGATATGATATTGATACGAATTAGGATACCACGTGGAGTTGTTTATTCTACCCCTCCCGATCGAAACAATGATGCAGTTTGCGGTCGCCCGAAAGCATGCTGGATATCTGGGACACCATATATACACCCATAAACCACCACGGAGAAATACAGAAAGAGTCCCTAAATCTTTGCCTTGCCAAGGGGCGCCTGACGGTCTGTATCAAGTTATTAAGTGAGGCTGCTGGAAACGTCATTTAAAACGTCAATCCTACCTTGATGCACCAAGGTGGAAGGCGCGAAGCCGAAGTCCTCAGACAAAACGATCCCCTAATGCATGGGAAGGTTGGCATCAGTCTCAGTCATAGACGCGAGAAACGTGTTCGGCGCTCACCATTTCTCCTGACACGACGCGTACCTGCGGGTGATATCCTTGAGCACACGAGCAAAAACAAGTCGAGGAGAAGGATGTGGGGCTTACCATCGACCAGTGATGAACGCAGTGCAAGCCGGCAAACCAGAGCTGCATGATCATCAGAAGCTGGAATATCCACCCCAGCGGAAACCCTACCTCTCGTCCGAATGTGGTTTGGAATTGCTGCTCGTGAGGCGTAACCGCGTGCAGCGTTAATGGAATCGACATATCCGTTGTCGGATCCAGCGAACCAAGCTGCTTCACTGTGTTCAGGAGTGCTTCTCGAGCTGCAGCTCGGCTGGTCTCCATTGGTGTGTTTCTGGACCGTTTGTCGTAGGAGAGGACACAGGGGGGTTGCGTTGATATGGACTCTAGCAGCAATACGAAGTGATCCCGAGCATGACGCAGGTGTTTGCCTAGTATCAATATTAATGAACTGTTGTGCGTTCGGAGGTCAATTACGCACCGATGGTGGACCCTGGCAGATATTTTGAGCTCACGGTAAGTTGCTCATCGGTCGAAAGATGATTGTCCACAAGGTCTACGGCCTGCAAGAGGACGGTCTTTGAGACTCTAATAAGCTTTGAAAGCTGCTCAGCGTTATAGTCAGTAGTAGACATGGAAGTCGACAAGTTGGTGGAGTCCAGAGACATTATAACTCAGACGGAAGAATCGTAAACAGAGTCAATTGAATTTGAGTTGCTTTATATATACCAGTCAAATTCGTACTAAACGCGGTACAAACGAGGCCTCGGTAACATTCCTCCACACCCATGGCCCCTACCCCAGATTGGAAACTTGGAAACTTGGAGGGTCATAAGTGGCATGTTCCTCCGCCTAATTTCGGACAACCCACGGAAGTTTCAATGAAAAGACCTGCCCGAACTCAAGGCGAGAAATTTGAAATATCAGTCTGGCAGAGATTAAACCAAAGGAGTCGAGAGACAGGCAGCCGCACCGAAGAATCGTCCGCCGTCGTCGTCGCTCTGCGCAAAAACGAAAAGTTTGACCAGAGTACTGCTTTAGGCTATGCTGACTAAGCAATACCCATTGTAGATTCCGTTGTTCCCGAGGTCGCGTCAAACCAGCAAGCCCGCCTTATACGATACCAAATGCTTTCAGTAGCACGGAGAGCCCATCTTTTGACTCGCGTAAGTGGATTTCAATGGGATTGGAAGGAAAGGCTAACCAGAAGTCATGAACAGACTGCGACTGCAGTGCAGAGGCGTTTCCTCTCTATCCATGAATACCAGTCAATGACCCTCCTCAACTCCGTACGTTTGCCAGCAAAACTCTCGGTCTAGGTTTCTTGAACTCAATGGAGCGCACATTACTCTAGTATGGTATCCCAACGCCAAAGAGTGTCGCCGCAAAAACACCCGAAGAGGCCTACGAAGCTGCCAAGAGCTTCGGTGCGTTAAAATTGAATATTTTCGCAGCGTAATTTCTCAATTCCGGAAATGTAGGCCATGACCGACTTGTGATCAAGGCGCAAGTGCTTGCTGGTGGCCGTGGAAAGGGCAAATTTGATACTGGCCTGCAAGGGGGTGTTCATATGGTTAACAGGTATGGATATTCGAATTGAACGTCGGAACTTGTCAATAATAATTCTCCTTGCAGCGCCGAACAGGCCAAGGACTACGCCAAACAAATGATTGGCTCGAAACTTATCACAAAGCAGACTGGCGCTGGTGGACGCATTTGCAATGCTGTTCGTATCCACTATCACGTTCTTCTAACGGAAAGACAGCTAACATTTTTGCCTAGGTCATGCTGGCCGAACGCCGAAAGCCCGAACACGAATACTACGTCGCTGTTCTCAATGACCGTGCCTCCAATGGCGTCGTTCTCGTTGCCTCTGCCCAAGGTGGTATGAACATCGAAGAAGTTGCCGCAAAGGATCCCTCTGCTATCATCACCACTCCCATTGACTTTGTTAATGGATTGACCAAGGAAGTTGCTGTGGGCGTCGCCCAGAAACTGGGCTTCCAGGACGAGAAGACCCAGTCTGAGGCTGCCGATGTCTTCATCAACCTTTACCGAATCTTCAAGGAGAAGGATGCTACTCAAATTGAGATTAACCCTATGGCTCTCACCGAGGATGGTGCTGTGCTTTGGTATGTTACGCACGTTCGTAGACATCATCCACTGATAACTGACTTGGTCACGAAGCATGGATGCCAAGTTCGGTTTTGACGACAACGCAGAGTTCCGTCAGCAAGACGTCTTCAGCCTCCGAGATATCTCACAAGAGGAGCCTTCTGAGGTCCGTGCCCAAAAGGCCAACCTCAACTTCATCAAGCTTGACGGTAGCGTCGGCTGCTTGGTCAACGGAGCTGGCCTCGCAATGGCAACCATGGACGTTCTTTCGCTCCATGGTGGCCAACCAGCTAATTTCCTTGATGTTGGAGGGTAAGCTTCAAAATACTTTCAACCACCACTTTCTAACAGTCTCCGTAGAGGTGCAACTCCCGAAACCGTCAAGACTGCCTTCGAGATTCTCCTTGAGGACCCCAAGGTCAAGAGCATCTTCATCAACATCTTTGGTGGCATCATGCGTTGCGATTATATCGCAGAGGGTGTTATCAAGGCCACTAAGGAACTTGACTTGACTATCCCTCTAGTTGTTCGACTAAAGGGTACCAAGGAGGCAGAGGCCAAGAAGTGAGTCTATTCCCGCCATAATAAGTTTACGGTTTCTAAATCTCCCTTTAGATTGATCAAGGACTCGGGTCTCAAGATTGAGGCATTCGACGACCTTGATGAGGCTGCAGCTAGGGCTTCGCAACTTGGCGCTTAGAATATTAACTTTCGCTCTCAGTAGATATTGTATCTTATGGAACAGATATCTTATAATTATGTGCTTCTGAATACTTGAGAGGGTCCAAAACATGACAAGAATGCGTAATACCACAAACGTAAGTATGTATTAACAAAAAGCATATTAACAGTGCGAAGAAGGCAACCGACTTCACCAACCAGATCTCTCGTAGGGAGAGTAATTGAACGAAGAGTTCGGTTGAGCATGCCCTCGTTGCTGATGCATGGGCCTATGATTTTCAGACCGCGGTGGACCATGGTTGGCGGCAGGAGGCATTACGAAGCCCGAGTTTTGAGGTGCCATCGGAGCATGCATCATTGCTGGGCTGCCATACATTGCTGGTGCAGCGTGCCCCATAATTGGGCTGACTATGGGCATGGCTCGGTCCCGGTTGACTTGCCCAGTAGGTTGCTGTGCTGGTGGATGTAGGTTTCCTGGTGCGTAAGGGGCAGAAGGCGGGTACATGAGCGGGGCGTGGTACGGAGACGCTACCGGCCTCATCATCCCATTTTGAGGTTGTGCACCTGGTGGTGCCATCCACATTGGTTGACCATAGACATGGTTCGATCCATTTACCTGCATCTGACTCGGCATTGGGCTAGGAGGCATGGGAGCTGGGTACATCATGTTGGGCGCTGGTGAGTGACTCATCATAGGTGAGGGGTAATGATAACCAGGTCGGAAATTACTGGCTTGTTGAGGTTGATAGCTAAAGGAAGCACTTGGGTTCCTTTGCTGAGTGGTATTACTGGCTTGAGGTGGTGAGCGGCGGGGAGACGACGAATTTGAAGCAGTTGGGACCTGCTGGAACGCTCGGGTGACTTCATGAAGGGACATGCGTGATGGGGGACCAGACCCTACAGCCGGAGGCGTCTCTCCATCTTCTGATTTGAACTCAGAAATGGTGAAGGGAAGGGCCGTCAAGTCGTCCGCTATAGCTTCAAGAGAGTTAACGCCGTGGGATCCTGGTTGGTTAGAAGTTTGAGACCAGACTGCCTTCAAGAGTTCTGGATCAGGACCTCTGGAAGATGAATCCTTGCTGGCTCTGCTCCATGCTGAACGCGATTTCATGGGGCTTGAATCAGCCTGTGGAAATGTGAGTGACTGAAACAGCATAACGAAATCAATGGCAAAGCACTTACAGAAACACTGACGCCTTTAGGTTCCATTTTGTTCACTGCTGGTATTTGTTCAGGTGGCCATGAAACAATAGTGTTGTCCTCGGACGAGACTCCCTTCTTGAAGACGTTCCTTTCCGCCGGTTTTTCACTGATGGTAGTCAAAGCTACATTCACCTCTGCTACGCTGACTGGCGATTCTGACCGTGTCGCCGAAGACGAGTCAAGCTCGCTGGCAACAAAGAACTTGACGGATGGTTGGGTGTCTTCTTTGACGGTGTCAATGCGCGAGTCCCTGTAAAATGCTACACCCGACCCATCGGGCATCTTTGGAAGTGCTCTGGGTCGGATATACTGAACAGCGGGCTCTGATTTATCCTGAGACGTAATGGAGGTTGAAGTACGGTTGGGTCATTGTTTGGAGGGACAGATTGTTCAGTGAGTTCTGTCGCCAATGAATCTTTGGGCTTTCGCCAGCTACTCAGGCCATCATCAGCTGCAGGTCGACCAAGGGAATTTGTGCCAGTTTTCAGTCCCTGATTGGGTGGATGTGGCCGAGGGCCAGCGCGTCTCGTTGGTAAATGGACCCGATACTTGATTTGACCCTTGAAGTTCGTTAGTGGCCTTCTGAAAAGCATGTTATTCAGCGAGAAATCCCTCTTGCTCATGCCTTCCACAGGTGGGTCGAAAGAAAGAATCTCCCATCGCACGTGCGTAGGCTTCGAAAACAGCATGAGCTGTCTACGGTTCACGGGTTCGAGCGCTTTGGAGGTCTTTGGGAGTGAGACTACGAAGGAGTCAGGAGCAAGGGGGGAAAGAGGAGGATCGTCGGAAGTATGAAGCGCCTCTGTTGATTCGTGGTCACGGGGCCGAAGAGCTGGAGGTACCCAGCGTCCCCTTGACGGTGCTGTTTTCGACGAAGCTTCCGCAGACGCTGTATGCATGCCGTCAAGAGCACCTTTGATACGAGACATGACGTCGTCTAATGCTGACATGGGCGCTACTTTATACGGAGCCTGAGCCCTCTGAGGTTTAGCGTGGGGCGAGTAATGCACCAATTCGTTCGAGAAAGAGGTTGTTTTGGCGGGAGCCGAAGCAGGGGGAGGAATGTTTAAAGTAACGGGTGCTAATTTTTCGGCTTCTGAGGTAGCCTGAGCTAGCATCTCAGACGACTTGGTTCTCCAAGAAGGCTCTGGTTCATTGGCAGTGGCAGGAGGGTGCTCAACCGAAATCTCCTTCACGTCGAAAAAATCACTAGCAATCGCTCTGGAGAGTCGTTTCTCGACCAGGGTTGTTTCTGACGCAGAAGCCTCAGGGCCATCCAAGAACTTGCCCATATCAGAGAAATCGACAACCTCTAGATCGCTACCAGAGGTTGCGACCAGCGTCTCCACTTGATCCATCGCAGTATTTGAGGATAGCTCGGGGACTTTCCCCTGGTTTTGTGGCGTGCTTTGTGGAGGCGGGGGCCGGCGACGCTGGTTCTCCAGGACTGCACCTCTGAGGGTATGCCCTTTGTAAATGAGGGTGATAGTTTCATACCGGGTTTGAGAGAAGGGGGGGATGGGTGTGTTGGAATACTGTCATGAGGTTTACTTTGTCCGTGCGGTGGAGTAACGTCCCGGCGCGGTGGTAATCTAACCCTAGCTTCAGAGGGGCTTGGACCGGAAGCCATAGCAGACTTGATGGTATTCTCCAGGAATACAACTGCTTCGACGTGCCCAGGAGATGTTTGGCCTTGTGCGGGCTCGGTCTCCTTAGCGGCAGGTTCCGCAATGGGGGCATTAGCTTTTAGACGTGCCTCGAGCTCAGCAGCCTTTTGTCTCGCCCTTTCCCTTTCTCGTTCCCTGTCTGCTTCCTCCCGTTCCCGCCTCTCCTTGGCTCGTTCAGCAGCAGTATGCATATAGTCTTTCTGCACCGTTTCCAGCTGTGGAGTTACCTGGGAGGGAAGTATATGGGTGGGTACACTTGGAGACATCTTTGCAGATGCATGAGATAAGGCAGGAGACGGTGGCGGTAGTGGCGAGCGATATGACGGGTCAGCACCTTGATGTATTGACGGTTGGAACCTTGAATCACGGGGTGAAGGATGGCCATGCGCTAGTGGTTGGTGGGGTGTAATTGGGGATCTATGAGGTGGCAGCTGCCGTCCACTGTCGCCCTTGAACGCATGAGCGGGCACAGGCGGCGGTCCCATATCAGATCGTCGCGGTTTGTCTCCTCGGAACTCCCTCTCCTTCGCTAATGGTTCTTTGAAGAGGCGAGGACTAGTGGATGGATGGTCTCTATCCCTACCAAAGGAGCCTGAGCCAGTAGAGCTTGTACTACTGAACCTTCTGCTACCAAAGCGTGAGGGAGGTTCGTTTTGAATGGGGCCAGGACCCCCACGGGAACCCCATGGCGTATCCCGTGGGCTTCTGAGTTCGGAGGGAGATACAGCACTATCCCTCTCGTGAAACCCGCTCCGATGGGGCCGATTCGAATTACTGTATGGCTCGAGTCTATTTGAACGCTCGTTGAAAAGTACCCTGGGTGAATCAGTAGGAGAGTGTGCATCTTGACTTTGTACAGATGCTGGAGGCTTGTCACCAGAGGGGGCCGAGGAGGATGTTTCACGAGTCGGACGCGTGGGCGGCCGCGAACGAGGCCAGCTACGGTCAATATCGTCTCCGAATCTGTCCTCTTTACGTAGTGGTACACCGTTTCCTGCAGTACCCGCAGAGTCGACATTGGACCTCAAATCGTCTGGCCGTAATGTTGAATCTGCTAATGCCCCCTGATTCTGCGCCTCTGTAGCCTCGATCTTGTACTGGCGACCATCACCAAATTCGATGACACCGTCCAAGAAATTGTCGTCATCTTCTTCCATCTACGCGTTTGTGGTTCAGTAAAGGTTTGAGATACAAGTTTACGAAAGTAAATACCTCATCCCAATGGTGGGCATTTGGGTCCAGATGGACACCGCGGAAAGTATCAGCTTCCGCCTGCTCTGTGGAAGGTGCTGCCTCAGGGACTACAGGAGCATCAGCTTGCCTGCTTGCTCTTGCAAGGGCATTGCCTATGATTACAGACTGAGTTAGCCATGACCGACAAGTCAAGATAGCCTTCGCCCTACCTTGTGCGACTTCAGCAGCGGTGGGGAATTCATTCGTCGAACCCAAAGACAGAAGTGCATTCGCTTTCACGTTTCCCCATACACCCTTCCCCGACTTGTCACCCAGTGGTTTGTCCGTCGAGAGCTTCGAAGCCAGAAGAACCGACTTTGGCTGGGGTTGAATGACCTTGCCCGCATGTGGAAGCTGTGGAGCACCTGGGGCATTAGTAGCAGGCCCTAGCGGCGCATTTGTTGGCCCAGGAGAGTTTTCTGCTGGGGAATGCGAGCCTGCAACATTGGGAGGTGCGGCAGATGAGGGTCGAGACCAACCGGCGCTCGTTGAGGAGGCAGGTGAAATGCAGGTGAGTTTGGCGGTAACGAGGCGTGAGTGAGAGATGGTAGGATGAGCCTGTGGCCGAGCAGCTTTCAGAAGTTCAGTTTCTCGGTTGAATGGTCTTGAAGCGTAGGTTAAAGCTCACCGTTGCTCCCACTGGTGGCAAGAGGGGTCAATTGATTTGAGGGTGAAGGCGCTGAAGCAGGCGAGTTTTTCTCGAGAAACTTCTTGCTGATATTGACAGCACTGAAACGTTTCGTTTGAGGCGCAGCTGTGGAAGAAGAACCTAGCTGGACGAGCGTTGGACGAGTTGTTGAGGATGTTCGCTTGAAATCACCGGTAACGAGACTAGTGCGCTTTTCCATCGAGGAGTCGTTGCCTGAATTGCCCTGACCGCCTCCTGAACTCTTCTGTGCTCCAGAAATATCCTCCCCATTGAGCTTTACTCCAGCCTGAGCCTCGTTCCCATCCTTTCCTGATTCTTCTAATACCACCGTCGGTACTTCAATGTTAGTATTTGCCATAGACGCGTCAAAGGACGCCTCGCAGAGTCTTCAGTTATCCCTGAAACGATGGTTCTGCTGAAATGCGTAGGAATAAATACGAGAAGTAGCTGTCGTTGTAGAAAGGGAAAGAACGTACAATTTGAACCAATGTAAGAGAGAATCAAGAATGAAGTGCAAACAGTAGCTTGCAGTTTGAGCGTCAAACCGGATTTGGCGGGCGTACTTCATGGCCTGCCAAGTGGGCCGTCCGGCCAAGACCGTTGGCTCCTCAGTAGATCTCAATAATTCGTGGTCAAATCGACATTATATTCCGTAATAGTACACCTAGAATATACAACAGCAAGCTCAGAGTTCTACCAGTTCTGCTTCCCGCTTCGTCAGTTGCTCAAGCTCGGCCTCCAGTGCTACATTCGCCATCTCAATCTGCAACACACTGGAAACCAGCTCTGTCCAGCGTGTTTCCAACGAGGTCAGTTGTTTTCCTAGCCGGTCCTGTGAAGAAATATCATGAGCAAATCTAATGATATCTTGTGGAACCAGCCGCGTTTACCTGTGTGTTCTTTCGCTCCCGGTTGACCTCGACTGTCAATTGTTTGATCTCTTCAAGAGCCTTGTCGGTTTGTTGGGCAGTAGCTTCTAGCTGATAGTTATGTATCCGCCAAGCATTGGAACCATATTTTTGCAGTAAAGTCAAATTGGTCTGCCTACGACATTTGGCTTTAGTGGGAATCTAAAATGAATGCGTGAGTAGATACATACCGTATTTTCTGGTGTTCTAGCTGGGCATGAGCATTGTTTAGGGCACTTTTCCAATCTTCATCCGTTGCAGGAGTTGATGTAGGAGCAGGAAGCTGATACCGTAATGTGTCCATTGAAGGGAATGGCTGGTGTGCTTCCACGCGTTCGATTTCTGAACGTAAGGTTGGATTATTCTATGAATGAGAGAGTCATTAGAATGTCGCCAGTAGAAAATCATCCGTGCTCACGAACAGCAAATAGCTCAAACAGCGGTGGCACTTTGGGATGTAGTTCTGTTCGTGAATTTGGGAATTTTGCCAGTTCCCTAGCCAGTTCTCTGTCGACCTTTTCTTTCAACTCTGGATACTTCTGCAAGTCATCATCATAATAAGGTAAAGAGTCAAGCAGTTCAGGCTGTTCGCTGGACATAATAACGAAAACTCAAGATTATCAGCGCGACTTTGCGTCGGTTGTGTCCAAAGTTGGTGTGTCGGCAAAATCCGTAATCCCGAGCAACGACGCACCAAACTTGGCTCTTCTCCGTCAGTTCACAAGAAAATGGCCTTCCGTGCAGGTTTGCAGGCTAGCAGCCTTCTTAGAAATTTGGCCATCAGGTCTACTGCTGGCTCTAATATTGCTGCCAGAAGTAGGGCTATTCACAGCTCGACAGCCAGGAAAGGTGAAGTTGAATGACCCACTCGTCAAACACCGTAAACTCACAACCATCCCGGTTTACCAGCTTCGACCTCCCCGTTCACTGAACCCACTTCACCGAACCCGACAGCAACCCTTTATGCTGAAACAACAGAGTCTCTGCACACATATGGCTCCTACCTCACCCAGTCTCTCCCGAAATTCATCCAACAGTTCTCAGTCCTCAAGGATGAACTTACTCTCTACGTCGCCCCCTCTGCTGTGGTTCCCGTCTTGACTTTCCTTCGTGACCACTCTCAATGTCAATTTAAAGCTGTCATGGATATTAGTGGTGTTGACTACCCAGAGAGGGAAAAGAGGTTCGAGGTCGTGTACCACCTCTTGAGTGTCAAGCACCAAGGCAGAATCCGTGTAAAAACCTGTGCTGGGGAGGCTGACCCCGTCCCAAGTGCTGCTGAACTCTTCCGTGGCGCAGACTGGTGAGCATACTTGGGTGAACACCGAAGTTATGATAGTAACAGGTTTTCTTTTTCAGGTATGAACGTGAAGCATGGGATCTATTTGGAATTTTCTTCAGCGGCCACCCAGATCTGTACGTTTCCCCTCGATTAATATTTGCCTTGATCCTGATATTTCTCCAGCCGTCGTATTCTGACTGACTACGGCTTCGAGGGTCACCCTCTCCGCAAGGACTTCCCGCTGACTGTACAGCTCCTTTTTTACTTTTCCGTTGTCTTTTCCTCACTTTCTACTCCCAGGGCTACACCGAAGTCAGATACGATGAAGAGCTTAAGCGTGTCGTCTATGAGCCCTTGCAACTCACCCAGGCCTTCCGGTAAGCCTTCGTAGTTGACCATCTTCTTAATTTCCCTACTTAATAACATGAACCGTTCAGCAACTTCGAGGCCCTCTCCCCTTGGGAACAAGTTGGTGATGGAACTAAGCCCCGCCGACCAGAAGAGCTCAAGCCCATTCCACCACCCAAACCTGAAGAGCAGAAGAAATAGGAGTGAGGAAACCAGCTGTATTGTACACTGTGTTAGAAGTCGGCGTAATACATATCACTGGTGTTCTGCATTCATTGATGAAAGAGAGAAATCGTTCCAGTTCGTAAGAGGTCATATGCCGAGTATAGAGGAAATGGGAGGTGAGGTGATGTAAGTGTTGCTGTCGGGCAGAAACTACACAAATAGTCAGGATTCTTGCCCTCTGTCTCCAGCCTCCAATTCTTCTTCCTCGTCAGATTCTTCTTCGGCGGCTTGTTTGGGGCTTTCACCCCAACCCATTCTTGAAACAAGATACTCCTGCCCGACAACTTCGACACCGACCCTAAGTCCTTCAGCCACTAGGTCCTCAACCCAGGCATATTTCTCCCATAGGTCAAGCCATTCCGCTGGCATGGTTTGTGTGACCGAAATATGGGTCAGCTTATGGACAGGATCTGAGAGGTAGAGGAGGAATTGAAGGTGTGTCGTCTCTGTCAGAGAAGGGCCTTCAGGGTTTGGGCAGTCATACGAGGTGTAGAAGGGTTGAATACGGAGGTAGACATGAGAGTAAGTTGTCATCGAATGGGGATCCTCTGTGATCGAGGCTTTCGTGTTATTCTTCGCGAGTTCCTCCAAATAGGCCTGGGCTAGCTTCACTGCAGCTGCATACCCTTCAACGGCATTAAAGTTTCTTTCGGCACTGGCATCTCGGTGTTTCGACTCGTCGCCCTTGTTGACAATGAGATCGCCGCCTTCGACCTGCTCCATAATCTGTGGCACATGATCAGAATCAAGACTGCGTTGACGGATAAATTATGGCTGACTCGAGACATCGCACGGTATACTAGGGATTCGATACCGTCGTAGCCTTGCATATCGTGGCTGAGCCATATTTGAATGACTTCATGTTCCGAAATGGGAGGGGCTACGACATTCAGGATGTCAGTGAGGGTGGACAATCCTACCCGCTTAAAGTCTTGTCCTAAACATGCGGTCAATAACTAGCTTCTAAGCGCAGGAAGCGATTTATTGACCTATCTTGTCCAGTTGTGCAGACTTGGCGTATTCTAAAACACCCTCACGCCATTTCTTGGCCTGTTCGTTCGAGGGGAGCTGCTTGACCTGCTCATCGACAACGGTCTTCGCTTGTTGTACAGCAGCAGATGCAGCGGTCCAGACAGATCCCCAACCCCATCCTCCAGGTGCTGGCTTGGCAGCTGCAGACTCAGCCCTGGTCTTATCGCTGGCCTTATTGAGTGATGCGGTTGAAGATGAGGCAGAGACAGGGCCACCTCCCAACCTCACCCTCTCTGTACTCTTCCTGAGATTTGGCGTACCCGCTCTTGAGTTGGGTCTGTCAATGTGAGGAGAAGGAACCGCTGGCCGAGGGGGTTCAGAGCTCTTCTGAGTGATCTCGTCCATGAATGCAAGGACTTCAGCTTCATTCGTGGTTCCCCCGGTTCCAGTTGGCCCCTCGGCTGGAGGAGCCATAGAATCAAGATCGTCCAAGAATTGAAGAGCTTCCTGCTGCTTTGACTTTGGCTTTGACATGTTCACTGAGGACGTGGTTGTTGCTGTGGGACTTGCGCTGGTCACGGTGGACATTGATGCCAATGACCCATTTGGCAGTTTGTACATACTTGGCTTCGTCTCCGGGTCGAATGCGCCGGCTATACTCTGGACTTGTAGCCAACAACTCCATGTGATTCTGTCCTTTCTCTGCTCTTGCCATGGACGTTCTACAGCAAATCATCGAGAACCCATCGTATCATGACTATCTGGCAATCTTGAAGGGCGCAAGGAATGGGTTCGTTTACGGTGTCAAAGTCAGGTTCCCTCATGCCCTGGTAATGTCCATTCTCTTTGGTCGGGGAGAGTAAGTACCGGTTATGTTCTGCAATGTTGAAGTCGCTGAATTTTCCTCTTGTCCAGTTGGAAATCTCGATGCTTGACCATCTTCAAGGCGACGAAGCAGCACGCCTTTAACCTGGCCAAATTCGTGTCAATATACAAAACCATTCTCTTGCTTCAGAAGAAGTCAAACGGAGGAAAGGAACGGAACATTGATACCTTTATCGCTGGACTCTTGGGAGGCTACTTTGTCTTCGGAGAAAGGAATGCCGTGAACGAA